>CM039090.1:6909942-8109942 GCA_022113865.1 Chimonanthus praecox | reverse complement strand
CTGGGACTTGAAAGACCACCTCTCTTACTTGAATTATTGGGTAGATGTCTGATAAGGCACATGAAAATGACTGTGTGCTGAGTGTTGCAGGCGAGGGGAAGAATGTGGGTTTTAATCAGAGGGCAGAAGTTTCTGAGATGGATGCAGGATTGCCAAGTGAAAGAACTGAAATCAACCCTTCTTATTCTCTCCAACCACCATCATCATCATCATCACCACCACCACCACCACCATCACAAGTTAAATCTTCTAGGTACATAAATCTCTATCTTTAGTTTTTTCTTTCTTTCTTCTTCATTTTTTAAGATGAGTTTCCACACTTGATATTAGAGGTGAGACTAATTCTATGAATACAAACCTACAACTTCCTGTATTGGCTAAGTTTAGAGATGATAAAACTTGAGACTTTTAATCCTATTCTTAGAAGCTCAAACCATCCAAGCTACACCCTGTCACATAGTCACAGAATATGTGCTTACATGACAATGTGAATGTTATGTACATGAGCATATGCCTTAGATCTGTTGTTTTATTCTTGCAAGACTTATTACTATCATTTTTTAAGGAGATTTATTATGGGGCTCCTTCAGAA
Source organism: Chimonanthus praecox (assembly GCA_022113865.1). NCBI lineage: Eukaryota > Viridiplantae > Streptophyta > Magnoliopsida > Laurales > Calycanthaceae > Chimonanthus > Chimonanthus praecox. Next base: position 8,109,350 of record CM039090.1, on the reverse strand, counting down.
AATATTTAATATTGATGGATATCGTTTTATGGCTGGCTCTATGTTCATTGTACTAAATCGTTCCTCTTGGTGTTTGAAGATGTCACCCTTCTTTCTACTTCTCATAACATTCTTCTATATTTCTTGAATTTGCGGGATGGATCTAACCATTGTAACCTTTAAGACTAGTGATTTGTAACTAATCTTTTTATGCTCTGACGAATAAGAACTGTCTTTCTACTGTAAAAAAAAAAATGAGACCTATCATTAGTACCTTTGCCTCAAGTGGATAGTTTCTCACCTAGGTTTAGTTCTTGGATTTTGTTTTTTTTTTTTTTCAAAAACATATGATAAAGTTTGTAGCAATGAGGACAGTTTCTTTCAAGGTCAAGTGGAAATGAATGACTCGAAAAGTTGAAGTAAATAGTAATGAGAAATGTCAAGTGAATGGTAAAAAATGACTTATGATGATGATTTTGTATTTTTATGGACAAATTATCCATTTGAAATAGTTTCCTTTCCTCTTTACAACTCAAAGAAGATATCACTAAACTAATAGCAATTTAGAGTATCAATTCATTCTCTATGTGCTATGAAGTCCCTTATCAAAAAGATTGATTGATTCTTCTCTTCTTCTTCTTCTTCTTTTCTTTTTTATTCCCCTTCTTGATAACATTGTGAACATGATTGCAAGTTCCTCTTGATGTAAGCTAGTATGCTGAAAATGTCTGGCATCTTGCATGGCAGCTCTTAAATCATTTTTAGTTTTTAGTTCTTAGAGTTGGCCAATAACCCTAAAATATGAATTGACAATCTTCTGACCGATGTACTGTGGTTTCTTTAGCTAATTCCTTTTCTCATAACCTTTCTCTCTAGCTCATTTGGTAGGGATATGAATATATATTGATAGTGTGGTATCATGTCTTAAGTTAAAACTGTTAGTAATGTTTCACATTGCCAATGTACCTTCAAGAGATTTATAAGTACATGGATTCACTCTCCTTAATAGCAGGTTTTTAAGGATGAGTTCTACTCACGTGTTCTATCAAAAACATGAGGTAGGAGTTGGTGAAGAAATTGAATCTCATGTTTTACACTGAGAAGGAGAGGAAAATTTGGATGTGTTTCTTAAAACATGCCAAATACTGCAATTTATTGAAATCCTTGAAACACTTCATTTATCATTGCTAGAATCTCCACCAACTTGATTTTTTTTTCTTTTTCTTTTTTCTGGGGGTGAATCAGTAACGAAATGAATTAGAAAAATGGTTTTGTTCTCCAACATTCAATGTTCAAATGAACTATCATTAGGTTTTTACTGTTTTCCCGCAATTGAGTACAACATACTTGTCCACAGAGAGAGCTGGTCATCAATGGAAGGAAATGCTTGGAGTCCATATATCAAGGAAGATGCCTCAAAAGAGTCCTATTTGAAACAAAATGATTTTATCAATGAAGAAAATAAGGTATGGATTGCACTTGGTTAGAAATTTGATGCTTAAATCAATATGAGGCACTTGCAGAAAATTCTGAAAAAATTACTAATTGTATCAGAAAGCCTGAGATTGAGTGTAGTTTATCAACATGAACAAGTGCCACATGATTCTCTTCAAGCTTCCTCTTTTGATAAAAATTAGGTTATGCAATATAGTTGTCTGTAGTTTAAGTAATAGTTTTTACTAATAATCACTGTCATAATTTTCTATTAAAGCAGGTGGATGAATATAAGGAGGCATTCACTTCTCCCACCAGTGACAGTGAGAATTTATACTCGAGTTCTTTCTCATCTTCACATGCAGGCTCTAAAATGCAACCCAATCTGCCTGATCTAGAGTTCACATTGGGAAGACAGAGTTGGCAAATGGACTGTACTGAATCTTCAAATGAACTAACCCTATTGAAGTGTTAGATACTTGTACATCATTATAGTCAAGGAAAACTCTAAAAGTCTGCATGAAATTGGTGCATGGTTTAGATTGCTTTATCAAAGAATTCCTATCAAGGAAAAGCAATTGGAAGATTGTAGTAGTACTGATGAGATGCTAATCAAAAGTTCATCTATTTAACTTCAATTTTCATCTTAATGATGCTTCGGATTTCTTTTTTAAAACCAAGGTATCCAGATCTCTTAGAACAGCTTCAGATTTCTTGGAGCATGTGCAAACCTCCATATCTACACACCGAGTAAAACTACGGAAAGTAGCCCTTATGTGTTGAGAATGACTTGAATCTAAGACCTCCCACATCTTACATGGGTTCTTGAACGTCAAGCCAACCCTCACGAGTTCAATAAATGACTTTATTTGCCACATCTAACTATTTTGTTTTAGCTTGTGTCCTGCAAACATCATCATGTGATTAAAAGAGTTACGGTCATCTTTGCAAGTTTTACTTCTTCACATCCTTACTTACGGCCAAACTCTATCACCCTGAAGAACAAACTTGTATCTATTTTTTTTATAACATGGGTATCCTCACCTCACATTGGAGGTGGAGACTAATCTCACTGTCATGTGTAAACCTCCCATTCATACACACGGTTAAGTCTATAGGGAGTGACCCGTTGCGGTTGAATGTGAATCGAACTAAAGACTCCGCTTCATGAGACATGCATCTTGACCGTTAGACCACCATATTTCACTTTCTACAAATCAGTTAATGAAGAGTGTGGAAGCCCCACCTAAGGCCTCTCATGGTCACATCTCCATCATCCAAATGGGCATCATTGCCTCATTTATTTATATGTATATGTGCAGTGACTAGTTGACCGATCCTTACAAAGCCCAATTACATTTAATTTTTTTGCTTAGGGTTCAAGTAACCCTATTATATTCATTTAAGGGCCCGTCACTTGACTATTTCATTCATTTGTGTTCATGGGCCAAATTGACATGACTCAAAACATATTTACATTCGTGGGTCATAGATGGCTCTATTACTTATGGGCATTAGCCAACCCATTGTCTTTGATTATATTTACAAGACTATATGGCTCGTAACATAATTTTTGTTGTCAAAAACTTCAGAACTGATGGAAAATTGAAAAGTAGACAGCTTCTCTTATTCTATACTAGATTGTCCCAACTCAACACTTAAGCTCCATACCTCTAGAGTGGACCCTACCAGACATATGATATCAATAATGACTAACAATTTGAAATTTAGATGACCCAACTTATTTACACGGCTCTTTCAAGGGCTGGATATGCACATGAGTTAGCATCAATCCAGATGAGTCTTAGACCTTTAACCGGTCTAAAGGATTCTAAACTGTATCTAGAACCAAACCCAAGATCGACAAGACTCCCCATAGGAGGTTGGCCCATGGAACATAAGGTCCCAATTCAAATTGAGATGCTTAATTCTCGTACAGGAGATACGAATATTTCATAGTAAATAGATACAGTAATAACTCTATAAAGTAATATGGTTGGGACTAGGTGTAAATATTACATTAGGGAGATTATTATATTATAGAGACTATTTTCTTTCTAAAGTAATATGATTGGACCGGTTGCCAATACTATTTTAGACAGGTTATAAATTTATAGAGCAGGGGTTTAAAATTCAGTATCAACTGATATTTTTCTCTTTTTTTTTTTTTAACAAAAACTGTCGATATTGTGATATCGACTGATATTCGTACCCCTATTATAGAGTACTATATTATAGAGGCTTTACTGTGCTTTTTTTTTTTTAATATATATATATATATACGGAATTCTTTCTTAAATAGGCTCTCTTGTAAGGACTTGCTAACTACATCCATGTCTCTATGCCGACTCAAATAGGATGATACTTGTACCTTGAAACAGAAACTAAAGCATAAGTAAGAGGAAGAAGATAATATGAAAATGTGCCACTGGGAGTCAACAGTCAACACCACCTTGGTCACCATAAAGAGATATTACCATAAAGATTATAGTTGCACTTATTACCATAGGAATTACAATGGAGAGAGAGAGAGAGAGAGAGAGGTTGGTGGGTAAATGGCAGCCTTTCAGAAGGCACTAGAAATAGAAAGAGATAGAGAGATGGATGAACAATGTTAAGATCTAGATTTAATGATCCCAGAGATGTGGTCCAATGGATAATGGGCTGAATAGAGACTTCATCCAAGAAGTGGAAGGAGAATATCTACCATTTAAGGGGGAGTGCTCTGGTCCTTGTAAACATTGTATGCAATGCCTTTTTTATTTGGTAGCTTCACCTTAAGTTTGAGGTGTTGTCAATCTCATGAATATACGAAACTATCCTCAAACCTCGTGAATCGGATTAATTTTCGAGAAATTGAACGAAAGACCTTTGGTTTATTCAAAAAAGTTCAAATCAATTAAGCTACCCGTAACATTTGGAGATCATTTATTCGTGCTTATGGGGCACATGCATGTTTTCGAGTGTGTGATGGCCATTGGCCAGTTGTGAAACTGATATGGAGGTTGATCACATCATTTACAAATTTTGCTTCTAATATAATCCACAGGCAAAGAGATGTAATCCAAATTCTCTCTTGAAAGGTGACTACATAAATATGATAAGGCAATTCTTAATCACAGCCACCTTGATGCAGGCATCATACCTTTGTCCATGATTGATCCAATTGCTCCAATAATGAACTTGGATCATCTAGCAAACTAACGTTAGATAATTTATAGTGACACCAATGAAAAATTGCTACATGAATCATAAATGATGACCAACAAGCAACGAAGTCAAATCAAATCCATAGTTCTACTCAGGGGTGTAAATCATGATATATATCGGCCGATATCCGAATATCGGCCAAGCTATTGACATGCGATCACCTCAGGACCGGCCTGGGCATAGGCGGCGTAGGCCGCCGCCCGGGGGTCCCCACACACTTCAACTCTTTAATATACCAGTCACAAATGGCCCTTGAGATTTTAGGGGATCTTTGAGCCGGCCCTATATCACATATAAAATTTTGTCACCACTTTGCAATGATAATGAGAGTAAAAAACCTTACAAACCTATTTCATGTCATATGTTTCTGCAAGCCGACAATCTGGGCCTACCTAGCCCATGTTATCCTAGGGAGCCCAAGCCGAGGCCCACGTTGGCCCAATCCTTTCAAGCCTGAAGTCATCTCAATTTCTAATTTTTTTGACTTGAATAAGATTTTAAGCTGAATTGAGTACTAGGGATTATTAAGGCTTGGGCATTTCTCAAACCAAAGTTGGCCTAACATAAGTTATATTATCAAATCTCATAAAAAAATATGAATACCTTAAGGAGGATGGATTGTAATACCCCTCCTCCAAGAGGGGGGCTGTTATGAGAGGGGAATGTATGGGAGATAAAAGGTTCCATACTATCTAAGGAGTTGAATATGTTGTGGCTTATAAGAGGGAGTACCCCTCCCTTCTAGCCAGGGGTTCCAAAATTCGGTGAGGCTGAGATTTCGGCATCTCGGTGATATCTCGGTTCCACAATATCGGCCAATATTACTCTTTCTCTCTCTCTTTTTTGGGTCAAATCTCGGCCGAGATGTATCGGACAAGATGGCAAGATCTCAGTCATATCGGCCGAGATCTCGCCTGTACGGTCGATACATCTCATATCGGCCAGGGGTAGAAAAATCGGCCGGGCCGATATCCCCGCCGTTATATCGACCGAACTTTTTCTCTCTCCTGCCCTTTTTTTTTTAAAAAAACAAAATTCCAAAAAAATTATAGTAAATGCAGATAATTATGGGCTTATTGAATATGTATTTTTTTCATAAAATATCGGACATTTACATCTTCTAATATATTTTTGAAGTTACGATAGCGGGAAATTATATAATTAGTAATAAAATGGTGAAAATTACAAGGAAAAGGATATAAATGAGGAAAATTTGTAGAAATAATTTCATAATTTATTTTCTTAGTCAATGAGTGTTATTTCATGTATTATTTTATAGGTTTTACCATTTTCTAACATTTATATGTCATAGTCCATAAATAATATTGAAATAATTACAAAAAGAAAGAAAATAAAAGGAAAAAATTACATCCCTGTAAAAGAAGTTAGTATACAGTAAATAACAGCAAATAAAAAAACTTCATGTATTATTTTATAGGTTTTACCATTTTCTAACATTTATATGTCATAGTCCATAAATAATAATGAAATAATTACAAAAAGAAAGAAAATAAAAGGAAAAAATTGCATCCCTGTAAAATATGTTAGTATACATTAAATAACAGCAAATAAAAAAATTTCATGTATTATTTTATAGGTTTTACCATTTTCTAACATTTATATGTCATAGTCCATAAATAATATTGAAATAATTACAAAAAGAAAGAAAATAAAAGGAAAAAATTACATCCCTGTAAAAGAAGTTAGTATACAGTAAATAACAGTAAATAAAAAAACTTTATATATTCTTTTATAGGTTTTACCATTTTCTAACATTTATATGTCATAGTCCATAAATAATATTGAAATAATTACAAAAAGAAAGAAAATAAAAGGAAAAAATTACATCCCTGTAAAAGAAGTTACTATACAGTAAATAACAGCAAATAAAAAAAGTTTATGTACTATTTTATAGGTTTTACCATTTACTAGCATTTATATGTCATAATCCATAGTTAATGATGAAATAATTAAAATAAAGAGTAAGTGAATGTAAAAAATGTTGCTATAAATTTTGACATCTTAGTAACAGTAACTAAGAGCAAATGAAAAATGTTCATCTATTATTTTATAGGTATTATCATTTTCTAACTTTTTTTTTCATTTATGCTATTTTATGTTGAAATAGTTAACAAAAAGGAATAAATAAATGAAAAAAAATAGTAACTAACAGAGTACACAAAAAATAACTATAGATACATTCAGATGGAAAAAAATTATAATACCTTTATAAAGCTTTTATTTACTACATATCTTATTTAACTTCAAGTTTTTTTTAACTTTTTATAACACTTTTATGTTATTTTTGGCTAAAAAAATTAAAATAAAATACAGATAAATCGAAATAAATTACAAAACTTACAAGATCAGTAGATCTATAAATGAAGAAAACTTTGAATGGTCTGGATCGTTCAGTTTCAACCAAATTCGGGTCGTTTAGAACTTAGTTAAATCAAGTAAGGGTCCCCGTTTACACACCCGGAAAATCTCTCTCTACACACCCGTTTCCGGGTGCAGGTGGCAAATTACGATTTTGCCCCCGCGTTCCAATTCGTTCGAACGAATGATCAGTTCATTTTTCCATTCGTTCGAACGAATAGACACATATCACTCTACTTTCATTCATTCGAACGAATTCGCAGTGCATTTAGGATTCGTTCGAATGAATACATGAATACTGCCGAGATCTTCACTGATTCGAACGAGTGGCCATGTGCACAATCTATTCATTCGAATGAAAAATTCATTCGAACGAATTCTCCAGTGTAAACTTTATTCATTCGAATGAACTGTTTGGAAATATTCATTCGTTCGAATGAATTGATTGATTCATTCGAACGAATGAATGAGAGGGGACTGGACATACAGTCCTTCGATCGAATGAACTCGTTCGAATGAATCAGTCCATTCATTCGAACGAATAACCCATGGCCATTCGTTCGAATGAATGGATGGATTCATTCGAACGATTGAATGAGATGGAACTGGAAAATACAGTCCTTCGATCGAATGAGTTCATTCTTTCGAATGAATCCATCCATTCATTCGAACGAATGGCCATTATAAGTGAATTCATTTGAATGAATGGCTTGATTCATTCGAACGAATGTATCAGAGAGCACTGGGAAATGACAGTGCTGCTCTCGGGTTCCATTCGTTCGAATGAATCAAGACATTCATTCGAATGAATGCACTTATAATGGCCATTAGTTCGAATGAATTGAATTATTCATTCGAACGAATGAACTCATAGACGTCCATTAGTTCGAATGAATTGACTGATTCATTCGAACGAATGTATCAGACAGGACTGGGAAATGATAGTCCTTCCCTCGGGTTCCATTCGTTCGAATGAATAGAGCCATTCATTCGAATTAATGGGCTTTAATATGCCATTCGTTCGAATGAATGGCTCGATTCATTCGATCGAATCTATTTAAGTCGACATTCGTTCGAATGAATCGAGCCATTCATTCGAACGAATGGCATATTTAGACTTCAATTCATTCGAATGAATCAAGACATTCATTCGAACGAATGACAACTTATATATATATAAGTCGCGAATCCACGAAATTCCATTCGTTTCATTTCATTCTAAACCCTAAACCATGGTTTCTCTCTTCCTCTCCCTTCGCCCTTGAACCCTTTTCTGAATCCCTTCTCCATTAAACCCCATTTTCAACCCCATTTTCAACTCCCTTTTCAATTCCAAACCGTTGAATCCCATTTCTATCCCAAACCCTTAAACCCCATTTTAGATGACCTTCTTCAAAGAGTTCTCTTTAAAACCCCATTGTCAACCCCCTTTTCAATCCAAAACCCATAAACTCCATTTTTCAACACCCATTTCAATTTCAAACCCTTGAAACACATTAAAATTTTCAACCCTTAAACCCCATTTTCAATCCCTTCTCTCTTATCTCGGTTCGAAATTGTCTCTCTCAAGCTGTTGTTTGGATCTCTTATCTCGAATCGGAGGTAACTTTCTCTCTCTTTCTCTCTCTCTTATCTCATTATTATAAGTGTTTTAGTGGTATTTTTTAATCCTGAAGTAGCATGGAGTTTGTTGAGGGATGTTTTGAAAGTCGTGAGGACCTGATAAATTATGTTAAGAATATCGCTTATGGAAAATGATTTGTAACTACCATAAAGAGATCATGTAATAAGGAAAAGAAAGTAGTCATTGGCTGCGATAGAGGAGGTAAATACCGCAGCACGATTAGCGTGGAAGATGACGCGAGAAAAAGGAAAGCATACTCCCGCCAATGCAATTGTCCTTTTCAAGTGAAAGGTAACAGATTGATGGGTCATGGAAGTTGACCATGAAGAATTTGGGATCACAATGATATCAGGTATTATTAGGTCATCCAAGTACAAGATGTTTTTCAGATGCTGAAAAAAAATGATCATTGAAATGAGGAGTTGCAATATACCACCACGGCAAATTTTGACGACCCTTAGAAAACAAAATCTAAATATTGGAATATCAGCGGATGATTTGTATAACTTTTGTTCTGCGCTTCGGAAAGAGCAACTAAGGGGTCGAACTACAATTCAAGCTTTGATAGATGATCTTCAAGAAGGTGGTTACCAATTTTTCTTGATCATGACAATGATGGCCATTTGTCTCATCTCTTTTTTGCACATCTAAAGTCCATTTTTCTTACCAAGAGCTACCATAATGTCCTTCTAATGGATTGCACGTACAAAACCAACAAATATCATATGCCATTGCTTCATATTGTTGGTGTAACAAGTTTCAATAAGAACTTCTGCTCATGCTTTACATTTATATGAAATGAGAAATTTGAAGATTATGTATGGGCATTATAGATGTTTAAAAAGGTCTTTGGAGTGGAGCATGATCGACTAGTTCTTTTGACTGATAGGGAATTGGCGTTAAAGAATGCTATTGATTTGGAGTTCCCTAATGCTGTACATATTTTTTGTTCTTGGCACATCAACAAGAATATTGTTGCTCGTTGTAAACCTATGTTTAAAAGAAGCGAGGATTGGAATGCATTTTTTACCGAATGGAATGACCTGATTGAGTCCCCAACTGAAGAAGCATTCAATACAGCGTTTGAGGCATTCAAACAGAATTTCAGAGATGATTCGCAACCAGTGAACTACTTAACAAGGATGTGGGTCCCACTTAGAAAACAATTCGTCAAGGCATGGACCGGATGGAGTTTACATTTTAAGAATCGAGCTACTTCAAGGGTTGAGGGTGCACATGCTATTCTGAAAAGTTATATATCTACATCTACAGGTGATCTAGATGTTGTCCGAAGAAAGATAGCCCATGTCATTGAAAATCAATTTGAAGAGTTTAAGATTCAACTTGAGGATGAGAAGATTCGGTTTGCATGTGATGTGTCTATTCCTTTCTTTGATGAATTGAACGGTAAAGTTTCTCATTTCGCAATGAATGAGATTTACAACGAATATGAGATTGTTATAAACCGATCATTTTCACCCATTTGTACGGAAGAATTTACAGCTTCAATGGGCCTACCGTGTGCGCACAAAATGCAATGAATGGATAAATTACATTTGGATGATATACACCCACAATGGATAATAGATTTAATCTCATTGGACGGCTTAAATGTTGTAAGGCAGAGGCTTGGGGATGTATTAGACGTACACTTTGAAGGTATTAAGAACAAATATGGACAACTGTCTTTGTATGATCAAGACGTGCTCCTAAATCATCTCCAAAATCTTGCCATCCATGATAAGCCAATCAGTCACCCTATTATGCAATATTCTAGAGGACGTCATCCAGGTTCAAGGAATTCTTCATAAGGACAAACATCTACACGTCGAGATCCTTCTTCATTTGAGATTGTAGAGAATCAACTAAATGGAAGAAGATGTGGGTTATGCAAAAATACTGGTCATACGAGGAGAACTTCTCCGAATATGCCACCTTCTTCACAAGCATCTACAAGTGTAGATTTAAATGTTGATTATAATGTTGGTGATTTTCATGGATCACAAATAGCGAGTTTTCCACAGGATAGTGGATCTTACAACTTTGGTGACGATTCAACATATAACTCTAAAGAAATGACCGAAGTAAGTTCATTCCTTAAAGAGCTCATGTGTATTTACCAATCGACATATAACTTTTCCATATGTTATAATGTGATTTTCTTCAATGTTATGCAGTGGTCTAGTGATCTTAGAGATAATGACGACTTCATGCAATGGTGGAATCAATGAAGTGAAGATAAGAGTGTCAATGTATTTTCTCTTTGTTATTATCATGTTCCTCGATTTCAGAGCAGATATTTAGTTTTGGAGACTTATGAATTGCAGGAATGCTTGTACAAATTTTTTACAAGAAGAATCAGTATCAGCCAGTCGTGCATATATGCAGCCTCGCCACTTTACTCAATGACCTTTTAAATCCGTTCTTAGATATGGGCTAAGATGGAGCCACTAAATTATGTTTATGCGGATAAATGAGAACCATTGAGATATTCTCACCCAAAAAAGAGAGAAAAAGAAGCAAACCTATTCCTTGATTTGTATAAGCAACCACCCATGCAAATGCATAAGGTGCAAAATCATGTCTAGTTATGAAATCTTTATGGATTTGGCCAGCTTAGAAATATTCATCTATCCCCATTTCTACCAAAACATCAAACCCCTCAACATCTGTGAGCCATGTACGACAATCATACCTTCTAATGCCGTCTTTTGGAAAATTGTAAAGGATATCCAACCTTTCCCGTGTAATCGCAAGTTCTTGGCCTCGGACGGTTGTCTTAACCGTCTCATCATCCATTCTTTCTATATTCGCATAAAATTCTTTTACTAAACTAGGGTACATGTCACATTTTAATGACAAAAATGAAGTCCAACCCATTTCTTCAAAATACGATTCGATTTTCAAACCAAATTGTGTGAAAAATGAGAGGTCGACGATTTTACAAAAAATATACGATCGTGTGCAAAAAATCGTCTCGGTAGAGGGTCGCCGCTTCGGAAGATATGAAATGTGTCAGGTTGAATGACGTGTCCTTCTTTTGTTTCTTCCCTCCCTTCGTTGTGCTTGCTTTCCTTTTGGAACTTGAAGATGCCATTTATACGGTGTATTTTGGGAAAGAGGGAGAGGAAAAAATTAAAATGGAAAGGGTGTAGGGTGATTGGTTCGAATGAATGAGGGTGATTGGTTCGAATGAATGGAGAGGTTCGAATGAATGGGGGTGATTGGTTCGAATGAATGGGGGGAGAGGTTCGAATGAATAGGAATTTTCAAGAGAGAGGGAGAGGGAGAGGGAGAGTGAGAGGGAGAGGGAGAGGGAAATCGGGGAGGGGAAACCTAAGAATGAGGGAGCCGGAGCCGGAGCCTGAGAGGGAGAGGAAGAGGAAGAGCGAGGGAATCTATCGATTTTAGGGTTTCCAAAGGGGAGAGGGAGGCTAGAGCTTGATTCGATCGAATCAATCGCAGCATATATATATAAGTCGACATTCGTTCGAATGAATGACTCGATTCATTCGAACGAATGTCGACTTAAATAGATTCGATCGAATGAATCGAGCCATTCATTCGAACGAATGGATTGTGCACATGACCACTCGTTCGAATCAGTGAAGATTTCGGCAGTATTCATGTATTCATTCGAACGAATCCTAAATGCACTGCGAATTCGTTCGAATGAATGAAAGCAGAGTGGTATGTGTCTATTTGTTCGAACGAATGGAAAAATGAACTGATCATTCGTTCGAACGAATTGGAACGCGGAGGCAAAATCGTAATTTACCACCCGCACCTGGAAACGGGTGTGTAGAAAGAGATTTTCCGGGTGTGTAAACGGGGACCCTCAAGTAATGAAGAGTGAAATTTTTTTTGGAAGAGAAATAGTAAAATCTGGTTTTTTCCTTGAAAATAAGGTGTGAAATTTGAGGTGTAGGTGAATGGTATTTATAGAAAAAAATTGGACTCGGTCGATTTTTCAGATTTAAAAAAAATAATAAAATATTCACGCATGCCGGACCAGCTGAATCCTACAGTCCGCCGTACACAGAGATTTGACTGGGAGAAATTGGTTGACAGGTGAGATCTCGTCCGAGATCTCACCCGATATATCGGACATGAGATATCATCCAAAATATCGCTGGACTTGAGTTGGCCCCAGGCCCGAGTTTTACTATTTTTTTGGGGAAAAAACGGCCGATTCGGCCCAAATTCGGCCCAGATTCAGCCAAATCTCGGCCGATATTTTTTATTAAAAAAAAAACAAACAACCGAATTTTTAAAATTCGGCCGATATCATGACGATAATTCAGTCAAAAATTCGGTCATATCGACCGAATTTTTTTTTGTACGGCCGATATAATTCGGTAGTTGAAAATCTGAATTATATAGGCCGATACGCACAGTATCAGCCGATATAGCGTATCGGCCGATATTTTGACCCCTGATATTGGCTGAGATTTGGACATCTACTTCTAGCACAAGGCCTTTTGGGCTCAAGGGTGAGACATGGGCCCAATGCAAAACCGTAAGCATTTTTCAAATCCAAAGCGAACAATATTATACTGGAGGTACAGTACATAAACTTTCATCTTTCTTGTTTTTTGCTTGAGTTTTTTTTTTTAATTGGATCTCCATTTGATTCAAATGGACCTTTAGGTACTGAACCCATGACCACCCAATGAGTCAAAGCTATATATATATATATATATATATATATATATATGATTTTATTGTCCGGTGATGGTTCGAGGCATGCGTCGTCAGGACAACTAATGGCCTTATATTTTTTTATTCTATATTCATTATATTATACCTTATTTTTGTTTTAATAATGCATACGATGTTTTTATTACTTATTTAAGTCAAAAAGCTATCACATGTCAAAAAATGAGATGTTATTGAGTTGATGCCGTTAAATTTTATTTTATATTTCATCTAGTTTTTTAAATACAAATATCGAATTTCACAGTTTGGATTTCTGATTTATATTTTCAAATAAATTTATATTAATTTCTTCATTGGCATCTTTTGCTATTAATAGAAGTTCTACTTTTTAAAATATTTTCTTATATTAATAACTGTTTCATTTTTTATTTATTTATAACAAAATTTTGTAATTTACTAAATAGATGTTCTTTTAGAATTTAGAATTTAGAATTTATCACTGTCTGAAATACGTTACTTGATTAGTGTCAAATCGAGTGAATTAACATTCCACGCATTTCTTCCTTTTGCCTTTCTCTCTGTTTTCGTCTGTTTGGCTGTCGAGAATCCGAAATGTCATGGTTTTCTCGATCCATCGCCAATTCCCTCAAAACCGAATCGCCAGATAGCGGAAGCGATGACGAAATCTCCAAAACTGGTGAAAATCAGACCAAAAGGGAAAACGAAGGTGAAAAAGGAGGGAGCGAAAGTGGAGAAGAGGAGAATCCAGGAAGAGGCGTAAAAGAAGATATCTCCGAACTCACCAAGACCTTTACCCGTCAGTTATGGGGCGTCGCCTCCTTCCTAGCCCCTGCGGCGTCTTCTCCCACGGCCCATTCCTCCTCCTCCGATTCATCTCGGCCGTCCATTTCTCAAGATCCAGATCCAGATCCAGAACCTGAGGCCACCAATTCTCCGAGACTCGCTAGCATCCGCAACGATTTCGCCGAGATCGGCGGACGGTTCCGGACCGGCATTTCCCGCATCTCTGGTAACAAGGCCGTCACCGAGATCTCCAAGATCGCCTCCAGCTTCCTTCCCTTTGCATCAGAAGAAGAGAAATACGGTGATGCGGTGGGAGTCACTGATGAGGTGCTGGCGTTTGCACGCAACATCTCGATGCATCCAGAGACATGGCTGGATTTCCCACTCTTCATTGATGACGATGATTATGATGGTATCCTTCTTCTTCTTTTTCTTTCTTTTTTTTTTTAATTGTCTTTCTGGTGTTTTAATTCTTTTGATTGGAATAATTCTTCGCGCATTCATGTACTGGATTTTGATGGGAGAGCGATGAATTGCGGCTTCTTGTTGATTTGGAAAATTAAGGGTCTTTTTGGTGGCATGATGTTCGGAGGCCATATTGGAATTGGAATTTGTGGATTTAATAAACATTTTCATATGAACAGTCGCTTCGCCTCGACTCATTGTAGCCAAAACAGTCCCCAAGTTTCATTAAAAGAAGTTCTAGAAGTGAATCATCAGATTGTATAGAGTTCTGATTTTCTGAAATTCATAAGCCAGTATGAATATTATTCTGGACTTTAAAGACTGAATATTATTATTTAGGGGTGTGGAAGTATTAGATCCTACCTAGTAACTGTAAGACCCACCAAGCATAATGCGGTAGTTAAGAATTTTCCAGATTACGGAATTGTTGACGTAATTTTTTTATCATAATTGTTTTTACCAAGCAGAAGGCTGCATTTTGGAAGAATCCACCGTTTGATTGGGTACTCTGGAAAATCAGAAAGCACATTATGTGGAAATATTGTACCAAGAGGTGATGTTGATTTTTGGAGTAGAATGTGCAACAATTGGGCTCCCTGCATGCATTTTCTTATCTGAAATTGGATCGAGTCACAATGGAAGACTGAGTTGCCGAGTTAGAGTCACAAAACTCGGCAGTTTCCACTTGAATTTTGAATTCAGGTGCAGTTTTGGTAACCACAGACGGTTACATTTTGAATTCAAATTCAAACTCTCAACCGCCAGTAAGTTTCCCAACAGTTTTTGGCATTAAAATATGGAGGGTTGAGAGTTGGAGGTACCCCACTTTATCCACAGTGGAGTCTCAGCGTCTTACAACGAAGATGGGCTACATACAGAGCATTTCCGCAAGACAGTTCACATCTGACCCAAATTCAGTCGGCTGAATTCTATGATTCAGCCGACTGAAAAACATACTGGCCAAACGCAAATTCAGATCTGGCTAGGATTCAATCGACTGAATCTTGGTATTCAATCGACTGAATTGGACTTTTTTTTATCTCTGATTCTTCTCCAAAGCTTCTGTCTATCTTTTGGGATGTTGGTTTTTAGCCGACAGTCAGTCAGAGTGTGATTGTCGCCAATGAGTTTGTATTCGACGTGGTCCATTGGTTCAATGAGTCCAATATCTTTTACACTGGTGTATGTTTGTAAAAACTCAATTCATAGTGGATCTTTTTGCCTAGATTGACACGTGGAGGTTTCCCCATTCAATGGGTTTACCACGTTAAAAAAATATATATTGTCTCAGTCCCTTATTCCATTTTGTGTTTGTGTGTTGCCGGAAGACGATCTTAGATTCGAGTCTCGCTCCTCCATCCAAATGGGAGCGAGTAGGGGTGTCGAAACTCATTACGGATCAAATGGTATCGGAGCCAAGTTTATTCCAAAGTCAACACAAGTCCCGAAGGAAAAAAAAAAAAAAAAGCCAAGAAGGCCTCACAAGGCGAAAGGAGAATTTGTGGTCCACTCTTTCCATGGTGGCCTAGAGTTTTTGGCGGCAGATGCGGACCAGAGAGACCACGTAGCCATGGTGGAATCGGCGCATTGATCATGGAGACAAATGCGGACGAGAGCCCACGTGTCCATGGTGGAGAGTTTGTGCATTGTTTTTTGGAGGAAATTCCTATCCGAGAAAGAGAGAGGAGAGGAGTTGATTCTCTCCCTCTCAAGTTTCAAGACTTCTTCAAGTTGCAGAGACAACAGAAGGAGCATTTCAATTCTCTTCTTTTGAAGCTTTTGAGGGACTAAAAGCCCCCGAATGGGGAAGGCATGATCTGTAATTGGATCGAGTCACAATAGAATACTAAGTTGCGGAGTTAGAGTCACAAAACTCGGCAGTTTCCACTTGAATTCTGAATTTAGGTGCAGTTTTGGCAACCACCAACGGTTACATTTTGAATTCAAATTCAAACTCTCAACTGCCAGGAAGTTTCCCAACTGTTTTTGGCATTAAAAGGTGGAGGTTGAGAGTTGGAGGTACCCCACTTTATCCACAGTGGAGTCTCAGCGTCTTACAACGAAGAGGGGCTACATACAAAGCATTTTTGCAAGACAGTTCATATCTGACCCAAATTCAGTCGGCTGAATTCCATGATTTAGCCGACTGAAAAACATACTGGCCAAGTGCAGATTCAGATCTGGCTAGGATTCAGTCGACTGAATCTTGGTATTCAGTCGACTGAATTGGACTGTTTTTATCTCTGATTCTTCTCCAAAGCTTCTGTCTATCTTTTGGGACGTTGGTTTTTAGCCGACAGTCAGTTAGAGTGTGATTGTCGCCAATGAGTTTGTATTCGACGTGGTCCATTGGTTTAATGGGTTCAATATCTTTTACACTGGTGTATGTTTGTAAAAACTCAATTCATAGTGGATCTTTTTGCCTAGATTGACACATGGAGGTTTCCCCATTCAGTGGGTTTACCACGATAAAAAAAAATATATTGTCTCAGTCCCTTATTCCATTTTGTGTTTGTGTTGCCGGAAGACGATCTTAGATTCGAGTCCCAGCTCCTCCATCCAAATGAGAGCGAGTAGGGGCGTCGAAACTCATTACGGATCATTTTCTGATTTCTCCCCCATGTAAAATGCGTAGAGGAAGATACATTCCAAAATACCATGAAGTTTAGCGTTTTACCTTTGTTTATTATCTTTTGCATTAGGCGGCCATACAGACACCCTGATTTCCTGCCTCTACACATCCGTTTTCGATTTTTGAGTGAAATTACCATTCTACCCCCACATTTTAACTCATCCGAATGAATATTTCAGTGTATTTTTAGTTCATTCGAACAAATGTTCATTTGAACGAATGAACATATATGTCAATCCTTCATAAAATTCAACTCATTCGAACGAATGAACAGTCGTTCGAAGAAACGAAAATTATACCAAGGTGTTCGTTCAGATGAGTATATTCATTCGAACGAATTGAGAATGAACTAAAAGTTCGTTCGAATGAATTTATATGCAGGGGTAGAATGATAACTTCACCCAAAAATTTGAAAACGGGTGTGTAGAGGCAGGAAATCCAAGTGTCTATATATGACTGGGCTTTTCATTATATTTTTTCTTTTTTTTGTTTAAGACAGATCTTTTGCATTGCTAATGCTTCATCATCATTGTCATAAAAGCTATTTATTCTCCAATCTGGAGTGGGTATACCCATATTACAAAAAAAAAAAAGAAGCTATTTATCCTGTCTATTTATGATTGCCATTCATAATTGAATTAGCAATTTTTTTACTGTAGGCTGATTGTAGATTTATGTTGTTTTGTTTGATATGCTACTAATGAGCATTGTTGTTATAATCTTAAGATACATGACTCATATCCTGTAATTCATATGATATATTTTTTTTGTTTGTTGTTTTTTTGAAATGGTTAATATATTAAAAAGGAGAAGGCACCAGAGGTGCTAATACAAAGCAAATAAGAAAGAGGAAAAACAACAACACTACAAGCTTCCCAAAATATAAAGGATGCCAAAATCTTGAAGCAACACTAATGGAATAGAAAGCTATTGAAGATTAGCACATTCTTTCCAAGCTCGAAGGATGTCAGTAATGGGAATATTCCTAAATTCCTCAAGTAAGGAAGCCCACGAAGCACACTTGACTAAAGCGCGGTTCGAAACCGACTGGCTCAACTCAGCAAAATTCTTGAAAACCCTGTTGTTGTGCTCCCACCAAAGGCTTCAAATGGTGGCAAACAATGCTAAATGCTACAGAAGGAAGCACTTTGGAGAAACCAAAGTGATGTTCCAAACATGAGAAAGCTCAGCCACTGATGAGAGCATTACCCATCGAACTCCGAACTGATCTAAGATGACATTCCACACTATGGAAACGAGGTGATTCGTCTCTTCCGCAGCTCTGAGGCATAGAGAGCAAGCATTAACTATGATTCTTCCTCTTTTGCGCAAGTTGTCGTGAGTCTGAATTTTCCCCAATCCAGCAGTCCAGATAAAGCAAATAGCTCGAGGTGGAGCTTTGGCTGCCCAAATGCCCGGGTTAACAATAGCGGTGGTAGTCGTCTGATTACACCAAACATAAAAGGATTTGACAGAGAAAAATCTAGAAGGGTCAAGCCACCACACAAGGCTATCATCATCAGTGTGCCAAATTCTTTAGCAGCTAATGATCTGGAGGAGCTCAACGAAGTCCTCAGTTTCTGAGTCTGGAAGGTCACACCGAAATAGAATATCCCAAACAACTTGATCATTGTGGATAGAGAAGAAATCAGAAATGACTCCAGATGGCAAATGAGAGAGTCAGTGAAGAGATAGGAAGCATGAAACCAAAGTTTAATTGGCACACCATGGATCAGACCAAAACTTAATTCGATTACGGCATCCCGCCTTAAACCTAATCCCATCTTTGAATTTGTCGACACATGCTGCAATAGCTCTCCACATACATGAATCCCATTCATATGATATGCCAAGAGGAACCATTCATATTGATTAGAAATCTGGCATTTCCTACATATGATAGAGTTATGAGGCTATTTGGGATTTGAAAGCATGAAACTTTTGGTTTTGATGGCTTTTAAGGCTTGAGGTGTTAGGTGTCTAGGACTTCTAGATTTTTTGGAGTTTTGTACTGTATTGTTGGCTTTTTACAACATTAATTGGAGTATATACTGGTTTCATACTTTTAGAAGTTGGAATTTGAAAATTGAGTTCCAATGAATAATTATATATTGTTTTACTTTATTTTGCAAGCTATAAGGTATATTAACTTAATAATGAAAGAAAATTAAAGAATTGCACATATTATTATTTTTTAGATATCTTTATGTTATTTCATATATTTACATTTTTTGTGGAAAACACTTCTAAATGTCAGTAGGACTTACGATTCACAATTTGCAATTCAAGATATAAAACAAATTTATGATATGATTTGATTTTCAAAATATTGCTAATTAGTGTCTACTACAAATTTTGTGATTCGATTGGGTAGAAGTATGGTTCATCTATTGTATGCCATCCTTTATTTTGTCTTGTGTTTATGAATTACTAATTTGCTTTAGAATTTTGATGGAGAGACACTCTCTAAGAGAATGGGTTGAAAAGGAAATCCAATGAGATACATTTTTTTTTGAAAGGTAATCCGATGACATACTTCTCAAAGGGGTATAGAGATCTTTTTGGTTTTGTCTAAAAGTTCAGCCGCAAAACGACCTTTTTATTTTTCGTACAGGAAAGAAGGGTCATTATTAGTTAAGCCTGGTTTTCCCGTTGTGCTTTCGAATATGGTAATGGCACATTGCCGCTTGAGCTATAAGGATTTGCTTAGGTTTTTCTCCAATTATTTCACTTTTCTATTGGCTTAAGACAAGGTTAGAAGTCTTGGCAAGTTGACTTGTGATTCATGTAACTTGACAAGGTTTATGGGTTTACAAGGTTAAAACCCGGGGTGACCTTTCTTATGTTAGAAAAATGACAAGTCTTACTGAATTTTAGGACAACTGAACAAATGTAGTCAAACCGACTGACATTTAAAAACTTGTATACTGAATGGGGATCGAATGTGTGACCTCCTAGTGGAGAATACTCATTGCACACCACCATTCTGTGTATGGTTTTCTTTATTGCTTTGTCGTTAAATTATATATAAGTAATCTGTGTGATTACAGGAATACATAAAATAATATTTCTATTTTTTTGTGAATTGTTACATTTTTAGTTTGAACGATTGACCATTTTCTTTTGAGCAGTAACCTATAGATTTCATTAAAAAGAATGAGTACATATACAAAAATAAGGGCAAGGTCTAAAAGAATTAGACCAAAAGCTAGAAAAAGAGAAGGAAAATACAACATAAAAATAGAAAAAGATCTAAAACTGCAAAAAGCTGGGAGATGCTCCCAGCACAAAGGAAGAAAACGCTAGAAAAGGAATCAGCAATACTAGAAAGTAGTATGCCACACCATTCGTTTTCGGCCAATTTGGACAAAGGTAACATCAAGCCCTGAAGGCAACTCCCTCACCGTAGTGATCAATTTTCAGGAAAAGATGCCTCTGTCCCTTAGCCCATTTAATAGCATTTGCCGAATCTCCCTCAATAATGAGTTTTCCTTGCCCATATGTTTTTCAGATGGTCAGATCTCTCCTAATGCTAAAGATTTCCGCCTCATTGGACTCCCTAACTCCCATCGACTCACTGACCAATTTTTCTAAGATATTGCCCATAAGAAATGTAACCCTTTTTAAGTAAAAAAATAAGAAAATAAATAGATTAATGGTTCAAATGTAATGCAATATGTCAAATAAAGGATCATTAGGATCTTTCTACCATTCTTGTGATATATTAAATATTTAATAATAATTTAAACAAAAGACCCATCCTATTTGCCGTATTGACCCTTTGGGTCAAATTGTTTGGTCAAATTCATGATGCCTGGACACGGCATGGATACGACAATGATACGTCATTGTTATAGTAGGGACAAATTTTACATATAAAAACAATGTGGTCTGACATGGACACACAGGTGTTCGACATGGACATGTAGGTATCCATATATGTTGCCTAAATTGAAGTGTCCGTGCAGCATAGGGTCAGATGAGTGTAATCCAGCCTTTTCAATGTTGGTTTCAGATTGAAGGAAATCTTTTTATTGAAGTCATGGAATCTTGGATGGATGAGGGATCTATGAAATTAAAGAAAGAAATTTTGATATGGAGTAAGGCTAAAAAAGTGTAATACATACTTGGGAGGAACCTTCTAAAATTAATTGAGTTGGATTTACCCTCCCTTGCTGCTCTACAAAATGAATGATCTAGTTTGTGAACTCCTGCTTTCTGTGTGTTTGAACATGAATACTTATGTCGAGGTAGTATCTGTTAAGGTAGTATCTGTTAGTGTGGATGTGATTTGGTTGGGGAAAGAGAAGGAACATTGGGAGGGTGTTTTCATAGTGAGGATCAGATAGCTAAGTTCACCAAGTGAGGATGTGATGGGGCATCATGGATTGGTGTTGTTGAAACTTAAGCCACTCACTCTGATTGGATGGTTGCACCTTATATTGGAGAGATTGTAAAATTAACAATTGGACTAGAATCTTCAGGTCCCGCAGTTTCCCACATGTAAATTCAAAAAGAAAAAGGAAAAAAAGGCCCCCAATAGCATAGCTAAATCTATCTAATCGAGATGAAACTCTACCCACTCCAAATACATAATACATAACGACTCTTGAATCATCCCTACTCTGTGATTTGGCATACACCCGGACAACATATGGTATTTGTCCTCCTTTTTTCAATAAATTTGTATCTCATCATTTGTTCTCTCTTCTTTTCCACCATCTCTCTCCCTCCCCAAACCCCCCCCCCCCCCCCCCCCCCCCCCCCCCCCCCCCCCCCCCCCCCAACACCCCCCCTCAACCCCACCACCCCAATCCCTCCCCCAACGAAAACACCCCCCCCCCCCCCCCCCCCCCCCCAACCCACCCCCCCCCCCCCACACACACACAACATACATTCACAAACTAGTTATTTTAGATTCATTTACTGTTTTGATCTGGACTTGTCTTAGATTTATTTGATATTTATTGAAAGTTGATTAGTTAAGTTGCTATGGACATTTATGTTTTTGTAAAGTATTCTCCATTAATACATGCCAAAATTCTGTATATTCCTTTTTTTTCTTTTCATGTTTGATGGGTTGTATTCTGTTCTCTCTAAGAATCTCTTATGCCTGGTTAGTTTATCTGTTCCAGATTTTGATATGTCTGATACTCAGCAAGAGCATGCTTTGGCTGTTGAGCGACTTGCTCCAAGATTGGCGGCTCTTAGGATTGAGCTTTGCCCAAGTCATATGAATGAAGGATGTTTTTGGAAGATCTATTTTGTGCTTTTACATTCTAGACTCAATAAGCATGACGCTGAGCTACTGTCAACACCCCAAGTAAGTAGCTTATTTCCCATGCAACATTTGCATGACATTTTTATTTAGAAATATCACAGTTACAGTGTTTCATGGATTCTGTGAAATGAGCAATTCACTGCATGTAGATGTGCATAGGCAGTTATTCTCATGCTGGATCTACTGCATCACAGCTGGATTATTTATAAATACCACCATTACATGGATTCTGTAAATTGAGCAATGCATTACAAGCAGATATACCTAGGAACTTATTCTCATGTTGGATTCTTCAGAGAGAGATGCATTGCAACCAGATATGCACTTATTCTGATGTTGGATTCGAGAGATGTACAAAATACTCCAGTGCCCTGAGAAACCGTGTGAAAAAATACCCTAGCCATGGAAGAAACTACACAACATTACTATCCTTATCATCTTCTTAGCCAATTTCCCATCAATCTATCGTTGGCTGTTTTGAGTCCTACATTTTCATTCTGTCCTGAGCATAACTATCATATTCCATACAACATCTCCTCATGTACAAAAAATACCCCAATGCCCCATGGAAGTGACTATACAGCATAACCATCATATACCATATAACATTGCCCCATGTGCAAGACTACCCAGTGCTCCATCATGCCAAAAACCTCCAATGCAACCCAATATCTCCCAAATGAAACCCTCAAAAGCCCAATCCACTGATACAAGAATACTGCAATGCCTCATGAAAGAGACTATACAATATGTCTAAAACTTGACTTGATTTCCTATTGAGTCAACTTGAAGACTCAGCTGAGTTTGACCAAGTAAAAAAAGTGAAGACTTGTAACGACCCGTCCCACTAGCACAATATTGTCCGCTTTGGGCCCACACAGCTTTCAATTGGCAAGCTAACCCACTGTTGCTCCCAAAAGGTCTTAGGCTAGAAGGAGGAAAGTTACTACTTATATACCAGGGAACTTCCAATGCAACTAGCAATGTAGGACTTTTTAGGGTGGGGTATTACAATCTACCCCCCTTAAAGTTAGAGCTGTCATCGGCTTTGCACACACAATAACCAAGCCCAAACCCTCAAGCAGAGAGTTGAACCATATTCTGATACCATTTCTAACAACCCGTCGCGCTAACACAATATTGTTCACTTTAGGCCCACACACACGGGCCCGCACGGCTTTCAATTGGGGAGCTAACCCACTGTTGCTCCCAAAAGGCCTTGTGCTAAAAGGAGGAAAGCTATTACTTATATACTAGGGAATTTTCAGTGCAACTAGCAATATGAGACTTTTTGGGGCGGGGTATTACAAGACTTGCTCAAACTTATTAAAATAATGTTGTTTAATAAATTATAAAAAATGACAAAAGGTAAGAACAAAGGTAGACAGACAAGAAAATCCAGAAAGAGAAAATTTTAAAGAAAATCTAAAAATAATTGATGTAAAAATGGAAATTTAGAGAATAAGAGGAGAAAATTAGAAAATCCTATTAGAAGGAGAGGAAAATAAGATGTAAACCCAAAAAGTGGAAAAGAAAAAGAATGAGTAGAAAAAAAAGAATAAAGTTGAATGAGACATTTGAATCTTTCTTTTGATAGATTGTATTCCATATCTAACAAAAAAAGGGATCACATTGTGAAGTTGCTAGGGGAAAGGTGGTTTTGGCATCAACCTTTCAAAGAAATATTATGGACTCTAAGATCACATGATTGGAATCTTTCGTAGCTCTAATACATGATAAAGCTCCAACAATGTTAGAGGCAGATAAAAGGGTTTGGGAATCTAGTGGGATCTTTTTGAGCAAATTCTTGTACTTTTCTTTTGAGTGGTAAGGAAATCCTTATGTCTTCATCTCTTCCTTTCCTTTCAAAACCATTTGAAAATCACCCACTACTTCCGAAGTGGAAGGTTTTGTTTGGGCAGCCTAGTTATATAAAATCCTTGCCCTTGATCAACTCAAAGCTATCCCCTTTTTTGGCCTAAAAGGGTAAGCTGGATCCTTCTGAACATTTGTTTTCTTTGTTGCCAATGTCCTTTTGTTCCATCTATTTGGGTGGCCTTCTTGTTTGTCTTTTCTATCAGCTAGGCTCGTCCCTTTTCTTTTCATACTCTTCTGGAGTGGTGGAGTTCATGGTCTTTCTCAAAGAAAGGCAAAATATTGTGGAAACTGGTGTCTTTAGACATTGCTTGGTTCGTGTGGAAAGAGTGAAATAGTAGAGTTTCTGAAAAGAAGGCAAGATCCAGAGCATCCACAATTGCAATTTCAAATTTAACTTCATTTAGTGGACAATGGTGAAGAATGAGTTTAATGGCTCCACAAAAACATATGATTCTCAAACCTTCTTCATACCCTTAGCTTTTATCGCATTCATGTGTTGGAGGATGATTCCCTTCTGTGGTGGCCGGACCCTTCTGGTTTCCTTATAGTAAAGTCATTCTATGAATGGAATAATCACTTTGATTCTTGTGCTGTGGTAAACCCTGTCATCTGGTCCTCCAAAGCATCTCTTCGGACCATTAGCTTCCTTTGGACAGCGGACCTGGGCAAAATTCTTACACATGATAATTTGCGAAAAAGATGGAGAGTGATGGTCAGCGCTTGCCCCTATGTCTTCATGCAGTTGAGGAAGTGAATCATCTCTTCATTCATTGTCCTTTTTCTTCTGCCGTTTGTAGCCATGTTTTGATTTCCATCATCGCTTGCTCAATTTTCTTATGCATGGGATTTTGTCAAGATTTCCACAAAGTGCTCCTCCTTGTGGCGCCTTGCTCTCTTCGCCACTATTTGGAGCCTTTGGTGGGAGCAAAACAAATTGAGTGTTTAGGAATACAACAAAATCTCCTCATGCAATGTCAAGCTTGATTTTTGCCAAATGTGCGAAATCTTGTGAGTTTGGAAAGAATGCATCAGTCTAGCATAATGTAATGTTATCTTTTCAGTTGCCTTAGGGGGGGTTGTCTTGGGTTATCAGGAGCTTTTTTTCCTCTTTCTTTTGTACTTGCATCTCTGGTGCTTTTTCTCTATCAAAATAATTATCATTTAAAAAAAGGTTTAGTGGATGTTGGGCAGAGGATGTGAGAGACGTGTGTTTTTGGTAAACAGTCGCCCAGGCTTGGTCACTGTGACCTCCTTTGCGAGGAGGCACCCCTTCTCCTGAAGTTACAAGGCTATTTTGTCGAGATCCTTAGAGAGAGTTGTCTCACGCCCCTAAGTATTCTCTACCTACCCACCTGTGTCGGTTTCGGATACAGAACTGATCATCTAATGCTTAAACCATGATGACTGTAAAGAGTACCTTGTGGTTATCTACTGTGAGGGGCCCTAATTTTGCTTATTGTCTTAAAGAAGAATTTCAGCTGTTGCAAGTTATATTTCTGCTTCAATGATTCATTGTTTTCTCTCAAAAAATAATATAATGAAAGAACTCACAAAACTACCTTCTTATAGATGGGTAAGGCTCTGATGATGACAATAATCTAAGGTGTGCTGAAATCTTATGGTGTATAATGTCTATGGTTCAAAATCATTCAAGAGTTGAGCCCACACAGGACCAAGTCATGGATACAAATGCCTGTCCATTAAAACAATCCTAAATCAATTTTGGCCCAACTGGTGTATACATAAAATTGTCATCAGTGTTCATTCTGTTGTAAATTGAATGACCGGGATTCTTTTTATGGGAAAACTGGAGCATTAATGGGTTAGTAATGATGTGGCATTGGCTCTTGAATGGTTGCAATTACCCTTATCAGCCTTCCAGTCTACTGATTTTCATTCTGTATTCATCAATTTTTTTTTTTAATTTTCTACCAGTGAATATTATTTTAGGAAGTCTACCCTATCATTCGTGGTCTGGGCAGTGATCTTGAAGTCTACAGTCATTTGAGGAATTTCATGCTGAAAATGTTGTCTGAGGATTTATTTGCTAATGCGTACACTGATACCTGCATGCAGATTGTGGAAGCTAGAGCTTTGTGGTTGCAGGTGTTGCAAAATAGCACAAAGCCAGATCCGGATCGTTTTGGAAGAAGCACGTCCTATGCAAAAGAAACTGTTGGTTCTGCTGAAGAACAGATCACTCTTTCATCCAATGGTGTATCTGAAACCACGCCAATGAGGACCTATGCATCTGAACCTGTGAAGTCCACACCCACAGCAGATATTGTGACCGAAAAACACCCAGTTACATCCACAGAGATGAGAATCATTGATAAATCTGTGGTTGAAGAAGGGCCCATTATCCAAACAACAAATAAGGATTCTCTGAGTGGTGCCTCAAAATCAAATGACCAGAAGTATGAAGAAGAATGCGATGACTGGTTGGAAGAGGACAACACTGAACTGGGTGGCGCTACAATCCCACTGGGTAATGAGGATGATGTATCATTTAGTGATCTGGAGGATGATGATGACGAGGGTGCTCATATGAGCGCTAAGACGGTTACAGTGTCTGATTCTTCAGTAAAAGATTCAAGGGAGGGGGTTCAGCTAAGCAAAACTCCTGATGAATCTGTTAAGGATGTGCATGCCCCTGGCACAGGATGCCATCAGACAAAGGAATCGAGTGATTGGCTTAATATCGACGGGCTTGACTCAGAATAGAACTGTAAGGACCTACATAATATGTGTGCATCTACTGTTGATATTTATATTGAAATATTCTTTGTTTTTCTTGACATTTGGTTGTAAAATGATTTATATGCCTGTACATATAATGAAGCTTCTCGCCACGATGGCCTGTATGGCCGATGTTGGATGGCCGATGATCTGATGTTTAATCCTTGAATACTGTGATTGGTTCGGATTTCCTGTATTTGGTTGGTGGTGGTGTTGGCTGGTGTTGATGTGGATTTTCCATTAAAGAAATACATCTTTATGTGAAGAATTAAGTGAAAGTACAGCATTAGCACGCACATACTGATGGGGGCTTCTTCCTTATATCATGGCTTATTACATAATAGCCTTTGTAGGTTCTTTTTTAGTTAGAATACAAATTGATGTAAGCCCCCCTATATATACACATTGGGTAATTTGATGAGACTTTACTCTACATATTTTTATAGAAAATGGCCCTTCATTGGGGCTCTCATGGTTTAAATCCAAGACCTCTCTTTAGAGATCTTGCGTCCAAATCAACTGGGATAATCCATTCGAGAATATATGGGAACATTCTATTAGAGGTATTCATTTGTTTAAACTTGGCATGTGAGGGGCATGAACCTAACTTAAGTAAATAGATTTGAACAAGATTTTTGTTCGATAGATTGGGCTTGTGTTTTTATTTAAAGTTTGTTGAGGCCCATCAGGTTTTTAAGCCTGTTTATTTTTAATATACTCCTGTCTCATTTGAAACATTTATATTTTTTAAGGAGATCTCTATATAAAGTTAACATTCCATGTGATCTTATTTATTTTCAACACACTTTATACCAGGGGTCAAAAAATCGGCTCGGCCGATATATCGGCCGATATCCGATACGGACGATATATCGGCCGATATCCGATACGGACGATATATCGGCCGATAATTTTATCTCTCATAACGATATCGGCATTTTCTCTCTCCTCCAATATCGGAACCGTGAAAAAATAGCAAAAAACCGTGATGAATAGTGGTGAACCGTGACAAAACCGCAAAAAAACCGCAAAAAAACCGTGAACCCCCTGAGAACTGTAAACCCTGAACCGCGGAAAACCGCTGAAAACTGCGTAAAACCGCGAAAACCGCGAAAAACCGTGAATACCCCCGAGAACCGTAAACCGTAGAAAACCGCGGAAAACCGCGGAAAATCACGTAAAACCGTGTAAAAACCGCGAAAAACCGTATCGGTATTTAAAATTTTTTTTTTTTTTTTTAAATACCGATATTTATGAATATCGGCCGATATTGTGACCGATATTCGGTATGTACGGCCGATACTTATCGTATCGGCCGATATTACTCGGTTTAAAAAAACCGATATATATCGGCCGATACGATATGTATCGGCCGATATTTAAACCTTAGCTTTATACTACTCCAATCTAAACGAAACAACTATTATAGGACAATTTTAAATTCCATATAAGACAATTAAATTGGAATAGAGAGAGTATTATATACATGTATCACAAGGTGATATCTGGTATTTTTTATTTTTTTTATAAATTTAAAATTTAACTTTACATATTGAAAGTAGGCTTTAAAATCTACCACATATTAAAATTTCATCTCAAAAGTCAATTTATATCCACTCTATGTTAACATTCAAAATCACCATATAGCAAATCTTTTTAAAGACTTCTGTGAACTTTTAACTATCAATATCACATGGCTACTAATTGAACATAAGTCTTGCGCTAGATTTTTAACTTACAAAATAAAAATGAAAAACTAAAAACAATGCTACAGGCTTTAAATGGTATACTTTCACTATATTTAAATAAAAGTCTACTTTCACTACATTTAAATAATAATTTCAATAAGATATATTGATCTAGAACGCCTTAAAAAAGTTGTTTTTAGAATTTTGGGTCCATTGTATTATAACATTTGTTTTGTAATCTTTAGTGCACTTATTTTTTTGAAAATTTATTTCTTAAAAGAAAATCAACATAGGTCAATATGCCTGTTGGACCCAGCTGCTTTTTAAGCATAGGATACAATTGTTATTATGAACAAGCTCTCATTTTTTTTTTTTTTAACAGTTACAAGTATAAATATATTAAGAGAGAAATACGAATAATATAGGGATGGAATCGATGGATCTGAAACATTAAGACTCAAAGAAAACCAACGGGAAGAAAGGGGAAGAAAAGAGAAAAGAGATCTACCAAAAATAAATACTCCAAAAGACACCTAAAGTGGCAAAAAAGCCAGCAACCCTAAATGCACAGTTGCAACCTGACTGAGATAGCTCCGTTAGGACGTCATCCATACACCCACGAAGATGGACAACAATCTCTCCTCAAGGACGCCATCCATACACCCACAAAGATAGACAACAACCTCTCCTCTTATTCAATAGACGAGAACCCAACACACCAAAAATTCTTAACTAGGGCCTTCATTTGTAAAATTTTCGGATTCTCAATATCTTTTACAGTCTAAACTGTTGACTACAATGAACAGGGCTTGAAACTCTTTTTTCTTTTAGAAAGGGTGGGTGAAAATGCTCTGTCCCTATTTTCTGCCGCCTGAATATCAGAGATAGCTTGAACACTATTATCAAATTGGATCCCCAACTTTTTGCCTATCTCTAAGATTGATCTATAGTCTTCTTCCGAATAACCCCTAATCTTCATCTACAACCAATATCATAAATATCATCCAAATTTTTAAATTTACTATGTTTTTATCAGTAAATTATTAATTGACGATAATATCTTGAGATTTATCGATATTGTGGTAAATTCTTGATAATTTTTTAGTAAATTAACAGTAAATTCCTTATTAATATTTTTATTTTTTTAAAATATTATATTTTTGTAAATTTTTTCTGTTAATTTCACAGTAAAAATTAAAGAAATTGAAAATATTCTAATATTACTAATGTCTCGAAAACAGTATTTATAATAATATCTGCAACACAACTGAGACGTGGAATGATTGGGAATTAAAGCTAAGAGAGACATTTGTTCATGGTGACGTTGGTCCATTTCATGGATCGTGGTTGTTGATATGGGCCGGGCCGGGCCGATCTGCTGTCAAATCAATCATCTCTTCACCCTCCCAATCTTCTGTTTTCAAGATCATCTTCATAATTGTCATCAGTCTTCAATAATCTATCTTGAATAAATTTTTCGTGCTAGAACAACATGGGCTTTGGGTGTGTAAGGCTATGGGAAGAAAGTTTCGATTTTTATTATTAATCTAATTCCTAGAGTTTAGTTGCTTGGGAGTTTAGGACCCTTGGGACAAGGGTGGAAATCTTGAAATCGGCCGAGATATCGACTTAGATTATTATTACACTTGGTTTAATGTATTGCGCAATTCTGGTAATTCAATTCAAGTGAAGGTTAGAACTTGTAGTGAGTTTTATTATATTTTCTTTTTGAATCTAATTTTAAGTTTATATTTATT
The DNA here is from genome assembly GCA_022113865.1 of Chimonanthus praecox. Lineage (NCBI taxonomy): Eukaryota > Viridiplantae > Streptophyta > Magnoliopsida > Laurales > Calycanthaceae > Chimonanthus > Chimonanthus praecox. Next base: position 8,078,821 of record CM039090.1, on the reverse strand, counting down.
TAATTTCAATTAATGTAAGTGCCTAAGTGGTTTAATTGCAATTTGAATTCTATGTGATTTGTTTGATTTTTTATACCTCTTGAAAGAATTTCATGACTTTATTCTATTATTTCGGTAGGAAGTTGAGGTTCTTATTCATTCATTGAAACTCTATTTACTCGTACAAATAAAGTGACTTTATTCTATTCTTCCGGTAGGAAGTTGAGGTTCTTATTTATTCATTGAAACTCTATTTACTTGTACAAATAGAGTGAGTGATCGATTGGCCATTTTTTTGTCAAAGTTGAAATGAGAATTTTCTTACACTTAGAATTGTTTGAGTTAGTTTTCTTAGATTTGTATTAAATTTGAACTGAATATTATGGAGATCTACTTTATTTTAGTATGAAAATATGGGTGGCTATCCTAACACAGGTGAAGTCTTTTAGGAGGCACGGGTTTTCATAATTTCCAACTTAACCCTTCACAAGTAAACCGGTCAATTAACGATTTGTTGTTCTATATATAAAAAAAAAAAAAAATTCATTTAAGTGATCCGGTAAGTGAGCCGATTTCTGACATTCTTTTTTTTTTTTTAAAACTTTCGGTACAACATGATGGGGTAAAGTGAGAAGTTTGAAAATTTTGTATCTCCTAAAAAACTTCGCACGTATCAGAATGGCAACCCAATATAAATAGGCATTAAACCCCATTCCACCATTTTTAACCATCAACTTTTAAGTTTTGACTTCAATGATTAAAGTGTAGAGTATGGATGAGACACAAGAATTTTTACATTTTCTGATATTTCAAACAAACGTCATTGATGCTACCGCTATGAATATGATGTTTAAACTTCAAAATACACAACAAAAATCATATAATTTATTGACAGTCATCACCGATGATTTCAAAACAATCGATTAAAAAAAAAAGAAGGAAAAATTTATTCAATAGTTATCTTCTGCATCTTATTTTCCGTCATCAATAGTTTTGTCAAGCATCGTTTTCTTTCTAACAGTGTTTGGCTTATCATTTGGTAAAGAACCAAACAGATTGCAATAAACAATCTAAAAATTATTAAATATATATTAATACTAAAAATAATGAATAATCTTTTCTAACGTCTTGTCTATCTGCATCTTGGGCTTTTCAATTTTTTTTTAAAAAAAAAACTATATCAAAACAATAGCTTTCAGGAAAACCAACATAAATCAGACCAATATTTTGAATGCATCAAAATTATTTTTCAATGGGTACAGTATTTCTCTGATATGCAAATAAGATATTAGAAAATTATGACTTGATAACTGCAGTTGCATACAGAATCTGCTCTGATATCATATTAGAAAATCATGACTAATATTTTTGGGACAGTGATCCTCTCACAGACATTTTGTGTAACCCGACACGGGTTTTACCGTATTGTCTATTTTGCCCTTCGAATAGGCTCGTCGAACCCTTTCGTGTAAGTGATTCGAAGAGTTCGGCGAGTTAATTCAACGGGCAAAATGGGTAATACAGTAAAACTTATATCGATATACGTAGGAGGATATCTATCCTATTTTTGAAATAGAACTCACTCTCAAAAGTTAGCTATTGAGAAAAGAGTGTCTAAAATATTATATAGAGTTGTTGATTTCACAAATTAATCGATATGAGACTTTTTAATACTTCACATGGGATGATTAGAAGTTAACGGGATCATTGAGAGCCTACTTAGAGATGCTTGTACAAGGAAGAAACACCCAAATAAAAGAAGCCGAAAATAGGGACTATAGGCCGGCATGCACTGCTTGGTGCCATGCCTTTCCTCTTCATCCTTGAAAATTCCTTAAAATGAATTACTTAGAGTTGTCTAACCCAAATGATTTGCAGGTTGCAGCCCAAAGTTATGATTCAGATGATTAATATCATTTTAATTCTTAATAATCAAATTAGCACAAGACTTAAGCAAGTGTTCTGCCAAGTGACAACCAATTTTAAAGGCCACCAGTGTCAATGCATTTCCAGAATTATGAACATCGAAGAATTAGTTCCTGAGATTGAACAGATTAAACTGCCCAGTTCGGTTTGATTTTTAAAACACTGATTCATACTGTAATTTACAGTCGGTAGAGATGAGAAGGGAGGCGTGGGGTGAGAAGAACTTGTAATGGAGTTGCTCTAGGGAGAGCAAAGCCCAAGCCCTCGATCATATCGACAGGGCCGGTCGAGGGGGCCTCCAATTCAAAGCCCTGAATCAGTCGAGCGAGTGTCAAGTGCAGAATCTGAAAGGCCAATGCGTAGCCGGGGCACGACCGCCTTCCGGCCCCGAAAGGTATGAACTCAAAATGCTGACCCTTGGCATCAACATCAACATGGCTGGTGAGAAATCTTTCCGGTCGGAACTCGCAGGGGTCCGACCAAACACTCGGGTCCCTCTGCAACTTCCAAATGTTCACCATTAAGCGTGTTCCGGCTGAGACATGGAACCCGCCTACTTGACAATCTTCCATGGCTTCATGTGGCACTGAGAGCGGAGCAGGAGGGTACAAGCGCAACGTTTCCTTGATAATAGCTTGGAGGAATACCAGGTTCTTGATATCTGATTCGTCTACTTTCCTCGCCATGCCGACGTGCGTGTCGAGCTCAATTTGGGCCTTCTTCAACACACTGGGATTGTTCAAGAGTAAGGAGAGGGCCCATGTAAGGGTGGCTGCGGTGGAATCAGAGCCCGCCATGATAAGAGTCTACAAAATGGATTCTCAAATTACTTGGAGAATAATCAAAGAATGTATATCTAACTTGGATACATCTTCATACTTGAGCAATTACTGTCAATAATTGCTTCAAAGTTGGGACAGAAAATCGCATGAAAAATAGTAGAAATGGGGTTCATTTTTTTCAGTGTATAATCATGGCAGATGAACTTCTATAGGAGCCGACACTTTGAATTACCACTTGTATGGACGGTTAAAATCATATTATTCTGATAAGGGATGAAAACCATGTGACCTACAGTAACTTGATGAACCGGAGACATGTTCTGATGATGCCCACATTTTAGAAGAGCAATATAATTTATAGTTTTAGTTCACAGAAGCAGCAGTGAATTACAGGAAGAAAAATGGTGAGGGATGAGAAGATACTGGTGAAACTTCAGGATTAAATGGTTGAGTTTCGGGATTGAAGTGGAGTCTGTAAACTATGTTGGGGTTGGCTGTCAACGAGTTTCACATTAGAAGTGTAGAGGGAGATCTAGGGATTTATAAAAGACTCAGGTCACTCCATCTAATAGGATGGTCTTTTGGGCTAAATACTCAGGTCCTAACAAGTGGTGGATGAGTTAGCTGGACTCGTTAAAGAGAGGATTGTTGGGGGCTGGCTGCGTACAAGTCCTATAATAAAAGTGTAGAGGGAGGTCTAAGGATTTATAAAGGGCTTGGATCACTCCATCTAACCGACTATTCTGGCCTTAACAAATCTTTTGGACTGGATATTCTGGTCTTAACAAAGAAGAATTGGACCTTAGTTGTTTGTCCAAAATTGCTCAACAATACTCAGACTTCAAACATAGTAATTGTTGATTCCAAGTGACGTACCTGTGAGGTTGCCTTAATGACGGTACTGGGGTCGTAATCGGCGATGTGGCCATCCTCTAAGATCGACAACATCACATCCATGACATCCTTCTCACCCTCGGCAACGCCGGAGAGTCTCTTCCTGCGATGCTCCTCTAACCAGCTTTCAAGAATTGAATCCACTTCCTTGGCCACCCTTTTCATGGCTCTTGTGTACCCTTTAATGTCAATCCACTCGAGGAATGGAAGTGCATCGGATGGAACAAATACTCCGGCGAGATAAATGAGTTCGTGCATTGCACTTTTAAATCTCTGTGCATCATCATGATCAATTAAACCAGTGGCGCCATAGAATCGTTTACCGGCGACCATCGCGACAATCGTGTTGAATGTGAGGTCACCAAACCATTGCTTCATCTCAACCTCAACCGGTCGCGGCCGATGGTTCTTGTCCCAAATCCCATACAACTCATCTACACTTGTATCAAGCACTCTAGACCTGATGTGCTTGAGCATTTCAATCCGGCGATTTGAGAGTAACTCTAGTGTCGCAATCTTGCGAATCTCGCGCCAGTAAGTACCATAAGGTGAGAGACCGAAGGCGGCGTAGTCATAGGCCAAGTACTTCCCGGCCATGCTACTTGGCCGTGTGGCGAAAACCTTGTCATTGGTAGTAAAACACTCCTTGATCATCTCCAAATCGCCGACGACGAGTGTTCGATGGACTCCGACTCGAAGGGTGAAGACCGGGCCACACTTGTCGGCCATGGCCGCAAAAGTCCTAGCCAGCGGCTCGCGACCTCCGAGCATGTGGAGGTGGCCAATCAGTGGCAAGGCACCGGAAAGTTCAGGTGCCTCCTTTCTCTTGTTGGTGTTCTTAAACCTAATCCTTACCATCAAAACATTGTATACAAAAATCAAGGCTAAAACACCAAGAATCGCTTGTAGTTGAAGAAGAAACTCCATGATTTTCTTGGGGAATTTCAGGTCTTACTAACCAACCTTTTATTATATATGCAAGTCCATTTGATCCTTGGGATGGTTACCTATTGTCTCATTGATACTTGCCATTATTCTTATTTATTTATTTATTTATTATAATATATTATAATATCTAAATAAATGATTGATTCAACAAGAGATAATACAAGTTTAATTATCTAAGTAAATCTAAAGTTGAGAATGGGAGGAGCAAATAAGAAACATTCCCTTGGACGGCCTTTCTTGATTTCTCGGTCGATTCATTCAAGGAATCAAGTTGGCCGAATGAATTCGGCACTAAATAAAATATATAATCTGCTTTAAGACAACAAAGAATCTATGGGATCTCATCGATGTAATGTATAAATTTTTTGTTTAAGATTCATCGATGATTTGTCATGTAGTGTCAGAGGTTTAAATATATATATATACATTGTATTAGGAGAGAGACTTCTCGTAATGTACAGTATTTAACTTAATTTGAAAAAAAAAACTTCTTGTGATTTCATCCTTTGAAAAGTTCTATTTTTTTATAAATTAAGTATAACAAACACTTTTGTTCTAATTTAATACTCCCTTTGTCCCAAATTAATTATCTTATATGGATTTTGAAATTTTCTCAAAATAGTTGTCTCATTGATATTAGAGTAGTATAAAGTGTGTTAAAAATTGATAAGATCACATGGCGTGCTAACTTTATATAAAGAGTTTCTTAAAAAATATAAACATTTCAAATGAGACAATTAAAATGGGACGGAGGAAATATATCTTATAATGGATTTCAATATAGCATTTTTAAAAATTGAAGTTGTTGATACCATTTTACCATACAAAATGAATGTAAGTCTCTAGATTTGCTTGAATGCACATACATACATGTACACATTTTAATGAAGGACTCAATAGACCTTTTTCATCATTTTTTAAAACATTGAAATTCTCAAGTTAGTAATTTCAAAGAATATTTGAACATATAGACCTATATTTAATATAAAAAATTCCCATAATTTTAGGAGAAAAGAAAATATTTGCCGATATATCTGTATAGCCTAAGCGATTTTCTCTCTCCTGGTTTCAAGTATTCAGAGGTAAGGGAGTAGAAATACCTAGATTATACCTTCCCATTAGGAAAGTGGTTTTTTGAAATGACTGAAGGGTGGAAGTTGGGCATGCCAGGCTGGATTTACCTTAACCCAGGGGTATAAATCTCCGCCGATACAATAAGTATCGTGCAGAGAAAAAAAATTCGGCTCAATATCGGCCGATTTCTTTTCTTTCTTTTAAAAAAAAAACGAATATCGGTTGTGGGCCCAGACCGATATCTCGGCCGATATTTGCCCACATCGGACTAATCGGCCTAGATATAGGCCGATATATATATATATATATATAGAATAAAACAGCCTTTTATATATTTTTAAATGAATTTTTTCAAAAAAAAAAGAAGCAATCGAGAATTCCAAAACAAAAACAAAAAATTGAAGAGAGAGAAAGATCTCACCCGAGATTTCGGCCCTGTTTTAACCCAAGCCCTAGGCCGATTTTGCAAAATTGAGCCTGAGCTGGACTCGAGCCTGAATTTACATTGAACAAGCCTGCCCAAGACTGAGACCAGTGAAATCGTTAAAGCTGGATCTTAATTCGGGCTTAGTTTGGTCTTGGTTCAGGGTCAGTCCCAGTCCGGTCACAAGGTTTGTAATACTTTAGGCCCATAAAACATATTGAATCAATCCTGATCATATAATTTGCACCTAGTATTTTTCCCTTCTTCCTAAAAAATTTTGTGGGTAGAAATACAATTCTAACTAGTAACTAGTAAGATTGAAAAAAAAAAACTAAATGATTTTACTAGTACACTAAATTTCAGCCAACGTCACTGATTTCAGCAACTTGATGTTAGTGATCAAACTGACTAGAGACTCTTGTTTTCTCTAAAGATAGCGGTGATTTTGACAAATAAAGATCAAGTGGCTGAGATTTGACTTCTGAGTTGAAATTTGATCAATTTGTAGATCACTTACTTTACTTTCCAATCACACCGGTTAATTTTGTTTAGACTAAAAAAAATTAAAGAAAAAAGAAAAAAAAAAAAACTGGCTTGTGGATATAAAATAAATGAAGTATATAAAACTCGGGCCAGCTAGGCTACTTGAGGCATAAGAATTAAGACTAAGACCGGCCCGATTTAAATTCGGGCTTTGCATTTTTTTAGCCCAGACCTAGCATGAAAACTGATTTAAATCGGGCCACGCCCAGCTTCAGTCCAGGTTGGGCTGGGTGAGTTCGGGTTTAACCCGTCTAATTTCCACTCCTAAAATGGCCCTTTAGGTAGGACAATCTATAATCTATCTTTTTCTACACGTATCAACCAAATCTAATTTTTTAACAAATATAAAAAATAAAACGAAAATTTAAAAACTACTATCAATTTTGTGTAAAAGATAATCTTCATTGACTGAAAAAGTTCATTTTGTCTGTTTTACTCGGCCCATGTTTTGGGCTCCCATCTATTCTTCTGGGCCTCCTCTTTGGTAGGCCACATTTCGCTGATCCCTTCAGCTGTTGGCCTGGCCCGGGCTGTGGGCTTGCTATGTTATGGTTTTGGGCTTTCTCCCCTTGAATGAAATTCTAACCATTCATTAAAAAAAAAAAAATTCAGGCTTCACTTGAAGTTGCGCCCATCTTTTTGACAACTAGGTTATGTTTGGATAAAATAAAAAAAGGGGTGGCCATTTAGACACTCTAGTGTGAAAACTACCATTTTGCTCCTCAACTTCTTCTTTTTTTAAGTCAATTTCTCCACACAAAACTGAGGGACAAATTGGTAATTTCACATAAATTTTTTAAATGGTGTGTCTCTTAAAAGAAAAGTCAAGTTTCTAAATAGCTACTCGTGTAATGATTCTATCGAAATGCAATTCTATACTGATGGACATATAATGCTAAAATTATCTAAAACAGTCCAAAGTTTTTTTTAAAAAAAGAACTCACTTCTGATATAATCTTTTAAGCCTGATGAGAGAGGTATTTCCCTTTTTAAGGTATGCCTATTTAATATAATAGAAAAGAAACTGCATTTTATTAGGTAAAGATAAACGTTTACTTATTTATTATGTTTTTAACATTAAAAATATGAGGTATTATTAAAGAGAGAATTTTAGAGTCTCATCCTTTGAAAGGAAGTTGCTTGAGTTTTAGTTGACTCAGTAGATTTAAATTGACTCAATGGAATCTATTTAAATTCAATTGATATTTATAAGGCTCAGTCGTTGTATTAAATTTTAAATGACTATCATACTCAATCAATAGAAATGGACTATAAGGCTTTAGGGTTGACTCAACTTGAACGGTTGACTCAACTTGAACTTCATCCAATAGCCAATGTATTTTAAAAAGAAATTTAAATTAAATAAAAATTCAAATTATAAAATGATAACAAGTGAGAAACTTTGTGAATATAGTTTCAATGAAAAATTAATCAGGGCGGATAACTTCTTCTAAATCTCTTCCTTTTTCACTGGCCTTATCCTCTGTTATTATTATTTTAATGGAGCCTTCCTTATCTTCTTCCTTGTCAGTTGTCACCAATGAAACAAGCACACAGATGTTAGAAAGAAGGTGGGCGACAGCCCCAAATATCAGAAAACCACTGTCGCTACTCCAGATTTCTATTTCTCTATATATTCATGTATCCATCACCTTACCAACTACGCTCAATCACCTCTTTCTTCTTTCTTTGTTTTCATCTCATCCTTCTTCCCCTTTCTCTCTGTTCCTGCCCTGGTGGTTTTGTTGGCTAACCAAAAATGTCTGGTTTGGTGGACAAGTGGACCGGTGAATTTGCAAAGCTGCGACAGAAGGGTCGAGCCGTTTTCACTAGTGGGTCGAGCCCTCGAATCGAACCAAATGCTCAGGTCGGACCAGATCAGCCTTCTCCCACACTGCAAACCCAGCCCCGACCTGTTGTTCTGCTCTCTGAAGCCTCTGTTTCTATGTTCATGGAATGTTACAGCCCTTAGATGTTTGTGAGTTGTTTGCGTTTGGAAGTCCTGTATGTACAAATGAGCTCTAAGATGTGATCTCTTGTTGCTTTGGAGATTATTAATAACACTATAAATTACAAATGGGTCTTCTCATATTACATGATTTACACTGAGAATTTAGATTGGAGAAAACAGAGGTTTGCTTTCTTAGGCAGAAATTGTTTGGTGCTCGTTTTATGTTTTGGATTCATGTGAATTTGGCAATCCAAATACATGAGAACTGGTTGCTGCATGTTCTTTGGTAACTCTCTAATGGAAAGCTGCCTACTCGATATTAAATGATTTTAACATGAAAGTTTTTCAATCTAAAATCCAATTCCAATCATTTGCTTTACAGCCCTTAAAGAAAGGTATCACTGTATCAAAGGTGACGATGAAACATCCTGTTTCATCCACATAGTATCAGAGGTCATTGGTCTGGCTTCCGTTGACAGATTGGGTCGAAATTTAATAAATTCATATCAAAATTTATTAAATCCGACTCAACTCGATTTGAATTTTTGAGCTGACTCAACTCGAGTATGATTTTATAACTTGATACAACTCAGATCGGATTACATCGAGTCGAATCTTATTAATTTTAAATAAATGGAAGCTAAAGTAATTTATAACTTGATACAACTCAGATCGGATTACATCGAGTCGAATCGTATTAATTTTAAATAAATGGAAGCTAAAGTAAAAAAGAAAGAGATCCTAATCTCTATCTTTGCTTGCCATAGAAGAGGGCCCACCTGTGTCAAATGTTAGATCCAAAACAATGATGTAATCCTTGCCTAAACATGTCACAAGAGTGTAATGTAGAGATCTGGGGAGCAAACAACAAAGATCCAAAAAAAAATAATAGTTGAGATAAAAATTGTAAGAATGATATTCTGGGTTTTTTTTAAATGAAAAATAAGAATAAATAGAAAATCCATTGCAAATCACAAACTGATCAACAAGTAAATGAGGGAAGGAAAGAAGTAAGAACCTAAAATTTAACCGAAAAATTAAGACTATTTATCATTTTTCGATTCATAAAAAGTGAAAAGTAAAGAAAATGAGAGTTTTATAAAATAAGAGACATTTTTCTCTTCTTCTAAATGATATATTATTGTCGGGTTTTCATGACCCGACACAATATTGGAGTTTATAACATGTGTCAAGTAACATGGATTGTACCCAAAGAAAAAAAAAAATTAGAATTAATTTTCTCGAGGAAGTTGACGAGCAGCACTAGAGATTGGAAAATGGCTCCAAAAAAGTTCTTCCCATTCCAAAAATGTCACACACATTTTTGCATACTATGTTATTTTTGGAGGAACTCTTCTAAAAAAATTTGATGATTTAGAGAAAAGCTGGGAAAAATAGTTTGGAACCATTGTCTCACGTTCTCGGGATATTAACAATAAGTAGTAATATCGGGATATTTTCACATTCTCAGATTTTTACTAAGAACTTAATCAAAAATCTCGTGAAAAATATAATATTTAAAAAGAATAAATGAAAATATTAATAAGTAATTTACGAGGAATTTATCAGGATATTATTGCAATATTACCATTTATCACATTTTTAACACGATTTTATTAAGAATGTACTGGGAATTTACCACAGTGCTGATAAATCTCATGATATTAACGGCCATTGGTATTTAGCTGATTAAAATGTGGTAAATTTGAAAATATCGAAAATGTTACATTGTTTCGAACAAGAACATAATGAATTTTGAAGGATAATTTGTTTTATTGTTTCCTTTGAAGAAGAAGTCTGTTTATACAAGAGTGTACGACTAAATCCCTTATGCTTATCTTCCTTTACTAATTGCTAATAAAAACTATGTCCTACTCCCTCTCTTCCAATTTAGTTGTATCATATAGATTTTGAAATTGTCCCAAAATATTTGTCTCATTTATATTGGAATAACATAAAGTGTGTTTAAATGGATGAGAGTTACCTCTCAACTACACAATGCTTTAAAGTCAAATTCAAATTCTTTAAAAAATATAACGGGAATATTAAAACTGTACATTTACATAAATTTGTACTCTGTAGATAACTAGATAAAAGGTTACACTCCCAAAAGAATGAACTATTCATGCCTTGCTAAATTGGATCATTTAAAGTTCTTGGCCCCAACAATTTCATAGCAAGCCCTAACTGAGAAAGCAATTTGGGCAATTATTGAATATCAAAGAAATTATTCTCAAAAACTAATATTGATAAAATTTCAAACTCAATGCAACATAAAAAATAAAAAAAAAAATGGGTTCATAGGTAGGCCTATTAAAGATTATAATAGGTCAAAATAATAACCTAAAGTTTAATAATAGCCCAATGAAATGGTGGTGACATGTGGAGAAAGAAGTAATTGTACAAATACTTCATTTTTTGAGATAGGTAGAAACTAGAAACATTTCTTCCTCACACATATCCTTTACAGTTTACAACGGCAGTATTTTGAAGTGTCCGACAATACAATAGAAGCTCATCACAACCGTCCACTTCTTATATGTGCTATCAACCCTCACTTCTTGACACGTGTCTGGCCGTTGACATCCAGATCTCACACGTGCCATGTTGTTGCACAAGTGTGAATTTTTAAAACAAAATGAAAAAGGCAAAAAAAAGAGAAGGGAATAAATAATACATGCATATAACGCAGTCTACTGTGGTTTGGGAACTGATGCTAAACTGAGCTTTTTCTTGGGTGGGAGACGCTACCATCGTTGGAAGCGGCACCCGGCTCAGATGAAGTGTCGGAAGGATCGAAGGTCTGCATGTTCATGTCCGGTGCCTGCTCGGAAACCCGCCATATCTTGACGGACTTGTCAAGGCTGCCACTGTAAAGAATGTACTGCCCTTCATCAAGTGTAGATTCTGGGTCCTTTTCGGCGGCCAAGCACTTGACGGGGCCGGTATGGCCATTCAGAACTGAGAGGCATATGTGGGCTCCAGCCTCCCGCCTCCACACGCATATCGTCTTATCAGCAGACCCACTGAAGACGAGGTTTCCGGCCACGGCAACGCAGAGAACTGCGAGCTTGTGCCCACGAAGGGCCCCGCCGTGGGCGAGCTGCTTGCCGTTCTCCCAGAAATTAACTAGGCCATCGGATGAGCCACAGTAGACAACACCAGCCGCTGGATTGATGGCCAGTACCGTAACTGCTGACTCCTGTTTAAGTAGCGTCTGCACTAGATCATGCTTGGTCACCTTACCCGCCGTCTCTCTCTTCCACACCTTCACTGACCCATCCGCAGAGCCCGTAAAAACCAACCCACCATACCCAGTCACCACCGAATTCACTGCGTCGTCATGGGCCGTGATGGATTCCAGGCACCGATAGTCCGCCATCCGCCATACCTGTTGGAAGTTGCAAACCAATGCAACCTTTAGTTTCCAAAGAGTCGTGTTTTTTTTTTCAAAAGGGTAGGCCTTTTCAAAGATATGTATTTATTCAAGGGATGTGTCTTTACAAAGAGGTGTATTACTCTGAATAGGTGTATGACAATCTAATGAGTGAATTGTAATTCATGAAATGTCAGCAATAAAGAAATTCCATATATTTTGTGAATTGTAATGAGTGTTGACATCTTCAATTTCACTTTGAAAAGCGAACAATACCTTCATTGTCTTATCCCAAGAACCAGAATACAAGATACCCGAATCCATATCCAAGCTCATGCAAGACACAGCATCATAATGTTTGATCCACACAGAGTTCCTACTGTGGCGAACCTTGACGTAGTTGCTCGGGTTAATGGAGCTCTTGATCAGGTCCTTGAGTCGAGGGAGGGTTCCAGCACGGCGGTACGAAGTCGGGTTCTTGGGCGAAATCCGCCAAATTCGAATCTTCCCGTCTTGGTGCCCTGTAAATATCTTATCCCCAGCTAACACAATCGCCTTCACCAACCCGCTGCTGGACTTGAACCCGGAATACTCTTTCTGGTTCTTCCAGACTCGAATGTTCTTGCTGTCGGACCCAGTGTAGAGAAGCTCGCCGGATGCGGCTAGGGAGTAGATATGGCCCTCTTCTCGGACGAGAGAGCCGATGAGACCAGTCGGCGGGAAGTTCTCTTCTGAGAAAGGGGTCACGGGGGAGCCACGTGACCAAGGAGATTTTGAATAAGGAGAGGATGGATTCCATGGGGACATGTTATAGGGGGAAGTCTCCCCTCCGGAGTAGTAACCGGGGCTTGCCGTGGCGGAGACACAGCTGTTCCGGGCCGAGAAATCTTCATCTGTGCCTGCAGCCGTCGACGAGATGTTCGGATCGGAATGCATTTGATTGGGGTACCTGGAGCGAGATAGGCTATTTGTCTCTGTAATCATGGTCATTGTATTATTAGATTGTCATGCATGTTGCTGTCTTTTTTGAAAAAAAAAAAAAAAAGGGAATCAAGTTGCAGAAAGAAGAAGAAGAAGCTGCTGCTAAAAGATGGAGAAGGCAGAAGGATTTAGATATATAAATAATAGATGATTGGAGACGAATAGTACGGTTAAGGGAAACGGACATTTGTCGGTTAAAGAGGAAAGATAACCAGAGAAATAAAGAGAGGTGGAGCGTGGTTATAGGATTCTCTACATGAAATGTGGTTATAGGATTCTCTACATGAAATGTGAATCTTTCTTCAATCAATGATTGGTATTGGATAGCCGTTTCTCTAGTTGTCTGACATTACAATCAGATTCACCTTTGACCAAGTAAATATTTAATTAATTAATTTTTTTAAATAAGAAACATAATTTAAATTGTAAAATTTTGATGAGTCTAATCTTTAATTAAGATATATTTTTATTAATTTATTATATCCTTCCAAATTAGGAAGTGTTAGTTTCGCACTAAAAAAGTATCATTTGAATATCCATATTAATTCAATTTAATCAATAATAAATTATTATAAAGAGTCTTAATAATTTTAATTTAGTTTAGAAAAATAAATAACTCATAAATGTTGTCTCGGCGGTCAATAATTCATTGAGAAATTTGCATATGTTCAAAGATTTATTAGGTGGTCAAAAAAGCCAAAGAAGCCTTGACACCTTTTTCTTTAAAAAATAAAATTTTAAATAAATAAATACTAAATAAAAATAATTTCTTTAATTTTATACGATAGTAATTATTTTTAAAATTTTATAAAATTGTTGAATATCATCATCTCACTGACGTATGTCATCAAAGTCGTGACGAGTATATTGTAGGAAGGAATTCTTCCATTATCTATTAACAATATATTACCTTCACATATTTACTCTAAAGATGATTTCAATTATTACACATAAAAATAAAAAACAATTACAAATATTTTCAAAAGCTATTGTAAGTGGCCTATTAGCTCATTGTGCTAATAACGCGAAGGTCGCAGGTTCGAAACCTGCATGGGCCATCTGTTTTTTTCTTCTTTTTTTTCTTTTAAAAACATATTTTATATTTTTTAATCAGTATGTTTAGTTTAAAAAATAGTGAGTGGTTTTTAAAATTAAATAAATGAATTGAAATAATTATATAAATTAAGGGCAAAAAGTAGTCTTTAACTCATGACAGAAGGGAGAGAGAGTTGCCTTGTTCCTTCGCTTCTATTCTTCTTCCAACGCCTGACAAAATCCAGCAATTCAAAACTATCCAAAATTCCAAACCACCTTCACCATATCCGATTCGTCTGTTCCTATTCTTCTTCTTCCGAGGCATGAAAAAAACCAACAATTCAAAATTATCCAAACCATCTTCAACTCTTCCGATTTGATCTCCATGCCAATGCAATAGTCAAAATCCAAATCCTCGTCTGCAGGACAACCAGTACAGCAAAATTCAAAAAGTTGCTACTTTCCAAGAAAAACTGCTGAGTTTCGAACTGAGTGCCTGTAACACAGAAAGAGAGAGAGAGAGAGAGAGAGAGAGAGGGAAGATAGATAGGAGAGGACACAGTGAAAGCCGGACTGGCTGAGACAGAGAGTTAAAGATAAGAGAAAAGGAAAGAGAGAGGAGAGGTCAAAGAGAGGGATGGATGCAGATGCAGAGAGATTGAGAAAGAAAGAGAGAGGCTTTGGAATTGAATGAGCCAAGCGAGAGGGAAGCCGGACGTGGGAAGCGAGCGCCAGGCAAGTCTGCATATATAGCCCGAGGATTCAGGCAAATGACGCGTGGCAAGCAGATGGTGCTCCACCAGTCCCATGACGTCATTTCGAAAGAAACTATTGACCTTCTTCCGGCAAGTGAAAAATATACAACTGCGTGAGTTGGTTAAGTGAAGGGAAATTATGGCCCAAAGAATGTTCACTCGAAATAGGGATGAAATTTGGATTGGGTAAAAATCCAACCCGCGTTACTCTGATTAATGGGTTTGCATTATGTATTTGTATATTTTTGGTCGAATTAGATTGAAAAAATCTCATTAAATTCAAGTGTACCAAGTTAAAAAGTATTAGTTATTAGGACAAAAACTAGAGTAGGATCAAGCCAACACTCAAGTTGAATAGGATTAGAACTTCGAATCAGGTATAATAAATTTTGACATGGGCTAAGTTTTTTAAAATCCAAAGTTTCAACTCTAATTGGCAAAGTATTTTCTTTTCATTCATTAGTTAATAAATTTATTTGTATGGATGTGTTGAGTGAGGAGAGAGAGCTTACAGTGAATTTGGCCTTCTAAGATACTTTGGACTCGACAATGGATTGTAATTATATATAAACATATCTCTTGTATTTTTTTCACTTAACACAATAATAAAAATATTTTTTTTTCCCGTGGTTTTCCCTTTAAGAATTTTTCACGTAAATTTCTCTTGTTAATTGTAGTTTGTTATCTTCAACATGATTTATTGTATAATTTGATATTTGATGGTCATACCTATATGATAAGGCAATAAGGCCAACACTCGAACACTCAACGATCTATTATGATTTTGTGAATAGTCGACTCTATAGTTTTTTATATTAAAGATGTTTATCAAACACTACAACTAACAATTATATTATCATAAAGTTTCTTTTAAACTCCGGTGTGACTCTATTATGATGTAGAGAAAAATAAAATTGAAATGTTGTATTAGAAAATAAATTAAATTAAATTATATCAATATATTCTAGTTTATATAAAATTATAAACATATTAAATGAAAATATTCTACTTTTTATATTTAATTATTTCTTTTTGTCGTTTATATAAACATATTAAATGTTTTTTTTATTTTATATTTAATATGCTCGGGTGACGAGGGATGCCACGGGTCATCCTATGCGCAACAGATTGCGCTACAGTGGCGCGGTCCTCTCAAGGCAGCACTTACAGTGGTCAGCAATCTTAAAACAGAGGACCACACACTTTCAACTTACAAGTGGCACAAAGAAGGTGATCCAGAGAGGATCCCTGGCCCACAACATGATGAATTGGGGCATCCCAAAAATCGGACATGATTGGGGTAGAAACCTACAGATGGAGGGCAGAAGAGCCCCAGCCATGATCTGGACAGGTATGATTGGGTTTCTATTTGCCAGATGTAAGGTGGATCTGCAATGCTTTTTGTCGTGGCATATCTGGCAGGTGATACATTGGAGTGGGGGACGAACAGAATGAAGGGTTAAGGCAGTGAAGTTGGAGTGATGAACAGTAAGGTGACACGTGTTCCGGTGTGCTACCAAGTGCTCATCGTTTTCAACGGTACACAGTTGGATTTTTCTTAATTGGGCTGTGGTAGCTTTGATTGGGGGAAAGATTCTCATATTTTTTTTTGAAGAATATTATGATATTTTTATTTTTATTTATTTAAGTGAAATAATCGGTTATGTATTAGTCTACACATCTAGATATGGAATTTATTAGATAAGGTGATGATGAATTCATTGAAATAATTTTATTAGATATAAAATTAAAAAAAAAATATTTAATTGAATCCAGCAAGTCTCATCTTTTAAATTCTACAAAATATAAGTAGTTTAAATTATTTTAATTTTTAAAATTTATAATGCTAAAAAATATATTTATTTAATCTAACAAAATGATTTTTGATATGTTATATATTCACTGAAAACTTTCATTATCATTGCATTTAATTAACGTCATATTCAAATATGTAAGATAATACAATAAACATCATTGGATATGATTATCCTCTTTTATTTAATTGATGGATGTGCTACTTCATCAGTCTTCTTTAAATGCTGGTAGGTCAAGATAATGAAGTGCAGATAACTATCCAAAGTCCAAATACATGATTTAATGGTTTTGAAGGGTGGCAGATATGATGTAAATTTGTAATATAGCATAAAATAAAATATTTTCCACTTTCAGGACACCGTGAAGGCGTGAAGTATAAATTTCTCTTAGGAGTTGAGATATCCGCCGATACATATTATATTGATCGTACAGTAATCATATCGGCCGATATCTCACCGAATTATGTTGGTCCGATATCAGTCGATATGATTAATATCGGTATTTAAAAAAAAATCAAAATGGTGATGGACTCGAGTCAAAATATTTGTCGATATTTACATTTTCAATTTTTTTTAAATAGTTTCTTTTTCAGTTTCTTTATATTTTTTAATCATGAAAAAAATACCGATATTTAAAAAAAAAAAAGAGGAGAGAGAATCATATCGGCCAAATTATTGGCCGGCCCGTTTTTTTACCCCTGCTCTTACTCATTAGGATGCTAGGAGAACCAATATAAAAAAAAAAAAAAAAAACCTTTTGTGGGCTATATAAAATTTGAAATGCTAGAGGGAGCTATTTAAAAAAAAAAAAAAGAAGTCTTCTCAAATGATTGTAGTTAAGACCTAGTTTGGGTCCAAGAGTGCATATAATTTATGTGACATAATATGAACTACACTATGAATCTAATATGTGAGAGTTGGTTTGACGGTTACGAACTCGTTTAAGATGGTGAGACATTTTAGTTTCAAATCACTCTCAATACAAGAGGGTCAATCTCCAAAATCCAAAATGTGTGTTGAAATTAATTTAATTGATCATCATTATCAAAGTCATTTATACTATCTTTCTAGAAATAATATTATTATTGGATTTAGTAAATCAATTTATATGAAAATTGTATATCTTCAACTTGTAGACTGGTTTAATAAATGGATTTACCTGATCCAAAAGAATATTAGGACTTCTTAACAACACAAACTACAAAATTAGTATATTACACTATCAGGTAAAATCTATATTTATAAAGTCTCTGGATAGATACTACACTATCTCAAAAGATAATTCATAATACTAACTATGTAAATGTAATTGAGAGATAACAATAATCTGATCATAATATAGATTAACAGATTTTAATAATATTCTAACAGTTTGAGTTGAGTGAAGTTTGGCGAGTTTTTTCGATCTTAACAATGGTTAAATAGTTGGAACTTTGAGTAGACGTATGCCTAGGGCTAAAACCAGCCCAGAATCAAGCCCAATTGTCACCCGATTGGATCAGCGCCGCACATCAGTGGCCCAAGAAGTATTTTTACCATCTTCATCTACGGTGGAACCTTTAAGCCCGGGAATCCCAAAATGAACAGACTATCAGTGGGCTCTGAAGTGCGTATTTTTGTGTAATGTACAGTAAACAGGGTCAAGAAGGACCCAACAGGCTTAGTAGATTCAGTTTATAATTGACTTTGACAAATAGTTTATATAAGAATTTGTGATACCCTGCCCCTTACACACCACCGATGTGGGGAGTCCCACATCGGTTTGGAAAGGTAAGGATGGTGGGTTTATTTGAGGCCACCCACCTTTTAACTCATGTGACGTATTTTGGGCCAGGTCATATGGGCCTGGATCCAAAGGCAAATCCAATCGGGCTCGCTTATGTGCGAGGCCCAAAGCGGACAATATCACACTGAGTTGGATCCTAAGCCTTATTTTCAGGTTTGGGTCGTTATAGAATTACGTATCTCACATGTATAGAATTCAAATTCTACAATTTTTATAGTTATAATAATAAACACTTACCAATTAAAAATGTTAATTCTATTGGACCAAATTCCCAATTCAATCCACTGTATCGAACCTACTTCAGCAATGGCCTCACTCAGGTTCATAGTTGGCCGGTCATGTTCTAATTTGGTATTTTGTAATGTATGACTTAGATTTGATCCTTGTAAGTAGATGTCACATGGCAATCATCCAAAGATGTTAGTTGATATAGTTAATTTTTGGAATTTGTGTATAAATAAAGGGTGTGCATACATCCCATCCCATTCGAATTCAATTATTTTTGCTTTGTACAAGATTAAGTTTTCTCCTTTGTAGTGAGGGTTTTCTTTTAGTCTTCTAGTACTTTTCTAGTTGATTTTTTTCTTCTAATTCTAGTTCTAATTAAATTTGTCTATCCCTTCGGTGAATTTTGCTTTTGAATTTCTTGTTTTATTTTGAATTCACATGGTTCTGAATTTTTGCTTAAAGAACTCTTGATCTTATTCAATTATTCAAGTGAGTATTTTGGAGTTTTAATTCATCTATTCGGAACTCCATTTGCTCGTATATCCGAGGTATGTAATTGAGTGGGTGTTTTAGTCGAAATTAATCCGAGGATTTATTTAGACTTAAAATTATTTGGGTTTGGAGTTATCTTGAATTTCTTTTGAATTCAATGTTAGATCTTTTTCTCTATCAAAGTGTGTAAACAATCAATCAACATCTTTTTTTAATATCGCCAGCTTTTAACAATAACTAGGAATAGTTAGTGAACATGATTAAAGGTTATTTCCATAATCCTTTTAGAATTATTAAAAAAATTTAAAGCCTTTGTATATAACATTTCTCCTCCTTGGAAAGCCCAATGATAACAACTAAGAGAAGAAAACAAAATCTTCATTTTTAAAAAGATGAAAGGAGGAGAAACGTTAATACTCGCTATAAAATTTTTATTATTATTTTCTGATGTAGTTGACCTGTGCTGACTGAGAAACACATGGAGTGAACCGGAGGTGACATATGTTAGAAAGAAAAGGCGATCGCCGCCATTCAGCCTTTCCACGGCCACTGCGAGTCCGTGGGAGGGAGGGGTTGCACTCAGATTTAAAATTTCCTCTGCAATCGCCAACAGAGGAAGAAAACCACCACCAAGACGCCATTAGTTTGGCCAATCTGCCCATTGTTTTAACATTAGGATATCTTTTCTTTGCTTTCAAATACTCTCTCTCTCTCAGTTGTCAGCATCATGTCTCATATAAAGAAAACAATTTGCAGTATCCAGTCACCTGTTTTGAAATCCAAGTGATAATAAAAGTTCTTTATATTAAAACTGAAATATAAGTTTTTTTGGAGGATAAGTATTCTCGTTTAATATTAATAATGAGATTAATTCCACGAATATATGCAAACTACTTAATCCATACACATTTATTTAGTGGATACAAAATAACTCCATAAAAAATAATCCAAAATAATTAAACGGGAATCGAATTTAAGACATTGTTTGATGAAGCAAACGCCTTATTTAATATTAAATGATTCACTTCATAATTCATTTAAAAATTATTTATTGGACTCATATAGATGTACTTAAACTGGCTACATCTCATATTAAAAAGTGAAAGGTTACGGGTTTCAATTCTCGTTACTTAATCTTGGTGTGCACTAAAGACAGTGGCTCACCTAAAGGAATTTTAGTATCCCACAGTTTTCCACATGTAAAAAAGAAAATTATCTATTATTGAAATTTGAAACCACTTAACCAAACCAACTGATTTGGAAAACCGCCATCAAACGCGGACACAAAAACCCTAGAAATACCCCCGGCACTGCCAGCCTTTTTCATTCTCCTTCCATTCTTCTGCATTCCATTTCTAAACGAAATCATGGCTGATACCGAAACAGAAATTGCGTACCCTGAAGACCACGAATCCGAATCCCCATACACCGTTACAAACTGCCTCTACATAAAACAGCAAGCATCCGACACGCAACAACGCCGGACTTCCTTAGACAAGGAAGCGGTACTCGGGCGCATCCGACGCCGAAAACGCGTGAACGTCGTCCGAAACGCGTTACAAGCGCTCCTGTCCTCTCCCTTCACCGATATAAAGTCCGGCGACGCTTTCTCCGCTCCCTAGCCATCATTCTCACGTGTTGGAACCGTTCATCTGCTGGGGCCTACTGAATCACGGCCGAGGGTCTTAAGTGGACGGCTTTGGATGATCTCAGCCATCAATTTTCTGCACTTTTCGGTTAGCTGATTTCAGCCGTTGGAAGGATATGGATGGAATGGTTCGGACATGATGGATGTAGACTTTTGTACCATGGTTCATTATCATCTATGGTGGGGTCCATAACGGTTTCAATGCATCTAAACCATGCCACGTGTACACCGTAGAAGCACCTTGTGCTACAAATGCATAAATTCCTGAATGTCTCTTAATTCTTAAATGAATCATTTCAATATTGTAGTTCTTTTATATTTTTTTGTGTTAAGGTACATTTAAAAACTGAATAAAAGTGTCTTGTAAGTAGGTTAATAATGTCGTGAATATCCAATATATATCGGTAATATTTATCATCAATAGAATATATATCGGTAATATTTATCATCAATAGAAGAGAGAAAGTTATCGATGGTGACATTGACCAATAATGAATCATTGAAGCTTTTTTAATATGCATCTACTCACGAAGTAGTGTATTTGAAGTAACTACACGAGACGACTATGATAACGAAAACAAACATGTAACATTTATTAAAAGTTAGAAATTTTTTAAGTTAGATTAATTCACTTTAAAAGTCAAATTAATATTTTTTTAGAAGTAAATCAAATTAAAATTAATATTTTTTTGAGAATTAAAAATCAAATTAGTATTACATTGGGTACATAAATTCACGGAGTACAACTACAAGTGTGCATGAAAAGGAATCGAATCCATTAAATCTAACGTGATCCTTTTAAAATTCTCATACTCTTCAAAAGAATTATGCTTAGGCTATTGTTTTATATATATATATATAGATATAAACCTCAGTCTCAGTCTTTGTTGTTATGAGTGTTATCACACATTTCACAAAGAAAGAAAAGGGAGAAGAAAAAGGTTGTATAGAATATAACGGTTACGAGAGTTAAAAGGCCCAATGGATGTCGATGGGCCATAAGCAGGGTAGAAAATTCAGCTGAAATGAGATTTCGGCGGAGATTTTTTTCTCTTTTTCAATTTTTTTTTTAAAAATATCAGTGGCTTTTTTTTTGAAAAAAAATTATTTTAAAAAATTAAAAAATGCTGTTTTAAAAAAAAAAAAAAAATATATATATATATATATATATATATATATATATATATATATATAAACATCGGCCGATATTCTGATAGATATAGACTGGGCCCACAACCAATATTTGTTTTTCTTTTCAGTAATAAATCGGCCGAATTTTTTTTAAGTGGCTACTATGGGAGTCCAAAACCGAATATATCTCGACTGATACGTATCGTATCGGCCGAATTTTATACTCCTGACTACAAGCATAAGTATGAGCCCCACCCATTTAGCTAAATGAACTAAAATATTAGCCCAAGCCCAGACCTACAGGCTATATTGGCAGATCTCTGCTGATATATCTCCTAATTATTTTTTTGAAAAATTGACTGTTTAAATGTGTATTGGCTATGCCCGATACAATTTATCAACCCAGATTTCTAAATTCTAACCCTATTTGAGCTACAAACTTTGAACCCATTCGTTTTGGCAGAGTTCAAGCGGGTCGCTTGGCTTGGTTGGGCTTGGGAACAGCACTAAATCCAAGTGGGCCGTATCTGATCCATCACTTTTGCAGTGGTAAAAAATTTGGCCGATACTGTGCATATCGGCCGGTATATATCGGGATTTCGAATGCCAATATATTTCGGCCGATACGTATAATATCAGCCACAGAGAGAAAAATTTGGCGAGATCTCGACCGAATATGAGCCAGTTTTTATTTTTATTTAAAAGAAAAACAAATATCAACGTAGGCCCAGTCAATATCTCGACCGATATTCATTCGATACTGGCGAATATCGGTCTAGATATCAGCCGATATTTATATTTTCTATTTTTTTTTAAAAAAGCCATTTTTTATTTTTTAAATGATTTTTTTAAAAAAAAAAAACAAAAAAAAGGAGAGAGAAAAAAATCGGCCGAGCCACTCAAAAATCAAAATACATTCATTTGCAGGGTTTCTGGTTCTGCCTTGATGAAGAAGAATTGGAATTGGTAGACGAGAAAGTACAGAGACAACCCTTTTTCTCTTTAGCCATGGAATTCACCATTGAAGAAGACAAAACATCTGCTACGCAATGTTCTACTCTTATTCTGGTATTCACAAGTGCCCTTCTCCCCTCCTTTTGTTTGATTCTAGCATCCTTTTCTTCTTCTTCTTCTTCTTCTTCTTCTTTTTCTAGGGTTTTACGGTAAACTACTCTCTCTGTCTCGTGTGGGAATAGTGGGTGTTGAAACCATTTACGCTTGGTGAATCTGTTTTTAGCGGTTGAATGACTTTTACTGCCTAAAATGATTTCTTCGCGCCGCCGTTCTCAACTGAAAAAGAAACTAGAGGAAATTGAAATTGGTGTTCCTCCACCATAAAGTTTCTGCACCTTCAAATTTGCCCCTTATTATTCCACCTAGTAGGAATCACTACCTTTTACGTTCCCGCATCCAAACAGGGCTTAAATGATCAGCTTGATGCCATTTTCCTTCTTTATTTTTTTCTCTTCAAAGTGGTTGAACTCTCTCTCTCTCTCTCTCTCTCTCTCTCTCTCTCTCTCTCTCTCTCTCTTTCCCTGGGTTTATGATTTATGGGTATGATATTGCTGGGTAATTAGTTTTTCTTCAAATTGTATCAGCCAGCCCTATCAATAGGGAATGTTGGTCAGTTAGCTATGGATCTTCTGATATCATCATTGAGAGCTGACAAGATTGGTTATTTGGACGATCCATCTGTTCTTCCCTGCATTGGTAATGACGCCTTCGGGCCCATCCCAGAGGGTGATCTTGCGCTTCCGCTTGAAGGTAGTTTTGTGTTTCATTCCACTTCTAGACCTTTTTTTCTTTTTTAATTGCTGCACACATTTTATCATTTCATACCGCATTTGATATCCTACTTCAACACAAGGGCACTAGAATGGATGAGCCTCAGTTTCCTTGACGGGGCACCCCTTTCTCCATAGGAAGAGATGCCCTTTTGTTTTTTTCAGCAGTCAGAGGCTTCTACTTTGTGATATTATATAAAAAAACAGGGTGCCAGGATCAACACCTAAGCATTTAAGGAATAGAAGAAGTTTTTTTCCTCTGGAAAATTAGAAAAGAAAGGGAATTGGCCACTGTTTGTTAAAAACTAATAGAGATTCGTGATTGTGGCACATCCAATTGTGCTCAATACCATTACATGAATGGTTGAATGCAAAACATGAGTCCTGCTAGAGGGGAATGTTTAAGACTTTAGATTTTTAGATAGCATATGAGCCGTTTTCAACCTAGAATTGAATACTTGAATATGTGAAAATGGAGGTGACACACATGTCAGCTATCTTAACTTGTATTCTTGGAATGAGATGAAACAGGTCTTTCCATTTTCTTAGCCGTTTCAGCAGGCTATCATCCCTTGTAAACATATCCATTTGGAGCTGGAAGTTAAACTTTAAGAAGTGAACACAATACATGATCCTGTTGTCAAAATGCTTGTATGGCAAATTACATAAGCTAGGCAAAGTGGAGGTAATTGACAGTAACTAGATGGTTGAAAAGCTTCGTCATCCGTGTTTTTGAGTTTGAACTCTATTGTCAGTTCTTTTGAGAATCTGCCCTCTTCTAGAATTGCAATTGATCAGAGAAGTTCCATTTTGAAAAATGAATATCTTTCGATTGTTTGTGGATATCTATTGAAGTTCCATTTCTTCTTGGTGTTTGTCATGTGCAGTTTATGATTCTCCTCCTCATGAATTGACCCTTATTCAGCAAAGATCTCCAGTTGTCAAGGTAAACACACAATTATGTTCTTTTAAGCTGTATTTAGTATTTTATTTTTCTTCCTTTTTTTTTGAAATGATCCATTTGACCTCTAAAATGGGAACGCATAGATCACTTTTGTAGGCCACACCTTGGACTATGGGGATGGGTTGGTTAGGAAGTTGTATTCTTGGATAGGAGGCCTACCAAAAATTAACTTAAATGGATCACTCTAAGTATAGTTTTAAAGGTCATAAATATTTAGCAATGTTTAACTTGTCCTTAATATGGCACCCACAACCATTATTTATACTAGATTTTTGCTGTGTAAAAAAAAATGGAAACAATAGCTACAATTGTTGGCTTGCAACAATTTCTCCAAAAACCCTAAGTTCTAGCCAAGATTCTACAATGTTGGATTCATTCACATGCTACACCCCTGCTGCCTCGCCATTTCTCTTTGAATTTCCTATTTACCATTTACTACATGGTAAATGAGAAATAAAATAAAATTACAATTTCTTCCATCTTCCATCTCTTTTACATGCCTAAGACTCGCATTTTAAATGGAGCAAAAATATGGTTCCAAAATCCATTCTTCATTGCTGTCCTGTGCTGTGAATTCCATTCCAAAATTTCCACTCCACAATCGATGAGCAACAAAAATTTTAGCAAGTGTTGTGCGCCCATGGCTTCCCAAGAGAGATGAAATTCCTTGCAACTAATTGTAGGGTTTGGAGGGTGACATGGCATGTGATGTGGCATGCCATGTTGGATTCCCGTCACTCCACCTTGTGGGCTACACATGGACCCCTTATGTGGACTAAATTGGGCCAAATTTTATGGATTTGAAAGCCTGACCCAATACCCTAGCCCATGAACCATTAAATTGAACATTTCAAGCCCCAACGGAAGCCATTTCGGGCCCACTTTTGATGCGTTAAAATCCTCTGCAATTTCATGATCAATTGGAGTCGGCTTATGTTCAATTTGATCCTCTTGATTTTGAATGGTGTTGGTGACGATGCCCACATCGAAATCTAACTCACATGGGGATAGTGGGTGTAAATGGGTGTTTCATAATCCTCAATCTTAATAGATTGAAAATTCTAGCCTGCCAATTAAAGGAGATTGAAAAATTTGAGTCTGTTTGGATGAGGGGAAAATAGGAGAATGCATGAGATTCCCCTCTTTTCCCTTATTTGGTATTTACTAAACAAGGGAAAAATGGGCCCACATTTCCCCCCATTTCTCTCTCAAGCCAAAATCTATTACCCCTGGAGGAGTAGAAACCTTTGTTCCCCTCCTCCTTTACCTCTTTCTTTCTTTTCTCCTCATACTTTTTCACTTGAAATTACTAAACAAAATTCAACAAAATCCATCACCAGGAGAATCCCCTACTCAAGGGAATCCCCTTAAAAAAAATTCTCATACAAACATAGCCCATGTGTTTGATAAAGAGGAGATTAAGATCCAATATTCCAATCTATAAAAAAAGGTAGGAGATTGATTGTTTTAGGGCCCCTCTTTAACAGGAGACCTTCTCCTTTTGGTAGATTTTGCTCCTCTATTTTGTTGTCCGCATTCTTGATTCGAATGATTTTATTTCCCCAATGTTTTTTCTCTTTCCCATGATACCCATTCCTCTCACAGTCGTCCAGTCTCCTAGAACTCTATGTCTTCCCCCCTTCCCCCCTCTTCCAAATGCTAATGTTTAATATTCCAACATTTGAGGATGTTTGATGGAAAATGTCCACCATTTAGCTCACTTTATACTATGGGTTTTGCAAAGAGAAAAGGGAAGGAAAGTGGAGAGGAAATTGGTTTTCTGAACATTTTTAATAGTTCATGACAATGGAGCATAGTGGTAGCATAAAATCATGCCATCTAATTTATTTCCAATTTGTCAATGTTAATATTTGGTAGGAGGTTACGGTTGCTAAATAAAGGGGATTTGTTTACTTTTTCAATTTTTAGTCATTTTTATTTCGATTTATTTTCCAATATTCTCTATTTTTAGTTAATATTTTCAATTTTAGTTATTTCTATTTCAATTGTAATCTAAGCCTTATATCTGAGCTAAATTTAGTAATGAAAGGCACAAGTGAAATTTCTCCAAAATCAGCTTTTACTAGGAGTTTTGGTTTCTTCTCAAATTGAAACCATAAGCTTCACTTAAAGGTATGGTTTCTCCTTGAATTGAAACCCGTATCCCTACTTTTCTCTGCTTTTCCATACCATCCTTGTTTGGGTTCGTAGCACATAGTAGTCAAATTCATTTCGCTAGTCATTCTAGTCCAACTTTGAAGTGGAATTTTTTGTCCTTCTAGCCATTTTAACATTCCATTTTGGAAGAGGCGGTAAAAATTTAAATTTAAAATACGAAGACAATGTGAAAATAGTCTTTTGAATGACAAATATGAAAAATTAATTATACATTTTAATCGTATAAAAACACACATTAGACTGCTTCCAGAAGCACATACTACTTGTAACATCATAATTGGACTATAAAGAACTCTTTTTTTAGCCCAATATGTTGAATATGATTTTTGTGAACAATTACACCCCTTTGCGAATAAGTTCTTCCTTTTAAAAGGAAAAGAGAAAGAAATGGAGCAGAGAGTTAAAAATAGGGAGAGAAGCATAGCTCGTGTGTGTGTGTGAGAGAGAGAGAGAGGTGGATCTTTTTGCTGTCTGCCCATGCAAAGAAGAGCAACATTGAATGATCAGGCCGGGAGATAAAATGTAAGCTAAAATACTTTTTTACCGTTATGTTTTACTCTTATATTTTGAGATACTTAAAGGATTTATAGGGGTTAAATTGGTAAAAATATAAAGGAAAAAGTTAAAAGAAGAGAGGAGAGTTTGAAGTACATTTCAAAAGGACTGCAATACAGCCAATTCAGCCGAAATGACCTTGTTCTGGCTGGATCAGACAACAAGGCAAATTTCACTGGAATTGATAACAGAACAAAACTTTTGCAAATCTGTACAGTTTTCCTTGTTGGAACAGAATTTATCTGTAAACTAAGTGATGGAGTACCAGCAATGAGGTTTTTTGTAAAAAACTTGGAAAATGTTGGTTTTTCTGTTTCCCTTTTCAAGTATCAAAACAGCAGTTCCTTTTTCCACAAATCCTTCAATTTTTTCTGTTGTCAAATTCATTACTATCCAAGCATATGCATATATTGCATTTGTTGCTTGTTGCTTGTCCTCACATTTGTAACTTTGTAGAGATAATTGTAGTGCTTCAAAAGCTAACTGAAACAGGTAATCAACTGTATAGGGAAAGATGCTCGAATTTGTCAAGAATTTGGCAGATTTTGCAGTTGCTTGTGGAAAAAAACATGTCATTGTTCTTTCAAGCTTGGATTCTGGAAAGCGGCAACAAATTGATTTATCAAGGTATCTTTGCTTCAATTATTAATACTCATTTCTTCAGTTTCATATGCCTTCACAATAACTTGTCTTGTGATTTCAGTAATATGCAGATACAGTACCTTTCAAGTACCGTCGCAGACGGAACAGATAATGAATGTGAAAGGCTTGGGTGGAGAAGACTGCAGGAATATGATCCTGCTCAAAGGAGGTGGAAGTATCTCAACTCTTTGGCTGAAGGAAGCTCAGGGGAAGAAGAATTGTCTTTTGAAGATGAACTGGATGACAGTGATTACTACCCTAGTTTGCCTTTTGCTGCATTGTTTTCTTTCTTCAAGGTATTTCTTTTTAAAGCCCTCATTGTTTATGGAATGCAGTGTCTTTGTTTAAGTTATAATTCGTCCAATACTGTTCTGATAATGGGAGCTGGCTATTTATGTGTGTTTTGGATTGTGGTATTAGGCAAGGGGTTTGAAAGTCACATGCATATTATGCTACTGTTCGGAAGGAGACAACACACCCGACTCTTTTCAATTGGCTGAGGCATCATGCAAGCTTCTAGGGTTGAGTGTGAACAGCTCTCCTGGTGAGTTTCTGTCGCTTTTAATTGTTTTCTTTCTGTTTTTGTTTATATTGCTGATGCTCACATTATTTATTGTTGGAAATGAGATCATATGATACTTTAAAATAATCAGTATTTACATAAAACCTTGGAAATTAGATTAAAAAGGAATTCTCAAGTTGTGAACGTCAGGCTTATAGTGTCTTCAGTAGGAATGCAACGGTCGTGGTAGCCTGTGCCTAGAATAGTTTCCATCTAAAGAGAGTTTGTTAGTTGTCTCCTAGCTCACTTTCTTGCCTGATAGCTAATCGGGCTGGTCCCAAGGCTCTGCCTAGCCTGAGTAGGTGCCTAGCTCACCAAACATACTTCTAATACAAATGTGGCTAATATTTTCCTGTGTCTGACTTTGGGCCATGGGATGTACCTGGGGTAATATATTTGGCCCTGCAATGTGCTTCCTTGGACAACTTTGGTCTGGTAGAATTCAACTCTTAGTCTCACCGATTTTGGACCTGTTGAGTTTTTTAATCTTGGTTTGATAGTCACAGTATGATTATGGTTTTGATGAAATAATGGGCTCCTAGATAGATAAAATGTGTATGTTTTTTTGTGGCAAAGAAAATTGCATTTAGTACTAGAACTGAATACAGTTCAGATCTGTGCAGAGTTTTCAAGTATTGATTTGATGGTTGCTGTAGATTGTGTTTTAAAAACCTAGCCGAACCATTCAATTTGACCTGCTTGTCCTAAACCAGGGACGGTCCAGTTGCTAAAACATTTGGGTTTGTCCAAGAATGCTGTGATTCTTATTTATTTTATTTTACATCTTCTTTTCTAGAAACATCATTTTCCACATTGCTTTCATATTTGTCATGGTTGCAAAGCTATTTTCAAGTTTTCATATTTTTTTGAGCATTTATTTTTAAATATAAGTTTATCATGTTATGATATATCACAGTTCAAAGGGTTTGACCCAACGGTTAAGCCTAATACGACGAACCATAATAAAAAATAGTTCAATCAACAGTTCAGTTTTTAACATATTGGCAGAACACTATGATGCCTTTGTGTTTGTTTCGTGGGAAAAGAATTGCATTTGGTACAAAATACATTTAACTCTGCAAAAGCAACAATAACATCTGATTATTTAGTGCAGAAGGGTGTATACATTTCAGCAATAAAATTATAGACCAGTTTTTGTATGACACTGTATTTGCAGTTAAAGGTCACTATCATTATTTGAGAGAGAGGGAGAGAGAGATCACAAATCGCTGGATACATGACAATCATACTTATTGTACTACAATCTCATCTTAAAGTATACAACACCTCCCTTGAAGGTCGACCCCACTTTATCAAACATGACATGATCCTCCCAATCAAAGAAGAAGACGATGATTTTAGTTAATGCATTTTTCTACACTTCCCAAGCTATCACTAACAGTACCATTTTCCGTGATAAATACCTTTCTTACCAAAGGGTCTCTACCCTCATCCATCCAAGAGAGACAGGAAAGAGTTTTGGGACTGGACCAAGTGTATAAAAAAAGAAAATAAGTTCATCCAAATGTTTTATGAGAACGGACATTTTAAGAACAAAATGATCAATGGATTCCACTTTGGACCAAAGAAGAAAGCAAACATTAGGCACATTAAACTTTCTTTTTTAGGAGTACATGTTGGACACTTGGTGAGTTTAATTCTATATCGTAGAGAAAATGAATCTATTCAATGCATACTGGTTGAATGCATTTAAAAAAAGTAAAAGAAAAAAAAGGAGAGGATGCTGGTTCAATGTTCATTGAATGTCTCATTTCGAAAGAAAAAAAAAAAAAAAGGCCATTTGCATGTGTAGTTTATAATGTTAAGCCTGTCCCACCTTTACAGTCGACTTGTACCTGTAGTAGCATATTAGGGATATAGAGGCCTTACAGATCATGGCATAGAACATCATTTCAGCTTGGTGCCATAATGCTTCATCTTCAAGCAGTTTTCTCAAACTTTGTATTCGATAAATAAGAAATCCTTTCCATTGTTTCTCTCTTGTGGGCTTGAGATCATACAGTGACAAACCACAGTATGTGTTTCTTTTTATGCCATCGCATTATGTCTTCCCATGCATCATCAAATCAATCTAAAGTTAAAAGAATGTAATACTCTAGCATATGTTTCACATAAAGTTACCATACTGACTCCACGGCGTTAACTGTTCCTTGTTTTTTCAGGAAACGGTGGTAACGGATGGGTTATTCCATTTTCATGGAAGACAGTGTATGGACCCCCACCTGATATGTCTCTATTTTAGTCAAGCCCAATTGAGCAAGGTGAGATTGTTAAGGGGTGAAAGAGGATTTGTGGTGATTTCTCATGAATCTTACTTTAAATCGTGTTTTGAGCTTGAATACTTGCACAATCAGGAAGTGGAAGACACTGAAAAACAATTTCAGTGAAAGGGCAGAGCTGTAAGAATGCAAAAAACTCACTACAATTTGCACATCATAAACTAAAGTATTCATTTTTTTCCTCTAAGAGCATGTTTGGTTTCGTAAATCGTCGGTAGCAAACCGCTTCATCTCCTGATCATTAATTCTCCGCAGACAAATAACTGTTTTCCTTGTATAGTTTAAGATCTTCAATAATTTGCAATTTTGAAGGTTGCAAGTTTAGTAATATATTCAAAGAAAAAAGAAATACTACTTCAGGGCCTTGTAATTGACGGTTTCTGCAATCGACTGGTAATTTTCTAGTTATCAAGTGGGATCAAACAAAGGGTTGAGTGCAGTAGGATTTAATCTGGTCATGGGTTGTTCCTGACCGGTATTAGTCCATTCTTGGCCCATTTAGATTTGCATGGCCAAGTAACTTGCAGTCTGTATGATGGGCCAGATCTGGGCCTGTTGGTAAACCTTCTTTCGGACTTATATCATGCCTTGGTTTTAAAGCGTTATGGGCTCAATAGCACTTCTGATTTATATAGGATTTTTGAAAACCTTTTGTGTGTTAAGATTTTCATCAACCCCTAGATTAATTTCATGTATGCTGTTGGAGCAAATTGAAGAAAAAAAGTGAGCTTGGGTGAGTTGTCACAGTATAATGTGTCAAGTGGGACCCGTCTGGTTATCAATCTAAGTTTCTCATTATGTCATTTTAGTCATTTGTTATAAACGTCACATGAGATGATAGATAAAATAGAGTTCTTATTTATGCCTGATAATGTAACGTCCCGTCCCTTCAACATAATATCATTCGTTTTGAGTCCACAGATGGGCCTGCACGGTTTTGTTTCTGACTCTATCTGCCAGTCCCAGTTCTATCTACCAGACCATACATACACTGCACCAGCACACACCATACCAAGGGATTTCCTTGGCCATAGGCGATGTGGGACTACAGCCAAACACGCCCAGTGCCATGTGCTCGAGCTTGGCTATTTGTTCATCCCATGTGAGATTGGCCCCCTTCTGGGGTGGGGTATCACAGATAATATGTTACTTTAATCTATTTTGGATCTTGTTAAACAATTCAAGTGAGGGTCTATTTTGAATCTCTAGGTTAGATTTATCCATTTACTCGTTTAGAAAGACTTTTCTAGTGAGACTCCTATCAATATTCCTTAAAGGAATGTAGATTTCGTATAATTAGATGGGTCGTATATTAGACATGACAATAGTTAGATCAGTCAAGTCTACTCATTTATAAATTGACTGAGATTAAGTCTTGCTACATGGGTCAAGACAGGTGGATAATTAGGTTAGGAATTATTTTACCACGTTTGCTCTTTTCTCTAAACATTTATTTTTCATTTAATATTCTAAAACACCGACTTATTAGGAATGACATCCAATCAATTTTTTTATATTTATTTATTTATTTCTTTTCAACGAAAATGAGAACAATTTTTTTTATTCTTTAAGAAGGAAGAAGACCAAAGTAGCAGACTCAACCAAAGATAGATATGATGCCAAAACCGAGCACTTTTTGGTTACAAGACGACATTGATAAAAGCATGCTGCTACCATCTATCATTTTCATCTAAGCGTGCCCACACCAATAAAGTAAGTAAAATATTTCGTCGAAACCAGGTGTGAAAGCAAAAGGGAGGAAAGAAATGTGAGATGTCTCTGTAAATTAGGGCGTAAATTGTGCATCAAAAGTGATTTGGATAGGTTTATAGTTAAGATCTATATTTTAATATTGAAGATATATATGAGGATGTAAACAAGTGGGATATTGTGTGATAAAAAAGTCTCTCTTCGCGTTAGAGAATATAGTTACGAAGTATTTATTAAACCTGCAATGATATATGAATTAGAATGTTGGGTAATGAAAAAAAGATAAATTTAAAAATAATTAGGATAGTGAGATATGCATGTTATTAGATGAGTTGTTCAATATATTAAAGATAATTTAAAAATAACTTCAATAGATGATAAATTGAGATAAATTTATTTGACGTGGTTTAGTCGTATTAGTAAAGGACCAAATACAATCCTAGTGCGTAGAGATGGTACAAATTAAAAGCATTAGGAGGAGAGGACAACCTTTGAAAATAAAAAAAAGACATGTTAAATTGTAGAGTGACTCATGATATAATTTATAATAGAGTCAATTAAAGAAGAAGAACTCATAAAACAAATCCTAAATAGATGGAATATCGACTGATGATGATGATGAATCATTAAATTAATTGAGTCATATTTTCATATGCTACAAAATTTATGTATTCAATAAAAAATTTAAATGATTAAATCTTACATGATTTAAAAAGTATGATTAATTATTTCAATCAAATATTTTTTAATAAGTACAAAATATTTCAATAGACCACCACTATTATTACCAATAAATTCCACTTTTATATATGAGATAATGTACACAATAAAAAGTACTTCAAAGGGGTTGGAGTGGCGGGCAATAATCCCTCTCAGAAAGTAGGATTCTTGTGTTCAATTTTCACTGTACTTCAATTGGTCACTCACTGTAAACTTATCTAGTGTGTAAATTAGAAGATTTACACATACTTTAAGAATTAGTTGGGTGAGATATCAGACAGACACTGTATAATAAAAAAAAAAAAACTATGATAAACACTTGCCTATAAATTATGAATTGGATGGCATCCACTTAACATCCGTATCCATGTGCAAGTGAAATTGATTTATGCAAGTTGCTGCTGCTTTTATCCTTTTTCTTTTTGAAAGGGACGCACGTTAAATGGTCCACGCGTTTCTTAATCCTCCTAACTCAAACAACTATAATAATAATAATAATGGCATAAAAGAAGTCTTGTGGGACCAAAACAATTTAAAAACAAGTAATGAATATTATTTTTACTGATTTACTTTGGTCTGCTGATTGAAAGATATTTTTTTTTAATCAAACACTTGGTGTGAAACACCCGTCCATCTCCAAATGTTTTGACGGCTCACTTTTATTTTACTTTTCCCGTCAATGAATATGACAAATGTATTAAAAATACTGTTTTATATTGTCTTTTTCTTAATTTTCAGTCATTGTTTTATGTGTCACTGTAATGTGAACTGGATGCATGAATAGAGAGAAATTTATGCTGAGGTTCCTATGATTTTTACACGTTAATTAAAAAAAAAGAAGAGAAATTTTTATTTCAAAGACTAACGTCCATGATCTTCAAATTTTCACGTGATTTCGAACGGGTTAGAGCGACGATTAAGAGCTCGTCTCATGAAATGGAAGTCCTGATTTTGATTCTCACTTTATCTTATAGAGTTACACCCTTCAAATTTATCTAGTGTGTGTGAATAGAGAGACTTTCATATGCTCTGAAAATTAATTAAAATTATAAAGAAAAAAAAAGTATCATTTTAAAGCATTTACTATAATCTGATGGATAACTAAAAGAAGAATCCAATTCTGTGACTGATTATTATATGAATAAACTTCAGAATTTAGACAATAATGGGATAAGCCTAATTGACTGGGGGGGGAAATAGATGCTTGAGATCATTCCAAGTTGCTCTATAATTGTTAATCAAGGTGTTTAGGTCTCTTAGAATATTAGAGTGATCTTCGAAGCAGGCGGAAGCCTCCCTACCTAGTACCCACATAAACTAACTCTACAAGGAGTGGACTTTTGAACTGAAGTAAGAATCAAACTCATAACTTCCGCTTTCTAAAGTGAATTTCTAACCGTTACAGGTTTGCCAACACGTAAACTTGATGAGTAATATCTCCCTACTTGCAATAGGGTGCAACTTGAATTGGAGTCGATCCCAACCTATTGGCTCAAAAACAACTATGTATCAGGTTATATGGGGTCAATGAAACTCAGCGATCGGTCAGATTAAACTTCTGGATATCATTAAAAATGGATCAATTTGGTTGACACAATCCAACTAAGAAGATATATTCTATTAAAACAGGGTTAAGTTTTGTCCTTCGAGCATAGGACTGAAATCGGGTCGGGTTATTTAAAATCCAACTTGATCTGAGTCAATATTTATGAAATCCGACTTAATCTATTAACTCGAAATTCTCAACTGGACTCGACTCGAATTCTAATCCGACTCAACTCAAATTCTGATCCGACCTGCATTCTGAACCCATTTAAGCTACGTTGGGTCGGATTAGGTCGAGTTAACTTGAAAATTCTTCAATCCAACCCGACCCGACCCACTTACCCGACTTGTATGACCCAACCCTTATGATTTCTCATATCGGGTCATGCAGGTCAGGTCAAAACCCGACCCAAGTTTCACGCCTAAAATAATATCAAGCATTTAGTACAAAATATGTTTCATTACAAATTGATCCAACGCGATCCAAATGGAGTTAATTTGGGTTAGTCGGCTTCCTCACCTCGTGTATAGATTGGTTGTAGTCTTGTAGAGGTGCATTTTACAATACAAATTATATGTAATTGGAATTAATAAAAAATAGATATTAGGGGTTTTTTTTTCAATTTATCATCAGTTAAATTGTAAAAACGTACACTAAATATCTCTAATTATTATTAAAGTTATTATCTTCTTGACAATTCCACTTATAAAATGCAAGTTATTTTGTGAAAGGCCGGTCAAGAAACATGACGATAGGGACTGGTCAAAGGTACTTAGGTCTTAGGCATGACTTAGAAAATCATTAAAAGACGATAAAAGGTAATAGG
Source organism: Chimonanthus praecox (assembly GCA_022113865.1). Classification (NCBI taxonomy): domain Eukaryota; kingdom Viridiplantae; phylum Streptophyta; class Magnoliopsida; order Laurales; family Calycanthaceae; genus Chimonanthus; species Chimonanthus praecox. The sequence continues at coordinate 8,043,267 of CM039090.1, read as the reverse complement.
CTAAAAACAAGTGTTATAAAGTGTTTTACAAGATGTGGAAATGACAAGGGAAAATAGCAGGAAAATGAGTGGTTATCTAGGTTTATGGGTAGAATGCATATCCCTATGGGAAAAGTTTAGAGTAAATCAATTTAATTTGTTTCAATTTAATAAGATTTTGAGTGTAACGAGTCAATAAATTTTATTATATTTTTAAGTCAAATTAAAAAAAATTGTCTGAATTTCTCAATTCAATTATGTTGGGATTGGACTTCCAGTCCAAAAGATCAACCTTATAGATAGAGTGATGTCAGTATAACCTGTCTCTGACATCAGTGTTGGGACTGGGGCTTCCGGTCCAAAAGATTAGTCTTTTGGATCTTTTGAATTTAAAGCCCAATCCCAACAAATTCAAGAAAGTTAAAATTGATTTTAAGAGTGTTGGTCGAGATAATAAGATTATCTCTCTCCACTATTTGGCTCAATTTGATAAAGTTTTCCAGATGACTTGATGAAAGTCTCAATAAATAATTCAGCCAAAACTAGGCCAGAATTCATAAAGTTGATTGAGTCGGTTGAGATTCAGACTCGATTTAGACATTTTAATATACATGTATAGTTTTTTTTACATTAAATTTATTAAATTTCATAATTTAATTGCCAAGAGTTATTAAAACAAAGTCTTGAACAGAAGTTTAGTTGGTGAACTTCCAAGTCTGTGTGTATCATGGAGTTGGTTTCACTTTCACCAACTTTGGGACTATTTTATATAAGTAGAGTTGGGTTAGAAATTAGAATTGTAGTCAATGGTGCCAATTCTAAAGTCTGTCATGTTGGAACTTGTAACTGGCTCTTGCCCAATTAGAGTTCTGCCAAATTCATTAGAAAAATGTATTCAATCAAACAGCCATTAATTTTAATTCAATCTGCCCAATTTCTATCACCAACACTTGAATATATATTGAGTGAAGGTGAGAGAGACTGGATGAGTCTGGTGGAAATTTTTCTCTATTGCTCGTGAACGTAGACCTTTGACCGAACTATGTAAATATGTGTCTTTCTAATGTGCTGCTTCTTTTAAAAAGAAAAGTGTGAATAAAACTTCCTCCTTGTAGGCAGCTAATGTATTTGATTTTCTTATAAAGAGATTTTCTCGTAGATATGTGTTGATTATTGGCTTGATTTGGTTCGATTTCATTGAGTCCAACTTATAATGGCTCGGCCCAACTTGTAATGGTTGGACCCAACTTTGTATCTCTTTTATGTATGAAACTCTATATAATGAGAGAGTGAGAGTGAGAGAGAGAGAGGGTGAGCGTTCCTCTTAAAATAAGCGGAATTTTTTTCCTCTATTGCCTCTGGATGTATACCTTTAGCCAAACCACATAAATCAGTCTCTCTTATGTGAATGTTTGATTTCTTGCATTCAAGATAAGACATTATAAATTTGATAATCCAGTGTGCAAAAATTTTGTGAGCCAGTCAAAAAGATTTTCAATTATTTAAAAATAACATTCCACATTAATAATTGGTGTGTGAAGAGAGAGAAAACAAAGAAATTGGTGATCAATATTTTATACAAACCCTCCAAATGCCTTCAACCTAACTACACCCAACCCCAAACGCCAAATAGGAAAAGTATAATAACCTTCCCTACAAGGAAATAATCTAAAAGAACAACACACCATTACATTGTTTCAAACATAGTATACCCCAGGGGTTTTAAATTCGGTATGGGCCAATACATCGGTCGATACGATATATCAATCAATATCTCATTATCGGCCGATGTATTGGCTATTATTTTTCTCTCTTAATTTTTTTTTTAAAGGTACTAATATCGACCGATATCTCGACCTCTGATATATAGAATAATGCCTCAAACCCAAACCCATGATCAAAATCATAAATTTGGGACTTTGAAGTTGTAATTCCATCTCCAAAATACAAATCCAACTCCCAATCCTTCTAAAAGAGAAGATTAAAAAAAACAGTATTCATTGCATTAGAGACAGTATAGACAAAGCCATTATCACAATTATAACAAATGGTCAAACCAACCCCACTTCAGCATTCCCTAATTACAAAATATAATATTTGTAATCCATGGAATGTAATTAAACTGCAATTTGAAGTCATGCTAGACTAATAATTAATAAGGAGTTCTTGAATACATGAAAGGCGAAATTTGTTTCCTTTTTAATATGGGTATCTCTACTTCACATTGTGGTGAGACTGATCACATAAGCATGTGCAAACTTCCCAATCCACACATATTAGGTAAGTCGATGGAGAGTAACCCCATGAGAGTGGCTTGAAAGGATTAGACGAGAATCGAATTCAAAATCTCGCTTTATGAGATTAGCGTCTTGACCATCAGACCAACTAATGTTTTTGAGAGTTTTTGTTTTAGGGTTGAGAGTACTTTTTCTATCAAAAATCTGTGACAATGTATGCTTTGGCATTTAAGAGTGGTTTATAAATGTGATCAGGGGTCAAAAAATCGGCTCGGCCGATATATCGGCCGATATCCGATACGGACGATATATCGGCCGATAATTTTATCTCTCATACCGATATCGGCATTTTCTCTCTCCTCCAATATCGAAACCGTGAAAAAATCGCAAAAAACCGTGATGAATAGTGGTGAACCGTGACAAAACCGCAAAAAACCGTGAACCCTCTGAGAACCGTAAACCCTAAACCGCGGAAAACCGCGTAAAACCGCGGAAAACCGCGTAAAACCGCGAAAAACCGTGAATACCCTCGAGAACCGTAAACCGTGGAAAACCGCGGAAAACCGCGAAAAACCGTGTAAAAACCGCGAAAAACCGTATCGGTGTTTAATTTTTTTTATTTTTTTTTTAAATACCGATATTTATGAATATCGGCCGATATTGTGACCGATATTTCGGACCAAATATCGGCCATATCGGCCATATCGGCCGATATTCGGCATGTACGGCCGATACTTATCGTATCAGCCGATACGATATGTATCGGCCGATATTTAAACCTTAGAATGTGATATCTAAAAAAAAATCAGTTCCATCATTTTGTTTCCTGAGTTTAGAATATTTAATTGTTTTACTTTTAATTTTAAAATTTAAAAGTATAATCATGTGATCATAAAGATTAAATCTAATAATAAAAATATCATAATAATTTAACAGAAGGTAAAAAGTGAAAAATACTTTTAAATATAAAAAAAATATATGCTCTTATATATGATTGTAGGATAAAAATAATCATTATAATCCTTTGAGAACATACAAAACTGTCGGAAAATTTCATGTATCAGTTTTAAAATATCTCACAGTAAGTCAATATGAGATGAAAATACCTCCCAATAATCTTTAAAAAAATATAAATACAATCCTAAGTTTGCATTTAGATGAGAGGAAAATACAGAGAATTTTGCTCCTTTCTCCTATTTATTATTTACTAACTAAAAGAAAAGACACACTTTTCTGTCCATTTTTCCTCTCGAGCTTCAAATTTAGTTTTTTTTCTAGAGAGTACGAAAAAACTACTCCCTTCGTCCCATTTTAATTGTCTCATTTGAAATATTTGTATTTTTTAAGGAACTCTCTATATAAAACTAGCACTTCATGTCATCTCATCCATTTTTAACACACTTTATATTAGTCCAATGTAAATGAGACAACTATTTTGGGACAATTTCAACATCTATATAGGACAACTAATTTGGGACAGAGGGAGTATAATTTTCTCTGATCTCTTTTTTTCTTTCTTTATTTTTTAAATTATCAAATAAATATAAGAAAACTCCTATTCAAAGATTTTCTTAGTAGAAAAATTCCCTAAATTTTATTTTTCTTATGCTACACCTAAAAGAAAGCAAAATTTATTACCTCACGCAAGTAGACAATACACTGCAGGAGCCAATAGGATACTCAGGGATTTAAATTTCGGTATTAGTCGAGATAACGTTCGATACCGAATATAAAAAAAAATTCTCTCTTCTATTTTTTTTATTAAAAATACCTTTATCGGTCGATATATATCGAAAATCGACCAATATTTCAATATCAAGATTTTAAAAATCGAGATTTGTTTTCGTAGATCTACCGGTGAGTTATATATTCTAGATATTTGGTGTTTAGACACCGCACAATCTTTGGAACCACCAATAACCACGCAATATATAGACAAATTCAAAAATAAATATGTCATATAAAAAATTAATAATTATCTTAAATTTGAAATGACTAAATTATTTTTAAATATGCATAAAATATTGTTTGATTAATGACATTACAAAGTCTACATTAACACGCCATCGGAGGTCGACGGGAAGAGTTCTAAGGTTATCCCTTCTTGAGAAAACTTGTGCTGCACAGCTAAACAGTGCTTATCTCTCCCGATCCACGTACATCAATTTTATTATTAAAGTAAGAATGCAGTCTTTGCAGTCGTAAGATGCCGTCGTCAGCATACGTTAATTAAACGCCGTTCTGCCCAAGTCAAATGAGAAATAAATAGCCTCTTTTGACAAACCTTGAGTCAACACTTGTGCAATTACCAAATTAGCCTTCCCTTCCTTTTTATCTTTCTTCAGATCCGTCGGCTTTTGTGTGAAGCAGACAAATGGTGGCCCACCATGCCATTCTTTTCAATGTGATAATCACAGATGGGCCCCATTGATTTAATGCCAAATAACCCCGGCTCAGTAACTCGATGCAAATAAATGTTGCCGTTGCATTGTAGTGGGGTGGTGGGGAGAGCAATAATGGATCCAGGGCTTGACTCCAATGTATGATGGGTTGGAAGAGGGTTTTAGTGTAGTAGCTCATATAAAGAGGCAAATCTTTTAACATCTTTTAAAAATATTTTAATTTTGAAATATCAAAACTTTGAATGAGTGGGCTCAATTCAAGATATCCAAAATACTAATTTAAATGAGAAAAATGCTTTAAATTTAAGAATTGAATTAATGAATTACTAAAAATTCATTTTTTTTTATGATCAAAGTGACTAGATTTTTTAGAATATCCGACTAATTCTAATAATATGGGCAATGAACCTACCCATAGACACCTAATAAATCTAAGGGGATTGACTTACAGAATAGAGTGAAAATCGATCTGAAAATTTTTATTTCTTACTTCTTAAGACAAATTTTAAGTCATCACTCCAATCCCTTTGAATTAATTGTAAGAAATCTTATAAATTATGATGACGAAATATTTATGTTACATCTAAAAGATGGAAAAAAAAAAACAATATATCTCACAAAATACTTAAATTTAGTAAAATAAAAATGAAAGTAAAGAGATCTAAAATAAAATAAAAGTCCACTGATAACGAAGAACTTTCTTTTTGAAAAAACTCCTAATTATTCCACATATATTCTTTAAAACATGTAGAATGTGTACATGCTTTGTGGCGCCTCGTGACTTTTCAGAAGTGAGGGGTACTTTCGTCATCTAACACAGTAAATTCGAGTCTCCCACGTATTCTACCGTTCAAGACTGAAAAAAAAAAAAAATAGAAAGAGAAGATAGAAGAGAGCAGGCCCGATATTCCAAACCCCTTTCTTCTTCCTTCTTCTCAACTTCTCCTCTCTCTTTCAAATCCTTCCAGAAACTAGAATGGTTTGGAGTCGTTTTCTGCAACTACAAAGAAGCTCTCTCTTATCTTCTTCATTTAATGCCATTAAGATTTAAGACTCCAACAAATTTGACCCGCCAAAACCCTCAAAAATCCGAAAATCTCCGATCCAGTCCTTGCAAAATCGCCTCTTTTTCTTCTCTGGCGGTCCAAGATCCGATCTGTCGGATCTTTCTCCACTGGATATGAAATTTCCCTTGAAGAACAGAGCTTTCCCCCTTGTAATCCGGTAGATTGAGTATCGATGATGAGATTCTCTCCAAGTCGCGGCAATTTACTCCTCCTCTTCGCGGTTCTCGTTTTACCTTTCGTATCTTGTGCTTGCAATCGGACCTGCGGCGGGTCCGAGGTCCAGTACCCGTTCGGATTCTCAAGCGACTGCGAGATTCGTTTGAACTGCATCAGCGGCACGAGAATCGGTATCGGCAGTTTCCGAATCCGAAACGTTACAGCAGACAATCTCCTGGTCGATCTGCCACCGAAATGCAACCGTTCGATCGACAGCTTAAACGAGCTGTTTGGGAATCATTACGCTTTGACATGGAAGAACGGGCTGCTGCTGAAGAACTGCAGCTCGCCGCCTTTGGACTGCGACATAACGGGTCTGATGAGGCAGAGGTTGAGTTTGGACGGCTGCGATTTGACGAGGGAGAACATCAGCTGCTTTTCTAAGGTGGGGGAGGGTTTGATGAGCTACAACAACGTAACGGATACCAAGTGTTTGTCCATCTTTTCGTCTGTAGCGGTGAACTTGACGAAAGATCCGACTCCCTTGTCGCTGGAGTTCGGAACGGTTGAGATGGAGTGGTGGATGAATGGAACCTGCAGCAACCAGCTCTGCTCTGAGAATGCCACGTGTACAGACGTTCCACACACTACCGATGGAGTGCCCGGTTTCCGGTGTCGCTGCGACGATGGCTTTGAAGGAAACGGATTCCTTTCCGGGAAGCCCTGCAAGAGAGGTGAGCCTACCCGGTTCTGTTTGTTATTCCTTTTCTATTTAAAATAAATTACATAATTTATTTCTAAGACACCAAATAGAAATAAAACTTAGTTAATATAATGGATCTAATTCTAGTGTAGTTCTCAACTGCTCATTGCAGTATGCTTAGGCTTTGTGCGATTTGAAAGTGGAAGTGGAAAAAATATGTTAAATATAATTTTTGTAATATTAAATAGATTTTTTTTTTAATTTACTTGTGAAAAATTGCAGGATCTCAGAGCAATGTAAATAAAGAAAAATCATTTTAAAGGTAAAAATCATGTATATATAAATGCATAATTCATGGAGTGTTTCATTGTTTAATCTTTATATTTAATTTCCTACTTTTAAAGTATAAAGATCAATAAATACTTTATTCTAGATATTTAATAGAATTTTGAGAAAGTGTTGGATGGTTTGTTGATCAGGTGGTAGCGCCTTTTCTCAAAATTTAATTAAAATTTCTAAAATATAATTGAAATATTTGATATATGGCTAAAGCCTCCAACGAAAACCGCCAAAAATAACATACATAATCCAATAAAGTTTTTATGAAAAACGATCAATATTTTCAATTTATATTTTGACCGAAATTTTGAATATCAATTGAAATTTGTAAATTGAGGGCCCACATTTTTCTCCCGAGGGACCAGCTTTTCACGATGGTCACGAGGACCACATTTACTACTTCCTTAAATTGACCAAACTGTCCCCAGAAGAGAGCTGATCGTAGACAAAAAATCCGGATACTGCGGTCAATTTACGGAGCAAGAAGATCACATTGAGATTAAATGAAATCATGATTGATGTTGTCTAATCTTGCAGTAATCAACACCACCGAAACCCACCTTCGTGACAACGTTTGCCTTTGACTATGGGCGGAATTAGCACCCCAAAATGCCCTCGCCCTTTTATGCACATCTGGGGCATAATGGTCATTTGTTGTATAGACCCTGCTAGTCAGAAGCGAGACGTGGCTGAATGCAGCCATTGTTGACAATGGTGGAGTGGAATGGAGGACTGATCAGTTTCTTATATTATTAATTTTTTTTTTCAAATTGTTGGTTCTGCAGTCTCTATCAAATGCAGCCCGTCAAAGTTCACGAAAGGCAAATGTGGAGGAAATAACAGAGTTGGTGTCCTAATCGGAGGTATCTATCTCCTCTCATAATATTCCCTTTTTTCCATATTCTATATTATAATAATGCATCCTCACTCTATATTTAAAAAATAAAAGCAGCATGCCAATTTCAATGATTAAGTTGGTGTGGAATGGGTATCACTTGTTGTAACTAAACGGTGAGAAGATATATTGATGTCCCTTGTTATAAAAAACACTTGTGTTTTTATCATTATTCTTATAAACTTTTGTTGAAAATTTAAATAAATAGATGTGGAAATGTTCCGGTTAACAGACCCTGTTGGATTTTCAAGAATCACTTGGGGGAAACTTCAGATCGTGTTAGATTTTCAAGAATCGCCTGGAGAAAATGAAATTTGGTGACTCCATACTTTTCGTTGTCAATTCCAGACATTCGTCGGATCTGGATAGATCTTCAAAGGAAGTGATCCAAGCACAAGCTTATTGTTGATTGATTAAATGGAGACGACATGTTGGGCCAACTATACCACTTCTTTACTAGCAAGATGCAATATGGTGGGCTCACATCTTATCCATGGACAACTATGCAATTCATTGCCTGTATCTTCTCATTCTTTATATTTATTTGCCTTACTATTTTTTTGACCTGGACCTTTATTTGCCAGGTTCATTTTAAGCCTGGTCCATGTGCCTTAAGTATGCCCATGCCTGGCTTGAAGTTGGCTACGGACCAGGTGATGGGTCAGCCCAACTCTTTGACAGCCCTTTAGAGAAATATAGCACAGATATATATAACCTCAACAAGTAACATTGAATACAAAAACAAGATGAACCTTCATTGGCAGCACAAAACATTGTTCAACTTCAGAAGTTCAGGGTTCTTGACATTTTACGTAGACAAAAATATCAAAATACCTACTTTCACAAGCATGATCTGTATTTATCAATCTGAACCTGTTTCTTCTCAGGTATTGTAGCAGGAGCTACAATAATGGCTGTTCTAGCTGTTGCCTGCTATTTTATTCGACGACGATCAACATTCTTGAGAGCTAGAAAGAGTACCAAACGCCTACTTTCTGAAGCTGTAGTCTCTGGCACTGTTATGTTCTATCCCTACAGGGAAATTGAGAAGGCTACAAATGGCTTCTCTGAGAAACTAAGGCTAGGGACTGGAGCCTATGGAACAGTATATGCTGGAAAATTCAACAATGAAGAGGAGGTTGCTGTAAAGAAGATTAGACACCGAGACAATGAAAGTATTGAACAAGTTCTTAATGAAATCAAACTCCTGTCATCAGTAAGCCACCCGAATCTTGTCCGCCTCTTGGGTTGCTGTATAGAGAGAGGTGAACAAATCCTCGTGTATGAATTCATGCCCAATGGAACTCTCTCTGAGCACTTGCAGAGAGAGAGGGGAACTGGTCTCCCTTGGACGATTCGACTCACCATAGCTGCAGATACAGCCAAGGCTATTGCTCATCTTCACTCTGCTATGCATCCACCAATATATCATAGAGACATCAAATCTAGCAATATTCTCTTGGACTACAATTTCAATACAAAAGTTGCAGATTTTGGCCTATCTCGAATGGTTTTGACTGAATCATCACATATCTCAACTGCCCCACAAGGGACACCAGGATATCTTGATCCTCAGTACCATCAGAACTTCCACCTCTCTGATAAAAGTGATGTTTACAGCTTTGGTGTTGTTCTTGTGGAGATTATAACTGCATTGAAGGTGGTTGACTTCAAAAGAGACCAGAGCGAGGTGAATTTAGCTGCACTCGCCATTGATAAGATTGGGAAAGGCTGTGTAGATGAAATCATAGATCAATTTCTAGAGCCTCATCAAGATGCATGGACCCTCTCATCTATACACAAGGTGGCTGAGCTTGCATTCCGATGCCTTGCATTTCATAGGGATATGCGGCCTTCTATGATGGAAGTGACGGCTGAATTGGAACACATTAGGCTTAGTGGGTGGGCTCAGATGGAGGATAACATGTTCACAGGGTCTTCAGCATCTTCTTGTTCATCTGTGTCAAACGGCAGTGACAACTCACGGGCCACGTCGAAGAAGACATCTGTAGGGAGTCGGAGGTTGATAGTTCCACAGAGACGTGAATGTGTGGTTTTGGTGGAGGAGGTGAATGGGTGTTCACCTGTTTCGGTTCAAGATCCTTGGTTTAGTGAACAGAGCTCTCCTTCATCAAACAGCTTATTGGGTAATGTAATACAATGATATGGTAACCCAAATTGTCTGTCACTCACTATGTTAATGGTTTTCGCAGAGCTTTCTCTTTGGATTTTTTTTAATATCCATACATGTAACTACACCAGTCTCTTATTAATACATTCTATTTTTTTCCCTTCAAATTGTGCTTTGGCATTTGTAATATTTCATTTTGTATTTTCCATTAAGCATGTCGTCATTTTCATCGTTGTACAGCAGCAATGTCATAAGGATACTGTTCTTAATAATCATCTTTATCGAACCCATATTCTATCGATATGCAGCTGATGGGACATGTCAGAAATGGTGAGGCTGAAGAACCAAGGATTTCCATTTGAAATTTAGAAACTCAAAGTCCACATTAGGGGAAGTTTCAAGGATTATCCAACTGTACGAAGGCTTTCATTCCTTATTTGCCCTGGCAGCTTCTACAAACATTACCAGAAAAATTCACATATTCTTTTGTAGAATCAATTTTTTTCTAGTTATGAATTAAAGCAGGCTATAAAAACACTGAAATCGAGTGTTTAGGCCCCCCGTTTGGTAGCTTTCATCAATGAAATGGAATAGAAAATGGTGTTAACATGGATCTCTTCCAATTCTAAATTGTAGTCAGTAGTCAGAAATGTGAAACAAATAAACAGCATCTCCATTCCTGTTTTTTCCTACCTTTCAGTTCCTCAGGATCCCAAGACCTGTTACTGTTTGTTGGAATCGAATTACCATTCCCCCTAAGAAGGCTGGACCAAGCTTTCAAATCCAAACTTGTGTACATGTGTGCGGGTGTGCATGCCTCAGTCTGTGTTTCGAGATAGAGAGAGAGAGAGAGACTGACTGGAACCAACAACTCATAAACACTGAAATGCTCTTTACAAGTCTGGAAACAGGCACTGAAATACTCTTACAAGTCTGCAAACAGGTATGTATCTAAGATTTACAATTTACAGAACAGATTTGCAGATGCTTGTAAGTGACTCATCTAAGGCTTGTTATCAGCCGTAGAAGAGGGCGTGAGGCATTCGAGGGTGCAAATTAACTGGGATGAGTAACATGTGCCTTTCAAGATACAACACCAACAATTTCCTAAATGCAGCCCATTTGGACTTATTGCGTCGTTGCACACAATTGATTCGATGCATGGTGTTGGATACTTCTTCTCTCTGCTCGGAAACGGCTTCTGCCCGGAGATTTTATCTTCCTGCTTCACACTGCTGTCACCTGAGACGTCAAACAGACAATTGCAACCATGACTTGCATTTTCAGATTCTATGATTAAAATCAACGAATCAATGAATACTTACCCAATCTATCTGAGGTTGGAAAGTTCTATGTTTAAATTATACATCACTAATGTCCTATTAAAACAGAGATTCATATGGTTCTGATTAAGGATATTAACAGGTTGGTCTTGGGTCAGGTCCAAAGTGGAGCTGGACTTTAACCAACATGGGTCTGCATGCTAATAAAATATTAAAGTTACAAATATATTATAATGTGTGTATTGTTATTAAACATATACTACAATCTTTTAGCCTTTAGGCCCAACACAGCAGGGACCCGTGCCAGTCCAATTTGCAAAAGGATCCAAACCATAGTCTCTGTCTCAATCATTTAGTGTTAGGTCTTAGGGACTCCCATTCACATCCCTAGTTCTAATTTTACCACATTAGGTTGTGTGCAAAACTTGAGTAATGCTGACTTAAGCTTGCCAGACCGGGTTCTATTCAAGAAATTTATTCAGGGGGACCAGCCCGTTGGCCTCCCAAGCCTCCTAAGCCTGAGCCCTAATCATGCGCCAGTGGACCAATTGTTGCAATGATCTAGAATTATAGCCATTTTATAATAATCCAGATTCTCTGTAGACCAGCCTTCTGAGAACTCCCTTTGCAGAGGAGAAAAGGGGCGACATAAATCTTTCCAAAACTCATCTTATCAGGGGAAAGAAAAACAGGTGAGACTAAACCATAATCTCCCCTATCAGTAAATCTGTAAGTTTTTATAATGTTATAAGCTAATGTATCCGACTTTCTCTATAACTATTTGGACATTGAAGACCATGGCGGCGAAGAACCCCCATCTTTTTTCTTTTTCCTTACAAGTGAAATATTCATCTTAGCTTGCTAGAGTATGCTAGACTAAAATAATTTTATTAGTGTTTGTTTTTTTTAATTTCTTACAGCCACTCCTAACACTTCAGCCAAGAGCATGTTACTTTGAATGCGAGGCGGAGATACCCATTTTATTCAAAAAAAAATTAAAAAAATAGAGAGAAACAGCAGAGGAGAGGAAGAGGAAATGAAAAGGGTGTGTTTTTCATCTTTCAAAAAAAAAAAATTAATCTTTCAAAAATATAATCTTCCACTTTCAGAACCAGATGTGTTTCTGTGGTTGAATACTGATGAGTGCATCATCACAGATTCTATTGGGGCATGTGTGTAATATTGAATAGGAGAAATTAAATTATTTGCTTAAGAAAAAACCAACAAGCTTGCGAAGAGGAAATCGAAGATGAAAGTAAACTTACACCCATAGAGAGCAAAGAGAGAGAGGAGGATAGAGATGAGCATAGCTGAATGCAGTGCTGTGAAGGCAGCCATGGATGGATGAGGATGAAATAAGTAATGGAATTTCTAGCCTCTTATTGCTCAACAGGAAGGTACTTCTACTTTTATTGGGATTTCTATGTTTGTCTTGTTAGCTGTCTTCTTTGCATTTTTCCCATGTAATTTTTGCTCTTATATTATTCATTGTGGGAACCAGTGTACCACTTCTACCCCAAATTGGGTCAGTCGGTGGAATTGGGAACTGAACTTAAAATGTCGAACTATATTAAATTTATGTCTATATCGCTGTTCCATTTTGTTTTCTTTTGTGGGTTTGTCTCAAGCACGGAGACTGTGTGGGAGTTTGTACCACAATCATCCAATTCCCAGCATTCATATTAAAAAAGGGGATTTGATTTTTTTTTTTTATTAAGATGTGGAAAATTTAAACACAGTTCTAATAAAATTTTCAGGTTAGGTATACTAGAAGTTGGGTTTTTCGTAAGAGACTATATATCTGCTCTGAATGAGCACCAAATGAAGAAAACCCATTTAGACAAATTCAACATAACACTTATAGAAGTTGGAACAACTTAAAGCAGTTAAAGTGATGGTGAGGAATTTGCTTCAGGAAATGAGAGTCATGAGTTCGATTTCAACTCCATTCTAAATGGTCACTCTAAATAAAGTAATGTATATACATTGAGTCTAAAAGGTCTGGACATTTTACCCATAATGGTGTTGTAGTTCTACTGGTTGCCTCCCGTCTCAAGAAGCGGGAGGTTGTAAGTTCGAGTTTCCATGGCCTAACCTTGGTGTACCCTAAGGGTAGTGGACTCACCCGTAGAAATTTCACGCGGGGTATCCCATAGTTTTCCACACGTAAAAAAAAAGAGTCTACATCGTAATCATCAAAAATAAATAATGACTATGAAACTTAAAATGAACTTATTTTCTTTACCAATATTTCAGAGAATACCGACTTTCTTTATTGATTCTCTATCCCAATCACTGCCTCCTCTTAACAGTTGCCTTAAATTGTCATCTTCTTGGTCGAACACCTCAATCTAATAGAGATTTCAGATTTCTACGGAGGTTTCCATTTGTTATTTCATCCTTCACTAGTGGATTTCCCAAGTTCTCTACATTAGTATTATCTGAAGGGAAAAAAAATTCACCAACTATCTTTTTATTATTTAAAAATCTTTAAATTTTTTATAACTTTGAAAAATTAGGTTAGTAGTAAAAGTTCTAAAAAGACCCCTCTACTGAGTTTACTAATGATAAGTTGACTTTTGCTTTAAGATTCTTTTAGATGCATATTTTAAGACTCACCAAAAGGTTAATAACACTTAGAAAATAGGGTGACTAAAAATACCTTTCACATATTAATAGCTTCTTAAAAATCAACTAATTTAGAGAATAAGAGAATTAGATTCTAAAGATAAAAAATCAACAATGACAAACAATTTCATTCTTAATCTAATAGTGAGAGTAACTTTAATCAAAATCGAATTATAAGCATACCAAGTATACAAAAAATGATAAATGTAAGAAAGATAAGTGAGAAAAGGGCCTTATGTTGACTCAATAAAATAGATTATTCATTAGAGTCGCAAATAATTTTTAAAAGGAATCAAATGACGAGCACATCTCTGCCAACTTAATGTAGAGATCAAACTTCTGTATAAGAATTATCTTTGTCAACATATCATATGAGTTCTTCTCTGTGAGAATTTTCCTCTGAGAAATTCATCTCTCGCTGCATAGCCTTCACTCAAACTCACTCTGCCTCTATTAGACTCCAATTTTTGTAAACTCTCCGACTCTCCCTCTTAAATGAGCAAAATATAATCAGAAGTAGGATACATCCTTGAGAATGGATGCTCTCCAGTAGACCTCATAAGTTGAGGCTATGTGTTTGCACATTCACTTTACTTTCCTTTGTATCAATCTTAGACCTGTCTTCATTGGATATTGCACAAAAGCGTTGCAACCAAACACTTGAGTTTTCATAGGAAACACCTTTCTCAGTCCACACACTTTCAAGTACATCTCCACTCGATCCTATAAACACTTAAAAGTATTTGGTTGCAAGGTTTTCGTGCACATACCCAAAGAAGAGAAGTCCAATCTTGATGACAAAGCCAAGTAGAGAGGATGTACAAACAAATGCTCCTGAAGATGTTGATACTGGTGATTTGGGAGAAGATACTGAGAGTGTTGAACAGGGGAGCAGTCACTTCCGCCAGTGACAACAGAGCTTCAACTTATGGGGTCTACTAGAGAGCATCGATTGTGAAGTAGGTATCCCACTTCTGGTTATATTTTGCTTATTGAAGAGGGAGAGGCAAAGAGTTTACAAAAAGTTTAATAGGGGCCGATTGAGTTGGGTGAAGAGATGAATTTTCAGCGGAAAATTCTACCAGAGAAGAGCCGGTCTGAGAACTGGAAATCCACGGTGAAAACAACCCCTCCACCCTGCCACGGCCTGGGAAAGAAACTCGGAACTGAACTTCGTCTGGTTGCAGAAGGAGTTGGTCTGATCGGTGGACTGCCTGGCCTGAGAAGACGAGGAAGACATGGGGCCTGAGATTCCCGATGATCTCGTTTCTATTATGGCCTGAAAAATCCCCACTGACGTACACTCGGGATTGGCCTGTCTGCCTGGAGAGGTTGATGGCCTGGCCGGAGAAATTGATGGGAATTGGAGAGAAAGACCCAGTTTGTGGCGGTGAAGAAGATCTCTGGGTTTGTCTAATGCCCTGGGAAGATATCTGAAAATCCGTTTTTATAGAAGTTAAAGAGATAAGATTAGTTGAAGAAGGTAACTGTTGGGATCGGTTGGTAGTTCAAACCAGTTGGAAAGAAAGGCGGCAAGGGTTGGAAATGGAAGAAGGGCGGCAACGGTTGGAAGAGATGCCTGTGTCTGTTATGTTTTAACACCAATCCAACTGAGTTAACTTCACATTCCTCGTTGAAACGGCCTTACCCTTCCCACTCGCCGTTCCATCCCCAACCGATTCCACTTTCCTTTCTCCAGCTTTGACCGTCTCGACCCCTTTTCCTTGCCTGAATGACCAAACCCTCCATTTAGCCCATTGAAACCGTCTAGTGCCTTTTTTTAAAAAAAAAAAAAATTAACTGAATCTCATTAAATCGCCATTGACTATTAATACCAATTAAATTTTAATTGAGTCATCCAGGCTGCTACATCATTTTTTTTAAGTGAATTGAGAATTGAACTCGAAAAACTCATATATGGTCAATAAAAGTAGCATATCTACTAATAAAATTCCACAATTCTCCTTTGAGAGCACTTACACACACCCGAAAAATCTGCCTCTACATACCCGAATTCGGATTTCGGATGAAATTACGATTTTACCCCCGCTTTTCCATTCATTCGAATGAATGCCCAGTTCATTTTGGAATTCATTCGAATGAATGCCCAGTTCATTTTGGGATTCATTCGAATGAATCCATTCATTATAATGAATCTCCAGTTCATTTTGGATTCATTCGAATGAATGGGCTGAACAGTAACACGGAATACTGTTCAGCCCATTCATTCGAATGCCCAGTCAATCGAATACGCTGATCCATTCATTCGAATGAATGCCCAGTTCATCTTGGAATTCATTCGAATGAATGGGCTGAACAGTAACACGGAATACTGTTCAGCCCATTCATTCGATTCATTCGCATACACAGCATTCATTCGAATGAATGCCTTCAAACGTGAATTCATTCGAATGAATGCTTGAAAACGTGAATTCATTCGAATGAATCAGCTGATTCATTCGAATGAATGTATCAGAGGTTGCTTGAGAATGACAGTCCCTCTGGTTTAGCTGATTCATTCGAATGAATGCCTGGACTGCATTCTCAGGCAGTCAAACGTGCATTCATTCGAATGAATGCACGTTTGAAGGCATTCATTCGAATGAATGGTCTGATTCATTCGAATGAATGCATCAGACTGCCATTCTCAGGCAGTCAAACATGCATTCATTTGAATGAATCAGACCATTCATTCGAATGAATGCATCAGACTGCCATTCTCAAGCAGTCAAACGTGCATTCATTCGAATGAATTGGATGATGATTCATTCGAATGAATGCCTGGACTGCCATTCTCAGGCAGTCTCTGATGCATTTATTCGAATGAATCAGCCCATTCATTCGAATGAATGCACATTTTCAAGGCATTCATTCGCATGAATGAAACTTATATATAAATCGATCCACGAAATTCCACTCGTCTCATTCCATTCAAAACCCTAAACCCTCGTTTCCCTCTCTCTCTCCCTTCTCCCTTGAACCCCTTTCTCAATCCCTTCTCCCTTAAAACTTAAACCCCATTTTCAACACCCTCTTTTCACCCTTAAACCCCTTTTGCAAACACTTCTCCCTACAACCTCATTTTCAACCCCTTTTCAACTCTCTTTTCAATCTCAAACCCTTAAACCCCATTTCAATCCCAAACCTTTTTAATCCCAAAACATTGAACCCCTTTTAAATCCCAAACCCTTAAAAAAATCATTCCCATTTTCAACACACTCACTCTCTGAATCTCTTACCTCGGGTCGAAGTTATCTCTCTCAAGCTAATGTCTGGATCTCGTATCTCGAATCGAAGGTAAGTCTTATCTCAGTTTTTTTCTAGAAATCATTATTATTAGTGTTTTAGAGGTAAGTTTAAATCCTCAAGTGGCATGGAGTTTGGAGGGATGTTTTGAAAGTCGTGAAGACCTTATAAATTATGTTAAGAATATAGCTCTTAAACAAGGATTTGTATGTACGATAAAGAGGTCATGTAAAAAGGAAAATAAATTAGTCCTTGGCTGCGATAGAGGAGGTAAATATTGCAGCATGGTTAGCTTAGATGACGATAACAGAAAGAGGAAAGCATACTCTCGCCAATGTAATTGTCCTTTTGAAGTTAAAGGAAAACAGATTGTTGATGGGTCATAGAAGTTAACCATAAAGAGTTTGGAGCACAATCATGATATATCGGATGTATTATTAGGTCATCCAAGTACAAGATGTTTTTCAGATTCTGAGAAAAGAATGATCATTAAAATGAGGAGTAGCAATATACCACCACGGCAAATTTTGACGACCCTTAGAAATCAAAATCCAGATATTGGAATATCAGCGGCTGATTTGTACAACTTTTGTTCAGCGCTTCGGAAAGAGCAACTAAGGGGTCGAACTACAATTGAAGCTTTGATAAAAGATCATCAACAAGGTGGTTATCAATACTTTCTTGACTATGACAGTGATGGTCATCAATCCCATCTCTTTTTCGCACATCCGAAGCCAATTTTTCTTACCGACAGATATCATAATGTGTTTCTGATGGATTGCACGTACAAAACCAACAGATATCATATGCCATTGCTTCATATCGTTGGTGTGACAAGTTTCAATAAGAATTTCTGCTCTTGCTTTGCATTTCTAAGAAATAAGAAATTTGAAGATTATATATGGGCATTACAGATGTTTAAAAAGGTCTTCGGAGTGCAGCATGATCGACAAGTTCTTTTGACTGATAGGGAATTGGCGTTAAAGAATGCCATTGATTTGGAGTTCCCTAATGCTGTACATATTTTGTGTTCTTAGCATATCAACAAGAATATTGTCGCTCGTTGTAAACGTTTGTTTAAGAAAATCGAAGACTGGAATGCATTTTTTACCGAATGGAATGGCCTGATTGAGTCCCCAACTGAAGAAGCATTCAATACAGTATTTGAGGCATTCAAACAAAATTTTAGAGATGATTCGCAGGCAGTGAACTACTTAACAAGGACATGGATCCCACATAGAAAATAATTCGTCAAGGCATGAATCGGATGGAGTTTACATTTTAAGAATCGAGCTACTTAAAGAGTTGAGGGTGCACATGCTATTCTGAAAAGTTATATATCTACATCTACAAGTGATCTAGATGTTTTCAGAAGAAAGATAGCACATGTCATTGAAAATCAATTTGAAGAGTTCAAGATTCAACTTGAGGATGAGAAGATTCGGTTTGCATGTGATGTGTCTATTCCTTTCTTTGATGAATTGAAGGGCAAAGTTTCTCATTTCGCAATTAATGAGGTTTACAACCAAGATGATATGCTTATGAACCGGTCATTTTCACCCATTTGTACGGAAGAGTTTACACTTCAATGGGCCTACCGTGTGCACACAAAATGCAATGGATGGACAAATTACATTTGGATGACATACACCCACAATGGAGAATAGACTTAATCTCATTGGTCGACTTGAGGATTGAAAGGAGGAGCCCTGGGGATGTATTAGATGTACACTTTGAAGGTATTAAGAACAAATATAGACATTTGTCTTCGTATGATCAAGAGATGCTCCTAAATCATCTTCAAAATCTTGCCATCCATGATAAGCCAGTCAGTCACCCTATTATGCAATATTCTAGAGGACGTCATCCAGGTTTAAGGAATTCATCACAAGGCCAAACATCTACACATCGAGATCCTTCTACATTTGAGATTGTAGAGAATCAACTAAATGGAAGGAGATGTGGGTTATGCAAAAATACTGGTCATACGAGGAGAACTTGTTTGAATAGGCTACCTTCTTCAGAGGCATCTACGAGTGTAGATTTAAATGTTGATTATAATGTAGGTAATTTCATTTTATCACAAACAGCGAGTTTTCCAAAGGATAGTGGATCTTACAACTTTGGTGACGATTCAACATATCACTCTACAGAAATGACCGAAGTAAGTTCATTCTTAAAGGGCTTATATGTATTTACCAATCGACATATAACTTTTCCATATGTTCTAATGTGATTTTTTTAAATGTTATGCAGTGGTCTGGTAATCTTAGAGATAATGACGATTTCTTGCAATGGTGGAATCAATGAAGTGAAGGTAGGATGTCAATAGCTTAATTTTAAGTTAGGAATGCTCTTGAATGTACTCTCTTTTATATTAAGCATGGGGTGGAAGCATGGGGTGGGGTGGGAGGGTTCCTTTTTGGCAAAACGAATAATATATGGTCTCTCACAAGTGATGGTTTGGTAAGTCTGAGAAATATGGTCTCTCAATCTCTGTTTACTACTGAGATCATCATTTCTTGTCTTGAGAGAGAACGGTAAATTTCCTACGCTAGTTGAATGTGTATGGGTACTTATGTCGAAGTCTGATATAGTGCAAGGTGTTGGACTTGGTAAATCCCAAAATATAGGACTCACGGCCTTGGTATAATTAAATAAATTTAAATTTAAATTTGCTTTTAAATGAAAATGTGTGGAAATAACACCAATGGAAAATAATATACTGGCTTTAAACAATCAAGTGATAAAAATGTATCAATATCTTTACTAGGTTTTAAGAGAAGAAAAGTGTGATACTTTTATTATCTTAGAAAATGATGTTAAAATGTGTTAGAAGAGTCCATGAAAAGTCTGTGAAGTGTCAGACACTAAGAAATGTCAGACACAACTGCTACCATCAAACTCTTGCATAAAATGAATGAAGTTGATGGTAAGATGAGAATTTTACAAACTCTTGCATAAAATGAAGGAAGTTGATGGTAAGATGAGAATTTTACAAACCTTATAGGACCATTTCTGCCATGACAAATCTCTCCTTCCTTATCCAGCTGAGTTATGTTTTGCACCTTTCATTTGGTGTTTCTGAACATATCCAAATCACAAGTGTTTGAATACTTCAGTGATGATGACTGTTATCCATTAGTGCATTTGGGGTGATAAAGAAATGGGAATGATGTAGATTATAGATTTCTTCTTCCTACCCCAATCAATCTAATCACTGACTGTAGTACTGTTATCCAAGTTGCCTCCATAGGCACACGATGAAATGCCGACACAGAACCATAGGTCTAAATATTGGCCAATGCACATTGGTTCCATCACCTCCCAATTTATTTATTTTTGTTTGTTTTCTTGATGCCTATCATATAGTGAATTGCAACATTTTGTCTCCTATTCAAGTTCAACTTCCACTCCCAACAACTACCATGGTCTTCTCCAGTCTAATCTACAAGGAGGATAAGAAGCTAACTCGTGCTTTGCTAGCTACGGAAGACTCATTGGTAGCCATAATTCCAATCTCAATCCCGAGGATCACTTCTTAATTGTAACAGCTACTGCGTTTTCTTCCCCTTCCAATCTATAAATTTGGGACATTTCTTTCTTGTTACCACAGCTATCAGTTGGGCCAACAAGGTCGATTCTTGGGAGGAACTCTCTCTTGCGGGCCTACCCCTTCTTGAACAAATTTCAATATCTATACTGACATCTTTGAGATCCATTCAAAACTAGTTGCTATTAAATGACTAGAAACCTCAATTGCGGCGGACTTTTGGAATTTGAAATGGTCATGAAGCCCACTTTTATTTGGTAAGGTGAGTGATCCCAGCACACATTGCCACATGAAAATTTTGGTTTAAACATTAGAGAACATCTAAAACCATGGAGGAGTGAAATTCTCTAACATGACATCAATTAATAGCTTTTTTTTTCTCAATTTACACAAAAAGTTATTCCAAACTGCATGGTACCCATCTATCCATTCATTTGTAATGGAGTTAAACCAAGTTGACTTGGCTAACCTAGCCAATACATGCATGAACTGCCCAAGGTGTCCAATGACCATCATAAAGATGCAAGTCCTATCTGGAACATTTGAATCAATTTGACCATTATAAAATCTGAGTCAACTAAATCAACAATTTTGAATCCACTCAAAACTTGGCCGAGTTTTAAAACCTTGGTGCATAAATTCGGTGCTCCTTTTGCACCTAGGCTTCAAAGCCCTAGTAAAATGCCCATACTTGGGACAACAACTTCCTTCTTTAACTTTAGTACCATGAGCCATCATGGATGTTTTGTTGTTTTAGGTGATAAGATTGTATTTTCTTAATAAAGGTGCCATATAAGGTACAAAGAAGGAATATTCATATATATTTTAAAGTACTTATTAGGCTCCAAGAACCCTCTTTGTGTTTGATTGCACCTTGAGCCCTCTTCCTTGACTACTATGCATAATGTTTTTTTTTTAATGGACTATTATGTATAGTGTAGCATATGTAAAACATCTATCTTTAGATCATAATGAGATTTAGGCATTTAACTCAATTCACAATGAGCAGGAGATAAATAATATAACATGTTCATTCAAAATATGAAATTTACATCTGTTTTACATGTCAATAATAATAATAAAAAAAAGTACATCAAAGACAAATAATATCCGGATCAGAGGTAGAAGGTGAGGCAGGTGAAGTAGCAGGAGGTACATCAGGAGGTGCATCAGGAGGTGTAGCAGGAGGTGCAACAGGAGGTGCAGCAGGTGCAGCAGCAGGTGCAGCAGTAGGTGCAAGAGGAGGTGCAGAAGGAGGTGCATCAGGAGGTGCATGAACTGGAAGTACATATGGAATAACTGCAGTCTGACGAGGACGGGGGCGAGAAACTGCTGGTGCTCGACTCAGAACAGAACGGGAGCCAGTAGCAGCTGCAACTCCAGTCGGACCAATACGGGGTCTAGAAGCTGCTGATAATCCAGTCTGACGAGCAGAGTGGCCAAAAGCTACTAATCCACTTGGTCGGACCGGGGGGCCTGAAACTGCTCCAAATGGACAACCAGGGGTGCTAGATCTTGCTCCTGAAGCTGAAGCACCTGCTCCAGATGTAGGAGCATGGGTGTCAGATCCTGCTCCTTCAGCTGGAGCAGCTGATCGAGATGGACAAGCAGGAGTGTCAGATGCTGAAGCTGCTGATCGAGATGGTCGACCAAGGCTACCAGATGTTGCTCCTAAAGCTGAACCTGCTGTTCCAAATGGACGAATAGGGACAAAAGCGGCTCCTGCATATTCTTTAGATACCCTTGCTCGTAAACTCCCATCTGCTTCTACTCCTAATGCTGTTGTTATCCCCCTCTCTTGTGCTATAAGCACTGCCAACCTTAAAGTATCTATAATCTGATTTTGCATCACATCCAACCTTGCAGAAACCTGATCATATCTCTGATCTATCTTCTCCTCCAAAGAAGAAATGCTATCAAGAATCTGTTGCGTGTTGATTCCAGTTGATCCTTCTTGAGGAGGAGTCCTTGCCTCGCGTGGCTCGCGTGCCTCAAGCGCCTCAGATGCCTCAGATGGCTCAGGTGGTGGTGGTGCCTGAAGTTGAAGTGCCTCGACAACTTTGGGTACCCATTTCTTACTCACTGTGTCGAGTTGGAATCCCATCTTCTTCAAAGTTGAATCATTGAAATAATCAAATCGGTCTAAAGAAACTTTATCATCGGGGAGAAGAGGGATTCCGCGTTCTTCAAAAAATGAACATAGAAACAGACCGTACGGAAGACTGCATCTTCTGGTCTTCCGGTAGGCGCGCATGTGACTAATGATGATATGGGAGAAGGAGATTTTTTTCCCATTCATGATGCACCAAATCAAGAAGACATCGAACCATGTCACAGTAGTATGCCCTTTTCTAGGGCAAACACAGTTGACAACTATGTGGTGGATGATTCGTGCCTCTAATGTCAAATTCGTCAGAGGGGGGGTCTTCTTCTCAGTAATATCTGTCCTCCCACAGATTTCGTTAAGGGCTACCAAAACATCAAAGCCCTCAACATCAGTGGGCCATGTACGACTATCGTACCTTCTAATCGCATCTTTCGGCAAATTGTATAGGACGTCTAACCTATCCCGTGTAATGACAATTTCTTGCCCTCGGACAGATGTTTTAACCGACTCATCGTCAATTCTTTCCACATTGGCATAAAATTCTTTAACGACCGTAGGATACATATCACGTTTTAATGCCAAAAATGACCCCCAACCCATTTTTTCAAATAACGCTTCATTTTTAAAACCAAATTGTGTGAAATATGAGAGGTCCACGATTTTACCAAATATGAAGGACCGTGTGGAGAAATCCTCTTTGTACATGGTCGCCGCTTCCGAAGATACGAAATAGGTGGGGTCGAATGCGGTGTCCTTCTTTTGTTTTTTCCCTCCCCTTGTTGAGGTTGCTTTCTTTTTCGACGACGATGCCATGGGTTAAAGGGTGGGTTTTTCAAAATAAAGGAAGAAATAGGGAGAATGGGGTGGGGTTTGGGATTGAAATGGGGGTGATTCGAATGAAAGGGGGATATGATTCGAATGAAAGGGGTGTGATTCGAATGAATGAGGGACGGGCTCAGGAAAGGGACTTCGGAATGAGGGAAGGGCGAGCTTAGATTGAAGAAAGGGAGAGCTGAGGATGAGAGAGACACGGCCGGAGCCGGTGGCGGAGCAGGAGAGTGAAAGGGGGAGGGAGAGCTTCGATCTAGGGTTTTGAAATGGACTCACGGCGAACGAGGGAAGGGGTTAGGGTTCGGTGTCGATCGAATGAATCGACGGTTCCTTATATATTAAGTTCGCATTCATTCGAATGAATTGTATGATTCACTCGAATGAATGCATCAGAGACTGCCTGAGAATGGCAGTCCAGGCATTCATTAGAATGAATCATCCCATTCATTCGAATGAATGCCTTGAAAACGTGCATTCATTCGAATGAATGGGATGATTTATTCGAATGAATGCACGTTTGACTGCCTGAGAATGGCAGTCCAGGCATTCATTCGAATGAATGCCTTCAAACGTGCATTCATTCCAATGAATGGACTGATTCATTCGAATGAATCAGCTAAACCAGAGGGACTGTCATTCTCAGACAGCCTCTGATACATTCATTCGAATGAATTCACGTTTGAAGGCATTCATTCGAATGAATCAGTTGATTCATTCGAATGAATGCTGTGTATGCGAATGAATCGAATGAACGGGCTAAACAGTAACACGGAATACTGTTCAGCCTATTCATTCGAATGAATCCATTCATTCGAATGAATTCCAAGATGAACTGGGCATTCATTCGAATGAATGGATCAGCGTATTTGATTGACTGGGCATTTGAATGAATGGGCTGAACAGTATTCCGTGTTACTGTTCAGCCCATTCATTCGAATGAATCCAAAATGAACTGGGCATTCATTCAAATGAATGGAAACGCGGGGGTAAAATCGTAATTTCACCCTAAAATCCGAATTCGGGTGTGTAGAGGCAGATTTTCCGGGTGTGTGTAAGTGCTTCTTTCTCCTTTTTCTTTTACTTCTTAGATGTCATGCCATATCTATTAATAAAAATTCCACAAATCTCTTTTATTTTTTATTTTTTAGATGTCCTGCTCATGCAACATAACATGCATGGGATGTAATTCTATTAAAATACCTCAAAATATATGTCAATCTATCTAAATAGATGGATACATTTTAGGTTCAACTTAGACTTGACTAAAGCTGGTTCTAAAATCTTCTAGGTATTGTGTGACCGGTGTCCCGTGGGTGTTTTGGAGTTGTATTCGTTGTTTTCTAGTTTTTTGTCTTTCTCCCTTTGTATTTGCACTTGCTTCTCTTTTTTTAGTATATCAATCATTAAAAAAAAAATGTATGATTAACAATATTGTAAATAAAATACTAAACTAAGATATAAATACAGGTGAGAATGTGGGTCCATCATAAAAATTATTTTGAACATTTTCTTTTTTACCTCCTTTTATCTCTTCGTGTGTACTACACCTTGCATGCAACAAAATGATATAATCTCTCTTGATTTTTTATGAATGAAACTAGACTGAGGCATCTTTTGCTTGCATATTCATTTCTATCTTTTTCTCGCATGCAATAGTCTATGCATTTTTTAAAGCATTGATTATTACTGCAAAACTTAGTACATGCAATTAGTTTTTCACTTAAAAAAAAAAAGGGAGGAAACCACTAGAGTGAAAACCTATAAACTTATTCGTATTTAAAATAGTCCAACTTCAAAAACGAAGTAAAAATGGTGTGGAACTTGGACTTTTTGTGCGAATTTTGTCAATATTTTTTTCCAATATTTAATATATTAATTTTAATTTAATCCTTATTATTCTTGTGTAGTCGTTTTTTTTTTTTTCATGATATGAACATGGAAATGTAGTCTACAACTCTACATAGTTTCCAAAAAATTATGCATAAAATTATTATAGTCCCATTGTCATTTACTATTTCTTCTTTGTTTTCCTAGCAAACCTCATCACTTTACCTTTCCATTTATATTCACAAAAACTACTGCAAACTTTCAACCGTTGCTTTTGTATTGAAAAGAAAGATGCTAAGTTTATTTTTTAATTTAATCAAAAGATTCTCATCAAAAGCTATTATTGAAAGTTCACAATAGATCATTGTCAATTTCATTTTGTTATAGTGAATATTATTGCATGACATCGATAAGAAATTGTATTAATCATTAATCTTTTACGTGTTTAATGAGGTATTTAGAAAAAAAATTATATGGTTGTAGTTCAAGTGGTTAACCTCCCACCTTAGGAAGCGAGAGGTGCCAAGTTCGAACGCCCATGGCCTAATATGGTGTATCTTAAAGGGCAGTAGTACCGCCTGTGGAGATTTTACGTTGGGTTTCCCATGATTTTTCACGCTTAAATTAAAAAAAATATATATTGTTATTCTTAGTCAATGAATTTCAAGTAATAGTAAACTATGTCGAGAATCTCTATATTACGAGGAATTTTTTTTTTTTAAAAAAATTTGAACTTCTTTAGGGTTTACTTTGCTCCAATGTAATGTGTACAAGATAAAAAAAAAAATCACCTTAATTAGAATCTTGAAGCTGTATTTTTAAGTTCTCCAAATATTGAAAATTTTAAATTATTTTCTTAATTCTTAAATTTTGTATCCTATTTAGGTTTTGCTTGAGATCCAAATAGTTCCAATAGACAACTCTAAAAATAAATGTGAGACTAAAATATCATCTTAATTGAATTAATAAAATAATAATTTTCAACTCCAATTTTTTTTTTAAATTAAAATTTAATTAATATAAAATTTTCATTAGAATTTAGAAAATTTACAATGACAATGAAGTAGAGACTGCATCAATTGCAAACATAGTTGAGCAAGCATATGGCATAATTGAACAATAATAATTTTATAATTATCTGTTAAAAACTTGATTATAACAAATCTTATCAATCAATTAAAATTTAACAAAATTTTGACTAGTAATCAAACATCAAATCTTACCACTAAAAATGTAAATAAATTTTCTTACACACTCTTGTTTCTTGCCAACCAACCAGAAAAGAATCGGCTCGCTCTGGAACTGTACACGTGTCCTAATTTATGGCCGTCCGATCTTTCCCCCTCTTTCTGCCCATAAATTCGAGGGAAATTTACCCTCCAATAGTCCAAACTCTCGTCTCATTTCAACGACCTAACATTTTTCCGCCAGCAAAAGTGGGGTTTTGGCCTTTGGGGGTTTTTTATTTTCTGCAAGGGTTCTGTTTCTTCCCGCCATGGCATCATCAGGCGAAGCTCCAGAGCTTCAAGAAAACCTAGAAAAGGAAGAAAAAGGAGGAGATATTGACGCGGACAAAGAAGAGAAAGACGACAGCCCTGAGAAACGTGGAGATTCTTCTGTTGCGGAAGAAGATGGGGAGAAAACCCTTCCCCAGGCTGACGAGCTCATGGAAAATGGCTCCAAGGCTCTCAAAACTGGTGATTACGCTGAGGCCGTGGATTGCTTTAGTCGCGCTGTCGAAATCAGGTTTTATTAGGGTTTCACGCGCTTCTTATTTTCTTGAATTTCTTTCAGTCTGTTACTCTGCAGTGTTAATTTCTGTTAGATTTGTTCCATGTGCTGAAGAATCAGAAAATGTTTGGATTTGTGTTTGGTTTGCAGAGATTTATAGGCTCTGCTTTGGTGATATGGAAATGAAAGTAATTTCTTGGAAAATGAACTTTTAACTAAAGGTTATAAAAAAAATGAACTTTTAACTAAAAGTAAAAATATGTTGTATAATTTTTGCTTAAAATGGTTGCTTTCCAGGATAATACGTTCTTTTGCATGCATTCAAACGGAACATTGTTACTCTATTCAGTGTTAGCCATGTCCTTGTCAGGAACTACATTGAGTTGTAGTATTTTTTATTCATGCAATTTTGTATC
This sequence comes from Chimonanthus praecox, assembly GCA_022113865.1. Classification (NCBI taxonomy): domain Eukaryota; kingdom Viridiplantae; phylum Streptophyta; class Magnoliopsida; order Laurales; family Calycanthaceae; genus Chimonanthus; species Chimonanthus praecox. Next base: position 8,015,736 of record CM039090.1, on the reverse strand, counting down.
TTAAAGATCTTTGTAGGTGTGGCGATCTCTCTGGGCAAAGGCCAGGGTTTTATCCATTTCTGGTAATCAAATTGCCTGGAGAAAAGTGGGATCACTTGAAGTGTTATCTTTTACCTCTTCCAGGCAGCTTTAGAATCAAATTTAGCAATGAGTGATACCATCTTTGACCTGAATAATTTTGCCTTGGTATAGAATTGCTGCCTCGTCAGTATTGCCTAGCAATTCACATGAGTATTTTTGCTTGATCCAACAAAGTCTATAGATGCATTTGGATTTTTTTTTTTCCAGATAACCAGAGGTATCCCCACCCCTCATTGGATGTGAGAAGATCCGTGCATATTCCCATTACTCCCTTCTAAATTAATGCTTTGTGTCTCAAGTAGTACATGTCGTCTTCATGAAATATATTTGGTGCAGATAAGGAAAAGCAAGGTTTCTCCCATCTATTGATTCTTATTTTTGCCGATCAGAAAGTGTACCTAACCCTTGGTGATAAAAAGGATCCGAACTTGATCCAACCTCATCTGTTTGAGATGATTTCCAACCCTCATGAGTCAGTGAGTCACACACACTGACTCATGAGTTAGGAATAATGGCAGCGGCTTTTTTCAGTTTTGTGAAATCCTTTCCTATTTCTAGGTTGAAGGATTTTAAAAGGATTCTACAATTTTGACAATTCCACTGCTGGCATTAACTCAGTCTAGTTATTAGCAATATCATATTATTGCCTTAAGTGTGTTCTATTACTTCTCTCTCTCTTTCTGTAATTGTGTTCTATTGGCATTGTATTTATCTGTTCAGGGTTGCACATTATGGTGAACTTGCTCCAGAATGTGCTAGTGCATATTATAAATATGGGTGTGCTCTACTCTACAAAGCCCAAGAAGAAGCAGATCCCTTGGGAAGTGTGCCCAAGAAGGAACCAGTTTCCACTGCAAATTCTGTTTCAGATGGAGCTGTTAAGAGTGGTGATAATGGCGAAGGTTCCAGTGCTTCTGTTACTTGTGATGCTAAACAAGATGATGATTCTTGTAACAATGATGAACCAGAGGAAGGTTTGTGCTTTATATTTTTATCACTTAGCCGGTTGAAGTATTCAATATATAGTTTGAGATTTAAAAAGTGCCACATTTTTTTGCTTGCCGATCGAGCGTCAACTGAGTTGACAGTTGTAACCACTTCTAGTAAGTGATTATTGGCTCAATTATTTAAACTTTTGCACTTTATAGAAATAATCACCAGGCAGGTTAGATTCATTCAACAATTTTAGCTTATTCACTAATGATATCAACCTCGTGCCACAAGCATTCGTAGCCTTAATTAAATATCAATCTGATCAGGGTGGTATTGTATTGGATTCACTCTTTCTGAGTGTGATCCATTCCCATGCTCAGTGGATTTGATCCACCAGTAAGTGATTATAGCAATCTGAGGTTAAAGTTTGAAGCACATCTCATGGAAGTGGGTTGTTATCCAGCAGTTTGCCTTAGTATCAGACCATCCTTGGTTAAATCCGCGTGTACACAAATGTGCACATGGAGATTGCAGACACACACACAAACCTGACTCATTTGTCAGTCATCTTCTCGAGCTTTCTTGAACCTCAACCACTCCTACCATGTGGATGAGCCCAGAAGAAGTATTTAGCATGAACAATAAACTATTGCTATAAATGCCTAAATATGCCATTTATACTCTTGATCCGTGTCCTAGATATACCAGATTTCTAAGAAGCAAAATATCCAGCATAGGCCATTGGTAAAGCTTGTATGCATACATGTAATGAAGAAAAGAACATACTGGTTTGATGTGTTATAAGGAAAAATGGAGGAAAAAGAGAGAAGTAAGGGTAGACACTTTGACAACCCCAAGGGGTTGGTGTGTTGGCTAGGAACCTGCCTTAGGAAGTGGAAGTCTTGAGTTCAAATCCCATCCCATCCCACCCCAAAGGGCCACTCCCCGTAGTTTTATTCAGTGTGTGTGGGTAAGGAGGAGGCTTGCACATGCTTTGAGGACTAGCCAGGTGCTCTAAGAGACCTTGGACACTTCGGTCAATAAAAAAAGGTGGACACTTTGACTCAGGAATTAGAGGTCCCAGGTTCGAGCCATGTCATAACCCAATGCCCGTGTCTTGTAGGGGGCTACATGCATCTAGAGTTTTACCTAACGCCCTACTCAAGGAGAGGTGAGGGTCTTGAGGTTCTTCTAAAAAAAAGGAGAGAGAAGAAAGGGAAGAATGTAGGAGAAAATAAATTGTGTAATTTTCTCTATCCATTTCATTGAGGATTACACAATATATAGACAAGAAATACAAAAATAAAAGGAAACTGTACAAATATGGAAGTCTACTCTACTGGTGCTCCTAGAGCCTATGTGAAATGATATGTACAATTGCCAAAGAGGGCTGTCATCTTGTCACAATACATATCCTAGGACATGATGCTTTGACTAAGGCATTAGATAATCCTGTATCTTTCTTCTATTATTCTAGAAGGCCCTCAAAGAGCTGCTATGTTGGTCAATTGGCAGACTTTGCTATCCATTTAAGTAGATCCATCCATATGTGCATTGATGTATATGCATTATTTTGAAATGTAGCAAAACAAGTATTATATTCTTCTTTGCAGGTTGCTGGTAGATTTGGTTATAATGGTTAGTGTGTCATTATATTAAACTCTCAGTCATCAGAATTCAACATTTTTAATTTAGTTCTACAAAACAAAATACCAATCCTTCAAATTTCTTTCAAATTCATCAAAATTCAAGTATTTGTGAGATATATTTTATGCATGAAACAGATAACTGCACTGGCATTAGCCATGTTCGCTTGCTTGCAGAATTTGATTCATCTGGAAACACTTTTTGTGAGATGTAATTATTTGCATGAAAGTGCATAACTGCAATTTTCTTTCCTAGTCACCAGAATTCAAGTATTATGAGATGATTTACATACATACGAACAATACCTGCATTGCCCTGTATGGTTTTGAGTTAATGGGTGTTGATGCATGTTGTATTGGTATCAAGTTGGGATCTACAGTGGCATGAGTCATAGGGATTTACCTGTGGCATTTTAAGATAAGGTACATGGCATTTTTGCATGGCACATTGTTCTTTTGTTGTCTAGAACTTTGTGTGGGCTAACATTTCCCTTGTGGCCAAAGTCTGAAGAGTCTCCTCATTCATTGTTGGGGTTGTGTGCATCACTATGTCACAAAAATCACACATATTCTGTTTTAATGTACAGGAGGATCCCTATGGCATTATCCAGAGTATCCTGGCTCATGGGTGTTCTATACAAAAAGAATAATAATAGTTTCTTCTACATAGTTTTTATATATGTACTCTAAAAAGCCTTTGCAATTTCACCGGGATCTTCTCATTCTTGTTGCTTCTTCTGTTTGGTATATAAAGGTGCAAATGACAAAAATCAAGAAAATGACAATGAAGAAAGTGATGATGATGATGATGATGATCTGGCAGAAGCAGATGAAGATGAGTCTGATTTGGACCTGGCATGGAAAATGCTAGATGTTGCTAGGGCAATTGTCGAAAAGCAACCAGGCGATACAATGGAGAAAGTAGACATCTTGGCAGCTCTGGGAGAGGTCTCTTTGGAAAGAGGTTTGCTTTACAATTTGTTTTTGTTTCGAAAGGAATATGCTAAATTTACCCTGGATTGTACTGTTATTTTTCTTACTGATGTACCAGCTCATTTGATTAGATGTCTGCCCCTTGAAAGGCTAATCAATTGTGGCTTGCTATATCAATACCAGTGTAGAAAGGGCACAATTCTATGTTCATATAGCATCTCCCAAAACAAGATTTACCATTATCCAGTTTAGTGACTTCACTTTGACTTGCAGAGGACATTGAGACTTCTTTAAGTGACTATCAAAAGGCTTTGTCCATGTTGGAACATCTGGTCGAACCAGATAGCAGAAGGATAGCTGAACTGTATCCAGCGGGAGAGATTTGTTTCTTTGCCTCAATGAACATAATGTTTTAATTCTTTTTGAAACCAGACTTCTACAAAACAACTATTTTTATTAAAAAAAAATTATGAAATAAATACCATGATATGATGCTGTTGTACTATCATCATCATATAATGTTGTTGCATGACTGTCTCCTGATATTTGAAAGGTATATCTTTCTATTATACGTCTATTTTTCCAGATGCTTGAAAATAGTTGCTTTCTGTGACACATCTGTTTGGTTGCACATATATAACTCTATAAAATAAAGAAATGTAAAGTGGTTCTGATACGGAGCATACAACATACAGTCCATGCGCATACATGTTGCTTGCTATTGTTGTGCTTTATTTTTAGTTTTTAATTTTATTTGGATAGGGTATTTTAATAATTAGTAATGCTTTTATTTTTAGTATGGAGACCTTATATAAGTGTGTAGCCTCTTTGAGGCAAAGATACAGATTAATGAATAAGATTTTGAGATTTCCGCAAAAACCTGTAATAGTGCGACAATGGAGAGAATCCATGGAATTCTGGTGAGGAATCGGAGAGGTGTGAAGCCAGGTACTTCTTTCTATCTCTTTCCATCTTCTTCTTCTCTCTCTTTTGCTTTCTTTTTCCTCTTGAACCCCTTTCCACCATTACCAGTCCCAAGATCTACTGCTGCATCCTGTTTTTAGCCTCAGACCTGTTTTTCGCCAACCCCTTGGCCTCTCCTAAGGCCATCGCCACCCCTCCAATTCTCCATAACCTTGTAAGCCCTTCTACCCTGCCGCAACCCATATGTCTTCCTCTACCACTTCCGTCACCCCTTTCTTGTGACTCCTCTGGCTGCCGCAACACCTAAAGGCCTCTCTCTTGCCTTCCGTAACCCATATTTCCCGTGTGAGCCTTATAATTCTTCAAACCATGTCGCCTCTTTACCCTAAGCCAAGCCTTTCCTCTAATTCCATCCGTATCCCCTTTATTCCAATTCGTTAGTATCGCAAATGGCTAAATTTCAGCTTGTGCCATTTAATACATTATATTTTGAACCCCATTATTTTCATTCACATTAGATTCTAAGTATTTTGCATGATTATCCATAATAAATTTTATATTAATTGATTATTTAATTTTATCCTATTTTAGTTTTAGGGTGCATTATTTTCATCCCTTTTAATCTTTAGAGACCACGTTTAGGCATTTAGGGTTACCCTATCCTTTCTCCTGCGTCAGGTTCTCTGAGTTCTTTGTGAACTCTTGCTTTCTCATGCTTAGTAATAATGACTCCATGTTGTAATCTGTGTTTTGGAGTTTGGTTTTTCTATTCCTTTTCTAAATTTTGGGTTTTGTATCCCCGAGGTGGGATGACATGGTTTAAAAGCACTGCCATCATTTGACATTTTCTCCCGTGTAATATATTTGCCCATTATGTTACGGTTTTGGTTGTGCTCATTTTCATTTTTGTTGGTAATGCTCTGAAATCATGAATTTGTTACATAATATATTTTGTTACCATTATATTAGTTTTTTTTCCATGTCCAAGACATTCTAAAAGCATTAAGATAAGATGTTCCTTACATTTGTTAACAGTATTTTCTTTGAAAAGAAAAAGGGGAATGGGATGGGCTGATAAGTGATGAAATTGTTGGTAGGGGGCACCCACAACTGTTGGATTTCTATTTGAGAAAAGATCACCAGTGCACCCCCTTCAAGCACACACTCCATGTGTTCATAGTTGTTGTGGGGTCCATTAATTGGGTGGTAATAGGCCCAGTGAAAGGCCTATCTTTGAATATGTATGTACTAAAAAAGTGCCTTGATCTAATCAATAAAGCCATGGTTTTTGAGCTTCTCAAAATTTGATCATGTAGAAGTATGCGTTTGATCTCTAAATTTTTGTGGCCTTTAAAATGTTGGCATGATTAATCTGATGAAAGTGGTTTTTGGTGGGCTACATTTAAACATATACTGATATACCTTTCAAACTACAATTTACGAGTCCTACATATGGGCGACCTATGTTTTGCAGACTCTTCAAGGTGTGTGGTTCACCCATGTTGAGCACTTGCAGCAGTTCTTCATGCTCCCTTGTAGTACTTTTAACATTATTTTCCAAGACTAAAATATTACAACACTTTTCTCTCTTAAAACCAATTTAAAAATTGATATGCTTGTTATTTAATTGTTTAGTGTAACACTAGTACATTATTTTCTATCAGTGTTATTTTTTCACACCTTATTTTTATTTAAGATAAAAATTTATATCTCAATTTATTTAAATATAGTGTTGTGTTCCAGTGCCTTTTTTTTTTGGTTTGCCCAGTCGGGCACCTTCTTAGCTATGTTGGATTCTAGGACTCATACCTGTATCCATGCAACTTAAGAGGTGATCATTACCCTTCCTGTTTTTGCTATTTGTCATAAATTTTGACTTGGTGCTGCTTCACTGTATACTTAGTTTCTTAGTTGTGAAAAAAGCATCTTGAATTGCATTTTTTTTTTTTCAATTGTTGCTTTTGATTTTGGAAATGAGCCTATGGTTCTTCACCCTCATATCAGAAGGAATGGATATTTAATTGAACCGAGGTCTGCAAAAATCCCGTTCATTAAGATAAAAGGTTTTTGGGATCTTCTAGTGCCTTGAAGATGATCATTTTTAAAAATCTTGTCTCTGTTTGCAACCTTAATCCAAATCTCAGAAATTTTAGGATATGCTTGGTGCTTGAGGTGGGCTCAAAGGTTGAAGACGCTGTTCCTTATTGTCAGAAGGCTATTTCAGTATGTAAAGATCGACTTCAGCGGCTGATGGCAGAAATAAATGGTTCAACAGCTTCAGTTACAACTGTTGATGCAAGTTCTGTGATTAACGCACGTCAGAATGGTAAACAACCGACAGATGGTTCCCAGTTTGATTCTTCGATCTCGGAAAAGGAAGAAGAGATTGAGACACTCAATGGGCTATCATGCGAGCTGGAAAAGAAGGTGAGCATAGATCACATTCTGGGGCATTTTATGTCTCATAGTTGTATAATCATTTTAGTGACCGAGTTTATTTGGAGACTGCCAAATGTAAAGAAAATCAATTGAAGGTCAGATGAGTTTAGGCCCTTCATATCTATAAACTAGTGTAATATAAAAATGCTGTATCTCCTGCTCATGCAAAATACAGGATGTTACCCTGTTCACCATCCGGAGTTTTACCAAACGCCCTCACACTTGGGGAGAGCTGGCGGTCTTGGGGTTCCTCGTCATCAAAAAAAAAAAATTTACCCAGTTCACCACTGTGTGGGCCCACTTTTGCCTATGATGGTCAGCTTCTTGCTTGTTAGAAAAGTCTATTCTTGAATTTGGGTCTTTAAACCACCTTGGTTAGATTAATCAAACAATGTTTTTGACTATAATTTGGACAGCTTAAAAGATGTGGTTTGATGCATTCAAAGAATGTGCTTTTTTTTAGGGAAAAAATAATCAATCAAGGTGATTTTTAAGTGTCTCCATGTGATGCCCATATATGACGTGGATATAGCAAGGACACACCATGGGAATAGATTTTACATGTAAAGTGGTGTCAAATATGATGCAATATGGGAATGTTGCTTACTTTGATGTCTTTGGGCATCATAAATGGCTCATACATACTGAAATGTGGCTCCATAATCATGCATATCCTTTTCAATTGGGCCATTATCTTGGGCAAAATGGGCCTGACATAGGATCGCACAGTGTACTTGGGTGAACCTTTCATGCAATGTAAAGCCTGATAGGCCATGGCAGACGAATGTAGGTCTGTCGGGCTCATACAAAGCTCCTTTATGCATCATATATTACCATATTGTTATATATTATATGCTGTAATGTCACCTGACTGGGTGACCATTATAAGTATATGAGCTATCTTTAAAAAAAAATATAAAGTACATGAGCTATCTATTTTGAAGAAGGTTGGATTTAAGGTCAGGAGACCACCAAAACTCAGCTTGATGGGATTCTTGTGGTTATTGGTTTTCGAGGCTCCTAACTTTCTAAGGATGAAATGAGGTCAGAAAACCTTGGGGTCTTTTTTGGTAGGTACTTCCCAAAAAAAAAAAACAAAGAGGATGAATGGAGAGGAATCATTGCTAATGTGGCACACCATTCATGAAAAAGGGTGTCTTCAGTAGCCATAGGAATGACTCGTGGAGGTGTTTAAGATGTTCCAAAAAGTTGCCACTTGCAGAGGGAAAGGGGTGTGAGATTAATCTAGAATATGCCCTGAGGTTAGATTGGGGTTTGTTGGGAGGGTGGTGGGGGTGGGAGGAGGTTGGAATTCTTTGTTGACCCTTGAAAGATTTTGGCTTCATAAAAAAGACTCCAGGTGATTTGATGGCCACTTATGATATACTCATCTATATTGTTTGACGTGTTACAAAACTCATGCAGTGACCTTTGACCTGATCTGGCTCATGTTAGATTTTCCTGATGCATACAAATTTATGTACAGTATGCTGGATGTAGAAAACCCTCACTCTTTCCTCCAACTTACAAATTCCTAGTTTCTGTCTCACTCCTAGTCATGCTTTTCTGTATCTTTTTCCTTCTGGTTTGGCTCTCCCTCTATTCTTGTCCTGCCCGAGTTAGACTGTATTTGACAGACGGCAAACTTCAAAAGAAGTGAAGTTTCAGCTTTCCTGATACACAAGGCTTACGGGCTGTTTTCTGTATTTGTGAGATTAGTCTCACCTCCACATGGAGTGGGGGTACCCATGTCATTCTATTCCTCTCCCCACCAACATGGAAGTGCTGGTGGGACATGAGAAAGAGGTGTCCGTCATTGTCCTCAGAGGTCACTTTGCTGCTGATATTAGAAGCACCTGCCCAAAGAGTGGCACTGACTGTCTTTGGCATGGGTGGGGATGAGTAAGCACTCCCATCCACACCCTCGCCCCTTTCCTCATCATTACCCTTTCTTCTCTACTTCTGACCTCTCTCATCTCCTCTTGATGATCCTACTAAGCCCCATTTCCTCCCCACCTCCACTACCATCCAATTCCATGTCTCTTTAGCTGCGTCCTACTGGGTCTCTTTGTTTGCAGAAGCCCAACGCACTCCATGAAGTGGTTTATGCTTTTAAGCATGAGGCTTGGGCATAGGTAGGTTTAGCCTGAAAGGCCCATGTGAGTGTTTTCAGAAAGTGTCTATTCATTGCCATTTTTAAGGGTTTTCAGAAAGTCTATTAATCACCATTTTTAATTATGAGAAATGAACATGCATTTATCTTACATGCAGCTTGAAGACCTGGGGCAAGTTATTCATAACCCCAAGTCCTTGCTCTCAGAAGTGCTGAAAATGGTCAGTTCCAAGTCAGCAGGCAGTAAAATGAGCATATCTTCGACTGAGGGGAGGGCAAGCTTTTCAGAGAGGTTGAACTCTTCACAGAAGGGTGTTATAACTGGTGGTTTTGACTCCCCAACTGCTTCAACTGCTGCAACGAATGGCAATGTGATGCATCTTGGTGTTGTTGGAAGAGGTGTTAAGCGTGCAACAGTGAACCCAATCAGTGCTGAACCTTCTCCAAAGAAGCTTGCTTCCGAGTCGTCTGTGGAGAAAGAAAGCAGCATTTCTGAAGGTATTTCTGATTGAATGTTGTGTGCATACAACTGTGCAGGTCCGAGGGTGGTCCCCTTTTTCTCTTTCTTCCCTTCTTTTTCTTTTATGGGGGTGGGAAGAGGAAGTGGGGTCCAATTCTTATCATGTTAACCCTCCTTATGTTCTGGATTGGGTTGAGCCTGAGGATCTTAATAGCAGTCAAGTCCCCCTAATAAGCAACTGTCTATTTTGTCCTTGTTGGGCTTTGTGGACATGAGCCTTATCCTGATTTGTTATATATTCAACCTAAAGGCATATGCTCATTTCCATTCCAGGTTAATGGGCTATATAATAGTTTCATCCCTAGCAGAAGGTGTGATGGATGATAGGTTGCTTTGCTTGTGAATTCGCAATTTAAATGGAGGTTTGAATCGGATGCTGAGATCAATCCAAGAGAGGCTAACGGAACATGGGTGTAATTCATGTTGATGTTTTATGATGAAATTGATACAAGCAAGCAAGGGTTACTGAAGTCTTAGTTATATTTGAGCAGTAAGTCTGATTTTGTTCCTTGTGAACTGCTCCTTCGTTGGCATTTTAAGCTGAGGGGTTCTTTCTCACATCAAATCTTTCTTTTTCTTCTTTTGGATCTGAGATATGTTTTAGCTTTGGACGCTATGCCATCTGCTTCGTGGTTGATACTGTTCTGGTGGCAACTGTATCAGATGGGCACGATGTAATCCTCTATACTGTATTGCGAAGCTTATAGTTCTTATTTATAAGAGTTTACTTCCATCTGTCTGTGCTGGGAAAAGATGATGGCTTCAGAATTTCTCCTTGTCTTTTTTATATGACGAAGAACTCCAAGACCGCCCCTGACAAGTCATGGGCATAGAGTGACTATCTTTTGTCTTTTCTTTTAACTGTCAAAATGAGACTTGTTGATGTTAACCTACTTCTAATGCGCTGAACCACTTGATTAAAGGGTTATATTATGCATGGTTATGGTGCTTTAGTACAATGTTTTTAAAACTGGCCAGCCCGCAGTTGAACTGCCAATTCAACTGTGACCGCCAGTTTTACCATGATCGGCTTGGCTACCGGTTGGTTTTCTCAAAAACTTTCCCTAGGAAAAAACCATAAAAAATTGGTCAAATCTGCTTGACTAGTTTTCATAAAAAAACCGCGAATCGTGACTCTTAAAAAACCTTTTCAAAAGTTACATTTTTTATTAATTTCTCAAAAAAATTGGACTTTTTTTTATTTTTTTCAAAAAATATTTTTGCAAACATTTTGGTTTAAAATTTTGTTTCAACTCATCAATTAGACTTTTTTTATAATTTGATATTATTTATAAGATAATATTCATAGCACGAGTTTGATCACGGTTGAATTTTATTTAATTTGACTTTCCACCAAGACAGTTTGATTCATGGGCTGGTGATTTTTAAAACATTGCATGAGTCTATTAGTGAATGGTTAATGGTTAATTGAATGATTTTTTTTTTTCACTAAAAGAGTGATGATTGGCTATAATGAGTCTATTACTGACTATAAAGTGTTAGTTTCAAAATCTCTCCCTTGAGATTTCTTTCCTCTCTTTGCAAAGGTTCGTGGCTGCTGTGCTGTACTCAAATCTCAGGTAGGACATGCCATGATGATGACCAATCACTTGGAGTAGAGATGGTGTCAGTGTTAGAGATGTATTATTCTTTGTAAAGGGTAGTGTAGTCTTTTTATTAGGGTTTTGTATATATAGTATTCTGGCATGTATTCTCGGTTGATGAGAAATAAACAGTAATTTACATGGTATCAGTCTTTCGTTAAATACCATGAATGGATTGATAAGGTCAAGATCATAGAGTTAAGTGATTCAAAAATAATTGATTTGATCAATCCAATCTTGATATTTTTTTATGAACATATTAAATGAAATACCATTCCAATTGATCATCACTATCCTATTTAGTTAACCCTACGTCTAGGTTTGCACGAAAATATTCAATGACTCAGTTAGAGGGTGAACAATCGAGCAACAAAGGAATGAGGAAAAGAAAAGAAAAGGATTGAGAAGAAGAGTTGAGGAGGAAAAGAAAAGAAAAGGATTGAGAAGAAGAGTTGAGAAGAATTGCAGGGATTATGATTCTGATTATGATGGTGGTGGGATGGAGTCTGGGCGATGAAGCTGGTTGAGTAAGAGAGAGAGGGTTTTCTCTCTAACCTACACTCTCTAATCCTCTCTAATTTATCTCCAATTAAAAAATAATGTATTTTTGCATTACAAAAATTTTTACAAATTAACTTATGAACCTATACTACGTGAAGTGCACGTAACATAACTAGCAAGAACAAAAAATGTGTTGAATTTTTTTGACAAAATAGATTCATCAGTCATGTAAGTTTTGTCAATATATTTTTAATGAAAAGTCATAAAGGGAATTTATTCGGTCACCTTTGTTTTCAATGATACTTAGGAGTTAGGATCATCTCATGATAAATTGATTTTTTATTTTGTCTTTTCATTTTATTTTATGATAATTTTTTTTTTATCGTTCTATTTTAAATTGGTCTTTCAATTTAGTAATAAAATAAGATGACAATAGAAAAATCAATCTCCATTCAAGAAAAGCCTGATATTTTCATTACAGTGGACATTTGGGTGGAAAAATTACAATAGAGTAGGCTGAATGTTTTTTATGATTGGTCCATGATTTCGATGCATCTTATTTTATGCAACATTGTTATCAGTGAACAATAGAGAAGACTGGATGGTTCACATTCTTCCAAGTTATTAGTTGGGCACTTTAATGATCGGGTTAGTTTTGGTTGGGTTCACATGCTTCTTAGTCAAAGTTTTTTCTTATTATAAACGATTTTGGCGTGGCTGCCATATATTTCTTTCTAAATTTACGTGTGAAAAACTGTGAAAAACTCAGTGTAAAATTCCCATGGGCGATATCGACTGCCCTTAGGATACACCAAGTTAGGTCATAGAGACTCAAACTTGGCACCTTCCCCTTTCTGATGTGAAAGGTTAATAAGTTGAACTACACCATGTGAGCAATGTATATTTATGATCAAATATGTATAGTACAAAATGTTAATATAATGAAACAAGGAAAACATCGTCTAAATTTTTAAATTTAGACTAGAGGTTTTGAACTCGATTTCTTTCGAGTTAATTAAATATATAAGGTTTTGGGTTATTTTATCTATTTGTGAATAGTCTCACCTCCAATATAGAATGTAAATACTCATATTACAAAAATAAAAAGAGATATTATACTATTTTTTTTCTTCCCTTCTTGAAATAGGTTTTTACCGAAAAAAGAAAAAAAAAACTCTATGAAGAAACTCCATGTCTCGGTCACTACTGAAGAGTTTTTATAGAGCATTCTAAAATAATTTAAATATTTTTTTATTAAATTTCCATCTATTTACCCTTATGTGTTAAGTTTATTTACACGAAACCAAGCAATTATTTATGAATTTTTAATTAATTATGGTTTTGTAATGAAGAATTCCCTAGACCGTCAAGTTTCATGGACGTGTGTGAGTCATTCTTGACTAAAATGATTTCTTGCTCTCTTTGCTCACTTTCTAAGTACTCTACTTTAGTCACATTTAGAAGTTTTTTTTAAAGAAAAAGATTATGCTTGAACTTGCCAATCATAAAAAAAGGTTTCCACAGCAAATGAACAAAGCTTTCACTAATATAAAATAGGAGAAGAGTTTCCTGTGATCCTAACTTTTAAAGCTTGAATAACATGTAATACCCACTCATTTTATCTTTCACCAATTTATTATAAGATAAGATAATCCAAATACATTAAAGGTTACCCATTTGCCTTTTCTTTGGCATTTTTTAATCCACAGTATCCGAAGCAAATTCTCGTGCAAATGATCCTATCTTAGATGGGGATCATTTTGTCACAATCCTTGGACCCACAAACTCTTTTCTCTATTCTTTTTAATTATATATATAGCTTTTTATGTGAACTTTAATTTATAAGTTCCATAGATCCAAATCACCTCTCATACCTATCTACTCCTGTGAGTTTCAACCATTAATAAATTTTGAAGGTCTTAAAAACATAACTTCTCTTATCTTTATAGACATCGTATACAAGTTAAGCCCGTTCAAACCTACCCAACACTATATTGTAAGTGGAACTCATTGGCCATTTCCATCAAATTTGGTCTATACTCATTTTTAGAGAAGAGCTATATCTATATGATGATCCTCTGCCAATTTGCACTCTCTATGAACTCTCCTATGGATATGATGATGGGTTCATTAAAAAAATCTAAAATTGAACTTATGGACTACAAAAAGTCATTTTAATTGTATTAATCAAACTATATTTTTTAAGCTTTCATAAATTTATCACATTTTTAATCCCTAAATTTTTTATAGCTTTAAAAGCAGAATTTCATGGATTCAATCAAGTTAATTTTTTATGGATCACAAGTTTAAAGTTAGAGTTTTTAAATGGAACATTACCATCACAATAGATGGACCATATGAAGGCAGGTTCACGAAAAGTGAAATTTAAGGTATAAGCAGGCTTGCGAAGAGTCCACCTTTAAGGTATAAGTGGCTCACTAAAGCTGTGCGCAACCATGCATGATATTATCGGCTTATATATCATGAGAAATAATCAGCAGCACAAACCATAAAATGTTATCGTGGTGAGAGCTTCATGTGGAGATCACCTCTAATCATAAAGTTAAGTGGGTTTGAAAATTCTATGTTTGTGTGTAAATAATGCTTATAAGAAAAGTAAAAACTCAAATAAACTTAGATACAATCAACACCCAATTTTAAATCACATAAAACAACAAAACATTTGAAGAGATGTTTTATTTAATTTACCCATATGGGTTTAGCTCAACTGGTTACCTCCCGTCTCAAGAACCGAGAAATTGTGGGTTCGAGCCCTCATGGCCTAACCTTGGTGTGTCTTAGGGGTAGTAGACTCATCCGTGGAGGTTTTACGCTAAGTATCCCACAGTTTCTCACACGTAAATTAAAAAAAAAAAAAAAAACATTTGAAGAGATACTTTGAAAAAGTTAATAACATCCATGTAATGTAAACGACATGGATATCTATTATTGGTCCAAAAAATGAGATATAATTTTTTCAACTCTGTCTCATTTTATTAAATGGTGCACCTATAAAAAATTATCTTGATTGAATAATTTTAGCAATAAGATGAATGCCAAAATTACAATTTGTTTTATTTGATATTACAATTTGTTTTGATGATGATTGGTGATTCTCTCTTAAATTAATTGCATTGCTTTGGAGAAAATCAGATTAGATATCATTACATATTAATTACTAAATTTAAATTCAAATACCTATGAATCACTTGTACTGCAACCTCCAATTACTAGAATTAATGTCATCTTGTTATGGTTACAGTGTATGGGTCAATTTTTTTTTTTTTTAGCCAAATTGGCCCCCTTTTTTCTTTTTTCTTTATAGTCTTTAAAAACATAATTTTATTAATTCTGGGTCACACATTCAAGGAATGACTTTTTTCAGTACATCTATCACCATTCTATTTAATGATTCTTACACGTAGGTGCTCAGTATAATTCTATTTATGTGCGTGATCATTTCACTTTAGATATTGCATTACCAAGTTTTATTGATGGTTTTATCCAAAGAAAGAGACATGGATACCATTGTTTTTTTATAACAAACTACATTAATTTTGTCCTTTTATCCATTTGTTATTGTCTAAGCGATAAAAAGTAAATCAGTATCTCTTATTATTCATATTTTTCCACCTAATCATAAAAGGATATAAAGTCAATCACTTTGTATGACTAATAAATTAACTGTAATCAAATTTATTTCATATTTTTCCATTTTTGATAAAGTTTTTTTTTCAAATGGTAATTTCATTAAGCAAAAGCAATAACTGCCAACAAAACAAGCAGTGGAAAAAGAGAAAGCAAAGGAGAGACAGTGACAGTTTATATACTAATATAATCCTCATATTCAAGAATCAAGACTAATCGAAATTAGAGTCCGAATTTGAGAATTCAATTGAAATTTCCTTTCCTTTACCTTTTGCTAACTCAGCAGCAGGCACTTTTACTTTTTATTTTTAGATATATTATAAATATTTTATATTATATTAAAAATGAAATTAATTTTATAAATATACGAAGTCGGAATGAGATTTAGAAGTCCACTGGCACATATTAACTCGGCAAGAGACTCTCTACTTTGACAGTTTGAATTTATTTGAGTTGACTCAACTTAAAAGAATATTTACTTGAGTCACTTGCCTTTTTTACTCGGTAAAACTTTTTGGAGGCATTCAGCATTTAACTTTTCTAGTTTGCAAGTAGTGATAATTAGGAACAATATTCTACTTAATAATAGAGACAGAAGTCAACGTTTTTTGTGCTTCTTTCAATTGCTTTTATCATACAATAATTAGGAGGATTAGGTAACTACAAAGTAGGTGCAAAGTCTAAAAGACATGATTAGCTAAACAGAGTCTAAAGAGATGATTAGCTAAACAAAGTCTAAAGACATGATTACACTGACCCCAAGAAAACTAATATAAAGAACAATTGTTATGGTGACAATTAATTATTGTTCAAATCATCACCAACAAATTCTCATTTCAATTGGATTTCTCCTATTTTGTAGGGTTGAAATCAGGCGGCATTTAAGAAAACTCAATCCGATTCGATTTGATCAGAATTTCTGATCCAAAATTCTCAACTCAACTCGATTTAAATTCTAACCCGACTGAACTCGAATTCTGATCCGACCAACATTTTAAAACTATTTTAGGCAGATCGGATTGGGTTAATTTAAAAATCCCTCAATCCTACTCAGCCCGAATTCCATGCGAGTTTATGTCTTCTCAATCAGACCCGACATACTGACCCGACTCCCATCTACTTTTTGTAAATGGGTTCATAATTTATTATGAAAGTAGAGATGATTGAAAACAAATGTTTGAGAAGAAAGGAATTAGTTCTTACCATTCTTCACGCAGATGCTTAATAAAGTAATAAATAAGTCTAAACTCTTTCAGTGTAAATAATTTTTTTTATTTTTTTATTTTTATGATAAGATGTTCAAGTCTCTTAGAGTATTCAACTAATCTTTAAGATAGGTGCAAACTTCTATATTCAAATATACGGAATAACTCTAAAGAAAGTGACCTTTTGAGATATTCTGATTTCTTAGACCAGTTCCTGACCGTCACTTTTCGACGTTCAAACAACACTTAAATAGGGCTGTCTAACATTTTGTGACCTGCAAATGGACAATTAGATCTAGCATCAAGTGCAGGGCAAAGTGGTACCTTTGTAGTTTGTAAGTGATTTTCTTTTTCATGACCCATCTTTAATGGGTCCTACTTGAATTGAATGGTTGCTATCATAGACAGCAGGATGCCAATTGCCTAATTTATTAAGGTAGAAAGAGTCAGAGTGGCGACCTGCCTTTTGCTCTTAGAATCTTACTGAAACTTTCTCTATTCTTCTCTGAAAATAAATTACAAGAATGAATTAAATTTTTGGAGAGGTCTAAATTTGTTTTAAACTTTTCAAACCTTATTATAACATATTATTATTTTAAATACAAGTTTATGCTTCATGTCTCTATTATTAAAGTTTAACCAAAATATAATTAACAGCAATATTTTAAAACTCAGCTAAGTTGACTCATTTTTATTTTTTTTTAAATCCAAGGGTTACGAATGTTTTGGCCTTTTGGCGTTTTATTTCACATTGTTTTATTTGTTCTCTTGTCACGGCTATCTATTTTTTAAGCTTGCTTGGGTGGTATCAAAGAATGGTCAAATTTTTAATTTTTAAATTTCTCAGAGAATATTAAATTAATAGGAATATAGTGTAGTTTTTCACTATTTAAATTATGATAAGTAGACATAAAAATAAATTTAATATTCTTTATTATAAAAAATCGATATTTATATCATTTCTCTATATATAAGATAGTTTTTTTTTTTTTTTCAATTTACTTGTGAGAAACCACAAGATACCCAACGTAAAACCCCCACAGGTGATACCCCTACTCTAAGGGCAAACTAGATTAATGTGAAAATAAAAAAGTTTGGTGTGGCAGTGCACTGACTTGCTACGAAGGTTTGTTGGAGACGACATCAGGCTACCGACTGGCTATGGGCGGCGAGCGTCCGTGAAAAAAATGAAAATTGAGAAGAGAAGTGAAAGAACATAAGTGGGTTGTGATCTATGGCTCCTATCTCTGTTGAAAAAATGTTACCGGCAGGAGGAGAGGAGAAATTGTTGAATCTGAGTCAGGACTCTAGGATCGAACCGCTCTAACATCATGTGAAAATAAAAAAGATCGGTGTCTCTCTCCAAAGGAGAGTTCATTTATTTATAATTAAAATTACATATAGACAAGATAAATTCAAGATAATGTAGATGAAGTGGAAATCTAATTCAAATTCAGATCTAATTCTACTTTAACAATTAGTTAATGGGAGTTCAAATCGATCACATTCTGTTTCCTAATGCAAGACACAATCAACTGAACTACACCTGCGTCGATATAGATAAGTAAGAAAATTTTGTTAGACCCGTTGAATTCTTACCTCTCTTGTATCTAGAGAATTCTATACATTAATATGCAAAAATATGTATGTCAATTAAAAGTAACACATATATAGAACTTGATAGCAACAGTGTACTTTTTACAACGTAGGAGACTAGATTTTATCATTTTGTGTCATTTAAGTGTTACACAGACATCCCTTAACATCAATGTCTCTGTCACTTGTCCACATAACTATTTGTATTTTGTCCCTATTATATACATTGTCATTCATTTTGTATTTTCCTTTACACATTGTTACATTTTATCTTACACAATTGGACATTTTCATTTTTCAATATTTTCACATGATAACAAATAAGATAAAATATAAAGAGATATAATCTTTTGTGAGCTGATTCACAAAAATGTTTTATAAATTTTAAATAATAATCTTTGAATGAGAATTTTGACTTTTAGATTTAAAAAGTAAAACTTAACACTTTTCTTTTTAGTAAAAAGACTTTGATTGAAAGTTTATGAATAATTTCTCGGATATAAATGAAAACATATTATATTTTGACTGGTCTAAATCTGTATATATATTTTTATTGACTGAAAAATATAGACTGAATTGTTTAGAATCTCTTAGATCACTTGAGTAATTTTCAAAATATATAAGACTTTTTAGACATATATATTGAATAAAACTGCTGAAAATAGTTCTTCCAAATAGGAAGGACGATTGTGGCCAACGGCCAACTCCTTGGAGTTTAAATCTTTATATTTATTATGCAGCTGAAACTCAGGTCAAATCAGGTTTCAATAAACTCATTCCAACTCATGTTAAAATTTATTCAACTCGATTTTACTTGAATTTCTAATCCAACTCAACTCGAGTGTCGTTTTATAACTTAATACACTCGGATAAAATTGAGTTGCTTTTAAATTTCTCAATCCAAATCGAATTTCATGTGGGTTTATTCTTTCACAATCCGACCCGACTCGAGATATACAAAAATAAAGTCCAAACCCATTGATTTTTCGGGTCAAGTAATGCGGGTCGAGTTAAAACCCGACCCAAGTTTCACCCTAATTTATTACATTAGAGGATTTTAACTTGCTGATGAATCGCATCAGATGGACTGGCGCAGGAATTTGCATTGAATTTTAAAAATTCAAATATGAATTTAATGCTGATATTCTAATTTGTGGTCCTACGTTATGTTCAATCACTGGGGCTGTGGGACATGATGAAAATAAATGGTCCAAAACTATGATAATAAAAAGTGGGGCCCAGTTGTAAGGATGGGAAGTCCTTGTAATTAATAATTATCACCTGCTGAGATTGATGCAATTACTCTATCCATAAATACCCTTGTGAAAGGTGGGTGTGCATTGAAGGATGTTTGACTCAGAACTTGGAAAACCAGAACTGGTAAAAGGGTAAAAGGAGGTAAAAGATAGTAGAGAACGAGTTTGGAATTTTAGATTCGGATTCACACTGACATGTGTGATTAATTTTTAACAATCATTAATTATATTAATAAAATATATTTGATTTACCAATTCAATGAATTTATTTAATAATCTTATCTAATTTATGTAAAATTATTAAAATAGATGAGTTAAATTTAAAATAGCAAATTTTGAGTTAAAATTAAAAAAAAAGGTACCATTCATTTTTAGGAATTTATATCAAAGGTACAAAAAATATCTTTTAGAAATGAATTTAAGATAAAAGTAGATTTAAAAAAGAATATTTTTCTTTTGGAGCTAAGAGACATTATATTTTAAAGATAATAAAAAGACACAATGAAAGAAAATGATAAAATTTTGTCCCAAAAAGTGAAGGAACTTTAATACTTTATAATTTTATATCTCTAATAAGTATATTTTATAAAAAAAATCATGTACCTAATTAGTATAATTTATCTTAATTTTGATGAAAGAAATTATATCAAGGAGTTTTCTACTTACATATTCTTCTATTATTATTTTTTCATTTTCTTGCATGCAATAATTCATATATTTTCTATAACATTGATTATAATGAAACTTGAGCTTCAACATTTAAATTTAATACTTAAATTCAAATAAAAATAAATATTTTCCAAAGATATTGATCAATCAATATTTTGAAATGTCACTAATGACTTTTAAGTTTAATACTTTAATCAAATTTTTTTAAGATGATAAAATTGGAAAGTGAGCACTGCTCCCCAAAATAAACACTCGAATGCCCACAGAAAGACTCGGAGCCATTCATGATCTTTAATTTCAGATTTCAGACAAAGAAAAATGAAGAACAGAAGAAACCAGTTGTCAGACAGCCGTAGACCTGAAAAGGATTTTATTAAAAACCTACTAATCCTTTCTTTTCTACTTTAATAATAATAACAACAGTAATTATTATTATTATCATTAACATCAACATATTATTATTGAGATTAATAATAGTAACTAATAAAAATTCTTTTAATATACGATAGGTTAGCCTTCTTACCATGTCTAAAAATTCTTTATCTATTTATCTTTTTGAAAAGAAGAAATAGAAAGAATAAAAAAAAATAACAAAATAATTTTTTCTTGTAAAAATAGTGCGCAGATCATTACCCTTATCTATTTTATTGTCTAGTTAGAAAGAAATGAATTGAACAAAATCATAAATTCAAATCATTAGCTGCAATCTCCTTTGCTCTCTAAAATGAATGTGATATTGACTTTAATTACAAATTTTAGTTGAAATTTTTTAGTCTGTATAAAGCTTAAAATATAAATATTCATAATATCAAATATTTTTCAAAGAAGTTGTATTAGTCAAAGTGTTTTAAACGTCATACCGACAAATTTTGATCAAATTTCTAAAATTGTGGTCATTTATAACAAATTATGGCTTTTATGGACAATAGGATTGAATTAGCAATATTTTGGCCAAAATTTCCAGCCTAGGTAACGGCAAAAATAAAAATATTGGTGACAAAATTTGACACAATATCGGGAAATTTCAGTAAATTATATTCAATTATAAAAACAATGTTGATTTCACTCATTTACAAATCAATTTCTTTAATTGAACTCCTTTAACTCTTACTCTTACAGTTTTCAAAAACCACTCTCATTTATCAGTAAATCTCAATAATTTAAATATAATATTAAAATTAAAGAGTGTGACAAATAAAAAGATTTAAAAAAAATTAAACTAGTATTAGCTGAGTACCAGTGTACCACTATGAAACTGATCTCGGTACGTCTGTCCAAAACCAAGTAATTTAAATCAGTTTCTGTAGACCATTTTGTTCAAACACAGTTTGTCTGATCTTCCCTAGGAATCCTCCACTCTTCAAAAGAAAGAAAGACAGAGAAAACCCTAAAATCATCCTCATTTCCTCTCTCTTCCGTCTTTTCACTGCCGGAATTGCCTCTTTCAGAATCGCGGGTGAATCCTAAATTTCAGCACCGAATTCCCGTCGCCAGATCTGATAAAACCAAAATAAAAGAACAACACAGTAATCTCGTGATCTAAGACGAGGAAGAAGAAGCGGCAGCGGCAGCAGTAGATTCGGCTGCAAAGTTTCAGGGATTTGTAGAAAAATGTACGGCGGGGTTTTCTTCTAAGAAGAAAATTTGGAGATTTTCCAAAGGAAAGATGGCGACGGAGAAGCCGAGCTCTAAAGGCCAGGCATGGTGAGTTATTTTGCCTCTTGTTTTCTTCCTTTTTTATTCTAATTAAAAATAATCGAAAACGAATCCTGAACGTGTGTTCGCGCCTCCCATCCCAGGTTCTGCACCACAGGATTGCCGAGCGACATTGTCATCGAAGTCGATGACATGTCCTTCCATCTCCACAAGGTCTGTAAAAATCACCTCAAATTCACCTTACCATTCTCCTCGAGTATATCTAACTATTTTCACTTGGTCCAGTTTCCTTTGATGTCCAAAAGCAGAAAGCTCCACTTATTCATTAGAGAGGAAGAGGAGAATCAGACCGGGCGAGCCCAACAAGGCGAATCGGAGGGAGGAATTAGCGAAGAAAGAGATGAGGAAGAGGAAGGAGAGCAATGCCAGATTTCACTACCGGATTTCCCAGGCGGATCCGAGACGTTCGAATGGGCAGCCAAGTTCTGCTACGGCGTGAAGCTGGAGCTGACGGCTTCGAACGTGGGGCCGCTGCGCTGCGCTGCCGAGTATCTTGAGATGACGGAGGAATTCTCCGAAGACAATCTCATTTCCAAAACAGAGAGGTTTCTCACCCAATCCGTATTCCGCAACATCAAGGACTGCATCTTGGCCCTTAAATCCTGCGACGGCCCCCATCTGATGCCAATCGCGGAGGTCTTAGCCATTCCTCAGCGTTGCATTGATTCCATTGCTTCCAGAGCCTCTTCCTCCGACCCGTCTTCGCTCTTTGGTTGGCCGGTCAGCACTGACCTCGATCCCAAGCCAAATCTTAATCCGGCTCTCTGGAACGGGATCCAGTCGAATGTCCGCCGCAAGAGCCGCGAACCGGGTCGCTTGGGTCCATCTGCGCCTTCGGATTCGTGGTTTGAGGATTTAACGGTGCTGAGCTTGCCCACTTACAAGCAGCTGATCGCGGCCATGAAAGAGGGATCTGAGCTCGGAGATCGTCGAATGCGCACTCATCGCCTATGCGAAGAGGACCATCCCCGGTCTGTCACGCTCGAGCCGAAAGCAGCCTGCTAGTGGCGGCCCTTCCGCTTCAGCGGCGGCGTCGGTTTCGGAAGCCGAGCAGAGAGAGCTGGTGGAGACTGTAATTACGAATCTGCCATTGAAGGCAAAGGGGACGACAACGACACGGTTTTTGTTTGGGCTGCTGAGGACAGCTAATATATTGAGGGCGTCCGAGCCGAGCCGAGCCTCACTGGAGAGGAGGATCGCTGCGCAATTGGAGCAGGCGACGCTGGACGATCTTTTGATGCCGAGTTATTCATACTTAATGGAGACTCTTTACGACGTGGATTGTGTGGAAAGGATCTTGGCCTACTTCTTAGATGGCCTGGAGGAGAGATCGGCGGTCATAATTGGCGATGGGAGTGCCGCTGCCAGATCGCCTACCATTAATCCAGTAATTTTGGTTGGGAAGCTTATGGATGGATATCTGTCGGAAATTGCATCCGATACTAATCTGACGGTGGAGAAGTTCTATGATCTGGCAGTGGCTCTGCCCGACCACGCGAGGCTCTTTGATGACGGCCTCTATCGGGCCATCGACGTGTATCTCAAGGTAATCCGATTCTCCCTCAGTTCTTTTTCTGCTAATCACGGTGATTGAGAGCATTAATTTGATTCAATTTTTATCTTTTTTCTGCACCAATCACAATTTCTTTATATTTTAAGTTTTTAACTAATAAATCAATGAAACTCATCATGAATAATTTGGCTAAAGTTGTTCGCCGAGTTGCGAACCATTTTTTTATGTAAAGAAAAGAAAGATATTAATATTCATTATAGTTTTTTTAAGATCAAGATAATATTACTAAGTTTTGGAATACGTGTTAATATTCATTGTAGTTTAGAGCCAAAATCTCATATATAACTTTTTAATATTCTCTGCTGGTTTTTGCAACTTATAATTTTGATAAAACTAAAATTATTTTAAAAGATTTTTTTTCAATTTGTGAGTATTGAAATTATTTATCTATTTAATAAAAAATAATTAAAAGTTAAAACGATGACTGGTGGGTCACAACTCATTGGTTGTCACAAATCATTCCAGATGTATTTGCAATTGCAATGGAACAAACTTGTGAACAAAATGGGTCCTACTGAGGTGCATGTTCCAAACATGATCCTCTCGTTTAGAGGATCTGCTTTATGAGAGTGTCCAATTATTTTTTATAAAAAATATTTGTAATTCTTTTATTTTTATTAAAAAATATAATTTTCGTTTTATTTTTTTAAAGTTTAATATCAATTCAAGTAAAATCAGATAGAATAATGACAGAAAAAATATTTTAAAAATATGAAGAAAATTAATTTATGTCAAAAATAATTATTCAAACGACTAATGTTGATCCATCCATTTTGAGCACATCTTCACATTTTGTTTGAAGTCCCACAAAAAATGTGGCATACTCACCTTTCTATATATTCGGAAGTCTGCTGACTATCAAAATTCTCACTAAATAATCAGCTATAAGCTCACTTGGGTGTTGCTCAGGTCGTTTACTTCCCACCTCACGATTGATAAGCTGGAGGTGATAAGTTCGAGCTCCCATGACCTAATTTGATGTATTCTAAAGGCAGTAAGTATCACCCGTAGAGTTTTACGCTGAATTTCCTGCGATTTTTCACACGTAAATTCAAAAAAATAAGAAGGATAGAATTTTGGTTCGTGGGATTTATATCAAATGTAATAGATTTAATTTAAAAGTTAAATTGGTGTCATATTATAGTTTAATTTGACACTAATTTAATTTTTAAAAGACTTTGGAACAATCAATTTTTTTTTTAAATTCACTAATTCATATGGTTCAGATGGCATCTATTGGCCCTTCTTATAAGTCTCATAAAAATTATTATTTTTAATTAAAAGTTAAAATCATAGGGAAAATAAGGTTTGTCGACATTTATATCTAGATCTGAATTGTGAATTGTACGGTTCATATGAGATTGTGCTAATGTTCGAGGTTGACGGGGTTTGATCTATTGGCCCATTAGAGTTCTGGGTGAGTCGTAATTTATTGTAAAATAAAGTTTGAAATAAAATTATTAGAACTATTTTTGCATTCACTCTGGCCACATACGCAGTAATTCTACTATGGGTGGTCCTTAACTCGAAAGAAAGAAAAAAAAAAAAAAAACTGAGTGAATGCACAGGTGGACGGAGGATGATCATGGTTTATTTTAGTGTATATTATGAAAATGCATATTTGTGTTGGGTGAGTAGAAGGGTAATGGGAAAAGAAAATGGCGCAGGCCCATCCAGGGATATCGGAGGAAGACAGAGATAAGCTGTGTGGGGTGATGGACTGCCAGAAGCTGACATTAGAAGCATGCACTCATGCGGCACAGAACGAGCGGTTGCCACTCCGCGCGGTGGTGCAGGTCCTCTTCTTTGAGCAGATCCAGCTCCGCCACGCCATTGCTGGCTCTCTCCTTGCCGTTGAAGGTACAGCGATCCCACCACCCCCTGGCTCCTCCCACTCATCCCACATCGATGACTCTGCCACCACCCCACCACATCCAGGAGATGGAGAGCCATGGAGGGCAGCAATCCGCGAGAACCAGGTACTTCGCCTTGACATGGATAGCATGCGGTCGCGGGTCCACGAACTTGAGCGTGAGTGCTCAACAATGAGGAAGACGATTCAGAAGATTGACCCGACAGCTGCAGGTGGTCGCAACAGCAGTGCAGGTGGTGGTGGTGGAGGAGGAGGGTGGAGTGCATTTTCGAAAAAATTCGGGTGCAAGTTTAAGACCCAAGTGTGTGATTCTCAGGAGAGAAGTGTTGTAGAGGCGAAGAAGAACAGACAACAGCAGCGGCGGGTAAAGCAGCAAGAGAGCCTGTAATTTCTTCTCTACCTTCATCTCTCTTTGCTTCTTTTACTCCACCCACCTATTATTTTCATGTAATGTCTACTATAATGTGTACTATATTGTTTCTTTTTCTTTCAATTGGGTATGATTTTGATTTTCTATCCATGGTAATTGCAAGAATTGTTGGGAAGGGAATAAAGGGCTTGTTGAGTTGCTTCCATGGTCTCATTTGTTCAAAATAACAAAGATTGCATTTTGTCAAAAGGTTAAACCAAATCGAAATGACCCAAATATTGGAAAATTTTAATTTTGGTTTGTAATTTGAGAAATTAAAAATATCTGGTTAAAATGGTGATTATGTCGGCTGAAAAGTTTTTATCTTTTATGAAAACTATTTTTTTTTTGGTCAAATATGGGCTGAAACATAAATATTGAAGATATTGGTGTTTTTTTTAAAAACAATATTTGAGGATCCTCCATATATATTGAGAGATTGAAACATATTTGTGGTTGTTAAGTTAATGTACTCTTTTAAAGTTACATACATAGTTTTGTACTTTGAAAATGTTCTTTATAATTCTGCAATATTAGTTTTCAGTCATTATGTATAATTTCTATTCTTAATTTTGTTTATTACCCCGTAACATAAACCAACGATATTATATACATAAAATAAGTAATCTATTCGTGATTGTTAAGTCATCATAAAAATATTTTGAATTGGTTTCCATACAATTCACTTATATTTTTTTTATATGTTTAATTAAATTTATACATTAAACTACAAATTAATTTTAATTCTTTTAAAATAAATATACAAAACATGTGTAGTGCGTTGACTGCGTTCATCAAGTAGGACGAGAAAAGGGGTTATATATTTTACAGAGTACTAATCTAGAGGTTAGAATTTTTTGTTGTTTTCAAATATATTATAATTGATTCATAAAAATTAGCGTACAAATATCGGTCGATACGCAGATATGTCGGCCGATATGCATTATATAGGCCGATACGATTTTAAACCATTGATTTTTACTCAAAAAAAAAAAATCAGGAGAGAAAGATGTATCAGCCGAAATTGATCGATATCTCGACCGAAATATGAGATACCGAGAGATCAGTCGAGACGCCGCGTTTTTTTTTACCCCCGATAAAAACATAGAAAAAGGATCTGAAGTGAAGGGCAAATAGCTCGCTTAGAGGACTAAAAGCTCAAAAAAAAGATAAAATTAGATAAGAAATAAAGAAAAACTTTAAAAAATAGAAGGAAACAGTGTTGAAAATTAAAAAATATACGAGGGAATAAATGAAAGGCAGACAACAGCTGTGACTTTGTAATATTATAAATATAAATATGAATGTCAATAAAAAATAAAAACTAAACTTACTCTTAAGTTATATTTTTTTATATTCTCTGTTGATATACTAAGTCTTTTGATTGATATCTTAATTAATTTTTAAAAATGAATTAATTATAATTTATCATAGAAATTTAAAATATAAATATACCATTTTCGAAAAATAAAGGAGAGGGGTTGGACTTAAATCAGTCATTATTGTTTGGTTGGTGCCCATCAGATTCAGAGCACGCAATGTAAGGTGGCAGTTTCACTCTTTCACATTCCTCATTCAAATTCCGTGCATTCATTGGTCTCTCACCCACTCTATAATGCTCTCTTTTTCAAAATAAATGCCTCCTTTATTTCTACCAACCCAATAGCCTGCGTTTGGAAGGGGTAAAGGGATACCTATTTTTGGCAAGTAAGAGGGAAGGTTTTATCTATTCTCTTTAATTTTTTATATTCATTTTTAATATAGGGATTTCATATCACTCGAGTAATTTCTTCAAAATTTACCTCAAATCCAAATATAGTGGAGTGCGAAAATTCTAATATTACACATCTCACAGAGAGTACCTACATAGGTGTAACTCAACTGGTTACTTCATGTTTCAGAAAGTGAAATGTTGCGTGTTAAAACTTTCATAGTCTAACCTTAGTGTATTTAGAGTTCACTCTTGAAAGTTTTACATTGAGTATCATGTGGTTTTTCACATGTAAATTAAGATTATGTTGGAGTAAAAATGTGGGCTGAATAATTAAGTTGTCGGACATTTAATGAGTGAACTAAATATACACACCAAAAATAGACTAAGAAGATATGCCAAATCTAATGAATTAGAGAGCATAGAAATATACAGTCTAAGGTGTATATTTGGCCACTCTTAATCTTTAGAGAATAAGATTTTAAAAAATTAGACATTTTAATCTATGTATAAGTGTAAATATTCATTTAAAAACCTATCTAATCTTATAAACTTTTTCACTCTAATAGCAAGATTCTAATCTGATTAGATTTTCAGCTAATTTACTAAACTCAAAACATCCAATTCTAGAAATGAGGCTTAAATGAAATTGGTCAAGGAATGCTAACTCAATGGAACCCTTTTGGCTTTCAAACATTTGACTGTCCAGAAGAGACTAAAGTTGTAATGGATATACAACATGACCAACAAATTGCTTTTCACATGATTAAGGGTTTGCGAAGGGAAAGGGTATTCAGTTTTCAATAAAGAAGAAAAGTCCCTTTACTTTTACAGTTGACACCTCTCAAAGTTCCTTAGTCAAATGACATTTTCCAAGACAAAAGCCATGAAACCAAACCCAAGTGTACAAAGCATTCTTTGGTCATCAGACAGCAATGATGAACAAAGAAGAAGGCTGATTTGTTATCATAGTGGCAGCAGGAAAAGAGACGGCTCATAAGTGTGAAGAAGAATGGCCAGCAGCAAAATTTTGCAGGGAGTCACATGTCACTGGGTACCTAAACATTAACAAAAGGGTTTAAATGTGATTTACGAGGGGTTTTGATTTTTGAGCAAGTAGCTTTTTAAAGGGAATTATTAGAGGAAATTATTGCCTTCAATTATGAACGATGTATCTATAATTTTGAACGGTGCATTTATAATTTTTTTTTTTAAAAGGTTACGAAGAGTGATGGGTAAGGTAGAGTTTTCACATAATTTTTTTTAAATTCGTATCTCCTAACAAAAAAACACTGTGTTAGAATGGGTGACCTATTTTTGTATATTTATCAGATTCTCTAATTGAGAGATTGTAATTAATTTCTTTCTCTATCAAAATATAATGAGAGAGGCTGATAAGCCATTTTTCCAAACTTCTATGTGATATCAGAGCTGGATTCCTAAAATCGTTTTTTTCCTCCATCTTTCCGTGCGGCTACAACCCAACCCACTCAAGTTCGACGTAGCCTCCTTCACTGGTCACACCTTCTCCCACAGCAGACCTCATCGCCGGCCGTCTTTTCTCATTGTTCGGTGTCCTTGTCGTTGCCTGAGCCAAGGAACACTCAAAGATATAAAAATGCAAATTTTTTATTCAACTCTTTCACTATTAATTCATAAAAATAAAATTAAGAGTAAAATGAAAACGTTCTAATTTTTATATTATTTAGTACTACTCTTAAACAAAAAATAATAGTGCACAAATCAAAACCCTTTTTAGCCAATGTGCAAATCGGCCCAAGCATGGGTCGTCCACATAATATGAGTTAGAGCTTGGTGAATGTTCCAATCTCTTACAAATCAGTGAGATTTTGTGAACAGTTGTTATTGCCTAGAATCTCTAAATTCATTGGATGTTTATACTTTTAAGCAT
This sequence comes from Chimonanthus praecox, assembly GCA_022113865.1. Taxonomy (NCBI): domain Eukaryota; kingdom Viridiplantae; phylum Streptophyta; class Magnoliopsida; order Laurales; family Calycanthaceae; genus Chimonanthus; species Chimonanthus praecox. Next base: position 7,986,474 of record CM039090.1, on the reverse strand, counting down.
TTAAGATTTGAACGAACCCAACTAAGAAAATTGAGAAAAATATGGAAATTGAGTAGAGAAAAATACGCTAATCCCTTTGTGGCCAACTTTTCCATTAGCAATTTATATTATTTTATTTATTTTTTCCTATTTTTAGATAAGATACATGTCACTTTAGTATTTGTTGAAATAAAGTGTAACTTTGAAGGTTTCCGAATTTACACAAAACTAGATTCATTGAAAAGCCTATTCAAAGGCCTTTCCACAACTCCAAGTTTGTATGATTCAGATATACATAAATAAAGTTATGATTAAATTTGTAACACTGTGTCTTAGAGTGAGAGGAAATATTATTTTTCGTATTCTAAAGACAATAAATAAGAACCTTTACGTACTAAGCATGACATTGTTGGGTTTTAAATTCAAGTTGGTTCTCCTCTTGAGATGAGATGAGTTTTATCCTTTTGTGAATTTCTTGTTATTTTATTTTGCTGTTTACATTTCTTGCAATTTGATTACAAGAATTTATTATTGAAGCCTCGTGTTTGTGAATTTCTGATGAGCAAATTCCAACTTTAGTGAGATTTGGGCCTTTGGTTTCTTACTGAGTGAAATTTAACTTAGGTGTCAACGTGAATTTGGATTTCCCATATTTAATTGGAGTGAATTTTCTGTAACGTTTGGTGGTCACCTTTGTGATTTCCTTCAGTTCTATAATAGTTTTCAAGAATGTAAAATCATAAGATTTAATTAGGTGAATTTTGCTTAGGACTTTCTCGAAGATTACCCGAACATCCTAGAGCCTTTTGCAAATTCTCGTTGATCTTTTTGATCTGAAACTCCAATTTTGATGATCAAGGTGTTTATGCCTCTTAAAGCATCCAATTAATCATCAAAACACGTGTAACCCTCTCTACCCTCATGTACCAAGTAATTCTATGAAGAGTGACCCTTTGGAATAGAGTGGAAATCAAATCAGGACTCCTACTTCCTGAAACAGATTCTTGATCATCACTTCAATTCCTTTGGGTTAACTTATTAAAACTCGTAGTCGAAACTCCTAATTTTTAAAGCATCGACTACATCAAAATCTCGTTCAAAATAACAATATTTCTGCTATTATACACATTATATATCATGAATATACTACATATAATAATTGTACGAATAATATTTTATTAAAAATATAAAAGACTAGTGGCAGGTTCGAATTGGCACATATGAATACTGGCCTCTGTCAGTCCAAGTTTGGGTGAAATCAAACTAATCTTTGTCATCTATGAGAAATCAAGTGATGAACAACAACAATGGAAGGAAAAGAACAACCTGATCTTTAGTGTGAAATGGCATGTAGACCAGTTGATGGCTTGACGCCATACTCTTCAATATGACAGATTCACATAAATAAGTTAAGAAAATAACAAAATTAAACACAAATTTAAGATGGCCAAGAAGTTAATCTTGTAGAGGATTATATAGCACCAAGTGACCCAGAGAATTATGGGTAGTTTTATGTATTTATGGGATTAGTCTCACCTCTACGTAGGATTTGGATACTAATTGGATTAAGATAGGATGTCAAGTCAATAATATTGGTTCAGTGGGCAAGACCTGAGTCAGTCTGGCCCAAACTCAGTTAAAAACTCGACTCAATTGCTTTTTTGAGCTATGGGTTTTTAGTTTTTGAACTATGATTGCTTACCCAGGCACCTCATGTGGCAAATGGTTCTAAACACTTCCAATTAAAAAAAAAAATTACTGAGATTACAGACACAGTCAAAAAAACATTTTTTATAATCATCAATGAATTATATTTTGATGAAGTGAAAAAAAAAAATTGAATATACAACTCAGCAAATGACACAAAATCAGCAGGCTAGAGAAAGGCAGGAAAAATAGAATCCTTTGGAGGTCATTTGTCATGGCACAGAAAATTAGTCGTCCCTCCCCATTTTCCATGGAATCCATTTTCAATGAGGGTTGGAAAGTACAGTACAGAAAAACCCAATTTCTTCTCGTGATACTTTTTCTTCAGCTACCGTAAGAAAATTCCAATTTTTTTCATGCATTCTACACAAGCAATGTGCCCTTTCTCAAGCATCCAACTGATGAATCTCTCAACCTCAGAAAGCCTGCCATACTACCCGTCTTCCATTCCTTCAACTAACATTTTACATTCAGATGTCAAGATGAATCCCATCCATCCATCAACCTGATATTCAATCCATCTTCTATGATCTGTTTTTTGGGAGTGATGCTTTTAATCCATTGTTGTGACTTGAATCATGAATTTAATGCTCCTTTAACCACAATCCATTCAAACATGAATGGAAGACCCCATGAATACAATCTTGGCAGCAAGATCAAGGAGAATGAACAGAAATAGATAGTTTTTATTATTTTACGAGAAATAATTGATTATAATTCTATATTTATTTTTAATTTTTATGAGAATGGTATTCTTGTTATTTTAGATAATATATTTTATTGACTAACAAGAGAGTTCTTGACATTTTTATAAAAGGTTAGGAGGTTTTTAATATTTTAAAATTAAAGAGTGTTCTACTAATTTTAAAATTTTCACTTTTGTAAGGAGAAAGAACTAATTAAAAGACTAGTTTTAAAATTTAATTTAATAAAAATATATTAATATAATTTGTAATGTATAAAAATTATTTTCTAATATTATATACTTTTTCTTTTATAACATCTCCATGTTGTATGAAGTATGAATCTATTGGATAATGATCCACCTGAAAGTAATAAAGGAAATGAACAAAAGCGCTATTATTATCAAACTCCAATCAGACGAATAGTGATTGGCAAAATGTCAGACGACACTGACAATCTTGGCGACTTGAGTCTCTGTCCTTTTATAGAAAGAAAGGATTCGTCCTGCCGTCGCGTTTGTTTTCAGTTGTTTCTTCTTATATTTCGTCTTGATAGCCAAGTATATCTCTTTAGAGTGGTCTATCTTTCTTGTATTTTTTTAATTATTTAATGAATTTATTTATTACTGTTTAAAAAAAGTCACAGAAGCTTATAGTTCAATATTGATTTTTATAATATATAAAAGTTTATAGGGTTCACTAAATTAATTATGTAAAGTTATATATTTTATAATACTTCAATATAAATATGACAAGTATTTTGGAATAATTCTAAAATCTATATAAGACGATGGGATGGAGAAAGTATTTTATTTAAGCAAATGAGATTTGACAATTGACCTAAAGTTTTACTTTAATCGTCTATTTTAATTAATCTAAATCTAGTAGCTATATATTTAGTCAGATTCTCTTTTAAAGTTACAGGTCAACCAAAAAAACTTTATATAAGGGTATTAGAATAATTGGAAACAACACAATATCAAATATTATATAATTTAAAATTCGATTTTAATACATCGGCACAAATACATGCAATAAGAAATGTTGCTGTTGGGCAACTTCTCCACTAATGGAAGACAAAGTCATAGTTACTAATTTTGTTTTGCTTTAGTCTACTAAAATGGTTACTCGTAAAGGTTTCCAACCTTTATATCTGAATTTTTTAGGTGTTTCATATAATTAATCTTTAAAGTATATATAAATCTCCTAATTCACATACGTTGTATATAAAATTAAGGAGAGTGATTATTTTTATATTGGAGAGCAACGATCTCAAAACCTTTTACAAAGAAGAATGTGAATTAACCATCAAACTAACTCCTCGTAATTATAATTTTAGGATTTGTACTATGTCATTTTGGATTGTTGGTATATTTTAGACAATTTTGTTGTCAAATGTTCGATAAAAATTTTATATAAGGGTTTTAGAATAATTGGAAATAACACAATATAAAAAAGTATACTCTCTCTGTTCCAAATTAGTTGTCCTATATAGATTTTAGAATTGTCTCAAAATAGTTGTCTCATTTGTATTTGAATAGTATAAAATGTGTTGAAAATGGATGAGATCACATGAGTGCTAGTCTTATATAGAGAGTTCCTTAAAAAATACAAATATTTCAAATGAGACAATTAAAATGGAACGGAGAGAGTATAATTTAAAATTGAATCATTTAATACATCGACACAAATACATGCAATAAGAAATGTTGTTATTCGGCAACTTCTCCACTAATGGAAGACAAAGGTGCACAAATGTTTAGTAATTTTGTTTTGCTTTAGTCTATTCAGTTCAAAATGTTTATTTGTAATTTTATATTTTTTCAAAGACCAATGTTTACAAGTGATATACCTGAATTTTTTAGGCATTTCATCTGATTAATCTATAGAGCACGTATGAACCTGCTAATCCACACGCTGAATATAAAATTAAGAAGAGTGATCATTTTTGCATTAAAGAGATTAAATCCCAAAACCTTCTATAAATAAGAGTGTGAATTAACCGTCAAACTAACTCCTTGTTATTGTACTATGTCATTTTGAATTGTTGGTATATTTTAGGCAATTTTGTTGTCAAATGTTCGATAAAATTTATGTTTAGGAAATTTTTGAGTTATTAATTTTAGAGGGTTGGCCTCACAATTAAGAGGATCCTGTCGTGAAATATCCACCACATGTGTCATTAATTTCGAAAAAGAGAGACTAATAGAATTAGTAAAAGGCCGGGGAACTGCGGCCGCAGACGCGCCGGGAGACCCTCACTCTCTGTTTATCTGCTTCTATCCACGTGTCGCCAACCTGTCACTCTTCCCATGCCAGAAGAATCAGCCATCGCCACCACAGTACCAAGATCACGTCCCCTCCAATTTCGCTCTCACTCTTTAAACATTCCAAATTCTCGCTTTCGAATCGAATCCAATCCATGTCAACAGAGGAAATAAAACAGAGCTGAAACTTTGGCAAAACAGAGCAAGTTTCCCTCGTTGATTCTCATATCTTTGTATCTGCAATCAGCAAACAATTTCCATTTTTGCATAGTTTGAAGAAAATGGGGAGGAATGTGGAGTATCTGGCAATGAAGACGGAGCAGGAAATGACCCAGCAACTGATAGAATCGGATCTAAAGGAGATGGGTATTGCAGCGAAAAACCTTGCCCACCACGCCATGAGGCTCGGCGGTCTTGGCTTCGGTACCTCTTTCCTCAAATGGGTTGCGTCCTTTGCTGCCATGTGAGACACCCTTCTCTCTCTCTCTCTCCCCCCCATATTTGGATTTTGATTTTGTTGTAGGGTTGATTGGATTAACAGTTGCTTTATGATTTATACTGTTCTTGAAATTCCACTCTGATCCAGCGGCACCTTTTGGAACATCGGTTGTTTTGATACTAAGTAATACTGAATTTCTCTTTTTATTATGTGTCACCAACTGAGAGTTTAGAAGTCTCTTGTTATCAAAATTCACACAAGTCCAGATCACTAGCCTTGGAAAACTGGATTTTTTTTTCCATGAAAATGATTCCTCTGTATTTTGTCAGCAAAAGTTTTCTAGCAAAGGGTTTTCAATAGTGAAGATAGAGAGGCCACTTTTTTCCATATTATTTTCTCCTATGGATTTTGAGTGGTTAATTGGTTCTCTTAGATCTTTTATTTGTATTGTTGTTATTAATCTATTATTATCATTTGTTATTAATATTTTTTGGGGGAAAATAGTTGATCATGCTCTGTATGATGTTGTGACACTCCATTCTTTCCCTTATATTTGATGGCTAGCAACAATAAAGAAAGGTCGACTTTGGCGTTGTTTAATCTCGAACTATTTGCTGTAATTGGTGGAGTCTCGACCATGTACCCTTTTTGTCGAGAGGAGTTAGGAATCTGAAAGAAACGGATGTTGGGGCAGAAGGAAGTGCGAGCGACCATGTTGAAAGTGAAAGTAACAAATGAATTGACTGATATATATTGCATTTTGGTACCAATGATTTTAAAATTGAACTGATTTTAAAGAAAGATCGTCTCACACACCACTGTTAAAGGAGTGGACTTGGATGTATCAGTTTATATACATAAGTAATTTGGGAGTACTGTTCGAATGAGAAGCTATCCATTGTGAACTGGTTCAAAATAGCATTTGTAAACTTTCAAGGATAGCCTTTGGATTGAATTTAAAAAGTAAAATCTGACAGTAACAAGGTCTTTGATTGAAAGTGCACACCGATTTTTGTGAACCAGTTCATAATGGATAATTTCTCACGTTTGAATGGGTTTTATTTTAGTTATGTATTCTTTATTGTTTCTATAAGGAATAAAGTTGTCATCTTAAAAAAATGGAGGTCAAATCTTTTTGGGCATCCATTCAGTCCAAATTGTAAACTGAGCTGAATGTTGCAAATCATTTTTAGAATTATATAACAAAAAGGAAAAAAAAGTGATTAAGCTGGTCAAAACCACCATCTTTGACTGGGTTTGATTGTTATTTGATAAAACCAGCTACATCCCAAGAAGTTGACAACCAACTGGCTTGGTCTGATTTTCAAAAAGTGGTTTTGTACTGCGTTGTTTGGTTCAGTATGTGTAATCTATGTGACCCTATCATATTAGCTCAGTGATGTTTGATCAGGTTCTCTTTAATCCTGAGTCTTAAACTTTTGGTGGTCTGGATGGTTCTAGTTTAGTAAGATGTGAAGACCTAGACTTGCTACGTATATATGTTAAACTTAGCATAGTAAAAAATGCATCTGCCTTAGTCTTCATGTTGATTCATGTACCAGTAACCATTATTCATATCTCGCCGACTGTGGTACAGTCAACTTTGTTCTTCTGATAGAATTATGGTTATATGGTAGCAACTTTTAGCATATCTACCAAAAAAGAAAGGACCCACCACATAAATTTGACCAAATAGATTCATGATTGTGTCAACACACATCTGAAGACTTGACTGGGACTTGAGCTGGGGATATATATCTGCAATTTTAGACCTAATAATAAACATAACTTAATTTGGAGAAACCTTTTATCATTTGAGTATTCAAGTGCTGTAGATGTCTACATATTCAAGAGTTGCATACATCAACATTTAAAAAAAAAACTGTACAGTAGCATGCTCTCAGATTAATATTTTCTGAATGATAACAGTTATTATCTTGCACTTGCATGTAATTTTCATCATGTTAGGAGTGTTCATTTCCTATTCAGCAACCACTGAGAAGTTGCAGGCTTACCCTTTTTGCGATTGAGTCTATTGTTGTGGTTATTGGGTGTCTTTGGTTACTAGCTTCTTCCCATATTTTCTGTGTGAATGACATAAACTCGCCAGGATACCGTTTTACCAACTGAAACCTGGTTTGGAGCATCAACATGTGTAGTTTTTGCTGTATAACTTTGTTTCATAACATCAGAGGATATTTTTTTTACTATGATGTTGTACATTATTTGGAATTCTCTCATTATATCCTCTGAAGAATTAGTTTATTTCTAAGGTTTATAAGCCCAAGATTAGAGTAGACTCATTCACCTTGAATCCACTGAGTTGAATCTTACCAAGTTTTTAACCATGATTTATTGCACCTTTAAATTTTGGTGGTATCTTGGATTTCTTTTAACATGGTATCACAGCTTAGACTCCCATGAATGAAGAAAAGGATGATCACAAAAAGGATTTAGGTCTAATGTCTACCAACATACATCCTAGGAGTTCCATTGAGACTTGTTTTAATGGAGTGACAGAAAGAGAAAATGTTATTGGCAGAGAGAAGCAATAAATTGGGGTCATTAGAACCAATGCTATAGGCTTCCGGAATCCAATGAGGTCATTGTAAGGTTGATCAATTGTGAGTTTTATGACGAATTTGGTTGGGAAGTCTTTTCGCAAAAAGAAAAATAAACTCATTAGCTCGTTATGTAGTACAAATTAGTGAAATGACAGAATTTATAAAATTTCTTCAACAGGCTTTGGAAGGAATCACAGGAGGGCCTATGAGTATTTAGAAGGTTGGTGCTTTGATACAGCAAGCTATTCCAAATTGAATGATTTTGACTAGTGATTCATTAGTAAAAGGCCTTCTACCAAATTTGAATTGTCAAAAGAACTTTATGGGAGAACTGGACCCTCATATGGAATGAAGAAAAGGATACTCACGAAAAGGCTTTGGGTCCAGGTTTGACAAACATCCTAGGAGTTCCAGTCAGACTTTTTTGCAGAGTGGTCAAAGAGAAAATATTAGCTGAAGTCCAGTTTTAGATCTAGTATATCCAATTCAAGATCCGATGGCAACATAGTACTAAGTCCTGAACTTGCGTCGAATTTAGGAAAACAAAAATGAATTGGAAGGAAGGAATTCAAGTAGCAATTGTTTTGGACCTATTTCTCACTTCCCTTGACTATGTTAAACATGATCAATTTTATGTAGCATTGCTTCTTCTTCTTCTTCTTTTCAAAAAGTTTTTTTTTAAAAAAAAAAAAAAATTAAGTCCTCTAGGTCCAGAAGTGTTCATGTCTAAACCATTTCCAATTAGTCCTTTTTGCGTTTACATGTGGCTGAGGTAAACTTATCGCTCTGTGAACACCCGTCTGGCAAGGCAATCTGGTATCCCACTAGTTGCTCATGAAACAATGTGGAAGGATGCTTTTGAAGATGTAGATGTTCTCTTAAGTCATTAACGCGAAGCAAGTTACCTTATTCTATTGAAAGTGTATCATCTCCTTTCTACTAACATCTGATTTTAACAAGAACATAATAAATCTTCTTTTGTATGCTTACTGCAGATACCTCTTGATCTTGGATCGAACAAACTGGAAGACAAACATGCTAACAGCGCTCTTGGTCCCATACATTTTCTTGAGTCTTCCTTCAGTCTTATTCAATGTGTTAAGGTAATTAACCATACCATCATTGTGTTTTTCTCTATTTCCACTATCATTGTTCTAGTGGTACTTTCTACGAAGGAATTCAAATATTTGAGCTTGTAACAGAGGAGAGTTTGGAAAATGGGTTGCCTTCATTGCTATTGTGCTGAGGCTTTTCTTTCCTCGACATTTCCCAGGTACTGATTCTAGTCATTTTGATGAAAAGAACTCAGTCAACTGTATCTCTGCTTTTGCATGGTAATATTTAATGAGAGCTATATGTAGTATCTACTGAATAATGCATCCTAAGAAAAGCTTCACGCGTTCTTTGGTTTTGTGGATTTTAACTACATTAATTTCCCCCTTTAATACTTTTATTACAATTGCACGACTGTACCTTTGTAGGTCCAGGTTTGAGTCATAATTTCATGATGACCCCATATATCTGGGCTTGGATGTGTGTTTCTGCATTCATGCTTGCTTAGGCTCATCTTATTATAAAATAACGAGTACAGAGCTGCATGTTAATGCCCTACATACACAGTCATGTTGACAGTAATACTCTTCATTCACTGATTGTGTTTCAACTGTTGGATGTGAAATTGGATAAAATACAGTGGGTTTTGTGGATCATGTTAATGCAGTTTTTTTTTCTCTCATTCCTCTTTCTTGTTTGAGACGAGGAAATCCTAGCCTCATTGTGGACCAAATTGAAGACCCTTTTTATTAGATCGCCAGTTCACCACCATCCTCCTCTTCTTCTCTCCGCTGAATCATTGTATCTTCTGAAATTTTAGAAGCTTAACCTAATTTGCCATTAACCTTGACTGAAAATCTAGTTAAATAGTTCAAATTTGCTGTGGCTGACCATTTGATTCTCCTCATGTAAATGATCAACAGTGCCTTTTCCATCAATTCTTTGCAGATTCAAGGACAGCTCCAGTTTCTTGTGAGACAAATCCATTCACCTCTTAAACCATCAACAGACACACACACACAAAGAGGAGGGATTCTACACTTTCTAATTTCAGAACAAACTAAAAACCATAGCAAAGGTGGTGTTCAGATGCAAAAGCACATGATTTTACCAGGGAATTGATAGGGCCACTGGTTTTTTATAACAAGGGACACTGGTCTTGTCCTTTTATCCACTTGTCATCATCTAAGTGGTGGAAATGTATACAGGTGTCCCTTATTATAAAAAACACAGTGTGCCTATCACTTCTCATTTTACCACTTACCTCCCTCATCCATTTCACTTGAGAACCTTCTCAATCTGGCGTACTAATTTCTTAGATTTCACAAGCGTAATTGCTCATGATTTCAGCTTGTGATCTTATATGTTGATCATTTCCATTTCATTTTTCTTTTTTAAGTTCTTCATTGCTTTTCTTCTATTTTGTCTGTGAGATGAGATTAGTTTGGATTGAGGAGGAAAAAATCAAATTCCCCCCTCAGAACAAGGGTCAGGGCGTGGGGGGAGAGAGTAGTTTGGATTGAGGGGTATCAAATTCCCCCCTTAGAACAAGGGTTGGGGCGGGGCGGGGGTGTTGTCACTTTTTTTTAGCAGAATTGTATTATTTGTCACTTCCCAATCAAACAAATCACTTGTATTTACTTCATTCCTGGTCTTTATTGACCTCTTTCTCCTCTCATACCGATGCATCTGGAGACCTTTAGATCTTTCTACAGGCACTATTTCTAGATCCTTCTTATAGACTCGTTTTCATATCCATAGCACCTTTGGTGTTGATGTTTCTAGTTGTTCTTGCATTGGAGAACAATGGTCACACTGAGATATTTGTATGCCAATTTTCAGAAGAATTCATGAAGTTTGCCTAGTGAAACAATTCTGTTAGCATGGCATGCAGTAAACTTGTGGATCATACTTAAAATGCATACATTTTAGGTAAAACTACTCAATTCATATATGACTATCAACTCCAAGGATATGGCATGCAAGCCATATCTGCACACTATTCACATTTAGGGACCTGGTCTTGTGGTTATATGACCTAAATTATGTCATTTCTCATTTTTTTTGGCCTACTCTTTACTCCCACCTGCTTCATTTGGTTCAAAGATTCACATGTGAAATGCATGCCATACATAGACATGGATTATTAGTTGCTGATTGCTATGCTTATATCTGTGTGTGCAGATTGGTTGGAGATGCCTGGTTCACTGATTCTTCTTCTGGTGGCTGCCCCGAGTTTCTTTGCCCACACCTTGAGGGACAGTTGGGTCGGCGTTCTCATATGCCTGATCATTGGTTGCTACCTGCTGCAGGAACACATCCGAGCATCTGGTGGGTTCAGGAACTCATTCACACAGACTCATGGCATCTCCAATACTCTTGGCATAATTGCTTTGTTGGTCTATCCTGTCTGGCGTCTTGTACTCCATTTCCTCTAGATTGACATCGCCTTCAAAAACTCAAATTTATTTTTCAAGTTTGCAATTCGAACATCCTAAGACGACTGCTCCAATTGTGTCATTTATTTGTGAACTGATTCTGCCCGCAAGTGTTGCGTTGTTAACGGAGATTTCAGGTTGTCGAATGAGATCACATGTTGATTTGCCATTCTGGCATGCTTATGGTTGAGCAGTTCATGAATCCTTAGTTCAAAAGCTTGTTTCTTAGTTTGTGATTTTGCCTTTAACTCATGTCAGGTTGAGAATTTCGAGCTGAGCTGAATTGAACTGTGTGATCGGGTCGATCAATTTTTTTATCTTAATTGGGCCCAACCCATGTTTTACCCGTTTGGTGGATAGATTCTGCCTTTACATGTGTGTTCAGCCACCTTTAAACCGGCTCAATATAGAACTGTAAAATCATTTTTAGTTCAATTCACGCATCCGCAGACACCCATGAGCCTACTGTTTCTAAAGAGATGAAATCAACCCACGCGTGCTTGGTTAGTAAATTAATTAATTTAATCAATCAATTTAAATAATTAATTTAATTTATTTATTTATTAAATAAACTAATTTAATGTGACTTGGTTATTGAACAAATGACTCAACTTGACTTGTACTTAATTTGATTGTTTATTTAACGGATTGACCCACTTTTTAAGCGGTAAATGTAACCTAAACAATTTTAAAAGGGTTTGCCTGATTGATATTTGATTTGACTTATTTATAAAACGGATTAGCCTCACTCAAGTATGGACCAACTTTAATAGGGTTGATTCAACCAAGAATATTTGTTAAATGATTGGGTTAACCAATTTCATATAGAATGATTGTCTTATGTTTAAAATAATTAATTTACCTAACAGGATAACGTCAATGTATTACTCAATGATGTTTAAGTAGGATTGGCCTAATTAAACTCATTTATTAAAAGTTGAACAAACCTAAATCATAATGAACATGAACAATTTACTAAATGATAAATAGGTTGACTTAATCTAAACAACCTGATGGATTGACGTGACCCAATACTTGACCTAAATAATTTATTAAAGGATTATCTGACTGTTAATCAAATTTACATAGATTGATCCTACAAAATCCATTTTTAATAGTTGAGCCAATCAAACTTGTATTAAACTCAATCCATTTATTAAACAAGGTAACCAATATGACTCACCCTAGATAAATTTCATTAATACCAGAAGGTGAGAGTATTTACAAAAGTGAGCAAAAACAAAACAAGAGATTTTTCCCTTTTTTTTGGTTTTAACAAACAAATCCTACGAAATTATTTTATTTTGTTTTAAAAGATATTTTCTTAAAGAATTTTCCAGCAAAATTATCTTTCAGAAAAGCAAAAGATCGCTAGGTCCCACACTTCACTTTTCTATTTTGATGAATATTGGAATTTAAATTTTAAATTTTAAATTTGAAAATGAATAATGGAATTAGGAGTGAAAATGGAAATTATCTTAAAAAACATAATTTTCATTAACTTTTCAAAAAAGCTTGGAAAATCACAAATACACCCTAGAAACTATATCAATCACAATCACAATAATACATGTTCATTCAATTCCATAAGCAATCAACATTATTTCATTAAATTATTTTCAGAAAAAACTTCAAAATCAAGATTATAGTAAAAATTCAAAAATATGATGAAAATAATTTAAAATAGTCAAATTTTAAGAGAAATAGAGTTTGAAATTGACAAATACCTTTCAAACTTGAAGAACATGCTTCTAACACTTCTAAAATCATACTCAATGAGAGATTCAATAAAAAAACCATATTTTTTTAAAAAATTAAAAATTAAAAAATGATCGATACTATACCATATCGGTAGCATCGGCCACTACAAAAATAGTATAAGATGATACAACGTATTGTCTGATTCATGTCTCTAGATACTTTTTTGATACGTATTGACCATTATAATACCACCTATCTATGGTTGAATTATAGCACCATAAACCTGAAAATGAAACAAATCAAATTATTTTAATTTAAAAGTGAGACTCCTTAGAATTTAGTAAAGTCAAATTAAAAAAAAAAAAAAACATAAATCATATGATCTCATTCTAACGAATCAATCAATTATAACTGCATGGGTTGCTAACTCCAAAATTGAATACAAATTAGTCATCATTGAAGCAATATATGCCATTGAGATAAGAAAGTCATGGCAATTGTAGCTCAATTGGTTGCCTATCACCTTAAGAAGTTTGAGTTTATAGGTTCGAGTTCCCGTGGCTTTACCTTGATATGTTCTAGGGGTAATGGACTTACCTATAGGAGTGTTTCGTTGAGTATCCTTTAATTTTTCACACGTAATTTTTTTTAAAAAAAAAACCCACAGTACATGAATTATTATCTATTGTATTTGACACTTATGGCAAATGAACGACTTTTATTATTATAATACTAAACAACTATAAATCCAACATCTCAAACTTATGGAATAGACTATAATAGGTGGAAAATAAACATGAAAATAAAAATACGTTGTCTTACTGCCCTTCAAAAGAGAATTACTTTAGACACTGATACTTTGACTAAGATGGGATATTGGGACACCGAAGATAACAATTCAATCCTTTCACTTTTTAATTTATCAAAACTAAAATTAGATAAAAAAATATTAAATCTCTTATTTTTACATTATAATCGAATATTTTAAAAAGTCTGAACATCTTAATAAATAAAGTTTTTTATAATTAGTTTGTAACAATTTTATTTCATTGAACTAATCTCAAATTATATGTACAATTAAAATTGTATCAGACATAAAATTATATTTAAATAAATTATTTAATTTTTTTTGAAGTATAAGGTGGCCCATTAATGAGTAATCCAATAATATGACCCCGACAAAGGCACCGCATTACGTTGACTAATAATGATCCACATGCAAGCATGGCAGTTTCGTAATTTTCCGTATGAATAGAAGGGAGCCCTAACCCTAATACTCCCTTCCACTATAAAACGAAGACCCGAAATCTATAGCCTCCTTGTAGCTGTCATTTTTGCACGGCCTACCGCCGCGGCCTTCTCAGTCTCGCTTGTCATGTGCTTCGTCTTCTCTTCTGATATATACGTAGATTTCTCTTCTTCTATTTTTCTCTCTCTTTCTTTCCAATCATTTCCTCTTTTCCGTAATTTTCAATTCTTTTCTTGTCTTGTATTTCTTATTTTCTATTTTTTTATCTATTTTTGGATTTTTTTCATCGTTGCAGAGGACAAATCGACGCAATCGTCTGTTTTTTTTTTTTTTTTTATAATTTAGATATGAAGGAAGGAGAAAGGGACATTGTCATTTTATTCTTCTTTTTGGCCTTTTGGATCTTCTTACTGCTTGTTTTTTTTTTTGAAATTCTGATCTGGAATTTGACGAGGCATAGTGATGAAATCTCTATATGTTCTGATCTTTCTTGATTGATTCAATCCTCCTACTCATTCTGAATGCCTCTCATTTCCATCGGCACTTTTTTCCACTCATTAATCGTTGCCATTTTAGGTTAAGAGAGAAAAATCTTCCAAAACAAAGTATTTTGGAAAATGAAATACTATTTTTTTCATTCTTAAGCTATATTTGGCTGTGATTCTTGACAATATCTAGTTTTGAAGAGAAAAATTTGTAATTCGAAACTCTTTTCTGAAACTTTGAGATTACCATTTCTATTTTAATTGAATTATTTTGGACTCGAATACTTCTGTCAAACTGATGTAATGACTTTATTTTTTTATTTTATCATTCTAAATAAAGTTAAATAGTGAGACAGCAAACGAAAAATAATATTTAAAATGGATTTTCTGTCTTATTTTACTTCTTTATTTTCTTTTTATCAGGAGGATTTTAATTTTAATTTTTTTTATGTTGGTTACTGTAGCTGTGGCTGACGTCGACAAAATCTGGACCGTTCATTGCAATTTTTTTTTGTTTTTTCCTTTTTACTTTGGCCTTTTGGTTTGGCTTGTCTGGAAAGTTTCCTCATTTGGAGATTAGTCGTCGCCACTAAAGCTCTAATCATTTGATCCTCTTTCACACCTTTGGTAACGTAAGACTTAAGCCACACTTGGATCTCCTTTGGATGTTACTTTGAATTAACTAATTTTCATCCGTTAGATTGGAAGAAGGAAATGCAGCAATGATGATAAAATTACACTCTCTTGCATATCTTAGGATGACTTTTTTAATTTCTATGATTATGCTTTCAAGCACTTTTGAGCAGCATCTCCTTCTCCATCTCTATTTCATTATTATTCTCATTTTTCTATCATTTTTTTAATAATCGGTTCTTTTATATTTCTATCTTACCTTTTATTCTTATGAATCTTCTTTTAGTGTATTATTCTAGAAATAATTTTTTTTTAAATATAGTTATAGAATGAATCATTTTAATTAATATAAAATACTAAATATTGTAGTTTAATCATTTAATATGAAAGTATAAAAATAGACAATTGATTAAGACACTAAAACCAACACTCATCTTAAATCAAACTAAAGAACTGAGCAAGATTTTGATGGTTGAGTTAAAAGTCTATCGATAGGACACTTGTTGATTTTCAGTTTTAGATTGGTATTGTAATTTGTAACTTCAATCTTGATGTTTGGTACCTTATAAAAGTACTAATTAGAACACCATCTAAATTTTTTTTTTTTTGGAATATTGCCCTTTATATCCTTTTTACATTATATCATTTTGGTTATTTATATTAAGAGAAATGATTATAGTAATTTTTGGCTACATATTCTCACACGGGAGAATTTTTTCATCTAATGTGAGAATTCAGTTTTTTTTTTTTTTTTTTTAATTCTTGTTTTACCTTTCAAGAAAATTAAAAGGTAAAATAGAAATTTTAAATAAATTGAAAATTGAATTCCCGTGAGATAAAAAGATTCTCCCATATTTACCCTAATTGTTTTGGGAAAGGCTGTCTTCAACGAGACAGGAAGAGAAGCATAAAAAGGGAAAACGGGAAAGGGACAATTCTGTTTCTTTATATTCGAAATTGGCAAAGTAATTAATTACATCTGATGCTTTTTGAAGAAAAAAATAAATAAATAAAATAAAAGTTATTTATAGCACTGAGATATAGGAATGAGAAAAGAAGAACGTCCGGGAAAATGATTTCCAACAAGCAGAGTGAGTAGGGCTTTTGCAGGGCTTAAAGTTTAAACTATTGAACCGCTTTTGATTTTCACGAGTAAGGTCGTCCATAAAATTGTAATCATTTCATATTTATTTTTTAATTTATTTAACTCATATTTTAACAATTTAATGTAATTCACACTATTTTTAAAACTTCAAATTCTTTTTTTATTTGAGCCAATTAATTTGAATTGAGTTAAATCAGGTCATTTTGAAGGCTTTATCGTTGAATCTACAAAATTATATACTCTTCATCAAAATAAAATTTTTGGATTTAGATTCTACAAATCGGATATAGGAAATTCGTAGATCTTCGAAAATTCTCAATTTTATTATAGACACAACGGCTTTAAATGATCAAAATTTCATTAAAAAAATTGACACTTTGAGATTGAAACATGATTGTATTTAATGATTTTTTTATACATAATATAGGTATCTATATCCCATATTGGAGGTGATACTAATTTTGCACATGCACAAAGTAGATGAGATTAATCTTAAAGATACACAAAACTACTCAAAAGCCTCTTGTATCGAAATAAACTCGAAAGAAGTTGAACCCAAGATCTCTAATCTAATCATAAAAGCTTAGACAACTGAAGTAACTTGTGGATTAATTACAACAATTTTATAAGTTTATACTACTTTTTCAAATTTTATCACATTTTTATTCTTTCTGTCATATTTTATGAAACAAAACACGAAAACGTGTTCTAGAACACTATGTTTTAAATATAAAAGAAAAAATAAATAAGACTTATCCAGCATTAAGTGTATCTTAAAATGGTATTAAAGTACTTATAATCTAATTTATAAAATGATGTTAAAGAAATCTTGTTAAAAACTTAATCATCATATTCATATGGAGCAACTTAAACTCAAAATTTCTCGAGAACACTAAACATTCTTGGAATGATGATAAAGATGTAGATAAAACGGATTTACAAAGTTTATAAATTTCATGTTGAATCATCATTCATCAATAAATGAAAGTAACAGTGACCTAAAAATATAATAGAATTTTGGCAATTAAACTTAAAATAGTGTAAAAGTTGTGTTTGCTTCGACAAAAGTAAGTTGGAATCACATGAAATCATAGTTCAAAAATTGGAAACACGAGCATACGCCGATTGCTTGGTAAAAACAATTCTTGTGCCCATTTATATCCCAAAGTCTGATTCTATCGTTTAAAGTCCATTTATTTTACGCTTGACATTGCTTTTATTTTTTATTTTAAAAAAGTTATTCTATAACTTCAAATTTTAACCATACTATTGGAAGTAAATTCAAATACTTACTACAAATTAAAATTTCAATTTAAAACTCAATTTTTTAATCATTTAATCTTAATAGTCAATGTCGAGAGACACCCTTGAAAAAATATCATCCGGTGATTTCAGCCGTTAAAGATCGAATGGCTACAATTGATTTTTAGAGATGAAATGTTTGAGAATTTCACATGAATCTTGAATAATCATGTTAGATTTTGATTTGAAGTCTCTGGAAAATAAGGGATTAAAAATACCGGTGAAAATTACCTCTCACTACACAAGGAATAACAATTATCTTGGTTTAGATTCTTTTGTTAAGATCTAACCTATTAAGTGGAGTGACCCAAGTCTTTTATAAATCCTTAGATCTCTCTATACTTCCAATGTGAAACTTGTTTATACCTGCCCTAACAATCCCCTCCTCAAACGAGACCCTCCAACGGAGAGAAGGATGCCGACCATTCCTTTTGCTCGGGATATCTTTTGAATCTATATGAGGTAGTTTAAAACCTGACTCTAATACCATTTACTGGGCTTGTTAGACCCGACTTAGGCCCTTTGAGCCAAACCCAACATCTTCTTGGGTGGGAATCACTTCCTGTTAATGGCCAGGCCTTGGCTTATTGTACTTTCCATTGTTAAATATAAGTTCACTACTACAAATCAAAGGACGGACAAAAGCATTATGTAACTTTAGCTATAATCTTCAACCCAATTGAAATTTTACTAGAACTTTCATGGTTTTTGCCTCCTCTTCCTCTTGTCATTTATGACATGATGAGAGAAATAAAAAAACTGTCTACATGAGGGCACATGCCCATGTGTTTTTCCACTTTCAGTAATCAATCTCTTCCTAACTCCACTGTACACTGCACATGGTGCTTCTTCAAAATCAAAGAATTCCATGATGGAAAACAAAACAATTGCCCAACCTCAATCCCCACTACTTTCTTGTTCCAATGATTATTCTCACACATCAATCCATTGAAACAAATTCTCATCCCAATGATCCACCCACTCTCCTCTTCTCTTCTTTTTTTAATGACCGAAGGTGTCCAGACATCTCATTCGATTAGACCTTCGGGACATGTGAAAACCTCTCAATCTGCACACACTGGATAAGTGTACAGAGAGTGGCCATTTATTGGGATTGAAAGTAAATCGAACCCAAGATTTTGTTTCATAAGACAAGCGCCTTACACCATCAGGCCAACCCCCTTGGTCTCTTCTCTTCTGTTATACTGCAATAATCTGCTTTCTCATCATGATGACTAACAGTTAGAGAACAAGTTCCAATTTAAAAAGGAGATGAATGGCCAGCAATCATCACGAGTCTGATCTGGAGGCCCCAGCTGTGAAGGACGAAAGAAGACCCGCTGCCTGGACAGGTAGCAATTCCCCAAAAGTTGAGCCCAATTTCATTGTGCTCTCCCCGAACTTGCTGCCAACCCGTGGGCATCAACAAAGAACTCATTAGTCTCAGTTTAATAAAAAAAAATCCCTACACAATTTCCATAAGAAAAGATAAAGCATCAATATGCATTACTTGAGTCCAGAATAACTCCATGGAAATTGCTGCTTCTTTTTTTCCATTCTTCTTCCTTCCTTTCTTTTTGTTTTTTTTTTGTTTTTTTTGGGTGAGAAAGTAACTAAAAGAAATAGTCATGCACAAGCCTTTCTATCACCTTACATGGAACCAAACCATACTAATTAAAGGCCGATAGATGGGGATGAATGGTTTTAAAGATGTCGAAGATGACCACCATTTTTTTTTTTTTTTAAAAAGATACCATACTATTTAAAAAAAGAAAAGATGATGAGGACAATGGCAATGATGATGAATCAAGGCTGAGAAGAAAATTCAATAGTCTGATCCAAGTATCATCTTGATCATATTTATTGTGAGGTTCAGTCATGCAGATTCTGAAAACAACACATTCTGAAAGAGTCCATTCAAGTTGGGTGTGCAGTGCTGCTAATCTCTCATAATAATTTTTTTCACTCAAGTTGAGTGACCCTTAGTTACAAATTTCAGCCAAAATCAGAAATATCAGAAGAAAATTTTCACCCAACTGAAATTTGTAACTGAGGGGACACCACCTGATCGAATGTAGTAGAATGGGTCAAACCCTCTCCCCCTCCCCCACCCCCACCCCCACCCCCACCCTCTCTCTCTCTCTCTCTCTCTCTCTCTCTCTCTATTACTTCCAGCAATCACAGAACTGGGTAGAATCTACCCTCACCCAATAAAAAAAAAGAATCTGAAACCGAAGCACACTTAATCATACTTGATTTGATTATACAAATTACAACTTTTAACAGCGTCGCTTTGTCTTAAAAAATTCTTCTATTACATTCCAATCAGTCAAACCAAATGATGGCAAGCAGAGTCATATTCCATAAAGCTTGCTTCCTCTTGGGAAAAGGGCTTGATCCCCATTAAAAAATGAGAGCCTAAAGCCATGAAGAAAATGTCCAAATAGGCTCAACAAAGGGACAACAAGTAAATAAGTGGTCAATGTATTCCTCATTCCTCCAACAAAAGAGAACAGACAACAATCAGGACTTGACCCTTTGATGCAGGCACATCCACAAAATCAGGACCTTGCTCAAAATTTGCAATAATAATAATAATGGGTTAAAATGGGCTCTTTTTGAATGGTGAAAATGGGCTAATTCAATTTCAGAATGCTTGAGCTAGTCGACTTCTGGACTCGGCAACCTATAATGATCAGAAAGGAGACGAAGATATGTAAACAAGGCACTTGTTAGAAGCAACGGTTCAGACGAAATCATCAACTTATGACATCTTTGTACAATTTATGAGCCCCTTTTGATCGATCAACGAAATCATCATGATCATTCAAGGATCATGTTAGATTTTCATTCATCGAATTGGACAAAGTCCATATTGAAATGATCAAACTATATATAGTCCAAATCAACATGATCAAACTACATAAAGTCCAAATTATCACAATCTTCACTGGATCTCATTAGATCTTCGAACTTCATCAAAGAAGGGCCAATAAACACTTCTGGATACTCGGATCATGTAGATCACGTTATTTATGCTTTTTTACGTATCAACACATATTAACCAAACTTCCCTACAAAATATCTTTCTATGTGTGCTCATTTCAGGTAAGTTAAAATTGCTCCATGCATGATCAAACAATAAAATCTAGAGATCTATCAAGAATAGCTTTGTCATCCATGATCCAAGGTAAAGCACATTTAGAAACCTTAAGTTTAGATCATGTGATTTTCAATATTCTACATAAGAATGCAATTAAGAAATAAATAATAGGCTATGGAAGCAGAATTAGGATACTACATAAAGCTGAAATCACAAAACAAAAAACTTAACCATAGAATCACATCATATGTGCATTGAACACAGAAGCTGCAAATTGATATACATCAAAGAACTGAAGGCAAATAGAGAATGCAACAACAATTAACATATTAGATTACATAGTTCAATGTCATATACAAGGCTAGATAAATAATTTTAACCACCTACTTACCATAGAAAGAGTACAACACCCTTGTCACCAGTCCACTGCTATTAAGCAGTACAAAATATAGTAAGTATGAAGCACTGTTGTACATTTGTTATCTTCTTTGCACATAAATTTGAAGTACTGAAAATTGGAGATAGACACAAGTTACCTATTTTGAAGCATCTGGGAATCACAAGCCACCATAATATCAGCTAATTTGGCCTTCACATGCGCAATTTTTCCAGACAAAGCATTCAAACTCACAGTACTTTCCATTTCCTCAGCATCAAGAAAATTCAAAAACCCCATTATGACAGAAAAGTTAATCTTGGCAACAACAGGATCAGAAACAGAGCCATCATATGTATTATTCAATTTCTGTAACCATTCACCTAAGCTATTGAACAACATTGAGCTGTTAGTGGCAACCCAATTGGCCAAAACTGTAGCTCCAAAATCACCAAAGGCATTAGATAGTGACATTATTGTACCAATAAGTTGAGGAGTGGGAGAAGAACACCTACAGAGTGTGAGAAGACCACCAACTGCTACAGAATCTTCTCTTGGGTCTAAGAAACCGGAGCACAAGTTTAAAACTATTTTATCCACCTGATCCTTTGGCTGCATGGCTAGCTCTGATATTAACAAATCCCAAAACTTTTGTTGTTCCACAAAGTCCCAAGCAAGAGTGCTCCTTGCTATGTGGCATATAATAACAGCATCCTTGCCAAATATAGAGAACCTCTTCAATCCAACATCAAGTTGTGTGGCGACGAGATCAGAATGACCTAACTGGTCCACGAGTAGCCGAACAAAATCTTCTTTTGCAACTGATAAGTCAGGAAGATGGCAAAAGATGCTATGGAATAATGATTTTGACCGTTTCATTTGCCACCTACAACAAGACTTCAAATCAGAAAACAGTGACATAAGCAAAGCATGATCTGTGCCTTCCACACCTTGGGTTACAAAACCATTTGGGCAGTCATCCATTTGACAGACACTAATAGAATTACCCATATTTGACAATGGTTGTCTCATGCTACATAACTTAAGATAACTTCTATAAGAAGAAAAGGCATCTTCAACCAACTGAGAAACTAACTTCACATCCAATGTATTAGTTGACACAATGGAATAGGGAGAGTTTTTCTCTCTAGTGCTCATGAAGGCAATATACCCATTGACATGACATTTCAATAGTGATGCTCTCAAGTTGATTTCCTTGTCAGAATTGCTTTCATTATTCCCAGTCATACAATCACCATTGGTTAGGTCAGCATCACAGGAGTTTTGGCTGATATGACTCTGAAAGTTTTTCGAATTTCTCAAGCGACTGACTATATGTGCCTCATATGCAAGTCTAGATACATAAGAGAGTATGCGTGGGCCCACAGGATGACCTTTCTTGAACCAAAAATAGATGATTTCTTTCATCTTTGCTTGTGGGCAAAAGATAAAAGTGCGTATAACAAGGGCTGTTGCAGACTGAATTTCATCATCATAATCCAATCCCTCTGATGGACATTTGAGTGGATAGAACATCTCATACCCAGTTGGCTTCAAAGCTTCCATTATTTGAAAAGCTAATGCTTCAGAACTGGAATCAGAACACCCTCCAACTGCAGCATCACATGCCTGGTTATCAACAGTGGCATATGAGTACAATAAGACCTCCAGAGCATTAAGGCCCTGTTTCATCGATTCTTTAAATGATGATTCAAGATGAGATACTGACCTTGCTGTCACACTAATCTTTCTTTTTTTTGATGTTATTGAAGTATTTGTAATAATACTATCTAAAACATGAGTGCTAGGTTCAACAGGTTCCTTCTGTAATCCATTTTCTCTCTGGCAATTAAAGAGCCCCGAGTCCTTAAATGATGCTTTACCACTCTCTAGTAAACTCAATGGCGCAAGGTCAGCTAATTTATCTCTCACGACTTCTGGTTTTAAGCTCTGAATGAAAGTATAAAGCCTTTCCTTGATGAAGGGAGAAAGAGTGCTACAAGAAATCAATTTTTCAAATGAATGAACAACTCCTTTCCTTTGAATTATATCAAAAGATGCTGAGACACCATGAACAATGATATCCCTCCGATTAATATCATAATTATCAACAAGTAGAAACAGGAATTCCAAAAGGCTGTAAGTGATATCAACGTATTTAGGTATTGAATGCATCAACAAGAGAATTGCAGGTTCAATGTTCATGATGTTGTCAACATTCTCATCAAAGAAAAGCCAATCATAAAACAAGGCCAATTTTGCATTAGCCTCTACATGGTTCTTCCTGCAACACTTCAAAAGCCACCCAATTATGGCCCATCTCGGAATGATGTTGGATTGGATAATTTCATTGCTAGGGTGGTGTGCACAACAGATGAATCGCACAAGATCACAGATAATAGTCTCTCTATCAGGCATGTAAAGGAACTTCTTAGCAAACCACACCTGGTACCGCTTCTGATTTCCCCATTTCACAGAAGTGAGTAAAAACCGGAGCTGCATTTCCATCTCAGGTGTGACTCTCAGCAAAAGGTACCTACTCGATGTCCTTGAACCATAAATCTGTGAAATATCTGAGAACCCTGGAACCCCAAATGCAGTGGGATTTGATAACAAGTCCTTCCAAACATCACGAAATTCAGGAATATGCACTAAATCTTGAAGCAGACGAATGAGATCGCGACCAATTCGAAAACACAGACTGAAACAACCCCTCAAAGCTCGAATGCAGAATTCAATTTCAGAATGCTTGAGCTGGTCGAATTCTGGACTCGGCAACCTATAATGATCAGCCAGGAGACGAAGATATGTAAACAAGGCACTTGTTAGAAGCAACGGTTCAGACGACACCCAATCCCAATTTCCAGAAAGAATCTGAATCAACTCCATTGCCAACCACAAGTTAGCATTATTAAAATCTCCACCGGTGATCTGTCTCATCAGAGACAGTAAAAGATTCTCAACACCGATAGCAGACACATTGACCAATTTCTTACAGACCCAGAGCAGCTGGACCCGCACAGAATCGAGGAGTTTCGGATACAATTCGACAGCGATATTGAGAAGCAAATTTACAAAGACTTGATAGCCATCGGTGATAATGGCGACAAGGTGGGTGAAATGAGTTTTGGAGAGTTGGGGTTGGGTTAATAGACCATAGGCAATGGCGCGGTTGAGCTGAAGATACTCGGGTGGCGACAGGATTGAAAGAGAGAAAGGCGGTTTTAGGCGGTGGTGGAGAAGGGTGTGGGCTTCTCTGAGGGAGACTACTGTTTCGTTTTCGGCTTCGTGGGAACCGGTTTGAATTAACTTCGATGCCATGGTGATGGCATGACTGAGTGACGCAGCGGAAGCGATTTGAGAAAAGGCGAGGAGCGAAGCAGTGGAGGAATCAACCATGAAAACTCGTCCCTGACGCTCCTTCGGCCAGGCGAAACAGTGGGGAAAACGCCTAGGGGCTCTCGTCTCGGACACGAAGGGACGAACGAGAAACTAGAAATCTCGTCCGTGAGAAGACGAGGAAGAGGGACGAGAAACCAGAGGTCTCGCAGGTGGACCGAGATGGCCTGGGGTCTCGTTCAGGAGGCGGCGGAACGACGGAGAAGTCGCTTGTCTCTTCAGGGCGCCGGCAGTAGAGGAGATGACCGGGAGATCCGTCCCTGGTGCGGCAGGCGAACGAGCAGGCTTGAAGGTGTCCGTTCGAGAAGACGAAGGAGAAAGAAGAAAGGGTTGGACGGTCTCGACCCCTTCACGCAGGAGACAGAGACCTCAAGTCAAGGCTGGTCTGCAACGAGAAAAGGAAGAGAAGCAGAAAAGCGGAAAACGGCGAGAGGGACAGAGAGAGACTCTGTTCTCTATTTCTTTTTCTTTGTATTCGAAATTGGCAAAAATAATTAATTACATTTCATGCTTTTGGAAGAAAAAAAAAATAGTGAGATGGGGCACTAAAATTTAAAAAAAAAACTTTATTTTTGATAAAAAAATAAAAATAAAAATAAATTTTTTAATTTTTTTTTATTTAAGAAAACTGATTAGTCTAAAAATCACTATCTAAAAATAAATAAAATAAAAGTTGCTGCTCTAAATCATTAAGATATAGATAAATTTTTTATCCCAACTTTTTCCAAATTTTCTTTCCAATTTGATTCAATTTTAAATTTATAAATACATAACATAATCCATTAATTTTTAATTGTTTTAGAATTGACCCAAATTTCACTTGTGAAAAATATCTAAACAATTATTTTATTCTCCATTTAAAACCCACACACAACTTTAGGGCAACCGGTGTGGGGTGGCCATATATGGCTGGCTATGTCACTAAATGTAGCCAGCCATATAATTAAATAATATATTTTTTGATGACATGTATAGCCAACCTCGTTACACGGTATAGTGTTAACTAGAATGGCTACTTTTTTAATATTTTATTATTATTTTTTTATGTAATTTTTTTTACAAATTTAAAAGAAAATAAATATAAAGATATTACATATTTTTTTCACAAGTAATTAAATAAATTAACAAAACATATATATTTTCTCACAAGTAATTAAATAAATTAAAAAACATACATATTCTCTCACAAGAAATTAAATAAATTAAAAAGACATACATATTTGTGATGCTGGAAATGTAATTTTTCATATTGTTTGCGATAAATAAAATATTATTTTTAATATTTTTGTTTCTCAATAATTATAATTTTAATTTTTTGTACAGAATAATTTTAATTTTTTGTTTCTCATATATTTTGTTTACAAATGTAAAGGAAAAAAAATCAAAAGGTAAAGAGTTATTTTTTATTTTTTGTATAAAAATAAAATAATAAAGTAAAGAAAAAAATAATTATTTACCCTAAAATACAAATTATATGAAAAAATAAAATAAAAAATCCAAAATAATCAAATAAATAAATAAAAAAAGAAAATAAAAAAATCAAAAACTATATACAAGTTATATATATATAAAAGAGGAGATAGAGAGAAATGGCTTGCTGCGTCTATCTTACCGTATCTTATCCAGCCATTTAAAAAAAAAAACGGTGTGAGCCCCTAGCCAGCTCCGTACCGTCCAAATGAGGTGGCGACCACACCGGTTGCCCTTAGATGCCGATGTTTCGAAAGAAAGAGTGAGGGCAGACGACAGAAGGGAGCCAGGCACGGGCGCAGGTCTGCTATCTCCATTTCTTCTTCTTCTTCATTGTATTGTTTTTCTTTTAAGTTTGTTCTTATTTTCTGTCCCTTTTTTCTTCTCTATTTCTCTTTTTTTTTCCTGATTAGTAAAAACTCTCCTGTATTTTTGTCAAATGGCGTCTGTTAAATCAGATACATGCCCCCTTAGTTTCACTCTCATTCACATTTTGCCTTAATGGAATGGAGGCAGGGGCAGCTCTAGCAGACGGCCCGGCCACTCTATGATAAAAATTTGGATGGATGAATGGGTTGCCATCTGTACTATCAAATCCTCCGAAATGGGATCTACTGATTCATTCTAACTCTTTATTTTCTATTTTTAGAAATAAATAATTAGATAAATATGAACAATGTACTCCCATTGATAGCTTTCTTTGTCATTGTCTAGAAATTCATGTTTTCTTCTATTTTTTCCTGTTTTTCCTTGTTCTTAATTTTGCGTGCAATTCATTGATTTGGAGTCATTAATTTCAGGAAAGAAGGTTTTGGCTTGGTAGTGCCTTTGTAGATGTACTTTACCATGGCTACTCCAGGTGCTTGTAGAGGTACTGGTTTGAATGGAATGATGCTAGTTTGGCTGTCACTTTTTCTTGTTTTTGGAAATGCAAGAGATGTATCAAGAGAAGAATACATGGAACCGAAGGGACACCTCTTGTTGCCCAGTGAACATACAGTCAAAACAATTAAGGTCTGGCTTCTAACAACACTATCATTTCAATGCATTCATAGCTCAAAGTGTCATTCAGTGAACCATCTCAACTTTTTTTTTAAATGATTTAATTAGAAAAATTGGGATGCATCTGTTGCAATAGTTTGCCACATCGTGGAGGATTGGAATTCCGTCCATTTGAAGGAGATTCCAGAGACCGTAACGAACGAAAGGTGGGTGATGGAACAGCCTCGGCACAGCCTTGGTTTGGGGTTAGAGATTTTGGCCTGTTTTCTTGAAAGTCCAAAGAGTTCAGCCCATAAAAATTGGGCATGACATAGGCTAGACCGATCCTAGCTTGGGCCATTCCCATGGCTGGCCATCACAATAAGCTCTGAGATTGGGATTGATTTAATCAATTGAGAATCATGATAATGACCTTCCCATGAATGGACACTCCATTTCTGACTCAGCGGGGATCAGGTTAAAGGAATTTAGATGTGGCTGAATGAATTTAAAGGGAATAAGGGACCTAATTTAAATAAAGGAACAAAAGGTAAGGTTAAATGGGCTTACTGTGAACAGTAACTGGGAATAGAATAGGTGGTCAGCTGGCTTGTAGAATGGAGTGAGGAAAGGAAAGAGTATGGAGAAGTAAGAAGGTAGGGAAAGAGAGGGGTGTTGTATAGTTTACTGGTTTGCTGGCTGGCTGACAGAAGGGTGGAGAAGATGATGGCAGTGAGCTCAACCTGGCTCAAGGATGACTGTTTGGGAAGCCCAAACAGCAGTATGGCTTCAAGATCTGAAGCAGAGACGGACGGAAAAGGGAGCAGCCAAGCGTTTGCTGGGCGCTTCTCGTCCGGCAGGTCAGTTTCTTGCTAACAGTAGAGAAAGACAGAGAGACTCCAAGGGGCTGTCGAACTCCGGCGACGGCGAGAACCCGTGAAGAAAATCAAAGTAAACAATCCAAGCACAAATCTTGAAACGAAACCAAATCTATTTCATTAATCAAATTCGTGTCAATTACAATCTACCAAAGGGGTATTTATATACATACCCTAAACACTAAAATAGGAACGAAAATAAATAAAGAAAGAAGAAGAAAACAAGGAAAGGAGAAAGATAGAAAGAGGTGCCTGAATCGTCGGGATCGGGGACTGTCGGCATCTCCATCGCTTGGTCGGTGCTTGTGTCTGTAGAGAGGAAATAAGGGAAAGAAAGGGAAAAGGGAAAGTGGAGAACGAAAAGGAAGGGTTGCCTGTCGTGTCCCTTTTGGTTTCAAAACCTTTAGCACGTGTGTGTCACGTGTGACACACACGTGCTGCATCAGTCTCCCCCGGTTAAAAAGGACTCTTCCTCGAGTCTATGACCCTTGAAGCGGACACCGGAGGATGATATTCAAATAAGTCTTGAACGTTGAAGGTCTTCGATATACCATAACTATCTGGAAGATCGATCACATAGGCATTATCATTGATCTTGTGAAGAACTTTGAAGGGTCCAATCTTCTTTGGATTCAACTTGCTATAAGTACCTGTAGGGACCCTTTCTTTGCGTAGATATACCATGACTATATCATCCTCTTTGTAGACTTTCAATCATCGACTCTTATCTGCCGCTTTCTTGTATTTCACATTGGCATTCTCCAAATGTTGTTTTACTTCTTCATAAATCTGCGCCATGCGAGTAACCATATTATCTGCTGCTTGACTAGCACCGGGCACTTTGGGCAGCTTTACAACGTCCACTGGATGAGTTGGGGACCATCCCATGACAACTTCAAAAGGTGATTTACCAGTAGATCTGTTCTTTACACTGTTGTATGCAAATTTGGCTTGAGCAAGAGCCAAGTCTCATTGTTTTGGACGATCACTAGAGAGGCTGCGAATAAGATTTTCAAGTGTTCTATCGACAACCTCGGTTTGCCCATCGGTTTGTGGATGGCATGTACTGCTAAACTGGAGAGAAGTATCGTACCGTGACCATAGGATGCGCCAAAAGTGACTGAGAAACTTGGTGTCACGATCCGATGTGATGGTCTTTGGAACTCCGTGCAAACGAACAACCTCTTTGAAGAATAGGTGAGCAACACTAGAGGCATCTGATGTCTTCTTGCACGCTACGAAGTGAGCTATCTTAGAAAATCTATCCACAATCACGAAAACTGAGTCAAATCCACGTTGTGTGCGCGGAAGGCCTAAGATGAAATCCATCGATAGATCCTCCCACGGAGCATTAGGAACTGGCAGTGGAGTGTATAGACCCATGTTCTGCTCTTGCCCCTTTGATGCTTGACAGGTGTAGCATCTTTGGACGAATTTTGTAACATCACCCTTTAGCTGAGGCCAATAGTAGCGTTCTTCAATCTGAGCAATGCTTTTATCTTTTCCAAAGTGACATCCAAGGCCATCTCCATGCAATTCCCGTATAAGATGCTCTCGAAGTGAACTGCGTGGGATACATAGCTGAGTACCTTTAAAGAGGAACCCGTCATGGAGTTGAAATTCCCTTTATACGGCTTTTATTCATGGAGACGCTTACACTCATTTGCAAAATCTTCATCATCTGCATATAAGTCTTTAAGAAAATCAAAACCAATTATCTCACCTCGTGCGATGTTGAGTAGAGCTATTTTCCTACTTAAAGCATCGGCAACTTTATTTTGTTGTCCGGCTTTATGTTTAAGCGCAAAGGTGAACCCTTGAATGATAGCGATCCATCTGGCATAATTGCGGTTTGGAGTGGTTGAACCATTTAGATACTTAAGAGCCTGATGATCTGTGTAAAAGATGAACTCTCGTTGTATCAAATAGTGTCTCCAATGCTTCAAAGCTTAAACTACCGCATGCATCTCTTGCTCATAGGTAGATCATTTCTTCTGTGCATCGCTTAGCTTTTCACTGAAATAAGCCACAGGTCTGCCTTCTTGAGATAAAACTGCTCCAATGCCAACTCCAGAGGCATCACAATCGACTTCGAACAACTTGTCAAAACTTGGCAAGGCTAAGACAGGAGCAGTGGTGAGTTTCTCCTTAATCAAGTTGAAACTCTTTTCAACAGCTTCGGTCCATGTGAATTGTTTTTTCTTTAGGCATTCAGTCAGAGGAGCGGCAACACTGCTGAAATTCTTCACAAACCGTCTATAGAAGGTTGCAACGCCATGGAAACTCCTAACATCACTAACCGTTCGTTGAGTGGGCCACTCACGGATAGCACGGAACTTCTCTTCATCGACTCGTATTCCAGAGGATCCAATAACGTATTCCAGGAAGACAAGCTTATCTGCAAGAAAAGTACACTTCTTTTTATGAACATATAAACTATTGTTTTTGAGTACCTGAAATACTTCGCGTAGATGTTGTAGGTGATTCTCCTTAGAACGGCTGTAGATGAGAATGTTGTCAAAGTAGACAACGACAAACTTCCCAATGAAAGGCTTCAATACTTGGTTCATCAGCCGCATGAATGTGCTTGGTGCGTTGGAGAGTCCAAACAGCATCACCATCCATTTATAAAGTCCTTCTTTGGTCTTGAAGACAGTCTTCCATTCATCCCCGAGCCGGATGCGGATTTGATGATACCCGCTTCTGAGATCCAGTTTGGAGAAGACTTTGGCTCCTTCATGCATATCTAGCATATCATCCAAGCGAGGAATAGGGAACCGGTACTTGACAGTGATTTTGTTGATGGCACGACTGTCAATGCACATTCGTCAACTTCCGTCCTTCTTGGGTGTCAACAATGCTGGAACGGCACATGGGCTCATGTTGTTGCGAATCACGCCCTTGTGCAATAAGTCCTCCACTTGGCCCTGTAAGATATCAAACTCCTTAGGGCTCATCCTGTAGTGGGGCAGGTGTGGCAAACTGGCTCTAGGGACAAGATCTATGTGATGCTGGATGTCTCGAGTCGGAGGCAAGCCATCTGGAAGCTCATTTGGCATCAAGTCTTGGAACTCGTCCAGAATTGGGGTTACCTCTGGTGGGGCCAGTACGGCTACTGAATCTGGTTCCCGGACGACCAATGCAACGACTTCACCGGTTTTACGTGACTCACGCTCAATATTGTTGACTAGGAGAAAATACTCTTTTTTCTCCGGTGGTGGTGGTGGTGGTTGGTGGCCTTTTCCTGACTTGGTGCCGAGGGTGACTGTTACTCCATCTTTGCAGAAGGTGAAGATATTTGCACGTCCCCAATGGTGGGAATCAACCTCGTACTGCCACGAGCGGCCCAAAATCATGTGGCTGACGTCCATATCAACAACGTCGCAGAGGGCTTCATCTTTGTATCTCTTACCAAGGGAGAAGGAGACGAGGCACTGCTTCGTTACTCGGGTATCTTCCACATTCTTGATCCATCCGACCAAGTAGGGAGAGGGATGTGGTTGGGTCGGCAAGCCCAACTTGTCTACCATCAGTTGGGAGATCATATTCTCGCAGCTACCGCCATCAACGATAACATCACAGACTTTATCGTTGACGGTGCATCGAGTTCTGAAGATCTTGTGACGTTGTGATGGGAGGTCCTTCCCCGGTGTGCATAGCAATCTGCGAACCACCAAAGAGGATCTTTCGTCTCCATAGTCGACACAGTCTTCTTCATTGTCAACAACATCTTCTTCTTGTCCTTCAATGTACTCATCTTCTTCATCCTGGGCTTCATTAGTGGTAATTGCAACTGGATGACGAGTAGGACAATTATTTGAATGTTGTCCTGGAGGACCACAATGAAAGCAATTTCCTGCCATAGGTCGGGCGTACGGGTTGTTTCGTCCTGTGTCTTGGCCAGCGGCAGACCTCGGCGGGGCAACTGGTTGGTTCCGTAGTGGAACTTGTCGAGGAGGCACTGTCTGCTGAGAAGTACGTCCTGAGGCTGGTAGGGGAGTCGAAGAAGTTGATGGGAGGGTGTGCCTAGATCTGTGTATTCCTTTCTCCCGAGCGATCATTCTGACTTTCAGCTATTGTGGCTAACTGAACTGCCACGGTCAAAGTGTTAACAGGCTGATACCTGAAGCAGTCACGAAGTGAAACGCGAAGACCACCCAAGAATCGTGAGACTTGTTGGGTCTCAGTCTCAGGCAAGTCGGCTCTGGCAGAAAGGCGACAGAACTCTTCTGCGTAGTCACAAACTGCACAATTACCCTGACTGCAATTCTGATACTGATCGAAAAGAACTTGTTCATAATTAGCGGGAAGGAAGCGAGTCCGCAGTAGCTCTCTCATTCGTATCCATGAATTGATAGGACACTTCCCCTGTCGCCTTCGGGCGGCTTCTAGCGGTTGCTCCGGCCTTGAGTTGGCTGGCTACCAGCTTTACTTTTTGTGCCTCATCGATTTCCATGCAATCGAAGAAGAGTTCGACCTCAGAGAGCCAGTCAAGGAAGCCTTCGACATGTAGTTGACCGTTGAAAGATGGTAAGTCCATCTTTGGACAGTTTTTTCGATTATTTTTGTTGTCCGGAGGCTCACGGTTGTCTTCTGACTCCTCATCGCTAGAGTCATACTCGGGTCGAACTGGGGGTCTCCTACCACGATTGTCACGATCACGTCAATTGTCGCGGTTAAGCAGTTGTTGCATCATCACTCTCAAATCTTCAATGGAATGTTGAACTGCCTTCATCTCAGCCCTGGTGACAGCCTGATTGTCTTCAAGATTGGGAGTGGCAGCCATGGTTGTTTTTTTTAGAATCTAGGCTCTGAATACCACTTGACACAGCGGGGATCAGGTTAAAGGAATTTAGATGTGGCTGAATGAATTTAAAGGGAATAAGGGACCTAATTTAAATAAAGGAACAAAAGGTAAGGTTAAATGGGCTTCTTGTGAACAGTAACTGGGAATAGAATAGGTGGTCAGCTGGTCTTGACGCAGCGGGGATCGGGTTAAAGGAATTTAGATGTGGCTGAATGAATTTAAAGGGAATAAGGGACCTAATTTAAATAAAGGAACAAAAGGTAAGGTTAAATGGGCTTACTGTGAACAGTAACTGGGAATAGAATAGGTGGTCGGCTGGCTTGTAGAATGGAGTGAGGAAAGGAAAGAGGATGGAGAAGTAAGAAGGTAGGGAAAGAGAGGGGTGTTGTATAGTTTACTGGTTTGTTGGCTGGCTGACAGAAGGGTGGAGAAGATGATGGCAGTGAGCTCAATCTGGCTCAAGGATGACTGTTTGGGAAGCCCAAACAGCAGTATGGCTTCAAGATCTGAAGCAGAGACGGACGGGAAATGGAGCAGCCAAGCGTTGGCAGGGCGCTTCTCGTCCGGCAGGTCAGTCTTCTTGCTAACAGCAGAGAAAGACAGAGAGACTCCAAGGGGCTGTCGAACTCCGGCGACGGCAAGAACCTGTGAAGAAAATCAAAG
The DNA here is from genome assembly GCA_022113865.1 of Chimonanthus praecox. NCBI lineage: Eukaryota > Viridiplantae > Streptophyta > Magnoliopsida > Laurales > Calycanthaceae > Chimonanthus > Chimonanthus praecox. The sequence goes on along the minus strand of CM039090.1, from coordinate 7,953,192 downwards.
TAAACAATCCAAGAACAAATCTTGAAACGAAACCAAATCTATTTCATTAATCAAATTCGTGTCAATTACAATCTACCAAAGGGGTATTTATATACATATCCTAAACACTAAAATAGGAACGAAAATAAACAAAGAAAGAAGAAGAAAACAAGGAAAGGAGAAAGATAGAAAGAGGTGCCTGAATAGTCGGGATCGGGGCCTGAATCGTCGGGATCGGGGACCGTCGGCATCTCCATCGCTTGGTCGATGCTTGTGTGCGTAGAGAGGAAATAAGGGAAAGAAGGGGAAAAGGGAAAGTGGAGAACGAAAAGGAAGGGTTGCCTGCGGTGTCCCTTTGGGTTTCAAAACCTTTAGCACGTGTGTGTCACGTGTGACACACACGTGCTGCATCAATTTCCATCCACTCCACTAAACCTCTAGCTCGTTAATTGAATTGAAGATCCCTTAAACGCGACTGAAATGGGACTTTAGCAAAAGAAGAATCCGTATTTATAGTTTCTAGAAAATATTAGTTCTGTGTAAGAGGTGAGAAATTATTCTTAACCTTTGCCTTGATGTTTTTTCAGTTAATCTTATTTAATGTTCGGTTGACCATTTGAGAAATGCTGACAAGAGCTTGTGACTCTTGCAGACTGAATATGGTGATATCATTGATTGTGTTGATATATACAAAACAACCTGCTTTCTGACGAAAGTTTGTGACTCTTGCAGACTGAATATGGTGATATCTTTGATTGTGTTGATATATACAAACAACCTGCTTTTGATAACCCATTGCTCAAGAACCACAAGATCCAGGTTTGTTTTCTTTATTTCACCTGTATTGCTTGGATCCTTACTTGTCAAGAACCACAAGATCCAGGTTTGTTTTCTTTATTTCACCCGTATTGCTTGGATCCTTACTTGTTTCATCATCTGAAGGGGGAAATGTCTCATGGCAATAATGTTTGTTTCAATGGCCACCTCTTTTGAATTTGATTTGTTGAGTTTCTTGCACTCTTGTTGTTAATACTGATAGTCAATGCTACAATGGTTGCTACTATACTGCTTAAGTGCTAAGCTCTAGATTTTGACCAATTTCCAATGGAGAGTCACCACCTTCATCTTGTCCCCCTTAAAAGAGTACTCTGCTAACTGCTGCTGCTGCTGCTTCATATTACCATTACTCAATGGGCTGGTACTGCCTCTACACTAATACTGTACAGCTTTCTACTATTACCCCTCTTTGATAGAAAGGAATTACTGTACTGCTACTATTCATTTATTTGTTTTTATGTTTAGAGATAAGAGAAGAACTATTAATGTTATTATTATCGGGTAAAAAAAAACCATTAACAAAGGTTGACAGCCTTGTAAAAGATGGGACCATATACTACTATCACCACGATCACCATCGCAATTGTTTTTACTGTTTACTATCACGACCACTGTTTAGTTAGTTAATCTGCTGCTGCTGCTCGGGATAAATGAGGGTGAAATCATGGAGGCAGTCTGATATGTCTAGTGCAGGGGTTGCTGCTGCTACTTCCAATCATTTAAAATATAGAACTTCTCAAAAAGAAAAAAAACCATTTAACCCGAATGGGTTGGAGTGATGACCAGGAACCCTCCTCAGGAAGCGGGAGTTCTGAGTTTGATTCTCACTTCATCTTAAAGGACCACTCCCCGTAAATTTATCCGATGTGTGGGAGTAGAGAGGCTTACACGTCTGAAGGATCAGTTGATGCTCTAAGTGACCTGGGCACCTTGGTATAAAAAGATCATTTAACATTAGGAATGGTCCATGTATAAAGACTAACATTTGTCCTTTAAATAGAAATCAAAGGGTCTCTTATCCAAGGCCGGCTGAAGCATAAAGCAACTCAAGCGGTTGCTTTAGGCCCCCACATAGGAAGGCCCCAAATCCCTCTCCTCTCCACTCGCACCCACACTCAAAATCTCATTTTTGAATTGGTTGTTACAGCACATGTGATGAGAGAGGAAGAGAAGGGATAAAGAGGGAAGGACAGAGTGTTGGGTGGCAGCTGCAATAGAGAAGTAAGGAGAAGACTATGGAGAGAAGGGTTTAAGGCTTTTGGTTTGCTGGAGGGTTGGGAAAGAAAAGAGTTAAAATGAGAGGGGTGTGGGGCCAACACGGGATTAAGGTTTAAAGATTTTGAAATTTTCTTTTACTTGCTTGTTTCAAATAATTTAAAGCTCAAAATTGTAATCTAAAAGTTAAAATTTATTTTTTATTTGTTTTGTTTTAAAATGAAAATCCAAACGGATAAAAAGGTTGCTTTAAGTTAAAAAATTTGGGACTTTAAAATTGATTTTTTTTAAATACGACTTTTGCAAATTCGTAAAATTTTATTAAATTCTTTAGCAGAATTTTAACCTATAATTTCTAATTTCTAATTTCTATCATCACCTTCTTCCCCTTCCTTCCACCTTTTTCTTTTGATGTAAGTTGAAGTACGATGGCTTCTGAAGATGGGTCATTCTTATTTTTTTTAAAGAATTTATGATGTAGTTTTCTTCTCTTCTTTCTTTGTTTTACTTGAAAAATGAGTATTTAGATGAGTCTTAGAAGGTGGGTGAAGGGATATTGTTTTTTTCTAATAATTATTTAAAGGTATTTCAATCTTTTGAATTTTTTTCTCTTTTAAAGGATTTTTTTTTCCTTTAAAAAGGCCCCATTTAAAAAATTTGTCTTAGGCCTCAATTTGCTTCTAGCCGGCCCTGCTCTTATCTATGTGTGTCTCTGTCACTCCAATATTGACAAAACACAATGTTCATCAAGAGCATCAAAATAAATGTGTAGTGGGACTCTCACTGTTTTTTGGGCGGGAAAGGTGGGACTCTGGACATATTAAATAGAAATATATTACATATCTGCACAAATATATTACGGGTTAATATGATTTAATGTAATTTAAGTATTACTAGCTAATAATATATGTACATTAGAATATCTACTGAATATTATTAGAAAAGTTGTGTTAAAGAATACACCTGAGGTGAGCCCATGTTGAGGATGGGTAAAGTGCAAAATAGGTCTTAGGAACAGGTATGCGTAAGTACAATTTTGGCATGCTTTTGCTACTCTGGTCATTTAGGATAAAAAATAGGATATAAATTTTTAATTAATAGACAGAATTCCTTGTGGAGAATTACTCCACGTATGATGCGTGCTATGGTTTAGTGATACGAATGGTCAAAATGACGACATCAATCGTAAACTCAGTGATTCATAATCTTATGTCAAAAGAACCTATTTGAGATCCGGTAGATCTTGAGTTCAAGTCACTCTCAACACAAAAGGGGTCACTCTTCATAGTGTTACTTGGCGTGTGTGGATAGAAGGGTTTGCAAATGTTCCAAAGATTAGTCAGATTCTCTAAGAAGCTTGGACATCATCATCTTAAGAAAAGACTTTTGGACAATATCCAGCCAGCCAACCCCTTGCTTATTTCCCGGAAGACTGGTTGGGTGCGATGCCTCGACACCTCCGTACCTAATAAAAAAAAACTGTGATTTGTTGAAGATAGACATCCTATCTAGGCTGCTGAATCAAGTACACACATTGAACAGAAGCATGTAGTTGTGATTAGAGGTTTTCATTGATTATCGATCTATATTTCATGATGTAGAAAGTAGAAACACAAAAAATAGAATTTGAGCGTATTTTTTATTAAATTCGGACATACCACATGATGTTTGGTGTCAATTTTTTTCTGTTCTTTCTTTTTACTTGGTAGTAATTGAATGAAAATGATCTCCCATGCAGTGTGGTCATCGATCCATTATTGAATGCATGCTACTTGGTTTGGAAGATTTAACTCATATCAATACTTAAATGGTTATTATTTTAGCAAATTATAAGTCGATGCAGTAAGTAAGCTCCAATTTGTCTTTTAGTACACATGCCGCATCATGAATGAGTGAGTATAATAAACATTCCACAGATGAGACCGAGCTTCTTTCCTAAAGGTGGTAGAGTTGAACATCTTCCAGATGAATTCGAAGTACGCATGCGGCACTTAGACTGCCCTGAAGGAACAGTTCCCATTCGAAGGACAAATCTCGACCCCTCAAAATTAATGGAAATCAATAGAAACAAAGGATTACCACCTTAGGCAATAGGCACTGCTGTTGGTCATCAAGTCTTGATCCCAAACATCTGATATCCAAATCTATTTATTGTTTGTAGGATTTTATTTTTGATTCAGACTTGAGTATATGGTTTTGAATGTGAGACTCGGCTTTGTAAAAGTTTGGGATGTATTGGGCTAATGCAGGTTGATTTGATCTTCTTTGTTGATAACTTGGTATGGTGCCATCTAAATTTGCAAAAACAAATCATCTATATAAAGATTATCATCAATAAAATTCATGGATTTTATAATTCTAAATATTAGAGTTTTAAGAGTGGCTTAACTGATATTTCTGTGACTCGCATCTCTATTATAAAAAATCTGAGATAAAATGTTAGTTCACCAAGTTTTGATAATCTGGAAAGATCATGGAACATGGTATTTAAGGTCCAAGGTGCATTCAATGTATAAAGGAGTTTTAGATCTTAAGGTGCAGGTTACATTTTTAGGAGCAAGTCTTTTTATTCAATTTTGATTTTTTATAATTTTAAAGGTATTTATATTTGTTCGAGTTATGTATATTTTATGCATTAAAATAAATATAATGTAATAATCATTTACAACTATTTTTAAATATTAATGACAAGCTCTTACTTTTTTTATCCGCAACTATAAATTCAACATTACAATATTAGTAATATAAGAAGTTGATAAGAAAAGCATACTCCCTCTATCCCAAATACTTGTCCCATTTTGGAATTTTTTATTTTTAAGGATCATTTTTGCATGGATCTCTCCAAAAGGTTATTATTAGATTTTCTGAGTTAGTATCAACCTGATGCAAAAAATAATGAGGTCTAAGCGGTGTCTCATTGTGTAGATACTGCAGATCGGGTTCATCCACAGAAGCTCAATAATATTTTCCTAATTATGCAACACTACGTGATTGAGACGATGAGAGTCGGAGGTTAAAATAATATGAAATTAAGTACAGAATGTTGCATTTGAGCAAGTCAAAATTGATAAACTTCTCATCATGTTAAAATGAGATTTGAAGTTCATCGAGAAAAGTAGAGCTTTGATTTAATGTGAAAATAAATGAATAAGACAAGTAATTTCAGACAATTTTGAAATACATATCGAAGAAGTATTTTGGAACGAAGGGAGTAATATATAAAAACATTTGTAGGGGTTTCATGTGACTGAGAAAGGGACTAATGGCGAAGCAGATACCCTTTCTATATAGGCTGTAGGTCTTTCTAATTTTATTTCAGGCTCAAATTGGGGGAGTATTTTTTATGATTATCTTTCCCTTTTTTTTTTTTAATAATGATCATACTTTAGTCAATAAAACAAGGGCACAAATTGCAACTAGATAGAGGAATATTTAAAGTCGAACATAGTAAAATAAAATATTAAGGAATTTGATAGATTTTGTTGAGATTTTTCATTTATTTTTTTTAAAAATAAATTAATCATAGGTTGTTCTCTTTATCAGAACAATAGGATAATTATATTCATTTCGAAACTTGTTGAATATAATCGAGTTATATCTTTTGCAAAGGTTAAATCAATCATTAGAAGAAGAATTAGATAAAAATCAAGGATACATTCTATCAAAATTGTGGAATTGGCTTGTGGACTTGCATACTCTTTTCATATCATTTTACTGGTGAAAACCTTCTCATGGATGGCTTAAATTCACTTCTTTGGTTCCAATCATTTATTCTCTCTAGCCTTTCCAAGTTAGGGTTAAATTAAATTGAGTGGTCAATGTTTTAAAATTTAAATAAAAAAGTTTGAATTTTTAATTAAATTATTTAATATAATAAAATATTAAATATTTTGTTCAATTCAAAATTAATCTAAAATTAAACTTTTGATCCAGACCCTCAAAATGCAACTCACTAATTAGGCTCAATTTTAAGTTGTGTCATCATATGATATTAATATACCATGTGGTACGTTTTAAAATTTCTATTAAAATTGGAAAATTATCTGTCGTGAGTTTAATCATAATTTTTAAATTAAATTATCAAGTAATATTTAAAATTAAAAACTTATAACTTTTTATTCATTCATAATTATTCATACCCATCGTTGAAACTTGAAAGTTTATTCTAAGGCTTTGAACCGGTCACAACAGATAATTTGTCATTACTCGTTAGAAAATAGAAATCCCTCAATTTGAATGTTCGGGCGCGCAGAGAAAGTATGGAAGCTTGGAACGAAACCCTTGAGTCATCGCCGCTTGATCTCGAGACTATTCGCAGGTGCACGTTTGAATCCGCACTCCATCATTTCTCTTTGTCTTTCTTCGTTTCTCACCTCTTTCTTTTGACAGACGAGTGAAAGAGATCTCCGACCTTCAAAGGAGCGCTTCAGATATCTCGGAAATCCCCTCACCGGAGTCTCAGAAATTGCTCCAAGAATGTCTCCTCCAAATGCAGGTAATGGAATTTAGAATTCTGGATTTTTCTCTTTATTTTTTTTTTTTAACTCATTTTCTTGTTCTATTTTATCACTCTTTTTCACTTTTTTTTTTTTCAAACATTTTGTTTAGGTCAATTTCCAGAAGATAGATTCGGACTTTTCAGACTTTGGGTCTCTAGGGATGGAAGATTTGGGTATGTATTTCTATTGAATGTTAATGTCATTTGAGTATGCACTTTTTTTTCCTTTTTTAATTTGACTTTCTTGATTTATCATTCAGTAAAAATGTGTTATTCTAGTGGGATCATTTGTGCATGTTGCGACTTGTGAGAGAGGAGAATGAGGTTACTTATGTCTTGGGCTGGAGAAAGTAATAAAATTGGGAGATCCATGAACCACTATCATATTTTCAATGAATTGTTTTTTTTTTTTAATGTAAGATACTAAGATATTTCTTAACAAAATCTTCCTGTCCATAGAAAAGACAAAAGACAAAGCTAGCGGGACTCACTTTTTGATACTATTCAATAATGGCCGAGTTTTATAAGATTAACCAATGATTTGTTAGAAAAGATAAAACTATATGCATTCTTAATTCCCTATGCTATTACATGTATATATAGCCTCTAGCCGACCCTAAGGCTATCACATTCAAACTGTAACTCTATTCTATCTTAAATCAAATATATCTCTAAAGTAGAGATAAACTCAAACATAGAGTCCTAATTACATATAACTTCTAATAATATTAGAACTCTAAATATATTCCAACACGCCCCCGCAAGCTGAAGCGTGGATGAACGTGAAGCTTGGAACGTGAAGAAACGGCAGGTGAACTGCAATTTATGCACATCGACTGGCCATAAAGATTTGATGAAGCAGCACACTGATTGGTTGCAAAAGTTGTTGAAGTGGCAGCGTTGACAGGCTGCAAATATGTGTTTATGTGGCAGCGTTGACTGGTTGCAAAAAAGATAGGCGGCAAAACAGATGGTGGCCTGAAATAGAGAAAAAAGGCTTGGACGATGGTAGTGGCCGTAAGACAATTGTCCGGCAAACAATGATCACAATATGCGATAAATGCAGACGACGAATGACCTGAAAAACAAGATGCTGAAGCAATCATATCGATCAATCAGATCGTAAAGGCCAGCGAACAATAGCTATAGCCATAAAGGCCAGCAAATAAAGGCTGAAGTCATAAAAACTAGCAAATGGGGCTGTAGCCATAAAAGACTAGCAAATGGGGCTGTAGCCATGAAAGGCCAGCAAATGTGGGGACGAATCAGATTCTTCCAAATAAATAAGTGGATGAATTCCACAACAAATGGACATGTGTCCAAAACATGCCGTCTCATTTTCGAGAAACGACAAAATAAGACGAGCTCGAACGAAAGGCAAGTTGCGTCCCTTTCTTCGACTAAAGAGGCCGTCTCATATTGGAGAAACGGCAAAACAAGGCTGCTCGAAAGACAATTTGTGTCCCTTTCCGCAATTTGTGTCCGTTTCGGCAACTTGTATCCTTTTCTTCGAAGCGTCGATGAAACTGATGAAAGTAGGAGGAGAAGGACAATTTGCGTCCCTTTCTTCAGCTCTCCCCCTTTCTTCTTGGCATAAATCATGGCAAGAAGAATCAACAAAACAGGAATGGTGCACAAAATCGCAACCATCAAATTCGCAATAGGTGATCGATCATCTGAGAAGCTGGTGGAACTTCTAACTGGGCGCATGTTCGGGCAGCACTAAAAGGATCGAAGAATACAATCTGGATAGTTTCTGATGTGCTTTGGAGCAGACTACGGTAGTTGCTTCAAAAAACCCACCGCTGGTTGCGAGCATCCATGAAAAAAGGAAAAAAAATTCCCCGATCTTCTTCAAGATGGACCGGCGGTTGAACAGTGAAGCACCAAAGGATGGTGCAGACGGTGAAGGTGTAAGTATGCAGCAGCAAAGGTGGCAGACACAACAACAATGGCAGATGCAAAGCCGGCAGCAAGACTTGAGATCTGAAACCCAGACCTGAGAACCAGAGAACAAGATCTGGAAGAGACTGTCTGAGATCTATGGGTCGACCGGTGCTAAGCTCACACTAATCCAGAAAATAGATCTGCTGCGACAGAGCAGCTAGTATCGTCGGACGAGAGAACTGCAGCAGTGGAAAAGGGGTCGGTCGGATCTGAGTAGAGCAAACTCTCCCCCTCTTGGTGATCGGCGGAGCAGCAAGAATAGATCTGATCTACAAACAGATTGGAAGAGAAGAACAATGGACTGCAGCACGGCTCATGAGTTGAAACAGAGCCAGACCTGGGCGTGTCAGGCCAGATCTGATCACATCGGTGGGGCTGCAAGGTCCCAAGGCAGCACTAGGAAGGTGTGATGGCAGATCTCCCAAAATGTTGGATCTAGGCGGTGTCCGATCTGAGGAATACAATGCTTAGATCTGCTAGGTGGTGGTTGCTGGGATGGTGATTGGGCTGAAATCAATTTGCTTGGCTGCCTCTTTGGCCAAAGAAGTGAGGAAAAGGCAGTAAGAACCAGATCTGCAGATCTGGAAAATAGTAAGTGAGATATGGCTTTCAGATCACGGATGAAGAAGGCCATGCAGAGAACAAATCTGAGATTCCGGCATAGGTTGTGAGTTGTCTGGTGGCAAGATGGCCAGAGCACGATGCGGCAGAATGGGGCACTGTGATGGAGGCAGCTTTGCAACAAATGGCTGCAGCAAATCATCGTATTTGTTGCCGACAATCTGAAAGAGGGCGAGGTGGAGATCTCGTTGGTGATGACCAAGTGACCAGATCTGGGTTTTTCTCAAACGGACGAGAGATTGTAGAAGAAAGACGATCAGATTTGGGAATGCACATGAACCATACGGGAGCCAACAAAACAAAGGCCAGATTCGGCGAATCTAAGCTTCTGAAGAACAGGAGGGAGCCTCTCACTAAGCTTCTGAAGAACAAGAGGGGTAGCAATAACTGATATCACTTCATTTGTTTGTTCCTTCTTGAGCGGTGCTGATCTGCACCCAATGGTCTATGCAGACCTTCTTTGTGAACAGATCTAGTACGAGATCTGAGATAGGAAACAAATCCTGCTGCGACAGAACATGAACAGTGTGCTGAGACAAGTGGTGATCAGATTCCCTCTCTGAAAAAGTCCAGATCTAAGCGTTAGATGGGAGGGTGCTGAGCGAGAGGGTCAGCGTGGGGCAAGGATGATCAGTAGGCAACGCTATAGAACACCAAAGAAGGCCATGCGAACAGCAGCAGGAAACTGCTTTACTCCTTACAAACGGGATCGAGATGTCGCTCCCTCCCTCTGCCGATCTATCTCCCCCGGCAGAGGGAGAGAAGTGGTGCAGTAGAAAAGGGGATGGGTTTGTTGTTCACACGCTTTGCAGAGAAGATTATCTCTGCCAGAAACGTGGACGCCAAAAGACTCGATATGCTGAGCGGTGCTTGTGAGAAGAACAACAGATCGAGATTGTAAAGCACTCACCAACTGTGGTTGTAGATGTCCCCTCCCTCTGCCGATTTTCGACAGAGGGAGAGAAGAGGAAACCACGTCAAATTGACTCTCAAATCAAAATCATAACCTGCTTTAATACCATGTTAGAAAAGATAAAACTATATGTATTCTTAAATCCCTATGCTATTACATGTATATATAACCTCTAGCCGACCCTAGGGCTATCACATTCAAATTGTAACTCTGTTCTATCTTAAATCAAATATATCTCTAAAGTAGAGATAAACTCAAACATAGAGTCCTAATTACATATAACTTCTAATAATATTAGAACTCTAAATATATTCCAACATGATTGTCATATATATATATATATATTTAGAATTTCATCTTTATCGTGCTCAGATCTGTATATTCATTTCCTTCTCATATTTTGTTTGAGAAACCGCTATTTGGTGTCCATCAGATTTGTACTTGGAACATATAAAGAGGGAGTTCAAGTCAGTTGAGGCTGAAAATGCAAAGATCTCTGATGAAATCAAGGCTCTCAATAGGGCTTTCATAGAAGGTAGGTTGGATGTGATGTGATAAAGATTTTGATACCTAGTTTTGCTAGTTGTAGGCACTTATATCATGGTATCTGCAGATTCTATTCAGTTGGAGGGTGACCTTGAAGTGATGGATGCTTCACTGAAGTTTATTGACTCAGAGGTTAATTCTTTGATGCTTTGATTTGTTTGAAGTGTAAAATTCAGAAAACTTTATGAAGTGTTTTTATTTAGATAAAGTCACTTGGGATGTCTTATTTGATCGCAAACTCAAATATATTAACTCTGTCAAGTTGAGGTGGTTCGTTCCATTTTGCTCTAATTTACAACTAAATTCATGCATTTATTTATATGATGTTGAAGGTCTGCAAATTTATTACTTATGATCCTTGATTTTGAATTAGCTCAAGGGAAGGAAATACCATTTCCTTTTATTGAAAGCTGAATCTGGTTAACTAATCCACGTATTAGTTGTTGTAGGTCTAGAATCAAACTGATGAAGGCCAAGGCTCAAAAATTTAAAGGGAAATTCAACCAAGGTCTTCTGGGGGTTTTAGATCAAGTTTTTCTACTTGATCAAGGGGAAATAGATCTTAGGCCCAAGAATTGGAAAAAACCCAAATTTCAGTTTTACCAAGGAACTGAAGAAAATCCTCGGATCTCTCCCAACTCTCAAACAAAAGCTAAAAGAAAGAAGAATCTATTAAGAGATAATCCAACTTTCTGATGGATCTAAATTCTAGTTCTCAAAAGAGACTTAGGCTCAAACCTCAATGAGAAAATTGACATCATGCAATTCTCACACAATGAAGTGTAGAATCTAATGAATTCTAGAATTTAATTGCATAAAATAGATTAAATGCAAATTAAATAAAACTAGAAAACAAAAAACTAGATGGATGGAACTTACCTCAACTAGGAGAAAACAATTGCAAAACTCAATGGGATGGTCCTCATGGTGACCATACCCCTTTATTCATACTAGTTTAAGTTAAAAAAATTACAATATTGGCATGATCTAGATGATTGTCGTGTGGCATTTTAAAAATAACATGAAATCCTAACCTTTCATTGCAAGAAATCAAAAAGGAAAAAAAAACCAAAATTGGGAATGCGAAGGTTGACCAATGTTCCTTTCTTTTTTCTTGCTTTACTTGGGGAACAATCCACCTTCTTTGACTTGTTGACCACCTCTTTTTTGCGCTTCTTTTGTAATTTTCATAACCCTGCCTACTTTCTTGCACATGGGCCTTTGAAAAGGTTTTTTTTTTTCTTCTGTTGAGATGGTAACTATGGTGAATATATTACAAGATGTGCAACAAAAGGAGAATAGAGGAAGGAGGAACTAGAACAAGTAAAGGATAACCTCCTAAAAACCCCACGTCACTGAGGAGAAAGAAAGAAAATGGCACAAAACTCCACAACTCAAAATACAAATTACACCATTCCAATGCACTTCTTCCAGGCTCTAGAAATGTCAGAAATAGAGAAATCGTGAAACTCCTTCAATGAAGACGCCCATGCTACACATTTTGCCTTTACTCTATGCCTGACATCAGAAGGTTCTCTTCTTTCTTCCTAAAAACTTTGTTGTTTTGCTTCCACCATAAACTCCAAATAGTAGCTAAAAGAACCAACTACCACAAGATCGAAGACCTTGAAGGGCAAAAGTGGCATTGAGAAAAGGTATTTGGAGGCCCAAAGAACAAAAATAGGTCCTATGTCCATATACTAGCTATTGGACACTTCATTTAGACAATTTGGAGACCCAATTGGTTAATTTTGACCCACTCTTTGACCTATTAAAATTTTCATAAAATTGCAAGGCTGATGAAATTATCTCATCTGAGATGTCCTCAACATGAGCTCATGGTTTATAGATGTTTATTAAAGAAAGTATCAAGCATTGGCCTTGCATTTAAGAAATTGTGAGAATCCATCTGCAGTACATGTGGCATACCTGTATGTTGATCCAGCTCATGGAGCTTGTTTCTGTAGCAGTGCCGTGGGAATATTCTGATGCCAATCTTTCAAAAAAAATATTCTGATGCCAATCTGGTGATCTTGATGATAGAAATTCCATATTAGAATATGTATGCCACTTTGCAGGAAATGCTGTTTCTTGGTTGAGCATGGAACAAGGTTGGTTGCTTCATACACTTGGGAAATGGAATATATTGCTTGGCATCCACATATGCTGTTTGGATATAAGATTTGAAGCTTAATATAGTTGATACGGCAGTTAACATCTAGTGTGATAATATGGCTGCTATCTCGTTGACTAAAAGTGGAACTAATCTCTAGGAACAGACACATTTCAATATCCGTTGCATTACTGGTATGAAGAATGATGCAAGTGTTGGATACTTGCTAATAGGAAATGAGATAGCTGATCCCTTGATAAAAAGCATCTGGAGATAAAACCTCATGATGGAATTTCTCACAGGGTATAAAACCTGAAACAGAGAAAACCTTCTGACAGATGATCTCTGATCCATAGTGTTGAATGGATTTGTCATGAAGGTCGAAACCCAAATGGAATAACTTCGACAGAGATCAGTCCTGAAGGGTAAACCAAGCATAACAGAGCAGTATAACACCTTTTGACTAGGATGCAATATGGTCTTTATGGCCGAATGATAGATGTTGGCACCAATAAAATGTATTTTGGTTGGATATCTACATACGGGGAAAGGTGTTTTATAATAATCACAATGAGACAAAGTGGATATTTTCATTGGTTGATTATTTTAATTAATGAATATTTGAAAATTCTCTGAATGGAATTTTTCAGTTCATCTTTTGAAGTTAATTAAAGTTAAAATTATATTATATTTTCAAATAATTTAAGGTTATTAAAATTTGGCGAGATTAAAATACATGCTTTTGATGATTGGATCTAGCTGAATTTTTTGGAGTCTCATATTGATAACTTATCTTCCATTGGATCCATTACTTTGATTAAAGCAGATCTTACATATAATGTAGAGGTGGATTACTTTATTAAGTAAAGAAGGTTAAAAAAAAAAGACAACATAAAAAATAAACCTGTAACTTATGTACAAAGAATGGAAGAACAGAAAGAAGATGTGATATTTTTCCTTGTAGAACAACATGATAAAAGAGCGAATTGTCTGGTGCATGTAGAAACTCGAATCATTTCTATATCTGAATATATCCTATGTGGGCCTCACTACAATTTTCTGCTTCTGATGTGATATTTTCCTGGTAGAACATGGCAAAGAAGCAAATTGTCTGGTGCGTGTAGAAACTTAGATCACTTCAGATCTGTATATTTCATACTTACACTATTGCACATTGTTGGTATGGTGAGATTCACCATAGTTTGTGCTTTTGGACTCATGTACAAAAGCCCACAACATACATATGCCTGTGCCCAATGTTGCTTCTGTATGCCCTTGCACAATGGCTCTGCGTTTGGAGAGAGATAAATAGACCGTGTTCTAGACATGCAACCGTGTACATGGAAAACACCAACACAGCTCACATTTCTGATTTTAATCTCTTACATGGGTTGCTGTCTTTGCATGTTCACATTCCATATGTATAACCAGTGATTTTTGGGTACACGATGGTGATGACTCAACACGTCATATTACAATTAGAGGAGAGATTTTAGCAAAGAAATCCCATTGCTATTATTAGGAATCCGAGAGATTTTGGGCATCATTAGTAATTTTAGGAGATTGAATTAGAGATTTTAGAGATTGGCATTTTTCACAGCTGTTGGTAAGATACGGTTTTTGGAAGGTCACTCTTTTGAAAATCACAGAAAAGTTTGTGTGATGTTATTTTGGTGATTATCATTAAACAAAAAAAAAAATTCTTGGTGACTGCCAATGCAACATTTTGTCTGGTTGTTCCTGTGGTGGTCCAATTGTGGCACTATGTAGCTATGGCACATGGGTTAGTGGATGTAACTTGATCAAATATTAGAGTCTTTTCCCTTTTGATGGATGTGGGCTTGATCAAGGAGCAAACTAAAAGAAAGTTGCTTTACTTTGTTCCCATCATATTTCTGGTCAAATAAAAGCTAAAATGCTATGCCATTCATCATTTTTCTTATGACTTGATGGAGCAAATATAAATTTGTAACTGGTGATATTGTGCTATGCATTTTCAATAGTCCATGACACGTGGACTGCTATTTGTACTCGGACAGTGAATTGACTTGACTTGACTTAAGATTTTGACCCAGGTGTGTGAACTCAACTACTTGGGCAGGTCATTTTCTGTTTTAATTATTTTCAAAATATTTAATAATATAACTAAGTATACAGGAAGATCCTAATCCTCCTACATTTGACATGTTTTATTATACTTTTAAGTCATAAATCCCCATTAATCTTTTTATTTCATTTTATTTTTAGTTGAGTTAAATTATTTTAATGGGTGATATTTTGGAAGAATTCTTCATTTATTTAAGCTTAAAAAATATTTTTACAAATATAATATGAAAAGATATTATTTTAACTAATTGGATGAATTCACCTAAGTTTTTTATACAAATATATTTTAAAAACACAATAATACACTACGTAAGATGTGGGATGGTGGTAGGTAAAAGGGTTTTCTACATAGTGGTCGTGTGTAGAGCATGAAAATTTTGACCAAAACTTGGCTTGACTTGCTTTGACTCTGATGAGTCATTGAATCCTTTTAAGACTTGGTAAGACTGTCGAGTTGTGCTTATTTTCTAATATAAGGCAAATGGGTGACTTTTTTGACCTAGCAGCCCTCAAAATCATGTCGACTCCAACGACGATTTGCATTTTTGCACTTGAGTTAATGGGTTGTTGCATCTCCTATTTGTTATTTTTGTGTTTTATTACCTTTGAATATTTTAATATTTTATATACACTAAATTGTTATTTGGTAACTGATAAGTTATGTAATTTGATTTGCTGAATGATGCCCTATTTTGAAATTATTTTATTTATTTTATTCCAGGATAAACTGTTGATATGTTGTTTACATTTGCTAATAGGTATATTGACTTAATTAAACATATGGTTAGTCCTACTTACAAATTATTCATAAATCATATTGGACTATTTTCATATTATTCTCTAAACCTTTCTATAGGGCTTGGACAAATGGCAAGCTGACGTAGAATACTCTCTTCCTGGGGATAACCAAAGGAGTTTGACCAATTCTCATAAAGACTGCGACTTTCAGGTGCCACTACATTATATCATATTTTTTATTTTGTTTTATTTTTCAATGATAGGGCTTGGTATTTTCTCCAAAAAGAACTATAACATGTATGCTGTCTTTGCTTACAAGATTTAGATCTCCTTGTTGTTTGCCAGTTTGCCATGTACATCTTTGAAAGTTCCATTGTACTTTTGTCATTGTTGAAAAACAAAATACTCAATTCAGAAGTTTACCCAGTTAGATACTTGACAAGTCCTGATAAAGCCATTCTTGCAAGACATGTATTTTACATATGAAAGTCTAAAAATGTGATAGACATAAATAAAAGTCTGTGTCTTAACCAGTTAACCAAATCTGTATTGACCATTGAGTTTTTTCATCCAGTCTTCCCAAAACTTATTACATTGAGTTGTAGGATTGAGTTTTTAGACTAGGATTCATGTAGAGTTTCACAACTACTCTTGAGATTAATATAGGATTTGATTAACAATGTTGACGAGAATCACAAGGTAAAATTGCTCAATAGCAAGTTCTTATATTTGAATTTACTTTTTAGTGTGGTCTATGATGGACCATGAAATGCAGACTTTCTTTCATTTGCAAGTCCCATCTTTCATATGGAGATTATCTAACTTTCTTCTAATAAAATATTGAAGTATCTTAGTTCTTTCCTTTATTTATGTTATTCTCTTTCAGTTAGTTGCTTTTAAATAAAAGGTAATTGGTCATGGTAATTAAGCTTGAATTTTTGACATTTGGCTGGTGATATTGTGCATTTGTATTATCTTGTTACTTTATTTTATTTTTAAAATGCCATCTATTCTACTCAAGCTTCTCTATTTTTACTAGAATTTTCTTTTGAGCCATTGGATCATTCTTACAAAATGTGTAATAATCTAATTCTACTTTTTTTTCTTTTCCAGATTTTGGAACTTGATCGTCTGATTGAGAAGGATACTATTTCTTTAAATGCTTTGCTGGATGTAGAGTGTGCCTTTAAAAGGTATTGGTGTTACCTAGAATCCTTTTTTTGTCACCAAAAAACACAATATTTGGGTACTTGGGCAATACATCATTCCTTGTTTCCCTTCCCAAAGGGTTAAGATTTACAAGCAAAAAGAGGCAGTACAAAGGGGCCTTAAAGCTTTATAGGAAGCTAAGCCCTGAGAAAAAAAAATACTGAAAACATCTTTCCAAAAAAAAAAACACTGGAAAGGATAACTCAGCTTGTAAAAGACACTGACTTCCCTAGACGAGCTAAAATACATTCTCATTTACCAAAGACTTTCCCAATCTCAGGACATGTACTTCCAATAGCAAACAAGAAAAATGATTTTATGAATCTCTTTAATAGAATCAGCAAAATTCACAAATATTATGAGTCCTTGTTGTACCGAGTAATGACTTCAATAGATGATCTCCAAAAAGTAAAATTGTTCTGCAGGCCCCAAATCCCAAATCAAATTAGGGAGTTAGGGGTTGGTGCTTTTATACGCATTTTGTTGGGTGGTGATGACGGAAAAGTGTTTACAAAATATAATCTTGTGAATGGGAGGCTCCTACAAGACGATGAAGGCTTGACTTGTGTTCTTTGTGATTGGGAGGAGGGAAATGATCATTTGTTTCTTCATTCTGATTTTTGTTTAGCAATATGGAAGTGGTTGTACATTTGTTTGGATGTAATTGTTGGTTCAAGGATAGATATTGGGAAGCATGCACAGAAGAATGGGAGATTTGTTGGTCATCAAAAAAGAATGGGAGATTGTACATTCATGGTGAGGGATAAAAACGTGTGGACAACTGTTTCAACGACTATCTTTTGATCTATTTTGAAAGAAAGAAATACATGGTTTTTTGAGTAAAAAACAAATTGAACTTGGGAGGTTTTGAGTTGCCAACATTAAGATTTATAAGTTGCCATGTCGAGAGTCAAGAAGGTAGAGGCCACCTGCTTCGTGGTTAGATCCTGGAAAACAAAGTGAGAAGGAAAGAAAGTGACTGAGCAATTTATATGTTTAGTCAAGGCACTAACATATAATAAATTGCGGGATAAATTGGGAACATGCAAAACAGAGGGAAGGTCCAAATTAGGAGTAACGGGAACAATTCATTTCCCAACAATATCTGTATATGAGCCGTTAGCTAATTTAACCTTACCACATAAAACACGGGAAAGGAAAAAGAAGATGGTGGACATACCAGGCATATGCTCAGTAGCACCAGAATCGACAATTCAGGAATGATGGGAGACATGGTGTACAGATGACTTAGTACCTGAAGTAGAGGAGACAATATTGGAAACCTCAGAGGATTGAAGACGCTCCAATCGTTGCAGTATTAAGTTAATATCCTGACGAGTCACAGGGGCATCATCACTTGCCACATTAGAGGAAGGAGTAACAATAGGTGCAACAGAGAGATTAGCTTGTTTTGGTCGCCCATGAAGCTTGTAGCATGAATCAACCTAATAATGTTTCATCTTGCAATAGGTGCAGAACCGGGTACCCTTCTTCCGTGAGCCTTTGGTGTCCCTTTGAGTATCAGATGATGGATCCTTGCCATGGGAAGCAAGAATCCCATGAGTTGGAGGTGGTGTGGAAGAATGGGTGGCGACCAAGGCAGAACGGTCAACTGGCATATGAGCCATAATAAGGCGACGCCGATCATCCCGAAGTAATGTAGAGTAGACCTCATCCAGAGAGGGGAGATGTTGTTGCCCAAGCAGTTAGGCCTGTGTAGGCTCAAATTCAGAGTTAAGGCAAGCTAATAACGAAAAAAATCGTTGTTGTTCAACATACTTGCCAAACTTCAGAGTATCTGCAACATCCTTAAAGGTAATAGATTGGAGTTGATTAAGCTCCAACCAACAAGACCGCAACTGCGAATAGTACTGGATAAGAGACAACTCCCCCTGTCTTAGAGTGGCAGTGGTCTGAGATAACTCATAAATACGAGCGAAGTTATCCCCATTAGAGTATAGAGTTTTCACCGTGCCCCAGACATCTTTAGCAGTGGGAAGAGTATAGACTAGGCGCCAGACATGAGCTTCCATGGAGTGAAGAAGCCAGGAGTGGACCAGGGAGTTATTCGCGGTCAGGTGGAATATGTAAAATAAGCCTTAGCCAATCTGTTCCAGTACCATCAATATAGGAGGACAAGTTCTTTGCAGTCAAGAACTTCTTTGCGGAATGAGACCATTCAAAGTAAGTTTTTTCATTCAGCAGTACCATCTTGATTCCGCCAATCTGTGGAGAGGCAGAAGAGGCCACATCTGGAATGGAAGGGGTATGAGGAGATGTAGAAGATGATGCCATAATGCGGATGTAGTGTCCAAATCAGATAGTGATAAAAAAAACACAGACTGAAGCCCAAGTTGCTTCTGCAGATCTGAGAAGAAGTGGCTTATGTGGACTCTACAAGGCACAAAACAATCAAAGATTCTCATAGATGTAATGGGGAGGGAGGGGTGATTGTAGGGGTCCAAGTCCCAAGGCCTGAAGTGGGAGAGCCTTGCAGGTCCAAGAAGAAACACCCAAATACTGGTGTTACAGGCGTCCTAGACAGCTCTTGAAAAAACAACGGAAAAGCGGGTCCACCGGGGATGAAATGTGGGGCACCCAAGTATGATGTATTCCAGAGGCAGGGGCGACATTAGTTGGCAACGTCAGTGAAGAGGAGAAGAAGTTAGTCAACAGATCTTGTCGAAAACCCCAGAAAAGGGGATCTGGAGAGGTGGAACTATCGTTGGGTGTAGAGCTGCCAGAAAACCAAGCGAGAGACTCCAGATGGCTGATCAGGCACCACAGATGGGATGCCTACAGAGGTATAGTGGTTCTTGACGCTGGAAATGTTGCCGGAGAAAGATGAACACCGGCGAAGGTCTGGGCAGTGAAATAGTAGATCTAGGGCAGTAGAAAGAGACTCCAGAAGCCTCTTTAAAAAAAACAAAGACAAGGAAGGAGGAGATCCGCAACAACGAACCTGTGAGATCCGAAAATGTCACCAGAGTCTGATAATGAACAGTAACTCCGGCGAGGAACAATAAAACGGAATGAGAATCCTTCTAAAAAAAGAGATCTTCCTTGCTCGATCCGATGTAGAATAATTGACTGAAGAAAAGAGAGTATGGAGAAAAGACAAGTTTTTTTTTTTTATGAAAAGTGAGAAAAGACAAGAATTCTTTGTCTATTGTATTGATTGTGTATAAACTGAAAGAGGTACATGTATAAATAGAAAAATGAGAGCCAATCTAGGTGGCTTAAAAAGGAAAAGAATAAAGGAATAATTATCTATTAGTTTTTCCAAAATTAGATGATTTGGGTCAACTCTGTCTTTAAGGGGGTCCCACAACATTGGGCAACTGTAGCAATATAGGTTCCAACAAGATCTGCAAGCTCCTATGGCAGATCGAAGGAAAAAATTGGAAAAAATGGGTTTCTAGGCGTCTATGCAACGGTGTAGAAGAACAAGGAAAGTAGGCCCCTTCGTTGACCAAAACTCTAGGTGAACAAATAGATAGACACTAGGGCTAGGGGCGACTGTGGGTGTGAAGTTTCAGCATGAACGAATTAGTACACACTTAGATCTAAAGGAGGAAATCCAAAAGTTGGGTTTTGAGCGTCCCTGTAACAGTTTATAGAAACATGTCAAAAGGGGTTCTACGCATCCAAAGCTAAAATTGCGCCGTACAGATGTGATGTAGGGCCAAAAACGCTGGTAGAGTTGTGGGTTGCAAGTTCAAATCTGTAGAAATGCTACAAATCTAAGGCTCAAGCCAAAGTGGCCCTATGAACCACCCAACAAACACAGTAACCAACAAAAACCTTGCTTTGAGGAAGAAGAGACTTCTTTAGGAATGAGTCGCTGAAAAAAGAGTCACGCGAAGAAATTAGGGATTGTCCGTTTTGATTGATTCCATGTTATAACGAAAATAGGGAGAAGGAAGAAAATAGTGGAAAATAAGGGAAAAAAAGAGAGATGAATTTACTTTTCAAAAAAGAGGAAGAGAGAGATGAACTCTCTCTGTTGTATTCCCTGTATTCAATCAAAAGAGGATACACGTATATATAGAATACAAAAAGCCAATCAAGGTGAGCAAGAAAGGAAAGGACGATGGTTACGATCAATTGCAATCAATATAGTCTAAAGGTCAAATGCACATGTATGAAATTACTACAATTACTACAATATTTACAACATTAGCCCCCCCATAAAAGCATTATATCCCCTCTACTTGTCAGCAACCGAAGCCTCTATTTGAATACCTATCCTCCCTTCACTCTCCCTACCATCGTACAGAGGACTTTAACTACAACTAAGCCCCTCTTTAACTACCTTTTCCCTTGGCTTCCATCCTCCCACATCCCCCAAACTATATCATATCCACTAAGTCCTTTCTCTAAAGGGCCTTCCTTTCTCTACCAAAATGCCAACTCCATTTGCATAGTAACACATGATTTCTAATTCTTAATGGCACTGCCCCCAAGCCCCCTTCGTCCTTAGGTTTGATGATTATCTCAGACCACTTAACTAAATGGATTTTCTTCTCATCTTCCCTATCTCCCCATAAAAAAGTCTCTTTATAATCTTTCAAATTGGTTCAGAATCCCCATTGGCATTTTAAATAAGGACAAAATATAAAGGAAGGTTGGATAACATTGAATTGATAAGGGTCAACCATCTTTGTAAGGAGAGATAATTCCTCATCCAAGTAGCCAAATGTTTCTCAATTTCCCCACATTAGGGATCCAAGTTCTCTTAGCTCTCTGGTTTGCCCCTACCTAAAGACCTAAATATTTGAAAAGTGATCTCTCGACCCCACTTCAACCTTAGCTGCAACGTACTATAAAAGATCCTCCTCAACACTCAAACTAATCACCATACTTTTTCCAAGATTGACCTCAAGTCCTAATGCCAACTCAAATCATCTAAGAATGGCTTTAAACCCAACAATTCCTCTTTTTTTTTTTAACTCTGTATAAGAATAGTGTGTCAATCGAAAACTGGAAATGTGTATTCACAAGACCTCCTGCCATGACAAAACCCTGCACAATACCCAATTCCTTGGCTCTGTCAATTTACTTAATTTTGAAGAGGACACTCAATTTCTTCTCTTTTCTTCACGTGAATCATTCGCAATCAATGCACCATCCAAGATTTGCTTATCTTCCATGAATTTCTAATTTTTATGTTAATAAACTTCTTGTATACACATTGGATTTTGAAAACCTTAAAAATGAATGATTCTTTGAAGCTCATTAAAATTTTAGAACCCTCAAATCTAGGGCTAGGATTTTGGGTTCAAGTTGAAATTTTGGTCCACCTCTAATCTAGCTAGAGACCCTTCCATCACCCCCATGATGATTGGGCCTACCAAGGCCAAGCAGGTGGGACCCAAAAGTGGTTGTTGCGACTAGTGGCAGGTCCCTCTAGAATACCTTGAGAATTTTGTGTGCATGTGTTGATTGTTTGGTTGGTGTGGGGTGGGCTGTGGTGCTATACATCAACCCAAGTGCTGGGCTTATTTGCAAATTGTCCCTTTCCCTCTTCACACCAACTAACCTTGTGGATTGGATTGACATCCAATTGGATTTTATAAGGCAATCTAATCAACGTGACTTTTGGTGTCCCTCCAATTTGAATGTAAATCTTTTGAACTCACTTGTGCCTTATAGAGAATCCACACAGGTGGGCCCCATAGAAACTGGTCCTATCCATTGCCAAAATCATGGTGTCCTAGAAAATGTATCCTAATCGATATGATTGAGCCTATATTTTCTAGATCCAGTGTTCAAGAATAGGTCTTTCCTATATACCCAACTCTGTCTGTTGCAACCCATCCAGATGCCCCCCACCCCACCCCACCCCCCCCCCCCAACCCACACACACACACACCGTTGTGCTGAGCCTGCACGCTAGTTCTTGGTGGTTCTGCTTTGGCTTCTAGGTTCCCTTATATTTTCGTCTTTCCTTGAGACCCTGTGGGACCATATCAGATTTCTATTACATCTCAGGTGAGCAAGTAGTATGGGACATCCCTCTTCATCGAAACCTGTCTAATATCGAAACTGAAGCCTTTTCGTCTCTCTCCTCCATTCCATATCATCCTTCAGCATCTGCCCCAATGTAGAGGATAGTCTTGTGTGGTAGCCTGATAGCTTCGGAGCCTTCTTGGTAAAGCCTTTTTACACTTGGTGGTGCTCGACTGCAGGTACCACTACTATCAACCCTAACATTTGGTCTTCCAGAGCCCCTCCAAGGGCAATTAGTTTCTTTTGGACCACCGGTTTGGGGAAAATTCTGACTCAAGACAACTTGCGGAAAAGAGGAAAAATATTGGTTAGTGCTTGCCCCTTTTGTCTCTGAGCTTCTGAAGAATCAAATCATCTGCTTCTTCATTGTTCCTTCTTATCCGCTGTTTGGGACTCTGTATTAGATCAGTTCGGTATGGCTTGGGTTATGCCTGCGACGATGGCTGAGCTGTCTTTTGCGTGAGACATTATTTCTGTCTCGCCAAAATGCTCCTACTTGTGGCATCTATCTTTGTTTGACACTATTTGGAGCCTGTGGTGGGAACCTAATAGCATAATCGTTAAATGTGTTGCTGAGTCCAGTTCCAAGGTCGCAAGGCGTAGTCTCACCAAGTGCTCTTTGTGGACAGTCTCCCTCCCTTCAGGAATCTAAGAATGTATCTATGTCAGACATCCTGCGTGCATGGAAAGAATGTGTTGATCTTGCTTGATCTCATATGGCTCCTTTGCCGTTTATTGACGTCCTCGTGGGCATCTATTTTTCCATGTCTTTTCTTGTAGCTCTTTCTTTTCTTCTTTTGTATGTTGTTTTGCACCTCTGGTGCTCTCTATCTTTTATTATATATATATATATATATGAACCATTTCAAAAAAATTACATGCATACATATACTTGTAACATTTGACTCTCTAAGGTTTGTCTAATTTGGTCCACCTTGCACCAAAGAGACATAGATGATAATGTCTTTACCTATGTAATGTTTTTTTAACCAATCTACCATCGTCCTTGTCTGCCAGAGGTTTTATTGGAACATATTGCTTTGTTTTTGTTTCAATGAAGTATTCTAGGATAATAGAATGGGGAATGTTTCATTTCTTAGAATATCTTTTTCTTTGATCCCCTTTCATAAATGGAATGGTTCAGTGAGAGTTCTCAGTAATGGTTGCCATCGCTGTTGATGTTTGTGTCTACCAAGAATAGCTCTTCTGTCTTGAATTGTAATTTTTTTTTTCTGTCATCATGTTCAAGCATCAATTACTTTATGACACTAACTTTTTTCTCCTTGTACTCAGAGTTGAAGCTATTAGACAGATTGAGGATATATTTTCTGATGTGAAAGTCATAGAATTTGAAGGCAATTGCATTAGGGTGGCAATGAAGACATATTTTCCAACTTTAGAAGGCCAATTTTACGAACAAAAGTCAGACTTTGTCACTGAGCCATCTGTACTAGATCATGAATTGTTAATAGAACTTACAGATGGGACCATGCAAATAAAGAATGTAGAGGTACCTTCTCTTATTGCTTAATGCAGTTGTTTATAGTTTATACCATTAGTATCTGTTGGATTCAATTCTATTCTTAGCTGATGCTGCTCAAGATTAACTCTCTCTCTCTCTCTCTGATTTCACATTTTTTTTTAAAAATTTTTGTAGATGAAATTAGTTTCAGAAATTAGATTTATTCTCTTTTTTCAACACCGTTACATTTCATACCTTATTGATGTGCCCAGATGTTCCCGAATGATGTATATATAGGTGAAGTTGTTGATGCTGCAAAGTCCTTAAGGTATGCTATAAGGTATTGGATGTTGTGAAGTCTTTTTCGTTATGGTCTGACAGGATGTAAACGTTGTAGCTATATTGCATGGCTTCTTTGATATCTATTATTTTCTTGTGTTATACATTTATCAATGTTGGGTTCTTCATGCCTTCTTCTTATATAATTTTAACTTCTTTTTTTCTCAACCAAATTTTACTACACCTTTTTGCCTTTTGTCACCTTACTAGAATATTGAAATTTTACTTTTTTTATTTAGAGCAAAATTTGTACATTATTTTTATTTGTGTTATTTTCCATGTTAATTTCATTTAAATTAAGTATTTATTTTAATTTATTCGAATATTATGCGAAGAATCCATGATCCTATCTTATGGGATTAGCCGAGTTGAGACCATGTATAGCATTGTCAAATTCCACACCTTTTCCTTTGGCCATGCAACGAACTTGAAAATTGTTTTCTAGAAAGCTCATAATGGAAGGAGTCTTGTCAAATAATCGCTAAAGATTTGAAATTTTACTACTTGTTGGAGATCCTAATGTAAATATACTTTTCAATAATGTTTCTAGGGTGGCTAGGGATATTGGTCAATGAATTGACGCATCCTAGAGAAGGTGTTTCTATAATCTTTGCCCTTGATGAAACCTTTTTCTTACTTAGGAATTAATTTCCAAGAAAGAAAAGTATCCAAAAACAAAAATAAGAAAGGAAATAAAAGAAGAAATCAACCATGTGAATGTGATTTTGTCCTTTGTTGGAGCCTTGAAGAATTCCATGATCACCTTTTCCTTAATTGCTTTTATGTGTCTCCCATTTGGTCTACCTTTTTTTTTTTGGCTTTTTCTTCTTTCATTTGGCTCTTTCGAGCTTTTTCTAAGCTCTTGTGGATGGATAGGGATTGAGGCCTTTCCTTAAGGAAGGCCACAACTCCTTTGGAGTGTCCCCTTGGCCATCTTGTGGATCATGTGAAGTGAGTATAACAAGAGAATCTTCAAACACAAGTGGCTTCCAAGAATATCATGGTGCAAAGAATCAAATCTCTCATCACTCATTGGGCCTTGTCTTGCAGGGATTCCGGGGGCTTCTCAAAGGCCCAAAAGAAATTGAACCAAGTGCAAATAATGGAGAAAAAAATTCAAGCAATTGAAATATGCACGAGAAATCCTACCAATCTTTCTCAAGGTTATAACTTCAAAATCTAGGATTTTTTTACACAAATCCTTCTCCAATAACAATTTATCCAATCCAGATCTAGGGTTTCTCCCAAGACCGTAACTTTCAGATCTAGGGTTTTTTTACACAAATCTTTCTTCAAAAACAATTTAACCAGCCACAATGGAGAAAGACAAACATCAAGCAATTAAAATACGGACAAGAAATCCTACTGGTTTGGATCTCTCGCAATATGTGAGTAGATGGCAAACAACATATGGTCTTCTTCTACAAGAGTGGGTCAATACTTTATTGTGCTCTGCTGCTTTATTGTTTTTCCATTTCCCAAGAACCAAAGGAATGCTAAAAATATCAAAACACCAAAATCCACTTTCTTGTTTGTACTTGTATTACTTGTATTAGTTACAACCTTGCAAAGTAACTAACTCCATGGTGCCATGTGTACCATTTTGTAATAAAATAATAATAAAAAAGAAACCTCAAGTTCACTTACATCAACCCATCCTAGCATGTATTTAGTTAAAAAAATTCTAAAATTTTGTAATAAGTGCAGAAAGCAAATTTGAAGAAAAAAAAAAAATCTTATTTACTGAGTAAAATAAGCACAAAGTAATGAATCCATGTGGTAGGATAGAGATATAAGAACCTATAGCTTTCACATTGAGTCTTCATTTTTCTCGGATCCAGTTATTCCAAATCTGCGAGTGCAATGTCCACCTGTTGCTTTTCATCGGATCCATCATAAACTATGTTTATCTTGTATTTGACTGTTGTGATAAATAGGACAGCCTCCTTATGTACATATGGACCCCCTTGGTGACAACATAATCCTTGAACATCCTATTTTAGTCCCAATCATTCTCCCAAAACATATCCAACACAGATCATAATACAGTTAAAAGGATATGCTGTTGATAAAGCTTGAAAATGATACATTTAGGAACCAATAAAATATATGATCCACCATATGAGACTGGTTTACCTCATGACCACAGATGCTGTTTTTCTATTTATGCATGATTGGAGACCTTTCACTTGGCAAGAGCATAGAAGAACACTTATTTTTTCATTATATTTACAGGATTATGTGCCTCTGTTCAATTTCACTCTAGTTTTATATGAATACAAGTGCCCTCTTTATTTCAGGCTTTCTGTTTATTCATTATCACTGCCAGTGACAAGTTCTTCCTTGGAATGGTTTGTACGAAAAGTACAGCATCGAATTCTTTTATGCACTCTCTTCGACGTTCTATAGTAAAAGGTGCTAACACATCAAGGTGATTTTTTTTTTTTTTAAATACTGCAAAGATTATTATTTTCTAGATGTTGTGAGATGTTATCATTAATATTTTGCTGATATATCTAGATTTTTATGTGATGAATTGTTTACATGTGTGCTCCTTGCTACTCGGGTTCTTTCTCAAGTAGTCACCTCAAGTCTTGCAATACATTTTTCTTTAGATTCCATTGAGTCAATCAAATTATCGATGCAAGTTGATGGGGCCAATTAATTATTATTATAATTATTTTGTGGTGGAGGGGGGGCCCGGGGGGAGGGAAAATGAGTTGTGAAATTGTAGACAATGGGTCAGTGAATGGCTTGGGAAAAAATGTATAGAAAACCGGATTAGATTCTTGTAATAAGGTGAAAACTGTTAAGAAGGGAGAGGCTTACTCGAAATAGAAATTGTAAGACAAAGAAAATGGGTTTGAATTTCTTTTTTTTGGGTTTAAGGGTGAAAGGATTTTAAAAAGGGTTAAGGAAAAAAAGTTTGGCAGGATTCGTCAATGTAAAGAAAAGAATGGAGTTTGGATGGGGTGGGTTGAGAAAGGCAATGAGACAAAAGGAACATGGATTTTGGGGCAAGGACTTGATCATAGTGAAGATTGCAAATCTTGGTGGAAGGACAGTAAAGGACTGACGGAATGTGTTGGCCGAAAAAGGTAGGTGCATGAGAACATGCAGACTAAAAGGGTGTGCCGCAAGAGGTGGATAGGTGGCACTAATGTTGGTGGCAGTGACGAGCAGCAACATTGAATCCCGGCAATGGCAGCGGCAAGCAATTAAATGTAAGAAGTTTAATTGAAAAGTTTGGATGGAGTACAACACGTACGCCTTGAGAGCATCCTTACATCCACGTTCCAGTATTCTCTCCCATATAAATTTCTTCCTACATACAAACTAAAATTGGCACCTTACACTAGAATCTCTACAAGTGGAATGTCTTAGAAGCCAGACTTCATTAATCATTTTATTTCCACCCACTAGCCTCCATCAACACCACCAAGGATTTCACTGGAGTAAGTAAAACCTCCAACAAGTGGAGTACGTTGTTGGACCAACCAAAGGATCAACCCACATGCCTGTTTCACCATGATACCCTGTTCTCTATCACAAGTGGAGCAAGTTCTTTGACCCCACCAGAGGATGAATTAACTAATATATGCAAGTGGGACAAGTTTTGCAGACCCCATCAAAGGGTCATTTTTCATCCATCAACCAATCCCAAAACCATGAACATAAACTCAGAACTTGCGGCATTTATAATATCAAAGTTCTTGTGAATTGATGTTATTTCAAAGTTTTTCACGGTGCTACACTGATCTCTCAATGAAGAGCCAATGACCTAATCTTAGAACCATTGTACCCATTCCATACATTTTCTGTATACAACTTTTGGAAACAAAATCTTGAAAATTATATTTGTAAGCCTTATCTATTGACCAAAGCATTATTTTTTATTTTTTATTACATTATTGCCTTAGCAATTTGAGTACTTTTAAGGCTAGATCCTATGTTAAAGTCAATGTCTTATGACAAAGGAGAAAAAGGGTCATAGATACTTCAATTGTAGTATCTTTTGTCATAGATTCTTTTCACACAATTTCCCTTATTGAATCTTTCCCCAGTTTAGTCCCCCTTTTCTGCCAAGTGCCTACAACAATCTTAAGAAATTTCTGTATGTTCTATCATACTCCTTTGCAACTCTTTTATGTCCTTCAACAGCTCATAATATACAATTCATTGTTTTTCTTTCAGTTTCCTAAGGGGAACATCCTGGCCCTTATACCAAACTGATGTATGTAGGATTATGGGATCCTTAAGAATTAAGATCATGAAGTATATAATATGGAAAAGTAGAAGGTAGAGATGATAGATGAAAAACCAATAGGAGAAATTGTAGAGACGAATATATATATATATATATATATATATATATAGCGAGAGAGAGAGAGAGAGAGAGAGAGAGAGAGAGAGAGAGAGAGAGAGAGAGAGAGAGCAACACTGAATAACTTTCAAATGTCTTAGCACATTATGGAAGATCAAGTGTCTTTGAATGTCAACAGTCTAGGTTCAGGTCTTTATAAGATTCAAATTCCATGCATGCAAACTAGCAACGATTTTGGATAATTATGTTCAGGTTTTATGGATTTGTTGTTTCTCTTATTATTAGACTTCTTTTGGATACTTATATCTCGTCATTGATTATGATTGCCAACACATATAGTTTTCATGCTACCCACTACTACTTTTTTTTGTTAGATTTTATTCTTATCACACTACCTTTTTCTGGGGAAAAACACCATGGGTTCAACTCTCTCTGAATAACATGCTCTATCATTTCAGACATTCTTTTGAATATTCGGATAGAGATGAGACAATAATTACTCATTTGATTGGGAACATCGATGCTTTCATCGAGGTCCCTCAAAGCTGGCCGCTATCAACTTCTACTTTAAAGCTGGTCTCCTTAAAAAAATCAGATTTTCATTCACAAGGAATTTCGTTGAGCCTCCTTTGCAAGGTTAAGGTGAGTTGTGCTAGTTTCTAGTTTGTTGTTTAATTATTGTTGAGAACAAATTTCAAGTACTTATCAACAAAATTTTAATTGATTTTTGTACATGGGTACAAGAGTTCAAACTGTCAAGTTAGTCTTAGCTCCTCCTTGGGCGACTAGCTTGGCACCCTCAAAGTACAAGAACTTGGAGCATATTTTCTGAATTACAATGAAAATGAAAACCTTGTGGATGTCTTAAAGTTCCCTAAGTTATCCTCGGAGCAGTCTAATAGATGGGTTCTCTCAAGGATCATAAGTACAATTGATTTTCAAAGAAGATAGTCCCAAAGGCTCTTAGTTTAAGAACCCTTAAAACTTCAAAATAGAACTTTAAGGAGTTCAAAGATTGAAACTCTCGAAGTGTTAAAAAGAAATAAAAAAATTTCAAGTAAAGAAGTCTCCAGAGTGTTGGAATAATCTCCAAGGACTTCTAACTGAAGTTTAAAAAAATGAGTTCCAAGACCTCTAGGGATTTATGTTGACTATCAGACTTTCTCAGATGATTGAAGTGCCTTTAGAACACAAGTTTTGCTCCCAAGAAAGTATCTCTTTTTCCTCTCCAAAATGTGCTTTCCCAAGTCCCAAAGGATGAGCATTTATAGCCTTTCTACAGGTCCTTTAAACAAAGGAAGAAGAGTAGGGCAAAATAGGGCTAATGGAACCACAGGTGACTGAGAATCTCACTTTTTTTTTTGTATTTTTTTTTCTTTTTTCTCTTTCACCTCCTTTTGGTATTTCTTTGGTTTCTTCTTCATTTAAACTTCAAGTTGAGCCTTGTATTTTGCGTTAGAGAGCTTTTCAATAAAATCTCCTAATGGCATCAAATTTGAGGCACTCTCATATCTTCGTATAGGTTCTGCATGATTGTAAAATGGACACAGTTATTTGGATAGTCTATGGTGTTTGAGCCATAAGATTTTCGTCCAAACTTGAATTTGAGGTTGTGAGTTGTGTTGGGAAGCTAATTTAGGGATCTTTAAGATGGTATCAAAATGATCATAAGTTGGCCACACTTATGTAACTTTTGATCCATTTACCCAATTGATGACCTATAAGTTGCTTGGGAAGGTAATTGAAGGATCTTTCAAGTGTTACCCTATTCATGATTGTGTG
Organism: Chimonanthus praecox; assembly: GCA_022113865.1. Classification (NCBI taxonomy): domain Eukaryota; kingdom Viridiplantae; phylum Streptophyta; class Magnoliopsida; order Laurales; family Calycanthaceae; genus Chimonanthus; species Chimonanthus praecox. Next base: position 7,922,551 of record CM039090.1, on the reverse strand, counting down.
ATCGTCCAATCAACGATTCTTTTCTTTTGTAGCATCTCTTCGACCTTGCATATGACATTGATTATCTTTTTAGGCATATTTGCATTATCCATGTCTTCCTTTTGATTGACCAAACCTCACTAACTATGACATGTATCTTGTTAGTTCTAGATTTGATCGCTTGAATGAGATCCAAACCGCCATGATTAAACTGTATTGAGTCCCGATTGACAAGATTAGGACATCTTGGATCATCATGATTTTGCATGGATCCTTTCGGATCTTCAGATTTTATTGTGTACAAGTTGCAGAGACCTAAATCATGTCTTCTTAAAGAAATTCTGCAAAAAAATTATGTGCCAACCATGATTGATTGCCAAATTTCAAAATCTATAATACTCTCCCTAATTTAAGATAGTTGTGTGATGAGATCCTAGCTCCAAATTTTAGTGTCTAAACATAGCTAATACAAGAAGTGTCATTGTGCTAAATCTTTATTAAAAATGTATGATGTGCTTAAAAGTTGATCTCATTTTTTCAGTTTTGCTTGTTTCATAATATCTAACATCCTATTTTTTTCTCCCATTTGTTTCATTGAAATCATGAACCAAATGCCTTTCTATTTTTCCACGAAAATATTTTTTATTTATTAAATTCAAGTATTACTTTCCAGCCAAAACTTCTTTTATTTTATTGATGTGGGCATATTTAATGAAAAGGTAGCTGATGGAATTTAGCAATTCATCATCACCACCACCACCATTAAGCCAAGACTACTTTTGATTTATTAACATGAACAATTTTTTTTTGAGCTGTAACAAAGAGAAATATATTAAAAGAAGAAGAGTACAAATACAAGAGAAGAAGGTCTAACAAGATTAGACCCAAACAAAAGAGGGAAAAAACAAAAAATACAATAAGAACAAAAAAAAAAAAAACTCCTCGAATCAGAAAGTACCTAAAATCCTGAAAAGGGTCCGTAACTCCAAGCTTGGCAAAATAATTTGCCACTCCATTCGCTGCCCTACCGATCTTGGTGAAGGAAACATCCATCCCCACAACTAGTAACCTAATCTCCCTAACCACAGTGGTCGATTTCCAGGGTGGTCTTCTTTGACTCTTTGCCTACTTAATTGCATTTGCCAAATCCCCCTCAATAATGAACAAATTGAACATTGAAGTATCTAATGAACATCACCTCCACCGCCACCACCAAAATCTTCATCCCATATATCTAGGGTTGGCTTTTCAAGTTTAAACTTTCCCGCTCAACTCTGTCACTCAACTGTGAAAATAATATGTATCTCCCTGTGTCAAGGAGAGGCCTTGAATTTTATTATTTAGAAAAAAGATAATTACAATAATAGAAATGGAATCAATAAAAGAGGAAAGCCTCTAAACTTGGCAAATACAACATTGGCAAGAAATAATTTAAATATATCTTAATATCTAAATAGATTCTAACACACCCTCGCAAGCTGAAGCGTGAATGGAAAGAAATGCGAAGCTTGAAAATCTTCGAAATTTGGAAGAACTTTGAAAACTGGCGCACTGACTAGACAAAGAGGAGATGAACTTGTAACACACTGTCTGACTGCAGAAATGAATTGGCAACGCACTGATTGTCTGCGATGATTTGTTGAATGACAGCACACTGATTGGCTGCGAAGATTTGATGGAGTGGTAGCACACTGACTAGCTGCAAATTGATAATGCACTGATTGGTTGCAAACGAACAGGCGGCGAATATGGATGGCGGCCTAGAAAGAGATTGATTTTTTTTTTTTTTCCTGCATGAATAAATGAAACGGTGTTCTTGCGGGAGCACCGAAAATCGGGTCTAAGAGACCACCAAAAGAGCAGAGAGATGGGTTTCCTTTACCAAAACAAGAACGTCTCTCTGTAGGAAGAGAGGTCCAAAATGGAAGCATGGCTGCTGGTCTTTTTTTTTTCAAGTGGGATCCAAGTCTTGAGAGAGAGTAGATCGGAGAAGAGAATAGCCGGCAATGGAAGAGCAGAGCGACATATGTCAGGGGCGGACGTCTGGGAAGAGGAAAAAGGCAGATCTGGTAAGGACGCCGATTTGAGGAGTGCTGTGAGTGTTGGAAGCAGAAGGCGAAGACGAGATTGAGTGCTATTGATGATGCTGAACCAGCGGGGAAGACTATGCCAACAGGCAGATCTGATTGGATCTAGTTTTTTTTCGTTGGAATCAACAGAAAGGGTTCATGCGATGGCGGAAACAAATACTGGAGGAAGCATGGAGCGTCACTGATCTGAGTGTGCAGGGACGCCACAAGGGTCGATGCTTGGACAAGGGCCCAATAAAAGAACCCATCACCAAAGCCGACGCTTCTTGTGCTCATGGATCTGGACAGAAGTTGAATGAGATGTGGCGGAAAACCAGAGTTAGAGATGGGGCCTTTTTTTTAAAGCAACGGAGTCTAACAAAGAGAGAAACTCAGGGAAGGGATGGGAGGGTTTGAAAACGATGGTTCCCCCAAACAAGGCAGCGGGACGCTGTGGGGTTCTTTTTTTTTTTTTGGTGATGGACTGAACGGCTCCTCCCTCTGCCGAAAAATTTACATCGGCAGAGGGAGAGAAGGAAGGATGGGGTCAGATCTACCCCATTTTTGGCCCTATTTTACCTTATAACTTAGTTCCCTACCCTGTAGCCAACGTTTTTTTTTGCAGAAAACTTCCCAAGCAACCCCCAAATTTGATTTTCATTAAGAATCTGTACTTTTTCACTTGTTTGTGGAATTCTAGGCATCTTGAATTTGATTTTAGAATATTTGGAAGCCCTAATCTCGATTTGGAACCACCAACACAGGTGGGTAAGGGTTCTTTTCAGGTTTTAATATGCACTGGTCTAAACTAGCAGAAATCAAAACTTCCTAACCTAAATCGTGGTGTGCAAACCAGTATTGACTTTATTTTGCTTGCTTACTCAAGGTTGGTCCTTTATCCTGATGATGTTTCTTCCAGTTCTGGTAGCCAATGTCAGAATTACTGGTTAGAGTTTAATGGTCATGATTTGGTTGAATCGAGATAATAAGTGCATCCATATAAAACATTAGAGTACAACTTGCACCATTATTTTTTGTGATAATTTTTTGTAGTTTGCTGGGGCCAACCAACTCAACTACTGGTATGTTTCCATTAAAACTACTATCTTCTTGATGGTTGAATTCAGGAATTGGTGAACTCCTTGGACAGACAGATATGCATCCAGCTTTCAAGCTTTGCAGATGCCATTGAAGAAATTCTCATTCAGCAGAAGCATTTGGAACTCTAACCCAATGCATCCTGGTGTGATAGACTTCTGCCTTCTGTCCACTTTCCTATTTTATCATCTGATTCTTCAAATTTTATGTATGTAATGTTGTGCATACTTAAAAAATGTGAAAACACTTTATTGAGCTGTATAATTAGTCTATGCATACAAAAAAAATATATATCAAGTTTCTACATTCAATTCTGTAGCACAACTAAGGCATGTTTCAAGTTGTGTTGCACTTCATGATTGGCAGGTTAAATATCTGGAAGAAGTTCCAGAAGGTAGCCTTTCGGACCTCCTTGTATGTTTCCAGAAAAGACTCTGTCATTTTTTGGTGTATCAGGACCAGATCAGCCTGATTATTTTTTCCATCTTAAATTCAGGCATGGGACAAGTTCATGAACTCAACATCAAGTCCAGTCCGAAGTGTGTGGTGCTGGGAGCATTGTTTAAAGATTGCTTATAACCACCGTCATTGTTTAAAGAGCACCACTCAGCTTTATCAGGGTTTTGTTAGGATAGAGAGCCAAGTAAAAGTTCCCTTTGAAATTTAAACTGCAGACATAGAGACACTGATGTATGTTTTCTGCAATCAATCCATGTTTTTTAAGGATTTCTCTCTCGTTCTAGTCCCTTCTACTTGCGTCTCTTCAATTTTTTGTAGAGAGGCTCTTCCTTGTCTCTTAAGCACATGGTCGAACCACTTTAAACGGTTTTCCCTCATTTTCTCATCTATTGAGCCACTCGAATCTTTCTTTAATGTGATCGTTCTTAATTCTATTAATTTTATTATGCTCATCTATTTTTAGAATACATACATTTCAGTTACCGTTACCTCAATTATTTATTTTTTGAAATTGTCCAACGACGGCCAGCACCCCCGACTATCCCTTTCGGGTCCCACGGGGCCCTGTGGTGCTGCTGTTTTATGACCGCAGCGGGGAAGAGCAGCCAGCAGAATTCGAACTCCATATTGTTGGGTAAATGGTTGTTCAATAGAACTTTCATTAATCTTTAAAATGTTCAACGCCCCTACTCGCATTTTGTGAGCAGGACCCGAATCTGGACCTTCTTTGACAACACAATGAATATAATAAAGAAATTGAGACGAGATTTTTTTTTTTTTTACGTGGTAAAACCCTGTTCTTAAAAATCAGGTTTCCTCCATCTTTTATTTTAGAAGCATTTATTTTTCATAATAAAGTACTCTTTTTTTCTTTAGCAAATTAGATGCATTTTATAATTTCTAAGTAAACGATTTGCATTTATCTTAAAATACTAATTTTCTATATTAAAATACGTTTTTTAATCTTAGAAATGTCCATTTTCTTTTAAAGCTTTGCCTTTCTTCATATAACACTCTTTTTTAACTGAAGCTTGCCTCCATTTTCTTATAAAGCTTTGCTTTTCTCTATTTTTTATCTAAAAAATACACTTGTTAAAAGAACCTTTAAATATCACCAGAAACTCTCATTTCTGTTCCTAAAATCTCTTCATTTCATCATAAATTGCTCCATATTTTCCTTAAACCTCTCATTTTCTACGTGAAAACACTCATTTTCTTTGTTAGAACTCTTTTTTTCATCTTCATAGCGCAAATTTTCTACTTCAAAACACACATTTATCCAAAATTGATATGAAAATCTCTACTTGTCAAATTAATTTTGCTTTTTAGTTAATTTTGGATGAATAATTTTTTTTTCTTTGTTAACACTAAAAACAAAGCGAAACCATTTGATAAATTTATAGGTTAAATCGTTCAAATTCACCCATTGAAACTATAAAATTCGTTTGTTTTCTATTTTTAGTCTTTTATGGATGAATTTCTTTTGTAAAAAACTTTTTTAATTTAAACTTATATTGTGGCATGAATTTTTCGGTTTTTTAGATAACATCATTACAAGAGTTGATCATATTCTTTCAAATCAATTAGTCTTTTTTGCATAAATTATTCAATTTTTAGGTTTTCACATAACCTCTAATTTTCTTAGCAAGAACTCTCATTTTCATTTTAAAATTCTATTTTTTATTGAAAAACACTTACTTCCTTCTTAAAACAACCTTAAAATATAACTACTGTTTTCCTACTAGAAACTCTCATTCTATTCCTAAAATCTCCTCGTTTATCATAAAATGCTCATTTTTTTTCTTAACCTCTCATTTTCAACGTGAAAACTCTCTATTTTGTCTTTTTATGGATGAATTTCTTTCTTAAATATATATTTTTATGTAAAGTTATTTTGAGGCATGAATTCGTATTTTTAGATAACATCATTACAAGAGTTACATATTCTTTCAAATCAATTAGTCTTTTTTGATAAATTATTCTTTTTTTGCATTTTCCCAAAAACTCTACTTTTTATCTGAAAAATACTCAATTCCTTAAAACAACCTTAAAATGTAATCATATTTTTTCTACCAAAAACTCTCATTTCTCTTCCTAAAATCTTTTCATTTCATTATAAAATGCTCATTTTTTTTCTTAAACCTCTCATTTATTACATGAAAAGACTTTATTTATCTTAAAACATCCATTTGCTCCGTTAAAACTCCTTTTTATCTTAAAAATGCTAATTTTCTACTTCAAAACTCGCATTTTTATTCTTAAAATGTTCCCTTTTCATTTTAAAATCCTCATTTGCTCAAATCATTAGTCTTTTTTGCATAATTATTCTATTTTTAGGTTTTCACAGAAACTCTTATATTTCTTTTTAGTAAGAACTCTCATTTTAATTTTAAAACTCTACTTTTTATGTGAAAAACACTCACTTCTTTCTTAAAACAACGTTAAAATATAACCATTTTTTTTTTCACTAGAAACTTTCATTATTATTCCTAAAAGCTCACCATTTCATTATAAAATGCTCATTTCTTTCCTTAAACCTCTCATTTTCTACGTGAATACACTCTATTTATCTTAAAACACCCACTTTCTCAGTTAAAACTCCAATCTTCATCTTAAAAACACTAATTTTCTACTTCAAATCTCTCATTACTATTCCTAAAATCTCCCCCTTTCATTTTAAAGTTCTCATTTCTTTACTTAAACCTCTCATTTTCTAAGCGAAAATTTTATATTTTATCTTAAAATGCCCATTTTCTCGGTTAAAACTCTCTTACACTTTTTCAACTGAAAACTCTCCGTTTTTTTCATTTGAAATTTTTTCTATCGTTTTGAAAAAAAATCAAAAACTCTTTTCTAATAGAAAATGAGAGAATTACCGAAAATTTTGCCAAGTGGAATTATGAAAGTCATTTGTTTTCTAACTTTAGTCTTTTTATGTATAACTTCCTTTCGTAAAAATATTTTTTATTAAAAGTTATTTTTTGTATGATTTTGTTGTATTTTTATATTAGATTTTTTTCATAAAATATTCTATTTTTGGATTTTCGTAAAAACTTTAATTTTCTCAGTATGAACTCTCATTTTTAATTATTTTAGAACACTATTCTTTCTCTCTACTTGCCAAATCAAATTTAAAATTAAATTTTCTTATTTGTTATTTTTGGATGAATATTTAGTTTTTCTTTGTTACTAATGAAAACAAATCACAACCATTTGATAAATTTATATGTTAAATCATTCAAATTTGCCAAGTGAACTTATAAAATTCATTTGTTTTGTTTTTTTTTAGTCATTTATAGTTAAATTTTGGAAATACACAGTGCTTAAAAAATAATTGTCTATGTTGTCGATATCTCTTTTAAAACTTTAAAATTATTTTTTAAGCACTGTGTATTTTCAAAATTTCTCTAATTGAATATCCGGACTAATTACGATAACCTGATAAAAATACTTTAAGACTTCAAGGTCTTTTAACAAAAATTGTTTTGGGCTCCATTTGTAGCCACAACCACACGGTTAAAATAGGGTGGCCAACTTCCGTCTGACTCACCTTTTCATCTGAAAAGCCTGCCTCCATTTCATTTGAAATCTTCCATTTTGTTTTTTTTTTTTAAGTTAAAAACCTCTCCTTTTCTTTATAAAAACTCTAATTTTCTTCTAAGTAAAAACTACTATTTTCATTTTAAAACTCAAGTTTTCATATGAAATTCATTCTTTTTCTTTTTAAAAATCTATTTTTCTTTAAACTTTTATTTTTCTACGTAAAGCTCCTATTTTCATCCTAAAACACTCATTTTTTTTTCTTTTGTAAGTTAGATGCATTTTCAAAGTGAAAACTTTGCATTTATCTTAAAATATTATTTTTCTATGTTAAAACTCTTTTTTCATCTTAAAAATAGTCATTTTCTTTTTAAAGTTTTTCTTTTCTTACAATAACATTCTTTTTTAACTTAAAAGTGCCTCCATTTCTTATAAAGCCTCTCATTTTTTTTTTATTAAAAAACCTTTTTACATTCTAAAACACTCATTTTCATCCTTAGGCAATGCTTTTCTTCCATAATTAAATCCTTCAAATTTGCTGAGTGAAATTAAACATTCATTTTCATCTAAAAACACTATTTTTTTCTTTTGTAAATTAGATGCATTTTCTAAGTGAAAACTTTGCATTTATCTTAAAACACTAATTTTCTATATTAAAACTCTTTTTTCATTTTAAAAAGATCCATTTTCTTTTTAAAACTATGCTTTTCTTTATATAACACTCTTTTTTAATTGAAAAGTGTCTCTATTTCTTATAAATTTTCTACTTTTTTTCCTTAAAAACCCATTTTCCATTCAAAAATCTCATTTTCATCTTAAAACACTACTTTTTCTTCCAGAAATCTCTTATTTTCTTTAAAAAATCTCTCAAAACTTCCTTTATCCAAAATTGATTTGAAAATCTCTACTTGCCAAATTAAATTTCCTTTTTTTTTTTTGTTTTTGGATGAATATTTATTTTTCTTTGTTAACACTAAAAACAAATCACAACCATTTGATAAATTTATAGGTTAAATCCTTCAAATTCGCCAAGTGAAATTATAAGATTCATTTGATTTCAATTTTTGGTCTTTTTATGAGTGATTTTTTTTCATAAAATCGTTTCTATTTATAGTTACTATAAGGCATGACTTTTTCGTATTTTTAGATAACATCATTACAAGAGTTGATTATATTCTTTCAAATTAATTAGTCCTTTTTTTCATAAATTATTCTAATTTTTTTTTTTCACGGGAACTCTCATTTTCATTTTAAAACTCTACTATAAACACTTTCTTCTTAAAACAAACTCAAAATTTAACAACCTGTTTTCTAATATAAACTCTCATTTCTATTCCTAACACCTCTCCATTTTATTATAAAATGCCATGGTCAAGCCTGACATGTTTAACATAACAGGGAGAAACAATTTGAAATGGACCATTAGGCGCAGAGTAAATTTTAACCTGAGAATCGAATGGGCTGGGCTTGGACAAGAATGGTTCATGTTCGATCCTACTTATCACCTGGGCCAACGTGGGCCTGAATTCCAAATCCATTTAGCAATGAAATACTCTTCAGAGTTCAGAGTTCAGAGTACATAAGCACTAGGATAGATCTAGGCCAATGTTCGAAAACTCAAAACTCACTTAGAATCTTGTTTAGTCGAGTTAACTCGCCTGAGTTATTTCGGCTTTTTAAACTATGATCTAAAATTGCGAGTCCCTTTCATGAAATGAACACACAACTATGACAGCCTTTACGAAGCTTTTTTGAGAAGCTCACTGATTGATGGATGGAAAAGACTTCCTGAGTAACCACACTTAGGACTTTGATTTCTTTTTTTTAAGAGCAAGGTATCCAAGTGTCTCAACCTTGTATCCCACTAGACTAATCTTTTGGGCATGTATAAACTTTTCAATCTGCACATGTCGAATCCAGAACTAAGGGAAATGGTCATTTTTGTATTGAGGGAACTTGATCCTAAGACCTCTCACAAACATTATTAGGAATTTAATGACATAGAAATCTGGAGAAGTTGGCCCGATAGCCAAGAACCCGCTTCGGGGTCTTGTGATTATTAAATTGACCGTTAAGGGCGAGTTTTGATTGCCAAGTCAACTCCTTATAATTATTATTATATTTTGATTATTTCAAATAAATTTCATTTAAACATCTTCATCTATATCATTTAAACAAATTAATGAGATTAGTTTAAAAAAAAGTACCACATTAACTAGGGGAGCTATGCAGACACTCGGAAAATCTAACTCTACACACCTGTTTTTTAATTTTTGGATAAAATTACCATTCTACCCTTGCATATAAATTCATTCGAACGAATTTTCAGTTCATTCTCAATTCGTTCGAATGAATATACTCATCCGAACGAATACTATATGGTAATTTCCGTTCCTTCGAACGAATGAACATATATATGTCAATACTTCACAAAATTTGACTCATTCATTCGAATGAACCAAACTGTTTATTCGAACGAATGAACACTCATCCGAACAAACATAAATTACACTGATTTGTTTGTTGACATGAGTATATTCATCCGAACGAAATTAAAATGAACTGATAGTTCGTTCGGATGAATAAAACAAGGAGGGGTAGAATGATAATTTCATTCGATTTTCTTAAAATCGAGTGTATAGAGGTAAAAAAACCGGGTGTCTATATGGGACGCCATTAACTATTATCTTTTATATGAAAAATAAAAATACTCAGTGTCCCTCTCCAAAGGTGAGATAATTTATTTATAGAATAAATCAAATACATCAAAATAAAAAGATAAAGTAAATTTAAATTTTACGATATAGTAAATTCAAATATCAAGATAAATCAAATCTAAATTCTATCATTTTATTAGTTTACATGACTATATGTTAAATGAATAATTTTTAATATTTTCACATGAGAAACTATTTATTTTATTTTATAAGGTTAATAAACTCCATCTAACTATAAAATATTATTTAATTTTACCTGTGTCACAGAAACCTTGTGACTCTATCAGATTACCGCACTTTGGGTGGGAGAATGGATTTAATTATTACGAGGATGACTAGCCTAGGGACTTGACATATTACATAGACTAGTAGACCTTGGTGGCCCCATTTGTTTCAGAGTACATGGGTCCGCCTATTAAATAATTTGACGGACTTCTGTTTCAGAATTGAAATGGATTGATTCCTTGACCGGTGGACCGTGATTTTTCATGTTTTACATCAATGGCCTCTTGGCCATGTTCCGACCGGATGGCTAATGGGCGTATTTAGCGCCAGGGCTATAAATCGTATGCCTAGAGAAAAAAAAAATCTCATCGATTTCTTCTTTTTAAAAGAAAAAAAATGAATATCGATTGTGGGTGAAGGCTGATATTTATTTATTTAAAAAAAAAATAACTTTTTTTTATTTTTTTATTTTTTTTTTTCAAAAAACAAAACTACCAAGATTTAAAAAAAAAAAAATTAAAGAGAGAAAAAAAGATTTCGACCGAAATCTCGACCCTGTAATTAGCCCACAATGGTTAAGGGCCCATATAGATGGCCCGGCCCAGGTGAATATATTTACCACAACAGATATAGTTACCTTTAAAAAAACAGATCTTATAATTTTTAAATAGGTTATGTGCAAGATTAATTTAAATATATAGGCCCAAGGCTTGGTTTTTCTATGTCTGATAAGGAAAAATCCTGAGGATAAGTATCAAGAATTTTGCAACATATTTTGTTCTTAGTGTGTTCCTCATCTTAGGATAATACGGAGAAATTTCCATATATTTAACATTTTCTTTGTATATTTTGAGGAAAGTTTAAAAAATATTCAATTAGAAGTATATTTTGGGAAAGTCAAAAGAATGACATTTTTTTTACCATCGTCGTCATTACTCATTATAGTAAAAAAACTTTTATTTAAAGTTCAGAAAGCGGGAGGTTACATGTTCGAACTCCCATGACGTAATCTTGATTTGCCTTAGGAGTAGGGGTCCACCCGTTGGCTTTCCGCTTGGTATCCCACGGTTTCTCACAAGTAAATTTAAAAAAAAAAACCTTCTATTTAAAGTTGACTTTTCAAATTCTAGTTTTCTTTTTATAAAGGGTGGCCATTTAGAGACTCTACTTTTCTTTTAAAAGACACTCTATTTCAAAATTTTGTGTGAAAATTACCATTTTCCCCTCAGTTTTTTTAAAAAAGACAATTCCTCTACACAAAATTGAGGGGTAAAATGGTAATTTTCATACAAAATTTTGAAATAAGCTGTCTCTTAAAAGAAAAGTAGGGTGTCTAAATAACTACCCTTTATAAAATGTAAAGATAATTATGTTGTAATTACTCAGAATAAGATAATATCTTTGATTATCTTAGCTCATAATTTTGTGACAAAAATAAGAAAATCCTATATTACCATAACCTTTTTTGTTTTTTTTTTTGTTTTAATTTACGTGTGGAAAACCGTAGGATACCCAGTGTAAAACTCCCATGGATGAGTTCACTACTCCTAGGGCACACGAAGGTTAGGCCATTGGGGCTCGAACCCATAAGCTTTTTAGTTATTAACATTGGTAGCAAGGAAGAAATGAAACAGAAACGAAATAAAAATTACTGAATTGAAAAAAAAAATGGCTTGAACATAGGTTAAATAAAAGAGAGAATAAAAGAATTTGATTTTTATGATTTTGAGGATTTAGAGACGAGAATTCAATCTTTACAATGTGAGCTAGAAGTAGGGGTTAAAAAAATGCTAGGGCCGAGATATTCTCTCTCGTTTTCTTTTTAAAAAAATCAGCTGGCATTATTTTTCTTAAATTTTATATGAATTAAAAAATAATTTTTAAAAAAAAGATATTTTTTTTCAGAAAAAAATACATAATATTGGCCGATATTTTGGTTGAAATGTAACGGAAATATCGTCAATATTTTTTTATGTAGACTGATACATATCCTATTGATCGATATATATCGATCATCAAATTTTCAATATATAAAAATAGATATTAGATATATCAGCATATTAACGTCCTTAACTAGAATGAAGAGGGCAATAGCTAAAAAGGTAAAAAGTGACGTGCTAGAAGGGAAAAAAAGCACTCTAAAGTTGTTGTCTTCTCCCTACATATATCTTACTATATTTTCTTTTAGTATTTCATAATAAAGGATACTTAGTGTTTCTTTTGACCACATTTAAATTATGACAAGTGAATAAAATAATAAATTCGATGTAGTTATTATAAAACACCAAAATTCCTATAAATGACAATTGTAAAAGTAGTGAATAAACAGGGCACGTGTTAGTCATTCTTGCATCAGAAGATCTAAATTTGCATTTAATGTGTCCCATTGTAGTTATGTTGTATATTGAGAAAAACTTTAGTTGTTCAACATTTCTGACCACCTGACCCTAAAAACACTTGACTTGTTGAACATTTCTGACCACTTGACCCTGTGTTAATTTCTAATTGAAGGACCACAGACTATTGCCCATTCAATGTGGATCACTGAGTCCTTTTCCTATTGCCTTTATAAATTAAATAAATGAGAAAAAAGCTTTCACTTCAATAGGAGTTGCCTGCTTATAACATTCACTTTTGCATGAGTAAAAGCTTTCGATTTGGCTCATGAAACAAAGGTTTTATAGTTATGTGATGCGTGTGATTTGTGTGGGGTTGCATGTTTTTATAGTTTTATCTAATGCTTCGTACTCAGAGAAAGCTAGGAGTCTTAGGTTTCTCCATCATAAAAAATAATTCCTAAACTTTTATTTTATGCAAGTCTTCCAATTGAACTGAACGTCAGTGTTATATGCTTTAGAAAATCTTAAGTTATGTGGGACGTAAGTAAGTTAACTCAATAAATAATCATATTTTAAAAATAAAGATATTTAAATTTATTTTATGAGCAATTAATGATTCTAAATATACAACTAATCGATAGCTATGATACAATAGAATATGATAAAAAAAATCATATGATGCTAACTCAACCACTTGAGTTAATAAATGAGACTTATCTCCATTAGCATAAGTCCTTCGTGTAAGTGAGTTGAGCGTGTGAAGCAAAAAGAGAAGTTTAAAAAAAAATTTAGACACGCGTCCCATGAGTCGAGACGTGATAATTTGGAGGTCGATGTATTCACTAATCTAATATATGCAGCAAAATTAGTACGTGTCTCAGACCCTTAGGCACATACCTTAGCAATGTCTAGCATTTCCGTGACATTATCAAGATATTGTAAAATTTGAGAATTTCTTTTTCTTATTTTCCATATATATATATATATATATTAAGCAATATATCTTTTAAGAAAAAAAAATTATGAAGTTTTTACTATTTTCTTTAATTTGCGATTCTCTTTCAACTTTTGTTCGAGATTTCATTTTCAACAGATGCGTAATGGATTGTTCATTCTTGGCTTTCATGTGATAGAAACATTTAAGGCCTTGAAAAAGTTGGCCTAAGAGATAAAGATGAAACTCTTTCTACGTGAAAATCAAATACCTTCCAATATAAAATTTCCAAGTGAGTGGAGCTCAGTCCTTTTCATGGCCGCCCATTGGATTAGCACTCGTTTCAAGTGGTAATCCACAAACTACTTTGAAAAAAAAAACCAATAAAAAGAACCTATCCTAATCCACTCAAAAACATAAAGAAAGCAACTAAGTACAAATGTTCATCTACTAAAATAGTCTTGAGTAGAAGCTGAAGTGGTTAAAGTGATCGTTAGAAACTCACTTCAGGAAGTGAAAGTTCTGATTCGATTCTCACTTCAAAGGATCACTCTCTATAGATTCACTTAATGTGTGTGAATAGGGAGGCTTGTAAATATTACGATGGCTAATTAAGTACTCTAAGAAATTTGAACACCTTGATATAACTTTGAACATTATAAAACAGAATGCCATTTTATTGACCATCACAAACGTCAGTCATGGAGGAATTATCTAAGTTTGTAGTGTGGGACCGTGATCAGCTGCACTGTGACTTGGGTTTAGAAGAAATTGCTGACCCAACCTTTCAATCCATTTTCAATCAACCCGAAATTTTTCAGATTTGATTGACTTTTTCAATCCTACCAATAATTGGATCAGGTTAATATATGCTACAGGTGACTCATTCATTCTGGTGCCATTTTCTTTCTAATACGAGCTACCAACTTGACCCAAATGCTACAGAATATATGAGTTCATTCATTTAATAAGTTTTGTCCATCAGTGATAGATACGTCGGATGTTACATGTTTAGAATAATAAAGAAGAATAGAAACAATGAGAATGAATCTGAGACAGCAGTTGGTGGAAAGAATAATTCTGAAAAAAGTATATTGGAAATGACTTATTATTTTTTATTTTTAATATTTTTTAAGAATAAGATATTGTTTTCAATTTAAATGAGAGTCTCGAGTGACCTACCAAATGGACCTACTATAGTAATCAATTTGACCTGATATAGTGTCATGTCTAATTTGAGTGCGATTCTTTGCATGTCAGGTCATCCAGGGTAGTAGATTTTCGGGAGATCATTGGTAAAATTAGACTCTCTGAATTGGATATTGTGATGTCACTTTCTCTGAATGTGTCAGTCTTCAAACTCAATCTTCACATTTTTTTAGGTTCAACTAGTTATTTCAGGGCTCATGAAATGAAAGATAGTCAGTTTAAGTCTAGGTGGGATTAACCAGAGATGTTCTTTGTAGGTGTGGAGCCTTCTCAAAGAGTTTATGGGAGCTCTTACCGTTCATAGTTCCCCTCAATAAAAAAGAAGAAGTATGTAATGAATATAAAAAAAAAAAAGCTCATGATGAACAATGAGTTCTCGATTTAGCCATTCTCATTTTTTATCAAAGAAGAACTCCCTATGCCTTCTCTTCTCCAACCATCTCACCTATGAAAAATTGAAGGTGGCATCTCCTTACGCACCTTAATTGGTCAAAAGATGGCGAACCCGGCATAGGTCATAGGGTCCTCACCCAAACACAGTCACATACGCATTCATTCTGAGGGCCAAATCGTACTCCAACGCACTTATGTATTGTGGCCGTATATAAATTCGACTATTACAATATAGTTTGGTATAAATTCAAAGGAGAAAGAAACCATATCAATTGATACGATGTGTTGTAGTGATACAGTCATAACGCCGATGATATATATTGACATAACACATTTTTAACACCAGCTTAAAACCAAAATACTGCAGAGAGATGAAGTCTCCATGTGTAATT
This sequence comes from Chimonanthus praecox, assembly GCA_022113865.1. NCBI lineage: Eukaryota > Viridiplantae > Streptophyta > Magnoliopsida > Laurales > Calycanthaceae > Chimonanthus > Chimonanthus praecox. Next base: position 7,907,197 of record CM039090.1, on the reverse strand, counting down.
TGAAATTACTTAATAGTTATTACCCTCTCTTATTTGAATTCCAAATACATATATTATATATTCTACTTTTCTTAAGATTTTCTGACAATATTCATTTCAACTTGAAGATTTCATTTGAGTAAAAAAATGAGGAATCTCAGAATTCCTACCGTTGAATTTTTCAATGGTCAGTGGCCAAAGATTTAGAAAGAAGATATGAACATCTTTAAATTGCTAGACACTTTTTTAAATCTATTTTCCACAATTAGAAAGCAAAACAACAGAAAAAAAATGTAAATAAAATAAAAACGAAACTAACATCGTCTCTAATATCTTTCTAAACTCTACAGCAATAGACGTGCATTTAAAAAAATACCTAATTTGATTAAGAAGAGCCTCAGTTGCAGCTGTCTCTTCTACAAGTAAAGGGTATAAGCGTCTATGCAACTAACATTTACAATAAAAAAATAATTGTATATGCTATGATAAATTTATCGTTCAAAAAATCAAAACTGAGACGCAGAGAATTTTGGTTTAATTATTGGAAAAAAAAATTGTTGATTTAAAATTTTATTGAGTCAAGTCAATTCAGACCAACTTGTTCTTTGACGGTATCGTGATATTTCATTATCCATCAACAACAAATAAGGATCTTTACGAATTTTTGAAGGAATAAATAAAATAGTTGATGGTGAAATATCTATCTTTACACGCCACTTGTGCTATTTTTTTATCTATATACAATTATGTATATTCGGTGGGTCATACAAGTCAAGAAATTCTTTTAGAAAATATATACACGAGGTATCTGTCAAATGAGATAGATATACATTATCTGGATTTTTAAATGATAAACTCTTTTTTTTGAATTTATGTGAGAAAAATCATGAAAAACTCAACGTAAAACCATCATGAGTGATATCTACTGCCGATGAGATCATGAGCGCTCGAACCTAACACCTCCGTCTTCAAATACAAGTATTTGTTATTGTAATTATAGGATTATAAATATAAGTTCTAAAGTTTTCTGACATTACATAGATGGAACTTTGCCATTTGATGATCATAAAATATTAATTTTAAGAGTGTTTAATAGACAATCAATCTGAAAAGCCCATCACAATTTAATAAATAACTTTAAAGGTGATCATAATGGGAAAAGAAAGTGGTTTACTCACACGTCCAAAAGTCAAATTGCACCACCCCTTCACATGGGCGCTCCTGTGAAACACAATAAAAAAAACCATTTAAAAGAAAAAATCAAATCAAATAATTTATTTTTTATAAATAAAATCATCTTAAAAATACTTTCAAATGCACAGAGCTTGCTGATTTATTATTTTAGCTTGATTTTTATTTCTTTTAATGGTGTTCTTATTTTTATATTTTTCATATTAATTCACATATGAATCGGGAATGTATCATCTTCCCACAGGTGTAGCTCAACTAGTAATCTCCCATTTCAGGAAGTAAGAGGTATCAAGTTTGAGCCCCCATGACCTCAATTGGTGTGCCCGAAGGGCAGTAGATATTATCCGTAGAGGTTTTACACTGGATTTCCTACGATTTTCCACAAATAATTTTTTTTAAAAAAAAAGGTATCATGATAAAAATATTTAGTTCATAATTATTTATCTTGAAAATTAAAAATTAAAATGATTGAACGAGTCTTATTTTGAACAATTTAATATTCTCTATGATAAGTAATCAATTACTTAATTTGTATTATCATTAGATGAATTCCACACTACATCTCTAACAAATGTTTACGTGTGTACATGACATGCCCTCAAGTTAGATGGAACCATGTTCTTTGAAAATTAATTTTAATTTAATAAACTTTCTAGTGTGCCTTCCTCTTGCTTTGCTTAAATGTTTGCTTTGCATTATTGGAGGGAATAACGTTGCCATCAAGAAAAGTATATATTGGTTCAGCTACAAAGTGCCCATTTTTTATTATCGATATTATAATACTACACTTTTAAAATTTAATAAATCACAAATCAACTCTTCAATTTTATTTTATTTTAGCCATTTTTTGAATGAATTTACCCTTTTTTTCTCTTGCTAACATAACATGATGGATAATTAAGATTCATTTGATGGTCACTTTAAATTACCTTTTTTGTATTAAGCTAAGATATTAGAATGGACGTGTAGTTGAATACTAAATCTTTTTCATATTAATATAATTAAAATTAAATAAAAAATATCCTTTTTCTAAATTGTAACGATAATTGTAACTATAAGCATTGGATAGTATTAGTTCAACTGCTTGCCTTCCGTCTTAGAAAACGAGAGGTTGCGGGTTCGAGTTCTCATGGCTTAACCTTGGTTTAGCTTAGGAGTAATGGGTTCACTTGTGGGGATTTTACACTAGGTATCCCGTGGTTTTCTAAACGTCAATTCAAAAAAATATATATAATTATATAAAAATTATGGTTGTCAATTTCATTTTGAGGGTCAATTTTCCCCTGTGGACCCTCAATTTGTCGAACAGTGGTGCCATATTCATGTGGGACAACATATATGGAAAATATAGATACAGATACTATTTGAATAGTTAATGATGGAGATGTAGCTCATGTCCATGAGTGGCACAAAAAGGGCATTGTATTATGGTATGAGAAGATATAATAATTTTAAAGTATGGAAAATTATAAGCATTTCAGCAGAAGAGTGGCATTTCTTATTAGCTGTAAAGAGCTGCCACAGAATCTTTATATAAAAATAAGGGAATTCATTTAGATGTTGATATTTTTATTAAAATTAAATGTAGTCTTTATTTTTTTTCATTTGATCATAATAAATGAATAATATTTTTTTTGTGATTTTCACTCTTTTTATTTATCACTGCGATAAAATGAAGAACATATCTAGTTTTAATGAAAGTACTGGTGCTGTAATATACTTTTAACCTGTGGAACTTCTCAAATCCAAATATTAAACATTTTTAACAATAACTAATATTTTATTCCTTCGTTTGAAGGAAGTGGGCTGTGAAATTCATTCGTTCGAATGAAGTGAAAATTCCTTCGATCAAAGGAAGTGAGTTGTAGAGTGGAATTTTCAAATGACGCCGTTTTTTAACTGATTTCTACAAACAAGGTATTAAAATTCAGAGTAGATGAATTTTGATATCTTGTTTGTAAAAATCGGTCGAGAAATGTCTTCCTCTGAAAATCCCACTTTACGGTCCACTTGAAAAAAAATTCATTTGAACGAATTTTTTCATTCAGTGGATCACAAGATATTTTGGTTCGATGGATGTGGCGTTTTTAAGTGAATGGGCAAAATGATAATTTTCATCAACTTTTGAAAAATACGTGTATAGAGAAAGATTTTTCAGATATCTACATGACTCCTCTTGTTTTAATCATAAACTAAACATAAAATCACACATTCCCATGATAATAGACATTTGTTTGTAAGTGAGACTGAGGAGAATTATTATGAAAATGAGATGAGAGTTCTCCCAATCGCTCTCATCAACTAAACTTGGAATGAAAGCTAATAAAAAACATTGGAAAACTTATGATTTTAAAAATCAGCACCTGACATCATTGTTACAATTGAAACACATCATTGATGGTGGGAGTTACCCAACATTTCACATTAAAAGCTCAAATTAAAAAATCACAAATTAATGCACTTGTGCCAAGGTAACAAAATAACATGCAAAAGAAAGTGAAGATATTTCGTAGGAGTACATACCAAAGTGTACTTTTTTTTTTAACCTTCCTGTAGAGGCCTCTCATCCCACTAATTAGTTGGAGCATCCGAAGATCTTTTATTCATATACATTAGGTAAAGTTAGTTTTTTAAGGTTAAATAGAAATTGAATATACGATTCTCACTTTTTAAGACAGATTCTTGATTATTAATCTCATCTCCAACGGAGGGAAGGAGGGGGATATACAATATTAAGAAAAAAGGAAAAGAAAATAAAGCATCCATTCCATTCTCATGCAATCGTGATTAAAAACAAAACATAAAAATGAACATTAATACAATTTGAATTTGACTTAATTATTAGATGAGTAAATAATTAATTAATTAGGTTGAAAATGCTAATTTATTTATGAAGTAACAGTTTTGGATTGGTAGGGCATGTTTGAGAGTGGAAAAAGAAAAAGGGTCGATTTGGCAAAAAAGATGACACAATTTTTTATTTTTAATTCAAACTCAACTAGTTAATTAATCAAATTTAAAAATGTCAGCCATAAAATTAATAACTAGTGCTTAATTAAATTTTCCAAGTTACGTTTTGGTGGTTGTCCATAATTTAAAACTTAGAAGTACAAATTAGAAGAGTGAAAAGCAACCTGATCTTAAGCAGGTCTCTCTGATGAGTCATCACTGATCAATGATCATGCTCTTCTTCTAGCCACACAGTTTGGCATAGTTCTGTGGACTACGGGAACCTTGCGACCGGAAAAACATTAGGGAAGAGAAAAACTACACGTTTGTTTTACGTTTACCAGTTATGTCGCTTCGGTTAACGAAACTGAACTTCCGTTAAAAGATTGTTTGTATAGAAAGTCACAAATATTTCTACTTACATTTTCAAAAATAAATTATTTAAAATCATTTGATGTAATTTTTTTTGAAAATAAAATATAGTATTTAGAATGGCCATATGCCAAAGTTTATATTACTTAAAGTTGTATTTATTTAATATAAAATACTAATTATTCATTTTATATATTTTGATCATTTGGCTACAATATTTAGGTTGAGGACAATAATGGAAAAAGATCACTCAGATAATACGTATTGGTAATTCTTATTAATTAATTTATATTTTAATTCCATGATTTTAATATAATTTATTATCTTATTAATTTTCAATTTTCTAATTATTATTCCGAACTTCTATTATTTAAATTTTCTCATATTTATATTTAATTTTTTTTAAATTTGTCATTAAATTTTTTTTTAATAGAACACTGAAATGATTTGAATACCCAAGTGTTTCGTTTTAGAATGAAATTGACAATTAGTTGATGCTTTATTTCAAAGGAAAATAAAAATAAAAATGTTCTCGAAAATAAATTGACAACTATAAAATTATAATTTAAAGAAACCATGAATATTTTATTAAAATAACTCTAAAAAATATTTCTATACAAAAGTCCATAAATATCATGCTCTTGTGAGTCGGCGGTACTGGGCTCACGTCAAGCGTGAAATTCATAAAAATGGAAAAAGTAAGAAGAATAGTAATAAGCATGGGAAAGAAAGGACAATTTGGGAAAGATGAAAATACAGTTTGGAGGTGCGCTGTATCTTTGTTGTCTGGGATTCTTCAAAATCTAGGTTAGGAATTCTCTCCAAAATGCTTACAACGTGGGCGGTGTGACTTTCTCTCTCCTATCTATGATTTCTTCATTATGATTTATGAATTTAGATTCTTTTAAATATGTATTTATCCAATTTATCTTTATTATTTGATTAAATTTGAAAATAAAAAATATTTTTTTAATTAATTTTCTTTAATTCTAATTTTTTTAGAATTGAACTTATATCGTAAATTTAGTTTAACAAGTCTAGTAGTTTATATGATTTTTTACATAATATGGACTCTTTATTTTTTATGATGCTTATTAAAAAGATTTACCTTTGAATATTGTCTTCTCAAAACTCAATTTTTTTTTTGTATTTTTAAAACATAAAATTTAAAAATATAATTTAATTAAAGTAAATTAAATTTGAAGACATCTAAAAATTCTTGATTAATCAAATTGAGTTCTCACTATTTGAAATTTCAATAGTTTTTGAGCTCTATTTTGATAGACCCTCTCTATGTTATTAAAAGATAAAAAAATAGAGATTAAAAAATAATTTGAAGTAGATAAAAGCAGGGAAAAAAAAAAAAAAAAGTAGCTAAGAGCGTTCTAAAGAAATTGAAGTATATATATGAAGATATTGCACATTTTTTATAATATGGGTTATCCATAGTTAGATGAAATGGATAGAAGATTTTATAGATGATATAAATTTAAAAAAACTTCTCAATTTGAACATCATAAAATCTAAGATGGACTATTGAAAATAAAAAAGTTAAAATGATCAGATGTGATTTATTTTTTATATATTTCATTAAAAATATATGACCCATTTTTATATTTAAAAAATAACATCTCTTCATAAGAAAATTTCAAACTTCTTTATAGAATTTTTCTTATTACAAAAAATATATGATTTTTAGGAGTGTCCTAGACCGGTTGAATTGGTCGAACTGGACGGTCGTCGAGTTTTTCAACTTTGAGGATATTTAAAAAAAGAGAATCAATTTCTCACGAGTCACGAGTGGGGGTGTGCTTAGATCGAAAAAACAGGGCCATGTTCTACTCGACATCGCAATTCGCAACAACCCACGATTTTGAGACTGCTCCTTAGGTTTCATTCCTTAAGATTCCTTTCTTTCCTTCTCCCGATATTTTAAAATTGACGAACAGAAAGTTAGATGATAAGATTGAAAATATAAATGACTTTTCTTCTCACAATAATCTACAATTAAATAAATAAGTAAGATTTATAATTAAATATAATTAAATATAATTTAAATAATTATATACATATTTGAAAATTAAATTCAATACTAATTCAATTCAACATTCATTAAATCTTCTCATAATTAATTTAGTTGTAAATTATAATTTAATTAATAATAAAAATTATAAGATGAAATTAATAATAAAATCTCTCATGAGTTCGAGTCCTCTCTTGCCTGGACTTTCTTTCTCCGTTCTTTTATGTTTCCATTTTATTAGTCTTTCTTCTACTTCTCTGATTCTCTCTCGCTCCCGTTCTTCTCTGCTTTTCCCTTCCGTTCCTGCTTTTCTACTCTTCCGTTACTGCTTTTCTTCTCTTCCGTTACTGCTTTTCTTCTCGTAATTTAATGGGTGACGGTTTACGGTCGACTGAAGAAAATCGAGTTAACCAGTGAGTCTGGTCTTTTACTGTTTTTTGCCCCAGACGAATTTTTGATGAAATTGTACAGTCCGTTTCTATTTTCTCTCTGTGTTTATATGTTTTTTTCCTTCTGAGATTCTCCTTTTTCTTTTTACTCGGATAAACCCAAGAACAAGTCACAACCAAATCCAAAGCAGAAGATACTTATTACTTAGGAAAAAAAGAAAGACAAGGTTGCCTTCTCTGTCTCTCTGTTTCTCTCTCTCTCTCTCTATATATATATATATATATGTTTTTAATATATAATTCATTTATATATATATATATCTCTTTTTACTGATTTCTGGTGCCAGGGAACTGATTTAATTCCATTTGCAGAGAAGCTACACAAAGTTCATGGAAGATGAAATCCCATTGGGTAACTCCTCTGTCTAATTCTCTCTTTATGTCTCTATCTATTTGTCTGTCTCTGTGCATATTGTTTTATGCATTTATCAACGTATATGCGTGTATTTATGATTTGATTATTTTGATTTTGGGTTATGTTTCTTTTTTATTTTTATAATTTGTATGTTTCATTTCGATGTGAAGGTTTGTTGTTAATTTGATATTGACACTTTGGTGGAAACTGTTAGCTGTATGTATGTCGCTTTTAATTTTTGTGAACTTTGGCTTGCAAAGAATGAATTTTGCGATTTTGTTTTGCTATCAGTTTGGATGTATTATGTTTAGATTGATCCTAAAAATATATCCTTTAGAAACCTCGCTGGTCAAGTGGGGGAAGTGGGAGTCGACTCGGCCAGGGCAAATGTTGAGCTTGGGTGGGTCATTTGAACTATTACCACCTGCTTCTTGGTGAAGTTGGCAAACCTAGGCGGTGTTTTGGAATTGGAGACATTTCTTTTTGTATAAAAATGACAGAGATTCTACCCGCCCGTTGATTTCGGTACCATAGTAGGAATTTTCTGAAAGAGTTGTGCTAGAAAATCATTTCTGCCAGGAGGGTTGTGGAAATCGTCTTCTCAACTCAGAGAAAATGGTGATATTGTCCATGTATGGAGTCTCCTATAATGAAATTTAGAAATACGTATAACTGGTACCAAAGTTGGGAAAAGTTGAGAAAAAAAAATCTACTTAAACCCAAATAAAACCCTAATTTTAGTGTTGTTTAAAACTAGTTTTGTTCGAAGAAGACAAAAATGGTCCATTTATCACACTTTAACCTTATATATATATATATATATTTTTTTTTTTTTTTTAAGGTGGAATCAATCTTCAGCCATCTGTCTGTATGACTCGTTTGCTCCATCATCTTATGCCCATGTAGAGTACATTGAATTTCAGTCATAATGGATGTGAAAGGAAACCTTTCAAAACATTAATGTAGTGATTTATACATTTCTTTTTATTGCCTAAAGGTGATAGGGATGTAGGAAATTTAACTTAAAAAATGGTTACATTGATCTTGCTTCTTGACTTGGTCATTCTACTTTCTACTATTCACTAACTTTGTAAGCTTTTGGTGAGAATGATTAATCATATATATACTTGCTTCCCATTCACTGGCTTGTATGCATTTCCTTTCTTCTTCGTCACCATGATAAGTTGTGTTGCAATCACTCTGCAAACTTGGTGATACTAATGCAACTTGAAACATTCATGAAATAGCTTAATGGATTGCTAGTTTTGCTTTGGCAAATCACTGCTTTTGTTGACACTTGACACCTATAGGAGAAGTTCAATCCATGTGGATTTTCAACTCTTAAATGAAGTTGGATCTTTATGAAAAGGATGCCCTAAAGCTCTCTTGGGTCTCGTTTTATGAGCACTCTTAGCAATCTAAGGATCAATGGTTGTAGAGTTCACTGAAGTTCTAAATTGCTCCAATGGTCACCTTGGGAACAATTTATGGGTTAACACATTCATTACTCAATTGTGTATTTTTTTTGAGATTTGGAGGTGTCCACGCATCACACCCGACTAGTCCCCTGGAGTGTGTGAAAACCCCCCTATTTGCACACACTGGGTAATTCGATGGGACCTTACTCTATACATATTCCCATGAGAAATTACTCAATTGTGTATTGTAGCCTCTATTTTGACAATTGCCAGTGTATCTATGTATCAACATGTATTATGACCATTTTCAGTGTATCTATTTATGAATATGCATTACCTAGATCTACATGCACTGTGGCTAACATGCAAGAGACGTTTTTGTGGCCCATGGGCTGGCTATGTTGATATGGATGGATTCATGATCTGCAAGTGCATAATTTCATACTTGCTCCTGTTCATGCACATATGAAGTCCTGAAGCCCATTTCTAGCTGTTAATTGTCAATGTTGAATTTGATTTACTTTTATTTTGCTAACCTTATTAACTACTTGTAGTTTTGTATATATGATGTTATAGCAATTCTGGATCCTAAGCAAAGAAATAAATTGCTATTTAAACTCATTTTTGCTTCTTTTCATTGCAGTTTTCTCTACCATCAGATTCAGCAAATAAGAGATCCTGTTTCAGCAGTATTATCCTAACTACTGCCGTACTTTGTATAATATTTTTCTTTGGGAGTGCTTTTGTTGCCACTGATTATAAGCAAGTATGTATTACTTTTCACTTCTGATGGTTATTGCATATGGTTGACATTCTCATTGATGACTTTTGCAGTTTACTTTTTTTTGAACTAATTGTTTTTAAAACTAATGGCATGGCTGCACTGTCCCTCTAACAATATCATTTATCATAATTGTTGTTCTCTGCTGTTATATTGAATCATAGATCCTATCGTAAATCTAAGATTTTTATGATTTTCTAAAAATGAGACTATTAAAAATATTCAGAAAGTAAAAAAGATGAGATTTTTATAATCTTTGCATGTTTATTGAATCCATCAATATAAATGATAAACCACGAAGCCCCCCACCCTCCTCCTCCCAAAAATAAAACCCTCATGCATATGGACTTGTATTACTTGTTATTATGTAAGATAAATATTTTGAAATTTTGGTTGGATCATAAAGGAAAAGTCACATGTAGTGAACTCGCATAAAACTTTTAAAAATTTGCCAAAAGTTGAAAGTTTCTTCACAATTGAAAATCAATCATGAAAATTGAATTGTTTCCTGTAAAATCATAGAAAAGTAAGATTCAAAATGTAACTCTTAAGATATTAACGACTATGATGCAAGCATGAAAACTGAATGCCCTTTGATCTTAATATTTTTATCCTTTTATTTTTTGAGGATCTTTAGATATCTATAACTAGAATGAAGTTTACTTTGAGCAATGATTTTGCATCTCATATTCCTGAGTACTGCATCTTAGTCATTTATGTGGTTGTTTTTTTTTATCTAGCTATTTTAAATTGACTTAAAGATATATATAAGTAGCATTTATTGAATGGCATGTGGGGTTTATTTTGCAGAGGACATCAAGATGGGGGGTGGCTATTCCCATGCAGACCACACAATCTAATAGATGCAAGGTTCATCTCTTTTATACAGAATTATTTCAAACTTTGAAGTGTTCTTTTATCTGTAGTGTCTGTTTCTTGGCCTCTGTTTCTGTTGGATTCACTGGTCATTTTGTGTAAATACCTGTTATGTTTGTTTTTTTTGTTTAGGATCAATGTAGGCCTCATGGTGGTGAAGCATTACCCAAGGGTATTATCAGTGGAACTTCTAATTTGGAAATGCGGCCATTGTGGGGTTCTCCAAAGAAAAAGGTGTGTGCAACATTTAATGGTTTTTAGTGGGGTGGTGGAACAAAGGAACAACTTACCTGATTTATCCAAAATTGCCCTGATTTTTTATAGTAACCTCATCATGATACGTATAAACAAGAAGCAGCTGTTCTGATTTATCCAAATTGTGATGCTTTCATTCTGGATTTTGGGCTTATCATATTAATTTCCTTAATTTTGTTTTGACATATCTGCAATCTTTCAAATCAGAAGAATGCAAAAGATTCAAAGAGCTTATTGGCCATTGCGGTTGGAATAAAGCAAAAAGAAACTGTTGACCAGATTGTTAGAAAGGTACGTGATAAATCATAATGTTTATGTATTGCATCCAGTGACATTCTTCTCTGAGATATATAAGGTTTTGGCCTCCGTTTCCTGGCATTGGTTGGTGATTTGTCAGGACTACATGTGTCATACTTGTAAGATATTAATCATTCATCTGGGGTCCTGCCCTGATGTTTGATGGATGACTGTGGTCCAAAAACACAGATCAAAGAATTAAACATAATTCTTGAGTTTACACCCTTTGTCTTAATGTTAATTTTCAGTAAAAATGGCAGTCAAGTAGAACTTTTGTACTGCATCCAGATTTTAAGGTACGTAAGGTTTTGTTGGGATGTAAGTGGTTGGATTCGGATTGGATATTGGTGATATCCATATTTGCACTGCTTAATATTTTGTTGGATTCGAATTTGGATTAAGATCGTGTGGGATTATTCGATGCAAGATCTATATCTACATCCAATTCATACTGTCAGATTTAGATTTGGATTCGGATATTATTTTGGTTTCCCCGAGATTCTCCTCTCTATGACGCTCATCTCTCTTTACTATAGTGTGGAGCTTATGGTGGGAACACAATAACAGAATCTTTAAGGACCGCGCTGAATTGAGTGAAGCAGTTTCGAGAAGAGTTTTTGCCAAGTGTGCTTCTTGGGCTTCCTCTCTAGTGGAATTCAAAAATATCTTTATGAGTCACATCTTAGGAGCGTCAAAAGAAAGTGTGTGTTGCTTCCATTGTTTGTGTGGCCGGCGGGTGTATTCGGGTGTGGGCTTTTTATGTTGTTGTTTTAATGCTTTTGTTTGTGCACCTCTGGTGCCTCTTTTTCATTAATATATTACCCCATTAAAAAAAACTGACATTTTCCTTGAAAAAGGGGAAAATGAAATTAATTAAATAGTTTGGTTCCAATATAAAAAAGAACATATATCCCATAATGTATATAATTAATGAAAAATAGAATATAAAAACCTAAAAAATAAGCAGCAAAAACTACTCTAATGCCTAAAAGATAGGAAAAAAATAAAAAAATGCAAAAGGAAGCCCAAAAAAAATGTTATGATAGATAACAAACATCTATAATTGAAGTGATGGGATCTATATCCCACTTCGAATACTATTCCTAATTTCAAATTTGATGGCTAGCATGGTTAGGAGATATGAATTTAAATTTTAGGAGACTTTCTTCATATAACTTAATACATAACACTTGTATAAATAGTAAGTATGCTTACATTACTTGCCATTAGGAGTAGTGGGTTATCGGATTTAGATATGGTTAGATCCATATCTGGATCTGAATACAAACGGATGTTAGACTCGGATTAAGGTTCAGATCCAAAATTTTAAACTGATGAAATTGGCATCCAAATCCTTTTAATTCAGATTGGATGTTTCGGACTTTTGGATTTTCAAATATCCATTTACTTCCTAAGATTTTGGCTTCTGTTTCCTGCCATTGGTTGGTGACTAGTGTGAGATAAATTGTTCATCTGGGGTCCCACTTGATGATTGATGGATGCCTGTGGATGTGCTTAAAGAATTAAACATAATTCTAAGTTTGAACCCTTTGTCTGAAAGTTAACTTTCAGTCAAAATTGCAGTCAAGTAGAACTTATGTACTGCATCCAGACTCTGAGGAGTGCAAGGTTTTGGCCTTTGTTTTCTGGCATTGGTTGGTTACTTGTACATGACTACTGGTGGCATACTTGTATGAGATAAATCATTCATCTGGGGTCCCACACTGATGATTGATGGATGATTCATGGTCCAAAGACAGCTCAAAGAATTAAATGCTGTTCTAAGTTTCATCTTTGCCTGTAAGTAAATTTCAGTAAAAATGGCAGTCAAGTAGAGCTCCAATTGTTGTTTTTCACCCTAAAAAATGTTCACATTATTTCTTAAATGATGTACAATTTATGATTTGGTATTCTGGTCTTATGCTTTTGGGCTTTTGCCATTCAAGGTAGGCCAGATCTTGTACATGTGTGAACTGAACTAAAATGAAAAGGGAAGTGACAGGGTATTCTAACCCGAGTTTTGTCTAAGTTCAGCTTTTGCCATATTGCAGTTTCCGTCTCGTGATTTTACCATAATGCTTTTCCATTATGATGGTGTTGTTGATGAATGGAGGGATCTGCCATGGAGTGATACTGCCTTGCACATTTCTGCTATCAATCAAACTAAATGGTAGGAAAGAAATTGTCCTCAAGCACTATCTGAGTTTGAGTTGTTATCCTGCACCTATATGTAACTTAATTGATGATATTAGGTGGTTTGCCAAGCGTTTCTTGCATCCTGATATTGTTGCTGAATACAAATATATTTTCCTTTGGGATGAGGATCTTGGAGTGGAAAATTTTCATCCAGGACGGTATGTATATTATGCAACTTGACTTATTATTCTTCTAAATTTACTATTCTGTACTTGTTGAAGTTTCGCAAATCAAAGACTAAAAAAATTCCAAAAATTTACCATGAGCTTGCTTGGAATCTGCTTGAATGTTATTCGTTAATGCAAGTCTAAAGATGGATAAGTGACTGGGACACATGTTATTGAAAAATGTGATGCCAGCCTTTCTTTTGTACACTTGTTACCCTTCAAAGAGTGAATTGAACCATGTTTTTCCATTTTATTGAAATTCTTGTGTCTATTTCACTTTTTTTCTTTTTTATGATGGAGAACTCCAAGACCCCCACCTCTCTCCGAATATGAGGGCGTTGGGTAAAACTCCGGTTGCACCTAGACCCATGCAAGCCACAGACATTGGGTTACTATGGACTCAAACCTGGACCTCTGGTTTCTAAACCAATGTGTCTATTGGTTGAGCTATCTCGTGCAGGGCTCGTCTCTTTCACTTATTGTCAATAATTTTTCTTCAACTTCAGTATTATAGTTACCTTAAAAAAACTTCAGTATTATAGTTGTAAAGCCCACTCCATTTGAAATCAAACCGAACAAAGTAATACTTACAATTCACAAGTGGGAACTATAATGAGTTTTCCATAATTTTTTCTCTTCATCTTGAAATGACTTGGAGATGGGATACCACTTTGTGATTGGTTGGGATTTGTATTTTTTGAGAATTGAAACTTTTAAGTCTTATTTTCTTTCTCATGCAAAGAGTGGTTGGCTGTTGAAGTTGCCAAAATTGCACCATTAGTAGTAGGTCCACTAATTCGTTATTCCCTTTAATTTCTTCCAAATTCCTGCCTGCCACTTGTTGGCCCATGCCCATTCAACACGGAATAATTAATTTTAAATCATTCAAGAAAAAAAATCCTCCATTGACTTTCTTTTAGAAGAACATTTTTTTAAACACATAATTGATGAAAAAAAAACTAGTACAGTAAACCCCAAAACACTACTTTAGTGCCACACATAAGAAAGATATTGCAAAAGGAGGTAAAAAAAGATGTAGAATCGATAATAGAAACTTATTGTTTAGATGGTGAAATTCAATTAACTTGGTGGAGGGTGTGTTAGGGTAGAATGGAGGTTGTAATCTATTTAAGGAGAGACTTCGTTTTTTAGTGGGAAAGGGCAAGCATACCTTCTTTTGGAAGGATTTGTGGCTGGGGGATAGACCCTTGAGAGAGAGGTTCCCAAGACTGTTTAGAGTAGTTAGGAATAAACAGGCCTTGGTACAAGATGTTTACCGTGCGGGAGTCAAGACTCTTCTTGGCATCTTTATCTTAGGAGAGATCTTAGGACGTTTGAGGTCGACAGCTTGAACGAACTTAAAGCTCAACTGGGGGAATTTCCATTAGATCTAGAGGTAGACGACAAGCTGGTGTGGATGGGACTTATGAGACTCATCGGGGATTTTTTCGGTTTAAGTCTATGATCGAGGTGGTGAATCAGAATGTAATTGGCTCATTGGTATCTTAGAATATAATTTGGAAGAGCCTTGTTCCACCTAGAGTTCATATGTTTGTATGGTGCAGTGCGAAGAGGAAAGTCCTGACTAGGATGTATCTTAGGAGGAGAGGCTTGTTGAGCCTAGATGGAGACACTTGTTGCCCCTTTGTGGTTTGGCTGACGAAATTATTGATCATCTCTTAGTCATTTTCCCTATGACTTGGAAGCTGTGTAGTGGTTTCTTGAACCTTATGGGGGTTTCTTGGGTATGTTCTAGCTCTTGGGATGGCTTGGCGGGTCTTGGTTCTTCCTCATCTTAATTCCAGGAGGAGGCTTGCCTGGATCACGATTCCTGTTGCGGTCTTGTGGACTATCAGATTTTTGAGGGTAAGACTTTGGAGTTTAGCGAGCTTTCAAAAAGCGAAATGGAGTTTGTGTGTTTGGCTTTGTTCCAACTAGGAATTCAAAGATCTTAAAGCCATGGATCTCTTTCAGTCTTGGAGGGTTGTACGAAAACTAGTTTTCAGAATCGGAAGAAAATGGTTGATTGTTCCCCCCCTCCAAGTGAAACTCTGAAATTCAATGTGGATGGGGCCTCAAGGAGTAAACCTGGTTCGGCCCGAATGGGGAGCGTCCTTAAGGATCATTTGGGTCCCACTCGAGTTGTCTTCACGGAATCAGTGGGTACTAAGGATTCTAACGAGACGGAACTTCTTATTGTTAGGAGAGCCTTGACCATAAGAGCGGGATTAGGTGGAGAAAAATTAGTGATTGAAAGTGATTCGTCCAATGCTATCAAATGTGCTAGGGGATCGAAGCGCCTTCCATTTAGGTTAATCACTTTAGTTATAGAGATTAAGGAATTGGTTTCGGGTCTAGAGGTGTCCTTTGTGCAAATCATCTATTCAGCCAACGGAGTGACAAATTTCTTCATGAAGAATGGTGTTGGTGGTTTGATTTATGGCACTTTCCAGTTACCAGGAGCATAGATTATATTATTTTAGTGGAGACTAGTTGTTTTCTGATTTCTATTTGTCTTTTTCTTTCTTGTTCTTTCTTTCTTTTTGGGCCTGAGCCTCTTATGCCTTCTGTACTTGTCTTGTTTTTTAATAAAAGTTTTTTTTTTTTTGTTACTGCTAAAAAAAAAGTGAAATTCATTTACATCTCCTTTGTCATACTATTTCCTAAATCAAATATGATAGATAGTTTCGTAAGAAAATATAATTGTAAGTATTAAGGTTTCATCCTTATATAACAACATCTCCGTCCCATTTTAGTTGTCTCATTTGAAAGATTTGTATTTTTTTAAGGAACTCTCTATATAAGGCTAGCACTATATGTGATTTCATCTATTTTCAACACACTTTATAATATTCCAATATAAATCAGACAACTATTTTGGGATAATTTCAAAATCCATAAAGACAACTAATTTGGGACAGAGGGAGTATAATATATCTATTGACAATAGGTATATATTTACATTACATATTGATGGTTCACTTTTAGTTGGCCTTTAAGCTTCTTTTACCATCCAACTAGAACCATCTTCGATCATTTCGAACTTGACCAACATGATCCTTCTACCTAAATTTTCTTTTCTAACATTTCAATTGTGATTTTATTTTAAGCTACCACACGTCCTCCAAATAATCCTTCAAGGGCATGACAATGGACACGTTCTCCAAAATAATTTTGTGAGTTCCATGTCCCAATTATGAACACAAACTACATCATCAGTCAACATGTGCTACAAAACACCCAAAGGAAAATTGACATGCAGGTTAGAAAAAACACAGACATGCAGGTTAAGTCTTTGGAGATGATATGTCTCTACCTAACTATTTTTCTAAATGTTGAAATTAATAGTGGAGTACTTCATGGATTCTATACTAGGATAAAATGAAAATAAAATGGATTATTTTGGAGAAGTTATCAACAAACGTTAAAAGTTCATTCAGGCCATGTTTTTGCATAGCTAATAAAACTCCAGATCTTTGCTGACATTAATTTTATTAGTTTGTACAGTGCCAATGACTGGATTTTAAAATCTCCAGAGATCTAAATCTGCAAATATCTTGTCCGACCCTCCACCATGAGATTCGAAATTCATAAATATCAAATCCTCAGAAAAATGTGGATGAAAAATGCGCTAAGGGGTTCTGTCTTTCAATCCAACATTTATTTGTATCCAGATAAAGTAAAATACAGAAAGAAAAAAAAACTGAATAAAACACTTCTCTTGGGTAATTTGCGTGAACTTTCTCCTTTTTTTGGTGTTGACATAACAAGGGTAGGCCTAATCCTTCCAATCACCAAATTCAATCTTAAAAGTGTTTTCTCTATTTTTATATTTTCTTTGAACCGATTTCCCTATTTTTTTTAGTTGTTGATGCGATCAGAACGAGTCAAATCTTTCCATTTATAAAGTCAATTTTCTAGTTTTAGGCTTTTTTGCATGAATATTCTTTACTTTCTAGGCCAAATCCTTCCAATTCACCAAATTGAATTTAGAATTCCTTTTCTATTTAAATCATTTTCTGCATGAAATTGCTCTATTTTTAAGTGTTCATAAAATTACTACAACTTCAGATTAATGGAGCGGTCAAAATTCACTTGACAATAACCTAGAAATGTCTGTTTTATATTGTTTTTAGTATTATTATAGTCATTATTTTCATCTGCTGCTTAACAAAAGATAACATCAAAGAAACCTTATAGCTTTTCAATTAATTTTTGTAGCTTTTTTCAAAAAGAAAAAAAAGAGAGAAAATAAACCTTTTGAATAGTCAAGGGATAAAACTTTGGTATTTCTGAAAACACTAGGCCCACTGAAGGCACAAAAATGGTTGGTAAGTTGAGATTGACAGATTTGGTCTCTAGATTTAAAATACATACCTCCCCTTTGAATGCGAATTTTGCCCTTTAACCACCGAACGTCTTAGATCTGTACATGCATGACATAGTTATGACATTTGTTTTGAAAATCTCTCTTTCTTTATTGGTAGTATAGATACTTGGTGCATTATGTTTCCCATTGTTTCCAAGCCTATCTTGTAGAGCAAGCAGCAATGCACAAATCAAAGTTCATTTCACTGGGGCTGCGTTTGGATGAGGGGTAAATTTTCCAAGGGTGGGTAACCAGGGGTGGATATCCAGGAGTAGGTAATCATTTTGAATACCCTTTGCTTCAAACGGGTATTTAAAAGTGAGACATGAGGAAGTAAACAAGGGTAAAATGGAGGTTTTTGCATCTTTACCCTTTAGTTACCAAACAAGGATAATGCGGGGTAACATCTCATTCCCCTCACATGCCCCTCATCCAAACGCAGCGTGGATGTAATAATTATTAAAAATACAAAGTAAAAAGCTTTTGTCACAACTATTAGCTTGAAGTTTAGCATTTAGACTTTCAATCTTACAGTTACTGTAACACTTGAGCAGTTATTTATCCATCATCAAAGAAGAAGGCTTGGAGATATCACAGCCAGCATTGGACGCGTCCAAGTCTCAGGTGCATCATCAAATTACTGCACGTGGGAGGAGAGCAAGGGTTCACAGGTAACCATGTTGCATTTCCTACTATCCCTTTCTGGGTGACATACACATTTCAAAATCAACTACTGCAGTTATAGCACATATACTTGAATTGAGGAAGATTTCGATGAGCCTCAGTTGGCTTAACAGCATTTGAGTGCCACAGGAACTTGAAATCTATTAAGAATGCTTCAATCTTTTATACTTTTTTTCCTCATAATTTTCATATCAAATCAATGCCCTATCAGTATTTTCAAAGGATTTACACTCCATTGTTGTTGACACTTGAGAATAACCTAAGTGCACTTGATAGTGGCTGTAATTAGGCATAAATTGTTGACATTGCAAGGTTTTGGTTTATTTCATCTACAGGAGAACATATAAGTACAATGGTGGTGGGAGATGCTATGAGAATAGTACAAATCCTCCTTGCACAGGGTAAGACCAATGATATCTACAGTGTACATCTGCATTGGTTACATTTGGTTGTTAGTGTTATCATCTACACTTCCGGCATTGCATGGATTGCATGTGTATGTTGGCGGTGCCGTTTGCACTCTCTGCAACTTGAATCTTTGTCATTTGGACATTGACCACCTGCCCACTTTGTCATGTGAACCATTCATTTGTGTGTTTGTGGTGAACCCTTCATCTCATCATCATAGCCATCTATTGGTGGGCAGCTTTTCGAGTTCTATTTCTCCATTTGACTTACAATCTGTCACTCCACTATCTATCATGTCTTTCTTTGTAAGTTTTCATGGGTCCTACTTGTAATCTCTCAACTCTACGTAGTGAGCTATCTCTAGTATTTATATTCACATGTCCAAACCACCTCAAATTAGTTTCTTTCAATTGTCCTCTATTGAAGATGTTTTTAAACCATCTCTAAGCGGTGGTTCTACTTTTATCTTTCAGTATTAAACCACTCATTTGACGTAACATGCACATCTCCGTCACCCTTTGTCAAATTGTCTTCTCTTCATTGCGCAACACTATGCTCCACAAATCATTTGCGGGTTTGATAACTTTTTTATAGAATCGTCCATTAAGGCGAAGTGGAACTCTCCTATCGCACAAAACTCCATGATGCGAACCCTTCATCTATTCAGCACAAAAATATCTCTTGGATGGTCTAGCGTTATACCATTTGCATGTTGTGTTGGTTTCTAATTGTATCCACAAGTCACCTAATAAGTGGCATGCTCCACCAAAACAAGTAAATAATAAATTGAAAAAACTTCTCCCATTGATGACTAGGATCATCTGCTTGTTCCTTTTGACCGTTCTAGTGCATTGGTATGAATGCTAGTCTCAATTTTATACATATGTGCCACACCTATGGTTGGTAAAGCAAACAGAAAAAAAGGAAAATCATCTAGATGTAAATTACAAGCACCTGCCTTTTCCCACTAGTTTTCAAAGCTATGAGCTTTTTTTAAAAAAAAAAATGTTTCTGACACTATTCTATGAGGTTAATATCCTTCTATGGTAGCAATGACATGTTGGTGACAGTATAATTTTTGAGTAGTGTGTAAATGTAGAACTCAAAAATCTAACCCCAAATAACTGGGAAAAAGGCTATGGTGATATTATGATGCTGCAGGATAGTACTCTTGGATATGCTTTTCTTTACAATTTTTTTACTACTCTTGTTGGTTTCTTTAATTAGTTAAGACTTTAAGAGCCTTAGAACTTTTTAAGAAGTTTTTTGATTCGCTATGAAGTTTTTCTCTAATGAGGAAGAATAAAGTTCTACCATATACTAAACAAACTTTGGACGCAGATGGGTTGAAATGATGGCTCCTGTATTCTCAAGAGCAGCTTGGCGCTGTTCATGGTATATGATTCAGGTGGGCCAATTCTTCTATTTTCCGAACATTGTGGATTTCTTATTTTCTCTTTGGCAAGAGTTTTTGTTCCACAAATTGTGAACATTTTTGAATAGTTTGTAAGGTGGATGGGTATCTGCTCAACATTTTGTCCGGGTGGTGTGGAAATGCAAGTCAGTTACTGTTTTATTCCTTCTTTCCTGAAAGGCATAAAAATGATTTGGGACAAAAAAGTTCAATATACATCATCCCTACCAATGAGATCCCTATAACTTTCATCCTATCGGAAGTGCTGAACAGTGTTTTAGAACAGATAAGCATCTTGCTTTGTGAAAATATTCGGATTGATAGGTGGATCCTATTACACCAAATCCTTAGTTTTGATTTTGTCAAAAGTTCTGCTGCAATATCAATTAGGTATAATAACTTCATTAATTCTTTTTTTTTTTTTTGGTTCCTTTTACAGAATGATTTGATCCATGCATGGGGCCTGGACATGAAGCTTGGATATTGTGCACAGGCAATTTCCACTCACAACGTCATAGGTTCTGTTTATCTTTTAAGCATAATATTCATATCCAAGCACTTCTTTGGCAGGGGGATCGAAGCAAAAATGTTGGGGTAGTGGACAGTGAATATATAGTTCATCAGGGCATCCCTACACTCGGGGGATCAGATGAAGACAAGGTAAGAAGCCTCGACACAAATTAGGATTGTAACTTTGCTAGGATGTGAACTGAGCCTATGTTTTGACTGCATTAGATGGCAGAGCATCTTAGGTCCACCTAATGCTTTATTCCTTTTTCTTAAGTTCAATGTGATGCATGGACAAGTGTTCTAGCCGTCTCCAATAATCATGGTACTTTGATTTTTTGCAACCGCACTCCTTCCCCTCCAATAATCATGATACTTTGATTTTTTGCAACCGCACTCCTTCCCACTGGGCTGTTTGGAACTACAAGAAGTCCTTCTAGAAGAGGCTGTCAAAATCTTGGGTTTTTGTGGTGGAAGGTCATCTTCCTCATAGTCCATGATTGAGGCTGTGATATGCAATTACATGACTCATCCTACTAGAGCAATTAAAAAAATTCAATTTCTTGTGTTTATTTGTGATATGACCAATTGATAATACTTGCAATTGAAACATTGAACGTTCGCAGAACCCACAGAAGATTATTCGGAGGGGGAGGTTGTGCTGTTGGTTTTTTTCTGGAAGAAGGGCACCAGAAATGGTGGGGAATGTTCCATAGATCCATTCAGTCCTTACTGATCCTCCAGTAGAACTCCTGGATGGATTTTCCTCCATCGTTCTTATTGGAGAATTGGCTTGGCTTTTAGCGGGGGTGGGGAGATGGGACCAAGTTGAGGAGGTTCCAGCCTCCTACTAGATTTTTTTTTAAAGTGAATTCTCCTCTGAAAATTCGATTCAAGGAAATGGGTTGTTACATATAGGGACTCACACCCAATCACACCTGAAATTCGGCAACTTCCCTACAATTTAGCAACTTTTTGATTTATTTAATCTAATCCTTTGACTTTATTTCAATATGTCATTTTCGGTAACAAAACTCTAAAATCATGGATTGTTGAGAGTCCAACACTGCTAACCACCTACCTGACTGATCTCGTGTGCTACATGATAATCACCGAGTGAGTCTCAGTTTGAGTGACTCACCATCTGATTCGAGTGAGTTGCCACCTGAGTTCCTTGGTTCCTATCAACATTAATGAGAGGGCTTATATAACACAACTACAAACCTTAGTTTGATTAGAATCATTATAACTGACCTTATGTATACGATTAGAGTATTTTCTAATCATCTGTAATATTACTAGGTCATTATTATTCAGATAGAAGAAAACAATTAAGAGGTAATGCCCAAGTTATGGTGCATGAAAGGAGTTAAAATACTTTTCATGTTACTCTACATGTGAATCATTTCATAGTCTACATCACCCTTTCATGTAGTATGTTATTCTATCATGGTAAGACATCAGCTTGATTAACGTTATTGTTCATCCTATAGACCCCATTGTGGAATACTGGAATCAACTAGCCCGACAATTGCACACACTTGTCATTACATAATGATGATGGGTATCCATGTGATAGGTGGACTTCAGTATGTACGTTGTTTATTGTTTCGATATATAGGATTAGATGTGCCACTGTATTGGGGACCATCTGATGAACAGTCCACCTCATGCTATAGTAATGCACGTGCCCAATTTCATTGCACTTTTATTTTATTTCTGTATCACAACAATAATGGTGGTGAGGCCCCTGTCCTCATTCTTGTATGTTTAAAGTAGAATATAGTAAGGCTAATGCTAGTGTGCCTTGCATTTCAGAGCTAGAATGGTTTCTGGAACTCCCCCTAATTTCATATTTACGAGTGTGAGTCTCCTGCTGATTGAACATGCTTGAATTTTCTTTTTTTTACGAAGTTAATCGTGGTAGGCACTCTTATTACTTGTCTTGGATTTTGCAAATTCATAAGTGAGACATATTTGGCCACATGTGGATCAATTTCCAGATAGCCACAGGTGGCCTCCTGTGCCTCGAACATTTGAAAATGAAGTGTTTCGAGCGCTAAACCATAACTTATACACGTGCCTTGCTACAATTCCTCAAATGATTTTTAACTACATCAAACTTTAATTTCAGTTACTTACTCCAGTTCTTGCTCATTTGAACAGTCAAACGCTGAGGCTCCGACCCAAGCATCTGAGCTGAAGAGTTCAACAGAGGGGACATCAGTATGATTTCTTATCTTTCATGCCTAACAATACAATATTTCATCACAACTACTGATTGTATCATTGTAAAACTTGCAGACATGGGATGACTCATCTGCTCGAACAGCAGTAAGTATCCTATTTCTACTTTTTGAATAGGTCTATTTCTTAATTTGTCAAGGCCCTTGTCCCTTTTTCTGGTTGGTTGTCATTATGCATATCTGGCACCTTTTTGTTCTAACAAGCTATTTAAGCTTCTGCTTTAGCATTGCAAGAAACAAACCAACTGGAACTATGTTCTTCTGTTGGCACTGTTGTTGGGCTGTGTTTTAAAAGAAACCTTTTATGTGCATCTATGTACCAGGTACGGCGACGATCCTATATAGAATTGGAGATCTTCAAACGGAGGTGGGAAATGGCAGTCAAAGATGATGAATGTTGGACTGATCCATATCCACAATCTACAAAGAAAAGCTGATTGAATTTACTGACTGCTCCTATACTCTTACAAGGTGGGCATTTAACAAACAGATTACCATGAAATGTCACATTCATGCCTAGAATGCAAGGTGCCTTCTGAAATCCTATAGTTCACTGTGTAGATTATCAATCCATAGATACAGGGATGCTCTGTGGGCAGCCCGAGGGGTCTGGTTTTTGGTTTCCCTTTTTCTGTTTATAATTACTTGATCATATTGATTTTTCTTTGTAATAATAAACGTATTTATCTTGCAAATTAGTGAAAATGGGCAAATGTCTTTATGCAACTGAGAGTTTCCAATTAGAGTTTGCTTATGCAGAATAATTTACAGCTTTACTGCCGCCTTTGTAATCGTGTCAGAACCTTACTATTGATGGTATCAAACACTGTAGGTGGTTCTAGTAGACACCCAAAACCTGTTTTCTGGGGCTTTTTAAAAAAGAAAAAAAGAGACGTTACAGGCAGCTTCTATTAGATTCGATGGTCTAGGGTGTAATGAGTCTGCTTCTGAGTTAAGTTAAAACTTCAATGTCATAATCATTTAGATAGAGGTCCCAAGTTTGAATCCCATCTTGTGAGGTTCATGACTCCATGCCTTTATGAGAGAGAGAGGTGAGGGTATTGAGATTCTTCGTTATAATTTTTTTTTAACCATTTAAGAGATGATAAGTGTATAAAAGGTAGCTAACGTTAAAAGTAGAGCTCACATTCTCACATTCTCACATTCTCAATATATGAAAAGTTACACATTAAGAAAAGTATCCTTCATCTGCATTTCAATGAATTCTGTCGAAATGGATTTTTTCAACTGGCCAGCTCTCCAATTAATACCAAACAAGTGGGAGTTCTATAATTTCTGCCGCCAACTCTACAGAAGGCATATAATACTACGAGGTCATTTAGTGAGAATTAATCAAGTGAAATTGCACTAGGTTTTTAAAAAAGTGCTAACTTTTTTTTTTAATACGAAGGTATTCAAGCGTCCCACGTCACTAATCTTTTGAGCATGTGTAAACTTCTCTATCTGCACATGTCGGATACAAACTATGAGGAGTGGCTCTTTTTGTGTGTGTAACTTATGAATGGTTATTTCAGAAAAATGTAATAGAATTTTCACTCTATTTCAATGTTTTGATTTCATTACCATTTCATCGCCCACACCTTAAGAAATACACTTCAAAAAAATTCTTTTCAGAAAATGAAATATATTTCCAATAAATGGAGTCTTTCTTAGATGGGCAGGTTGGGCCACTCACTTGGCGGTCTTCAGCAAGTTCGGTGAAAATCAAATAGCCAAAATACAATCTTCTGTTTCGTAAAAACACAGCTACCAAGTTAGTATCCATAGCCATTTATTCATATATCTAAGATGCAATAATCTTACTTTTTTAATTTAAAATATATGTACCTCATAACCCTTGTCCCTAAGAAAGCAAGCAACAAATAGTTTTCATTCTTTGCTCCATTGATAGCCAAAATTACAATAGTCCCATTCAAGAGAACATAAATGGCCTTCATAACTTATTTTCCTTGTAAATATGAATAAAGAACAACATAGAATGTAGATATGGACATTTAAATCAGGAGAGCAATTCCTCATACTTCACTTCTGATATCTTGAAGAATGGTGGCCCCTCATTCTTTCTTTCCCTTTGCCTCATTGTACAGTTCATCAATATGGTCCTGCAATTGATTCCCAGAGAAGCGTTAATAACAATCTAATATAGGAATTTTGAGGAGTGAAGTTATTATTGATCTGTATTACTTTATTTTTAAGCTTATCTCATTGATGATAAGGGAATACCAGGAAGTCGCATGTTACAGGGAGTTCTACTTTAGATAACAGAGTTTAGTGTTTGAGACATACCTTGTAGTATTTAAGTAACTGTGGTCTCTTCAGTTTGAAAGTTGGAGTAATCAAATCCCTCTCCATGTCAAATGGATTTGGCTCTAGATGGATTGCTTTTAACATCTCAAAGCCTCTAAGCTGTTGAAAATTGAAATAGTTTCTTTGTTAGTCAGGAGAACATGAGAGAACTTGGATGTACCCCCAATCACAGTTGGTTAGAACATTTGCTAGAACGGGTTTCCGTTCTGCTCCATGTTTGGGGCCTACATAATTGAGTTTAAATTGCTATGAAATTTGAAAATGTATTGGCATACTTCATGTTTTCGACCAGTTTTGTTGAGCTCATCCAGAATATACTTCCTGGCCTTCATATTTTTACATAATAGTTCAAAATTTCCCATCTCATTATTCATTGCTGCCCAATCCTCTAGTGCTTTTCTGTCGGGAACAACGACACCCACGAGAAAGGCTTCAAAACTGTTCCCATAGATCCAAATCTGTAGAAAGGCCATGAAATAGTAAAAAGGAGAGACCTGATCAAATAATTAGATAAATTATAGAAGAATTAGGGTGCATTTCAATGTTCGGAATTGTGCCAATTCAAATATTTTGCAGAATGGATAGTCATCCATTTCAGTATATATAAGGTTTGTCACTAGTACACCACACTTATCTGACTTCTTAATCCTTAAACTAACATTGAATATTGCCACTGTGAAAACAACAATGGAAAGGCATGCCATCTGCTGTGCTTTACAATTTCCTCACCACCCAAAATGCATGGTTGAGTTGATAAACATTCGTTCTGCTAAATATTCAAGCATGTTGCAGTATAGCATATATCTAAATTTGTTCTCGATTAAAATAAGAAAAGATTTAATGATGATAGCATTGGCAAAGTAATGCACACTAAACTCTGTAATATAACCTGCTGTTGATTGGATTTCATACCGATGTGATGAGAGGGCAGCGGCTATATGTGCTTTCTATGTTCTCAACTGCAATGTATTCCCCTTGAGACAATTTAAAAATATTTTTCTTCCTATCTATGATTTTCATTGCGCCGTTGGATTGCCATTCTCCAATGTCACCTGCAAAATTGCAAGTTACATAATCAGACCTGGAAATATTTTTCCTATGGGCCAACTTCCTTTCGAACATTTGTGGGACTCTGAAACATAGATAATAGATAAAATCTCCTCGACTTTATTGAATTAAGTATGATATTCCATCATTGATTAGGAAACACAGAGAGCATGGGACTGAAGAAAGATTGTGAATGTGCCTCAAATAGCAGTCCTTCTAAACATGCCTATAATTTATTTCTTAAATAAATTTCTTCAGACTTGAAAGAAAACAATCAAAGAAAAAACTTACCAGTATGAAACCATCCGTCAATCAGGACATCTTCTGTGAGGTCTGAGCGCTTGTGGTACCCAGAGAACAGAGTTTTACCTCTCAAGCAAATTTCTCCCCGTGGTACAGCAGAGAGTGCATCGTATCCCATTTCAGGCACTGATTCAAGTCTTGCTTCAATGGTTGTGACAGGAACACCCACTGTCCCCATCATTGAGAACACATTGGCTATGGATGTAAAGCATCCTGCAGAGCTTTCGGTCAAACCTGCCAACGAAGTAAGAGCCAACATTTAGCCACAATGATATTTCAATATGGCGTCGACATGACATGAATGGCCTCACTGAAAAAAACACTAGCAAAGGATAATCTATGGGTACATTAACATTTGAATTACCTGAGTATCATTGTTTAGTTACTTCTCTTAATTTTTGTGAAATGAGGAGACCTGGAAGTCTGGAACCCACCTTATCTACGGATCAATGCTTTGTATGCTTACCAATTCAATTTCAATATAGACTTGACCTTCATCAAGGTTTCAGTTTAAATTTTACATAACGTGGATTACTGGCCTTGGTCGTGATGGGATGTCATCAATTCAAGAATATGCATTTAAATTTTCTGAGCTTCATTGTCTGGCTACTATTCCTAATTTTGTTAGAGACAAGATTTGTAACCCATCTTATCTACCCTTTCATGTTTTATATACTTGTGCAGCCAATTTCAATATACATTTGGTGTTTCTACGAATGGGATGTATGGTAACAAACCAAAGAGAATGTATCCAAACAGTTTGATATGATGGGTACATGGAAAATCACTCTCTCCAGAAATTTCTTCTATGAGACTGATAAGCTTAAACTCTAGGGAGACTCCATTGAGGAAGCTGCCCTCTAATGTGGATCCACATTACAGGGAGGGATCTACAGGGAACCAAGGAGATAATAGTTAAATTACAAGAGCTATGGTTGCATGGTATGGATGAACAGATGGGAAAGATCTCATAGGGAGTTTCCCTAAGGCGGCCTCCATTGTGGTGCTCCACAAACATTAGTTAACTAGCGTGTACTTGTTTTTCTACGGGTTACATTCTGGAAGGTAAGTTTGAAACTAACTTTCCAAGAAAGAGAGAGAACCCTAAGACCTGCTTGACATAAATTGCAGAACAAATAACAAAAATAAGTTTATTAATCTACATTACCATATCCTTGTAACAAAACACTGCAGGATGTGACTCTTAGAAACTCTTCAATATGCCTAGGCAGTGGAGCAGCTCCAGATAACATGATCCGCACCCGCCCTCCTAATCCTTGTTGAATCTATGAAAATAGTAAACATGATTGGCCTTGCAAATTGAAAAGGAAATAGGATAAAATATATACAAATTAGAAATTTTATCGATACTTACATTTTTGAAGATAAGCTTGTCAAGCAAAGGTGCTGCTTTGTCCTGTTTTAGTCCCTCGTTCAAATTCTTCAACTTGCTGACATGACCACAAATATTTCAATATAAGAAAAAAACATTTTTGGGTATAAATAGTTGTAGAAAGCAACAAAAGACACTGCAACTTATATCTAATGACTTATAATCTTTGGAGGCTTATAGTAAAACATACTAGTTATAAGCCCATTGAAACAACTTTCTTTTCAGTGCTCCTCCAGACAGAATTTTGTCATTTATGCCTTCAAATGAAATAAACCATAATCAGAATGAGACATATGAAGTATAAATAAGTTTGCTAAACTTGACAAACTAATAAGAGCAGAAATCCTTTTTAAGCATTTAACCTGTGTATATACGATCAAAAACACGAGGAACGCCACAAAAGATTGTTGGCTTCAATTCTTGAATGTCCTCAACCAGAAAACGAACATCCTAAAGATAAAAGGGTATCTACTGAATTAGTTCCTCTTTCAAATCAGTGGCCACAATGAGATATTAACAAACAAATTCATGTCAATACCCCTCTCCAAAATCCTATGGATGCACCTCTGCAAATACAACAATTCTCAATTATCTGGTCAAATATATGGGCCAATGGAAGGAATGAAAAGTATCTGTCCTCTTCAGTTAACTGCAAGTAGAGAAAATATAAGTTTACATTCTATGACACTAGAACAAAGAGAAAATCAAAATGAAATGAAAAGGAAAAACATGAGTCATAATTGGACCAAAGACACTGGAGCTATTGTATTAGGAATAAATCTGAATATTTTTTGTAAGTTATGGAATTGGCAAGTTACCACTCTATCTGTTTCTAAAAGTAGCTGATCTATAGTCATGACCTCTGCCATAATAGCACCATTGGTTAGAAGAACACCCTTTGGATCCCCAGTTGTCCCACTTGTATACATTATTGTACAGATATCGCTCTTTTCTTTCGGTGGTAGTTTACAATTTGTATTCCCCTGAGACAAAAGAAAATAGTAAGGTATTATAGTAAGGTATTACATGGAAATACATGCAAACTTGGCGTATCATATGATGCTCGAATTAAAGAAAGAAGAACAAATTTGTTTTACAATGAAAATGGACCAAGCAAAAACTTCTCCATTTGAGAATCCTAGAATCTAGTGCAAATAAGTACGATCAAAGAGACACCATTTAATGGGGCCAAAATAAAATGCTCAGTATAATACCTTCCAGGACAGTATTGGGAATCCACAACCCATTAAACCCATAATGTAGGGTGCTTGAATCCCAAAAGGTGGCACCATATATACCATTCATTCTGACAAATTATTCATATTTTGAGTAAATATAATACATTCTTAATCTCATAAATTTGTACGATAGTTGTTTCTCTGCAATAATAGATCTGATCTTCCGAGTCAGCGATGGAATGAAAAAATAAGAGAAATGAAGAGGTCGGGTTCTCACCAATAGAGCAAATTCTTCCCATGAAAAGCATGACACTCCAGCCTCTTCTGCTTCCTTCTTCTGTGCACTTGTAATGTTTCCAAAGCTGACAATTGCTGGATCAGTAAGACAGCAATTAGATGTTACTACCCTCATAAGAAAACACAAGTATTATTCACTCAAAAATTCAAGATTGCCAAACTACTTACTCTTTAAATGTGCAGTGCACCTAGGAAGGCATGTTAGCATCTGAAGAAAACAAAGAACTCAATTCAGTTCATTGAAACTTGGACATTCATTATAAGGGTTTTGGCTGTCTCACATCTAAATGGAAGCCCACATCCAAGCTGGAGTTTTCTTGCACAGGAAGTTTTGTGTTCTACTTTGTAGTTGGTGCATTGATCATATGCATTTAATGAAACAAAAAATAGCTTTAAGATATCAGATTGATGTTGGGCAGCCGAACAAGTCCCACATCGGTTGTGAATGTGGAGATCTAGAGACTTATATTGGACTTGGGTCACTCCACCTAATTGGCTAGTCTTTTAGGCTGGATACCCAGTCCTAACAATTGATAGCATGCAACATTTGCTACATCCATTGCCCGAGTGGTCATTGTTAGATTGCTAGATTTCTATTTTCTACAATTTATCGGCAAATGTCAAGCTAGAAAACACAATTTGCTTGCTTAAGAAGATGAAAATGAATAACATTGAAGGTTGGTAAAGTTTATGAAGGCCTTATGTATGAAATCACATTCATATGAAGTTGGTGAGTATATGTTTTAGAGGCATGTGTCTGCTAGACCTTTACGGCTTCTTTGTCAAAAGATTTATAAAAAATTTACAAGCAAAAACATCTATCAGTATAGATCTCTTCAGCAACTGGTAAAATTGAGGTGTTAGTTAAGAAAATTGAACTGCATGTAACAGGAGGATGAATAATAAATGGAAAACAAATAAATAACATAAATAAGATGGAATTGGAAGAAGCCTACAGATTGAATCTTGTTCTCTTGGGCAAAAGCAATTGAGATTTCTGCATGGTTGATAATGAACTCTATAGCATTAGCTCCTGCAACACGTATAAAACCACAGGACAAGCATCAGCAAAGATCATTAAAAGCAATAGAAGAGAGATATAAGATTGAAAACAAGGTGCATACCGAGAGTATCGTATAGAGGCACATATAAGATCCCATGACTGTTACAAGCCTACAAGAACCGAATTATGCATTAGAAAAAATTAATGTTGGGTTATCCCAAAGGAGATTGTCATTAAATTTAAGACCATCCTCGATCTAAGATGACCACACAAATCGGCATTTCAAAGTTTCCTATGTATGAGGACAAATAAGCGAAAAGATACATAATACATGTGTTTTCTGTGGACAACATGAATAACCCTGTGAAGTTGATAAAAGTCACACACTGCCTAGACGGAAAAATCAATGACTCTATATCACACTTGATGCACCCTCCTCTTAATGGCTAACTTTTGAGAGTGAGTTCTACCTCAAGAAAGTTAACATGGTTTATTCATGGTATGAAAGCAGGTTCCAGATGCAACAAGTGGGTGTGAGGGAAGGTGTGAAGTTGACAAAAGTCCCACACCGTCTGGACAGAAAATCAATGACTCTTAACACTTGAGTCACCCTTCTCTTAATGGGTAGTTTTTGAGAGTGAGTTTTACCTCAAGAATATTAACATGGTTTTCTTCAAACCCATCAAGCAGAATTGTGTAATACATATAAATGTTTGTGACAATAAAAAATTTATACGTATCCCTGCTAAAATGAATGCACTTTCTATTTTTATATGATTCACCACCTTTTCATTCAATCAAAACCCAATCAAGAAGAAAAAACCAAGCACAGAAGTTTACCTCCATTGCAATTATCCATTCTGGGCAATTGGATCCATATATACCACAACGACCACCCTGGCATGACAACATTCTCAACATAAATTTCCCAACAGATACAATTGAAACTGAAGAGATGACCAATTAAAATAACCAAAGCTAGTTACCACATTTCCCTATTTCAAAAAGAAATCAATTGCAGCTGAAAATCTTACAGGATTTACTCCACGCCCTCGGATGGCTGATCCAATTTGAATGGACTTGTCATACACCTCCTGGTATGTTAGCCAGTTGTATTGACCCACCTATAGATTCAATTCCACTTCTTTACATTTTTCTTGTAATGGACAAATGGGAATTGCAAATGGAAGAAGAAATTCAATTATACCTTTCCATCAACAATTTCGCGGTGCCCGAGCATTGGATTCTCTGGATTCCTTTTAACAGAGCGGCTGCAAAATAGAAATCAGTTCAACCAAAGAGTAACTTTGTGAGATTAAATTCTATAAAGAACGGCTTATGAGCATCTGTTGGAGCTGAAGAACTTGTAGAAGAGGAAAGCTGAACAATTTTTACTTTGTAAGAATAGAATAATTTGAACATTCTTATCTATTTCTTGCTCTTTTTGGGTTTTGAATTGAAGTATGTCATTGGTAAGACATGACATCATCACTCAGAAAGCAAAAGAGGAAGGAACCTTTCAGATTATAAATTTGGGAGAAGCAGGGAATCAATGGTGTCTTATTGTTTTAATAAGAAGATTTGCTGAGAGAAAACAAAGACTTATGTAGTAACTGCATGATCAGTCAAGCTTGTTAAGATCATCCATGCACTAGTTCACTTAGCCCAAAATGTGAGGGTTTCTTGCACTCCCAACTCCACAAATTGATCGCCACAGTTTGGACCTACTCATATCTAATAAGCATGTAATTTCACGTGAGGGTTGGCTTGGCGGTCAAGAATCAGCTCAAGGTGCGGGATGTCTTAAGTTCAAGTCACTCTCAACACAAAAGTGCTACACTTCATAGTGTTACCTGGTGTGTGTAGATATGGGAGTTTGCATATGCCCTAAGAATTAGTCAGATGTTTTAAGAGGTTTAGACACCTTAGGCTGTGTTTGGATGAAGGGTAATTTTACAGGGGTCACCCTTGAATACCCCAAGCTTCAATGGGGTATTAAAAAAAGGTGATGAGAAGGGTTATTTTTTTAATTTTTACCCTCACTTGAGTAATTTTTGAGTTACTAAATAAGGGTAAGGAGGGGTGACCCCCTTACCCCATCCAAATGCAGCCTTTGTCTTCAAAATAAAGATAAATATTGAAAATAATCAATTTCTAAAAAAAAAGTCAATTACTATGGTCCCGTTTCATATCTGTAATAATAAAGAATTATTGAGAATGAAAATGATTTTG
The DNA here is from genome assembly GCA_022113865.1 of Chimonanthus praecox. Classification (NCBI taxonomy): domain Eukaryota; kingdom Viridiplantae; phylum Streptophyta; class Magnoliopsida; order Laurales; family Calycanthaceae; genus Chimonanthus; species Chimonanthus praecox. Next base: position 7,874,480 of record CM039090.1, on the reverse strand, counting down.
AGAAAATACAGGTAGAAAGAATTGTTTTGAAAAGGTAATTAGAAATAATTCTAATTATTATTTTTAGTTCTATTTTTAAAAAGTGGTATTGTATTTATTATTTTAATTTTGAATGAAAACTATAGAGTTCAGGTGTGGTGTGGCCAAGATGATGCTGATTTTCAACATCCTCCAGTCTAGCATACAAAATGGATAGAACTAGAAACATAAATGTGCAGTGGTCCCTCTTATAATAGTGGTAATAATAAATAGGCCGGCACCACGCAGTCATTACCAAACAACCAGATGACCGAACTAAATGTGCCCTGCAAAAGTTTCACCACATTTAGCAAGCAGATAACCGTTGGATGTATTGATGCTGATCACATGGCTACATCTGGCGTGGGGCCCACAAGATATAGCAGACAATCAATCATATGATAGGAACTTGGTAAAAACAAGTGGGACCCACCCATTACCCATTAATGGTTTGATCATTAGCATTGATATGTTCTCTTTTCCAACATTTTATTTCTACTAATTTTATTTGTGAACTCTACTTTCTCTTAAAGAATAGATCATGTCAATTTCGTTCCGACCGGGAAATTCCAGATCTGGCTAGAAAACGGAATGGAACAGGTCTAGTTCTCGTACCAGGCTCTGCTCCGGTGGCTTGATTCAGGCAAAACGATTCTGCTCTATAGATTTTATTAATGTTTTTAATTATTTTGAAAACACATATATAATTCAACCATACAAATAAAAAATAAACTTCATGGACTATAACTTTAAAAAACATGAGCGTAAAATAAAATATGAATCCACTTGATTTTATTGATCAAAGTCATCAAGCATTTTTAATTCAAAGATGCCAGAAGACTTTAAGATCAAGTGACTGGAAATCTAATTTTAGGCTGAAATTTGATTTAGTTGTAGTTAATGGAGTATATTTTCAATTCATACAGTTTATTTTTAACTTTTATGACGAAAATTGAAGAGAAATTTGAAATGAACCCGACGTGCCCATGTGTTTTAGGTTTTGACCTTTAATTTTGAACAAAACGAGAATTCAAACTTATTTCTTGAGTTTTTTTTTAGATTTTTTGTCTAATTCAATTTGTAATTGATTTTTATTAAAGTAAAATTTCAAATACTCTTGAATTAGTAATTATTAAGAAGAATTTGACTATTAGAAATTTAATTTTAGGCTGAAATTTGATTCACTTGTAGTTAATGGAGTACATTTTCAATTCATATGGTTTATTTTAACTTTTATGACGAAAATTTAAGAGAAATGAAATGAACCCGGTGTGAGTATGTGTTTTAAGTTTTGACGTTTAATTTTGAATAAAATGAGAATTCAAGTTTATTGCATTTTTTTGTTTAATTCAATTTGTAATTAATTCTTATTAGAGTAAAATTTCAGACACTCTTGAATTAATATTTAACAATTATAATTTATACTACTATCAATTAAGATTACAAACATAAGTAGTTACTTAATGATAATTTATATTTTTATTTATGTATATTAGTGTAAAATGATGAAAGTAAATAATTTAATATATTTATAAGTTTGTATTATTCTCTTCATATTTTATTATATTTTTCACTTTTTTATAAATTTTTTTATACTGTCTTTTTGGAAATAGAACACCGAAACATCCGAAATACTTGAAAATTTCGTTATAAAACCAAAATTGAAACGACTTCCAAAATGAATATAACAACTATGATAAATCTTAATAAAAAAATTGTACCGCGTCCAAGAGTCCAAAGTCCAAACCACTACCTACCATTGATTGTACTAACATAAGTTCACCAACAAAGTCATCACTTTATGAACACCATACATTTGTAAGTGTTCACTTATACAAAAAGATAATCAATTTTCTTTGTATGAGACTGAGATAGAGATTTGAGTGCATTCATACAAACTTTACGTAATTCATACCTGAAAAACTCCCATGGGGACTGAATTCCTTCCGGTAGTTCCATCAGCCCATCTTTGGCGTAAATGCATCGGTAAACAGGGCCGGCAGAAGGCTTTTCGCCGATTGCAGGCTTTGAATCTTCGATCTTGACGGTGTAAACCGCCATGAACTTCGATCTTGGAAGATTGAAATGGAAGTAAACGTAAGAAAGGGAGGAAGATGAAGATGGTTGGCAATGTTAAGATGATGGAGTAAAAGCTGAATTTAAGTGGGAAGAAGAAGGGAGAAAGATTGTTTGGATAACGAGCATTAAATTGAGAAGGTGGAAAGCAAAGCCATCCCAACTATTTTACTTTCGGCGTTTTAATGAATTGCAAGCCTTTTGTATTACATTACGGGGTGGTAGCTAACGGTTGCTCAGTCTACGCCGGGAGCCTTCAATTTAAAATCTCAATTGACACAAATGCCCCTACAATTTCTTGCATTTTTTTATCTAAAAATCAGACCGGTTGGACCAGTCGAAACAGATTCAAAGAGGATCGATCAACCCAATGGTCAATTCCACATCTGATAGAGTTTTAGATCAAAGTCAATTAAAATGATCTAACACTAATTTTCTTTTTTTTTATGACCAAGATGTTCAGACGTCTCACTTGTATTGAGATATGGGACATTTTTTAATCAGACTAATCTTTAGAACATGTGCAGTCCTCCCAATACCACACTCACTAGATCCACAATTACGATGAGTGATCCGTTAAGATTGAGCGTGAATCAAACACAAGACCTCGTTTCATGAGGCAGGCGTCTTGATAGTCATGCCAATCCCTTGAGATTAATGATCAACACTAATTATGATTAAAAAAAAGTAAAATGTGAAAATTAGGTTTAAAATGAGGTTGTTTGTATATTTATTGAGTCAGTTTGACCAACCCATCTGGTAAAATGGAAGATTAGATTAGCGTTAGGTATTGTAATCAAGGGTTTAAAAATCGGTATCGACTGATACGATATGTCGACCGATATATCGTTATCGGCCGATATATTGACCGATATTTTTCTCTCTCCAGCCGATATCGGCCGATATTTTGATATCGGATGATATTTCAGCCGGTATTGTGAATATCGGCCGATAACGATATATATCTACCGATATTCACTCCTTCAAAACAGGTACATATCGGCCGATACGATATGTATCGGCCGATATTTGTACCCCTGATTGTAATAAACATCTGCACTTTGTAAAAATATCATGTGTCCATTGTATTATCCCTTTTTTTATCAAAAAATTTACTTTTACCGGTATTGAACTATAATATATCATGATATTATCATTTTTTCCTCAGACCCTTATATGATTTAAACGTGTCATTCATCACATTTATTAATGATTATTTATAATTTTGGGTTTCATTTTCATTGTATATTTATTCACTATATTGGTTAATTATTTTTTAAATACTCTATTTTTAAAAGCTTTATGATATTATTGTAATAAAAATTTCAAAACTTGAAAGTATCTTGGTGGTAGGTTGATATTGGATGCTGGTGGTTTTAGTCCACACTTAGAAAGCTGAGAGTGAGTTTACTCTGCTGTTAAGTCCACCTGAAAATATGGCCCTACCGGATAAGTCATTAGCCCTACAATAAATATTTCACCAACTTATTCTTTTTAGGGTTAGTGAATTAATGAGGATATTTTATGCCTAGGTTAATGAGATATACTAGCAAGTATATTAATGAAACATGTTAATAAATGGATTGTGGGTCTCACAGATCTAAATTCCTTTGATAAGTGATTATATGGGTATGGAGTATACGAAATTTCAGTATTAATTGATTATCTAAATCATATAATCTTTGCTTTTAAATTTTAATGAGTATGTGCTACAAAATTTTAAAAGTTTATAATCAAGAAATTGAATCTTCAGATAAAAGTGAAATTTCATAAAAATGCTCATATAATTGTTTTTACGTCAGGCAAAAACTATTCGTATGGTCCTCTTTATATCATATCCAACAAACTGAACTTTAAAATCTATTTTTAAGAGATGTCTAGTTATCTGCCGAGACACAACATGTCTTGATAGAGTTTTAATAATCAGGGGAAAGGTGATTAATTTTTTTAAAGGGGAAAGGTGATGATTATATCTTCATTTAATGTTTTCTAATTTGGGTGTGGATCTTTGGCTGATTAATTGCCACACCTAATGAACCTTAAATCTATGCATGGTGCCCCATGCTTTAGGTCATCCCATCTATGTTATGCCATGCCATGCCATGGCAACATTATGGACCATAATGCCATTTAACCCATGGTAATAAATACCTCTAACATTTTTTTCTCTCCCCAAAAAATATAATTGTACATAATACTATTTAGTTATAGGTATTTTTTCATTTTTATGGACATTTTTATTTTTACCACAATAGTAACATGATAATAATATGATATATCATGATATTAGCAATTTTCTCTCATACTTATATAAATTCATAGATCTTTTTATATGATTCAAATTTCGAATTTTTCAAATTTATTAATGATTATTTTAATTTTAAGTGTTATTTTCATTTTCTATATTTATTCACTATGTTTTCAAAATAATTAGATATTATATCTTTTATATTATTTTCATGCGGGTTCGAACCCCCATGGCCTAATTTTAGTGTGCCTTAGGGGTAGTGGGCTCATCTGTAAGAATTTTAGTAGGACTGTGTCTGAGTTTTTCACACGTTAATAAAAAAAAATAATGTAATTTAGAACTTTTGTGCTCAGCTCAAAGAGTCACCTCACTATTTGATCATTATAATTTGCAAATAAAAATGTTATAAATACCTTTCTCTTCTGTCCTCCCTCTTTCATTTCACATTTTCACCTTCATAAAAAAAATAAAGCATAAAAAAGGAAAAATTGTTCATGTTCATCTCCATCAAAGTTCAATCTCCTATTTGCATTAACTCGTCGGAGTTTTGTTGATTAAAAAAAGATTGTTTACAATTTATTTGAGAAAAAACATAAGTACCTGTTTTTCTTAAAATGTATAATCAATGAAATTAAATTGATAAAAGAAAATGGAAAATTTTCAATTGATACAATACGTATTATAAAAGTCAATTATATAAACATAGTAACTACCTTCCTAAAACTTAAAAAGTAGTAAATTTTTCACAAATCATGCGAATCCATGAACAACAATTTTAAAATTTAAAACATAAGGAGGTTGGAGTGATGATCAGGAACCCGCTTTAAGAAGGAGAGTCTTTACTTCAATTCATACTCCGCTCCAAAGGGCCACTCCCCTAGACAGGAGTATGAATATAGGCCGATACGATATGCCGATATCTCGGCCATTTTTTGTTAAAAAAGAAAAAGGAGAGAGAAAAATATCGGTCAATATATCGGCCAATATTGAATTTTAAACCCCTGCCTCTAGAGTTACTTGGTGTATATGGATAGGGAAACTTGCACATGCTCCAACTCCAAAGGATTAGTCGGGTGTACAGGGTAGACATACCAGCCATATGATCCTTAGCACTAGAATTGAATCCATGAATGATTGAGACATGATGTGCACGGTGCTAGTACCTGGTGGGGAGGAGACAACACTAACAATAACGGAGGATTGAAGGCGTTGCCGTCATTGCATTAATGTGTTAAAGTCTTGTCTAATTACTGGAGCACTGTTGGTACCGTGCCACGAGGTGCACTAGAAAGATGAGACACCTTAATCATAAGAAAATCAATTTCAAAATTCAAGGGCATTTAAGGTAATTGGTTAACCAATAAGTGCAATTTAGAATTTAGATTTGAGACACCTAAAGTCTTATATGTGCCCAACCTACATTGCAGGCGCATTAATTTATTTATTTATAGGAAAAGAATTAGTGACTTACAGTTTTGTGGATGCGTGGCATCATCAGAATTCATGAACAGACCTAATTAAAGTAATAAATATAAATTTATCTAAAATGGAGATTAATTGACGAGTCTCATTAATTATTTATTGGTTGATGCCCTGGATTAATTTGTTGGTGACCAAATGACGCGTCATTGACTCATTTTTTTCCCATTCCATTTGGAGGCTGTGGTACTTTTCTTAGACCATTTTTTAAACGCGTTTAATTGTATAATTAATTTCTGTTTGGTTCGAAGTTAGCAATTTAGCATATCCAACTAATCATGTGAACCATTCAGGATGGATAAGACTAGTCATGATCCACCTGGCCTGGCTAGGATGAACCATTCAGGATGGATAAGACTAGTCATGATGCACCAGATCCACCACCTGGCCTGGCTAGGATGAACCATTCAGGATGGATAAGACTAGTTATGATCCACCAGATCCACCACCTGGCCTGGCCTGGCTGGGATGTTGGGATAGAAAATGTCGTCAGAACGGTTCTCTGCGGAAGAAAGAAGGCACTTCTGCCGTCCAAAAGAACCATTCAACAGCAAAAAGACAAGACTAGTCAGCACTCAGCAGGACCATGTGAAGCCAACAGTAGAGAATATTAATTAACTAGTATTTAATTTAATTAATTAAATACTAGTTTTAATTAATTAAATTGGACAATGTGTGGAACCGCGTTTTCAATTGTTCTAATGCCGCTTCAGTAGGCCCTATTAAATTGAGATCTAAATTACAAGATAATGAAGACTTTTTTTTTTTTAATTCAGAGGCTAAATTTCAATAAATTCAATTGTAGCTGTTGATAAAGTCGAAAGGATTTCAACCTCAAGGGGTTGGTACATTGGGTGAGACTTGTGACTCCAGGTTGATGTCTTGCGTTTAACTTCAAAGAAAGGTTTCTCTTTATAAGATACGTAAAGAATAAGGTCTTTTTGTTTGAATTTGACATGAGTATATAAGACTTCAGAGTTAAGATCTTCGATTAAATATTTAGTAACTTCAATGAAAGACTTCTTTGTGAAATATGTCCAGAATAAGGTTTTACCATATGAACTTGGCATGCGTGTGTAGGATTAGTCGAGCGAGACATTTAAACACTTTTAGTTATAAAAAAAGCTATATTCGATAAGTAATTTTAGATGAATTTTAAAATTTAGGTGTCTTAAATATAAAAAGGTTGAGCATTTGGCAAGGGTTCAGATGGATAATAGAAGGCCTTATATATTGCAGAAAAAAAATAGAAAAAGAGTAACTTATAGAGGCATTCTAATTGAAATTTCCAATCTTTTAAAGTATCACTTATATATATATATATATGAGGTATAATATTCTTATTTGGTTTTCTTGATAAAATATGAAGAATATCTGGATTGATATGCCTTTCAAATATAAATATCTAGAAATGTGTCTGATTTCATGGCATTTTATTAAATTATTACTGGTTTATCTGGTGCAGAGCTCATTCCCAATGGATCATATGGTGAAAGCCCCATTAATTCTATTATTTAGTGGACCAATGTGGCTCGCCGACAAATCTAAAATAATTTTAAAATAACTGAATTAAATTAAAATATTGATAGTTGAATTTTTTACCATTATTTTGATAAAAAATAATATGATAATGTTTTCAATTCATGGAAATATTTGTGACTTTGCTTGTCTCAGCCTTGTAGCGGAAAAAAACATTAGTATACATTCATAAAGTGATTACTTCATCCCAACAAAAGTACTAAACCCTAGCATGTAATGTAGTGCAGTGAAAGCCTCACTCTCCATCATAACGACTAATTAATCATGTAATTTAAAATTGAATGAGATTGATTTTCATTAGAAAGGAAATCAATATCTTCTTTTTATAAAAAAGATAAAAATAAGAATTAAAGTTATTTTTATTAACTTTTTAAAATTATGATTTCTATCAAACACATAACTTTTTCAAGACATTCTCATTCTCAATGATTCTTCATTATTTTAGATACTGAAGACGATGTTAAAATTACATATTCTCTTGTTATTTATCTTTTAAAAGCAGATCAAAATTAAATTTTCTACTATTAATATTTAAAGAGAAACTGCTCTTGACATATATCTTTTTGAATTACCGTGTGGGAAATTCAGATACAGTCTTACTAAAATCCCCACAGATAAGTTCACTACCCCTAAGATACACCAAGGTTAGGTCATGGGGCTCGAATCCGCAACCTCAAAAAATTTATTGAACAAGAGAATTCATAGAATATCTTTTCACCATTTGAGTGATGACAAATTGATAAAAAGAAAATCTTAAATCCTTTATTATGAAGAAACACCGTTGTCCCTATTCATTCAATTAAGCAACAAATATGTATTGATTAATTTTGTACTTTGAATTTAAAAATTATATAGCAATCAAATATCTATTAAATCTATCTAATTCAGTTTTTAGATTTTCACCAGAGGACCACTAGTTTTGGTTTGCCGTACATAAATTTAATGTAAAGTAACAATCCACAAGAGAAAATGTGCTTATTATGGACATCCACTCATTCATGTCCCTAACCTAATAATATTCATTCATATGGGAACGGAAAGTGATAGATTTCTATCCTTTGAAGGTGTCATCAAATTTGAGTTTGATAATTCCCATCTTAGAGGTGAGACTAATTACACATATATATGAAATCACGCCTCGTGTATTAGATAAGTTCAGAAAAATTAGAACTGAAGATCTCTAATCTAATTTTAGAAGTTTAGATCAACTGAATTATTTATACATGATAATCTGTTAAAAAAAAATTCAAAAAAAGACATTGAATAATATAAGACATTTTTATTTTTTCTAGTCTTCTTAACTTATCAAAAGTAAAATATTTCTTTTTTCATTTTTACATCACCTTTAAGAAAAGGTAATATTCCACGAATCAAAATCCGATAAAGCCAAGGTCTTATTAAGCAATGCCAACTAGCAAAGGACCCACCTACTAGACAAGAGTGATGGGTATATTATCTACAAGTCATTAATGTCCTGCACTAGTGGAGCCTAGCATTAATCTGTTAGCCAGCCATACCATGGACAAGGGGTGACATAAATGGAAAAACAACTCTTACAAGTTCTAAATATGAAACATTCTCTGCATTAATTATTAACAGTAAACAACTTAATTAGCAAATCTCGAGTGGATGAGATAAAGCCTCAACAACAATAATAAATACAAGGTAAGTGATGGTGGTAGTTTTCTCAAATTTATTATCATGGATTAACGGATGATGGGTTATCAACATTGTTTAAAAACCTGTGAGCTAACAAAAAAAATTTCATTTTTTTTTGGAAGACGATCGTATTTTTTTACTCAAGTTATTAGTTATGTTAGAAAATTATGATATGATAATAAATTTGAGATAGAACTCACTCTTAAAAGCTAATCATTGACATCGATCTGAGACTTTTATCACTTCACATCCGTCCTCACGTGCTGGTGCACCCTATGGCTAGCCATTGAAAAAAGAGTGCTTTAAGTATTATATGGAGTCATTGGTTTCACAAATTAAACGATGTGGAACTTTTGTCACTTCACACCCGTCTTCATGTGCAGTTGTGCCCTACGATTCAACGCAGAACCTACTTTGATACCATAATAGAAAACCATGACATCATAATATTCTTGACGTAGAAATAACTCTCAAAAGCTAGTCAATCAAAAGAAGGTGCTTCAAATGTAATATAAAATTATTGATTTCACAAATTAATCTATATTTGATTGTGCCCCTCAAATCAATTGTAAAGTTGTTATTGTCTCGATATAAATAATAAATCACAAGCTACATAGGTATATTACAATTATACATTTCTATGTGTGTGCTGTGTAGAACCATATGATTCAGATTCTTCTTGTAGGAATTAGAGATGATGGAAGCAAGAACAGCAAGCATATACAATGGGAGTACGGCAAAAGACAGGCATGTAGGTGGTGATGGTTTTTTCAGACAAATCATAAATGTAGGAGATGAAATTGAAGGCTTCACTTGTCCTTTCTGGGATGATTTTTGATCTTTCAGAATAGTATTGTTCCTGGCTGTAAATTTTTGGTGGAAGTGATTGGTAGGCAGTAAGCAGTAGGATACCGCGTACATCTCTAAATGCAGTGGATGAGTAATCAAAGGTAGCAACAACACATGAAAACGAATGATATAGAAGACAGGACCTTCTAATCATCCCCAAAGTCTACTCATCAATCTGGTTAACAGCATGGTGAGGTAAGGTTTCATGCATCTACTTGTAGTGAAGATAATCATAGCCTCGGTTATGTCGAATGAGCTGTTACATTCCTATAATGGATACTTTCCCCATTTACAATATTGTAATTAGATTCTTTCTTTATTTGTAATACATCTTTTCTATTTATATACAGTGAATCAGGGTCTCTCTCTCAACCCATTACATTGAGAGAACATATTTGTCTCCTTTTAACATGGCATCAAGAGCCTAATTCGATCCCCATCAATTTTTTTTTTTTTTCTTTTCCTGCACATCAGCACACAAAAAAAAAAAAAAAAAACCACGGTTGCTGTTTCTCTTTTTTTCCGATCTACACCCATATCTGTGCAGGACCGGCTCCGGCGACCGATCTGCTCTTCCCCCCATTCACATCCATCATTCCCGCCGTGGAGATTCAGCCGGAAACACTCAGACACCGGCGACGGATCTGAATCCCCACCGCCGGACCAATCTGTCTCGGATCATCTCAGATTTGAGCCCTGCCGGACCAATCTGTTGTTCGCCCAGCCTCACACCAACGCCGTCTTCTGCCTCAGATCTGGGTTCGACATCCAAATCTGAACTCAGCAACCTGAGTCCAGCCGTTGTCGCCGCCTCTGTCTTCCGCTCGAGTGAGCCCAGATCCGTTGGTTTGCTGCTGAGATCTTGTTTCAGATCTGATCGCTTAGAGGGCTTTCCCGCATCTGAAGCTTCTCCATTCACGCCGGCGAACTCTTCTATCGATCTGATTTTCAGCCTTCTTCTGTTCTGTTTGGCTGCAACAACACTACTGCCGATCGTCAATGGTCTCTACTCGGCCACCACATCTTCTCTTTTTGTGAGATCTGATTTCTGAATACCCCCGCTGCCCAGATCGCATCTCCGATCTTCTCCGTTTCCGATCTGCCCGACTCGTCGGCTGAACTGCCCAACCAAAAGGGGTTTCCCAACCGCAACCCAGATCCGTTTTTTCCTCGTCTCCAGCACCGGCCAGTTGTCGTACACGGCTTGCCTTTCTCCCGTCTGCACACCGGCGCGTGGCAGCCGGCGGAGAACCAACCGGAACTTGCTGGCTGTGTGGCTTTCAGCTTTAATTTTATCCCAGTTGGTTTGGGTTCGAGTCCGGTACAGTAATTTACAGCAACACTAAGTTAATTATTTAATATGGTACAGTGATATCGATCGGCTGCATATTAGGGCCGGAGGAACAGAGCAGCAGGCCCAGTTTGCACGCTCGGCCCAACCAGCAGCTGGCCCAGTTCGCAAGCTCGGCCCACCCCGCAGCAGGCCCAGTTTGACAGAGGCCCATCAGCAGGCCCAGTTTGACAGAGGCCCATCAGTAGGCCCAGTTTGTCAGCCCCGCCACAACCGGCCCAACCAGCTGCATATCCGATGGCAACTGACGGTGACTCGAAGGGTGCTGCTAGTGGATCCAATACAACCACCCAACTTGTCACTGTTCACGGTGACAATTCCACATTCTCCACTGGAATCAAACTGGACGAACATAATTATTCCCTATGGCACCAAGTCATGGAGATGAAGATTGCCGGACGCGAGAAACATGGTCACTTGACCGGTGATGTGGCCAAGCCTGCAGCTACAGACCCGACCTACAACAAATGGCGTGCATCGGATTGTCAAGTAAAAAGTTGGTTATTCGATGCTATGCCACCCACTCAGATGAAACGGTTTATCCGTTATGACACAGCACATCAGGTCTGGGATGCAATCCAGACTACATACTCTGATGGTTCCGATGAGGCAATGATTTTCGATCTCCATCGAAGGTCCTTCAAGACTGCCCAGAATGGTACGCCTGTTGCCACGTACTACAGTGAGCTCACTGCAATCTTTCAGGAGCTTGACCACTTATGCCCAAGCACTATGCAGCATCCGGCCGACGTTGAAACCCGACGCAAGGAAATTGACCGTCTCCGCGTTTATATTTTCCTTGCCGGTTTGGACAAGAATTTTGATCAACTTGGCGGAGAGATTTTGGGGATGGAACCCAAACCTGAACTTGAGGCCGTATATGCACATATTAAGCGAGAGAGTAACAGACAAGGAACCATGTCTGAAACTGGTGTCACATCCGATGCCACAGCCTTGGCCGCCTCAAGGTTCAAGCAATCTCGGCCACCCACTTTGCCCTCCGCCTCTCCTCGTAACCGGCCTCCAATGAAGTGTACCAAATGTGGTTTAACTAACCATACAATTAAGGGTTGTTATGAGATCATTGGTTATCCACCTGGGTGGGTTCACAAAGGACAAAAGAGGGAGCCGCGCAGTGCCTTAGTCACATCAGCTGCGTTATCCACGGAGGTTACATCCGACCATGAACCAGGTACATCTGGCTCCACGGCCTTGGCTACCTCAGGTATCTCCCCTTGCACATCTTCAATTACTGGTAATAGATCATGGATTATTGACACTGGAGCTACTGATCACATGACCTCTAGTTTTACTGGGTTACACTCTCCCAAACCATCAACCCAAACGCATGTCACTAGTGCCAATGGCACCACCTCTCCCATTCTGGGAGAAGGGTCCCTATCTCTTACATCCTCATTAAGTCTATCTCATGTCTTGGTTGTCCCATCACTCGATTATGACTTATTATCTGTTCCTCAAATTATTGATTCCCTTAATTGTACTGTGTGTTTTTGGCCCTTGTATTGTCTGTTTCAGGACCTTCTCACCAGGGCCGTGATTGGATGTGGTACTAGGAGGGGCAAGTTGTACTATCTGGATTTGACAGAAGACTGCAGTAAGAGATTGGGTCAAGCCCATCATGTTCGAGGCGACGAGTCAGTCCGGATGAAAACAATTTGGTTGTGGCATAGACGCTTAGGGCATGCTTCTTTTGGTTATCTAAAACTTTTATTTCCCGATTTGTTTTCCCATTTTGCTGAATCAGACTTTCATTGTGAAACTTGTATTTTGGCGAAAAGTCATCGCATTTCTTATCCTTTAAGATTGAATAAAAATTCTATGCCTTTTATGTTTGTCCATTCTGATGTTTGGGGGCCGTCACGAGTTTCTACATTTAGTGGTTTGAAGTGGTTTGTGACATTTATAGATGATTGCACCAGGATGACATGGGTTTTTCCCATTAAGCAGAAAAGCGACGTCCCTGCGAAATTCAAACAATTTCATCAATATGTTGCTACTCAGTTTGATAAGAAGATCACAACACTTCGGTCTGACAATGGCGGCGAGTTCGTCAACAATGACCTCCGTACTTTTTTGAACCATCATGGTATTGTTCATCAAACTACGTGTGCTTATACGCCACAGCAGAATGGTGTAGCAGAACGTAAGAACCGTCATCTTCTTGAAGTTGTTCGTGCCTCTTTATTTGAGGCCCATATGCCCCATCATTTTTGGGGGGAGGCTCTTTGTTCGGCTGCTTATCTCATCAATAGAACACCATCCAGTACCCTTCAGTATCAGACTCCATTTCAGACATTGACCACTCTCCTAACCATGCCCTCCACACCAAATCTCGAACCACGTGTCTTTGGCTGTGTTGCTTATATTCACGTCTATCCGCACCAACGTGGTAAACTTGATCCGTGTGCCCTACGTTGTGTCTTTGTGGGGTATACTGTCACTAAAAAGGGTTATAAGTGTTTCCATCCTCCTACTCAGACTTTGCACGTTACAGCAGATGTTACTTTTCACGAGAGTGAATTCTATTACTCAGGGGGAGATTCTGAGCATCCCCTGCAGGGGGAGCACTCTATATTTGCAGAAGGCACTCAGAATCAGATCATTCAAGTTTCACAGACTGTGTTAAACCCGCATCAGCCAACACCTGAGGATGTGGTGATGACTACTGACCCACCAACTACAGTGATGCAACAAGAGCAAGATACTCATTCGGATCATCTTCCTTTTACAACTCATCCTACAGTACCACCACCTCTCATCCAATCAGGTTCTGAAGATCGTCCTGCAGATCCTCCACAGGTACCTGAACCCTCAAACTCAGTCATTTTACCTGAGTCAAGTCATATAGGAAATACAGGTTATCAGTTACCCCCTCGTACAACTAGAGGTATCCCTAGACAACAATATGAACCTGACCTTACAGCAAATGTTAAATACCCTATTGCTAATCATGTGTCTCTACATAGGTTGTCTCCGTCGTGTGTATCATTTGTATGTCAATTATCCACTGTATCTATTCCAAGTAATGTGCAGGAAGCTCTAAATCATCCTAAGTGGACTCAAGCAATGAATGAAGAAATGGAGGCCCTCCAGAAAAATTCCACATGGGAGATGACTACTCTTCCTAAAGGGAAGAAAACAGTAGGTTGCAGATGGATATATACAGTAAAATTCAAGGCAGATGGCACCATTGAACGATACAAAGCAAGATTAGTGGCAAAATGCTACACTCAAACTTATGGAATTGACTATGGGGAAACCTTTGCTCCTGTAGCCAAGATCAACACAATTCGAGTGCTTCTTTCCCTTGCAGCAAACCTGGACTGGCCATTACACCAGTTTGATGTAAAAAATGCCTTCCTACATGGAGATCTAGAAGAAGAAGTTTATATGGACCCCCCTCCAGGATGTAAGATGAGGCTCAGTCAGAGTAACATGGTGTGTAAGCTGAGAAAATCTCTTTATGGGTTGAAGCAATCACCCAGAGCATGGTTTGGAAGGTTCAGCAAATCAATGAAGAATTTCGGCTATAAGCAAAGTAACTCAGATCATACTCTTTTCCTGAAACATAAGAAAGGTAAGGTCACTGCCCTTATTGTGTATGTTGATGACATGGTAGTTACAGGGAATGACCTAGAGGAAAAGGCAGCATTACAGCGCCATTTGGAAAGTCAGTTTGAAATGAAAAATCTTGGTGCTCTGAAGTATTTCTTAGGCATTGAAGTGGCTCGCTCAAAACAAGGAATATTTCTATCACAACGGAAATATATTCTTGACATCTTGACTGAAACTGGAATGTTAGCCAGCAAACCAGCAGATACTCCAATGGAGTTGAATCACCATCTTTGTGAATATCCTGATCAAGTTCCCACGAACAAAGAAAGATATCAACGCTTTGTGGGTAAGTTAATCTACCTATCTCACACCAGACCTGACATAGCATATGCAGTAAGTGTGGTGAGTCAGTTCATGCATGCACCAAGTGAAGTCCACATGGAGGCTGTAACCCGAATTCTGAGATACTTGAAGTCTGCTCCTGGAAAAGGTTTGATGTTCTCACGACATGGTCATCTAGATGTTGAGGGTTACACTGACGCAGACTGGGCTGGTTCTGTTACTGATAGGCGATCTACATCTGGATACTTTACCTTTGTGGGAGGCAATCTGGTCTCTTGGCGAAGTAAGAAGCAGAAAGTGGTCTCAAGATCAAGTGCTGAAGCAGAATATAGGGGTATGGCGCACGGAGTATGTGAGCTACTCTGGATAAAGGATTTGTTGGGTGAATTGGGATTCAAACCCCAACGTGCCATGCAACTGCATTGTGATAACAAAGCCGCAATAGACATCGCACATAATCCAGTGCAACATGATAGAACCAAGCATGTTGAAATTGACAGACATTTCATTAAGGAGAAACTCGAGGCGAAGGTCATTGAGGTACCATTCGTTAAATCTGAAGATCAACTTGCAGATGTCCTCACCAAAGCAGTTACAGGCAGAATTTTTCACAGCTCACTTAGCAAGTTGGGCATAGACAACATATATGCTCCAACTTGAGGGGGAGTGTCGAATGAGCTGTTACATTCCTATAATGGATACTTTCCCCATTTACAATATTGTAATTAGATTCTTTCTTTATTTGTAATACATCTTTTCTATTTATATACAGTGAATCAGGGTCTCTCTCTCAACCCATTACATTGAGAGAACATATTTGTCTCCTTTTAACAGGTTATGCATGCACTCAAAAGATGAGCCCTAATTATTCATTGTGACCACCTTTTCATCAGGGCCGGCCCCTGAGATCTCCAAAAATCTCAGGGGCCCTAGGCGGTCTGAGCAACAGAATTTCAGGGGCCCTAGGCGGTCTGAGCAACAGAATTTTGGGCTTGCCAATTCATGGCAGCTTCAGCCTGAGTAATATGTTTGGATTTGTCAGTGAGATTTTAAGGACCTTTTGTAACTGGTATACTAAGAAGTTTAAGTGTGTTGGGGGCCTTTCTGTCCGGAGCCCCTAGGCGACGGCCTACACCGCCTATGTCCAGGGCCAGCCTTACTTTCCATGAATATGAAGGTCATGTCTTGCATACTTTTGGTCCAACTCAAGTCCATGACGTTGCATCCTCACCACTTCAGCTTTCATTCACCTAAGCTCACCATTTGTTCTCTAGGCCATGGCTAGTGTGCTTGCCCAAAAACTCACTATCGCTGCATACTCAATAACTCAACCATTAATCCTATGGACGATTATGTTGAGACATAATCACTTCATAGTATTAAAATGTTAGATTTAATAAGTACAATTGAAATAATTTTTTATTAAAAGAATCAATGAGGGTGAGAGGTGGCCACTTCTAGAGAATCCAGACTCTCTTGCATAAACACCATCGCTTGACCCGTTGTTGCCTATGAAAGTTCAGACAATACCCGACTTAAGAGACCCTAATCCACAGTCCAATTATTTCCAGCCTATATCCCCCCACTCATTGGGAGACCTATCTAATCCTAAATTTACATGAACCCATTTAAAATACATTAGGCATACACCTGTTCAGTATCCATGCTTGTGAATTGTGGGCTCTGCTGATGATGAACAACAGCCACTTACTGTCAAAATGGACCACTGAGGCCTGGACTTTGCATTAATTGGGCTGGGTCTACTTAAGATTCAGTTATCCTAGGCCAAAGCCCATTTACACTTTTTATATGTGAGCTACTAGGCTTTTAGACGGCTATTGAAATCATGGCCTTCAATGTGGTGTCAGCATTTTCCAAATGTTAGCCATTGAATTTTAGTGAAACAGACCATTATCCAACATCCAACAAAGGCACAGAAACAAGATAGAAGCCTCCCTCTGTCTTATTTTAGTTGTTCTATTTTAAAAATTTTAAATTTTTAAGAAAGGATTTTTAAAAGGTGTATGAACTTTTTTCCAACATTCTATAACTCTTCTAAAATACATATGAGACAACTAAATTGAGACAGATGGAATAGTATCTTTTTTATAATGCATAATAAATATAGAAAGATGATCCATTCTATTAAAGAAGTTCACCAAAAATGAATTTTGTTAGATCAATTATCTAATTTTAAGCTTCAAAGTTTAAATTTATGACTTGAATTATCAATTAGAGTATTATTTAGCGGGCCAGATAAGACATTTTAGTAAGGAACATCACCATTCATTATTAGCATTAGTATGTTGCATCTTTAGGTAAACACAGAGTTGTACCTTAAGAGGGTGCTTTGGGTGATTGTTTCACTATAAATAAATATATGTTGGAATTTGATAAATGTGGAGGACTAATTTTAGAAATGGTCCTGACGACACTAGAACGCCGTTATAGGTCCAATCCACTAGATCCGGATCCAGTGTAGCATAGGTCCGACGGGTGCTTGGAACTCAAAACCCTGGAC
The DNA here is from genome assembly GCA_022113865.1 of Chimonanthus praecox. Lineage (NCBI taxonomy): Eukaryota > Viridiplantae > Streptophyta > Magnoliopsida > Laurales > Calycanthaceae > Chimonanthus > Chimonanthus praecox. The sequence goes on along the minus strand of CM039090.1, from coordinate 7,856,822 downwards.
TTTGATTTGAAATCCCATCGAGTCAAGAAACTCGGCAACTAGAAAAAACTCAATAGGTAGGAAGATCATATTGATAGTCCAGTCCACTCATATTAAATTCAGGTTTCTACTTTTTGACTCAATATATATTTCGAAGGGTGTTATTCTAATTTGCCCATAACTTAATACATTTTTAGAACTTAAATTTATTCTTTTAATTCAAACCAACCAATTCACGCTGGGTTAAATTAGGTGATAGATCAACCCGTATAATGAAGTAAATAATTGGGCGATGCAAATCATGACCCTAGCCTAACACAAATTAAAAATAGATTATTTTTTTTTTCCGGAGTGAACCCATATTTTAAATGGGTGGAGTTAGTGCATTAGGTTAGCACTAGGTTGGGCCAGTGCAACAGGGTTTTCTTAAACTGATCCAAACCATGAGCCGAGCCACTAACTACTAAGTAGGGCTTGTCATAGTTAGCACTTGGGCCAAGCTTCCCTTGTCCAAGTGTTACACTCCCACAAGACCCAAAAGACTTTTACACAAACTTCTGGGCCTACCTATAGACGTCCAATTGTCCACTTGAAATCTCAAAGCCAATTTATGACCTAAAGCCCGTGTAAATGTGGGTTTTAAATTTTGTATGACTAACATTTTACAAAATCAAATCCCTGTGATCGTGTCAAATGAAATGGATTCAGTTTTGGTAAAAAAGAACAGAATTTTTATAAAGGAATCAATGACCTCAGTAAATTCAAATATATTGTAAAATAAGTTTAAATTTGAAATGAATTTAACTTATAAAATAAAAATATATTAAAAAAGACAAATATACAAAAGGCCCATGCATTTTGTGCACCTTAGACACAAGAGATGCATGTAGAGTCTACTTATGAGAAATCTACACCAATAAAATTGTTATTATATCTGTTAAATTTAGATTAATTCTTCTATATTCATCTAATGTATTCTAATAAAATTTTGTCGTGATTTTATTTTAATTTAAAAATCAACTTAAAAATATTTAATTTAATTTATTTTAAACTATAAAATCTTTTTATTATATTACTATTTATTTTACAGATAAATCATTCTTCATCTAGGAACATGGGGGCATGGAAACCTTAGCATCGATTAATACATTTAAAAAGGGAAAAAGAGCAATCTGAAATTGTGGTGTGCTTCGGCTCAGGTAGTTGTTATCACAGAGAAATGCCACGTGGCAGAAATCCAGTGAAGGTCATAGCATGAATGGACCAATAGGAGAGAAGGAATCCCTTATCCATTCACTCCTTATCCGCCACACACTTCACCAGTGGCCAATGCCACTCCAATAATATCTATTCGTCTCCTTTTTCTCCTTCTCTATCTATTATCCAATCTTCTTACTTCCATCATCACCAACTCGGTAGGAGAAGAGTGAGAGACAACCATGGCTGCTTCTCTTCAGGCCGCGGCCACGTTCATGCAGCCGGCTAAGCTCGGCGCCTCAGTTCGCAACGGAGTGCAGCTGAGGTCCACCCACCACGTTTCCAAGGCCTTCGGCTGCGACTCGGCTGGCGCACCTAGGTACACCTGTTCTCTCCAAGCCGAATTCAAAGAGATGGCTCTCAAATGCGCCGATGCGGCCAAAATCGCCGGCTTCGCTCTCGCCACCTCAGCCCTCGTCGCCTCTGTATGCTTTCTCCTCCTTCCCGCCGTTTTCTCCAACTTGAATTCTTCCCTGCTAATCGCTAAGATAGATTTAAAAACAGAAAAAAACATAGTAAAATGAAAGAGGACCTTGAAAAGAATTTATTGAGAATTTTAAAATATTTTTTTATAATATAGAAAGTAATGATTTTTTAAAATTAATTAAGATTATTAGAACTTCTTTGGAATATCTCTATTTTTAGACCAAACACGATCAGCATGTGTTTTTTTTACTATCCAATTAGATGACTTGTGAAGAATGTTATATTTTTAATGCTTTCTAGTTAGCCTGGTTGTCTGTAATTGTAAATTTTGATCTTTAACATTTAAAACTAAGTCTGTTGAATTTTCACCAGTTAGAATGATCAAATTAGTAACTCTTTCTATAACTTATTCATCCATGTTATCCTCCATCTACATATTAGATTTTGATCTTGTTAATGCAGTTCATGATATAAAATCTGGATCACAGCTATAATTTAGATTAATGGATAAATGGATTCAAACGTGACATACCTGGTAAACACGGTAAAATTCATCCCTAAAAACCGGTTTGTAAGGAGAGGATGTTCTGCTTGTAAATCTCCTAAGACCAAAGTTTCATTGAGGAGGTCGGAGGCACTCGGCTCTCCACCTCCATGTAGGCTGGAGTTACAAACCCAACTCATTTATGTTGTATCCCTTCTCTGAAATTATGTAATTCACAGTAGAATTCATCTTTAAAATCTATCCTTTAAAAGAGAGGGTGCTCATTTGCTTATAAATCTTAAGACCCAAACCTGACCATGTAAGACTTTGCTAACAATAACCACATCATAATCCTGATCAAACGTAAAAAATTGAGTGATCCAGTTTGGATTGAGATCCAAAAGTTTAGATATGCAAAACAATTCATCCACATCTGTTCAACTTGTTTTTTTCCCCTTCAAATAAGATGGTTTAGATTATTAGACTGGCAATTGAATTTGATCGAAGCGTATAAGTTTTTTTATTATCTCGTCAATTGAATCCACAAGAGAAGAGTTTTTGCGTGTTGAAACCACTAACGGCTAGCAATGGGTAAAATGATACGTTGTTTGTGTTTCACAGGGAGCAGGTGCAGAAGGAGTACCGAAGCGCCTAACCTACGATGAGATCCAAAGCAAGACGTACATGGAAGTGAAGGGATCAGGCACAGCAAACCAGTGCCCGACCATTGACGGCGGCGTAGAATCCTTTGCCTTCAAGTCAGGCAAATACAACTTGAAGAAGTTGTGCCTTGAGCCAACTTCCTTCACCGTCAAGGCCGAGGGAGTGAACAAGAACTCCCCGCCCGAATTCCAGAAGACCAAGCTCATGACCCGCCTGACCTACACTCTCGATGAGATCGAGGGCCCGTTCGTGGTGTCCCCAGATGGCACCGTCAAATTTGAAGAGAAAGACGGCATCGACTATGCCGCTGTCACCGTGCAACTACCAGGTGGTGAGCGTGTGCCGTTCCTCTTCACCGTCAAAGAGTTGGTGGCATCCGGAAAGCCGGAGAGCTTCAGCGGTGCGTTCCTCGTCCCGTCTTACCGGGGCTCGTCTTTCTTGGACCCCAAGGGAAGAGGTGGGTCGACTGGTTATGACAATGCGGTTGCATTGCCGGCCGGAGGGAGAGGAGATGAGGAGGAGCTGGCCAAGGAGAATATAAAGAACACGGGATCATTAACTGGGAAGATCACACTGAGTGTGACACAGAGCAAGCCAGAGTCAGGAGAGATAATTGGAGTGTTTGAAAGTGTTCAGCCGTCGGATACGGATTTGGGGTCCAAGGCACCTAAGGAAGTGAAGATCCAAGGGATATGGTATGGACAGCTAGAGTCTTAGGCTCTTCTCTTTGTATATCTTGTGATGGATTTTGGTTGGGTGGCTCTGTTTCTCTTGGTTTTGTTAAAATGAATACCTTGTTGCTACCTATTACTCTTGTGCCTTTGACTATGTCATATAAGAGGCTATTCATGAAGTCTAGCCTTCCCTTCTGCAATGTAGAGGTTGAAACTTTGTGTGCAATCCTTCTATCTTTCAGTCATATCCCATTTACTAGTCTAACCAGACTATCCTAATAAGCTTAATGGCCACAAAAAAAATTATATGATATTTAATGGAGAAGTTCCGATGAATAGTATTTTCTTACCGGTTATTATATGATATTTAAGAGAGAAGTTTCGATTAATAATATTTTCTTAGAAACGGTTAAAAAGCTCTCTTTCATAAAATGAGGTCTTGAGTTTGATCGCCACTTTCCATGAGGAGTTTACTCTTCATCTACTTAGCTAGTATGTATGGATTGAAAGGTTTACACATGTGGTGGAATTAATCTCACCTCTAATATAGAGTGAAGATATCCTTTAAAAGTAAATAAAAAAATCTTACTTTGCAAACTAAGAGAGGAACTTTCCTACCGAAAAGGTCCATACGAGTCCGTTTAGTTATGATTAAAATGAAATATTTTTTTTTTATAATCTAAAGGAAAAGAAAGTTTGTGTTTAGATTTTAGAAAAATGTTTGGAAGTTTGTTTCTCAATTTATCTTAGCCTCTCAAAGAAAAGTAAATTTTTAAAGGATATTATATTTATCTTTTGTTTATTTGTTTAAGAATCCATGAAATTGAAAAAGAAGTATCTCGATTACAAATTTGATTATTCTAAATTACTAATCTTTAATTTCATAGCTCACTTTAATCTCATGTGATGAATTCTAAGAACTAAATGAATACGAGACTGAAAAGATTCACTTTCATTGATTCAACAAAGCTGTATTTTTTTTTTTTTTTTTAATTAAGAGTATGAAATTGACTATGTTGAGACTTTTGCTCTAATAATCCTTATAATCATTATTGAAGCATTAATTTCTATTAAGTATAATTTCTCAATATTTTTTTTATCAATTAGATGCTAAAATTCTTTAAAAAAAGATCTTCATAATGAGGTTTATATACATCTTCCACTTGGAGTCACTAGTTATGCAAATCAAGTCTATCGGCTTCATTGAACCCTCTATGAACTTATGCACATGATTCACAAAGTTTAATTATTTCAATCTAATCTTAACCAAAGCTATCATGGACCTATTATGTTTGTCTCTGCTGTTCTAAAGGATGGATCCTTTTCTTTTATACATTGACGACATAATTATTATTGTTGATGATGAGGCAATTACTTACTCAATTAAGTGCTAGCTTGGAGAAAATTATGAATTTACTGTTAAAACTCCTATGAACAAATTCTAAATTTAAAATTTCTAACGGAGATCTTCTTCTAAGCCTAATTTTCTAGATAATTCTTGTTTGGAGTTTGATATACTCGATGGTCTGTAAATTAGATATCTATATGCGGTTTATATTGTTACTCCGTTTCTTAGTGTTTCTTGACTATACATTGATTCCAATTTTACTGATTAATCAACATATGAAGAATAGATTAATTATTCTCTGTCTCCTCTCTTTGACATCCTTAACCTTAGCTATTGAGTTTCATGTTAGATTTGGTAGAGTCTGATCATCATAGTGTTGGCGTGAGTTGTTAATTAGAGGAATTATAGGAAGAGTAATGACTTGTAAATCCCTTGATACAAGGGTCAACTGTGATTATAATCATAAAATCAGGGTAGATAGAAATAGAAATTTTATGTGTATAAATATACCTTGCAATCTATGTAATTGATTCATTGAAGTGAAATATACAGGAAAATATTTTTCCATAACCTTTTGACATGCTATCAGAGCCTAGGTTCGATATCCTTTGATAGGAATCGAAGTTTTTTTTTTTTTTTTCCGTCTTCAGACGAGATTTATCCTAAATTTATTTTTTGGTACCCATTTTTTTTTCCCTCTTCCCGTGTTAGGGAAGCCTTCCCGATCGGCTTTGCTATCCCTGTTCAGCCGTGTCTCTTCCAGTCTTATCCGTCACCCATCTGCTCCTCCGACGCACCACGGCCGGCGCTTCTTCCGCCACCGGCGATCTACCCGCCACCCTACTTGCTGTTCACTGGATCTGCCCCGATTTGTTGTTGCCTTCCCCGACGCCGATCTGTGTTCCACACAGTAGCAGCGTCTTCCTGCTCTGATCGGTCTCTCCGTTCTCGGCCTGGATCTGAGTTTTTTTCTCCACCGCTCTGCTCTTCTTTGGCCGGGCTCTGTTTGCCGATCTGCTGCCTGCGACTCCACTTCGATCTGCTGCCTGCGATTCCGCTCCGAATCGAGATCTACCTCGGATCTGTAACTCTCCCTCTCGGCCAGTGTGATTGCTGATCTGTGCGTAGTAGGGCTGCCTTGCCCTTCTCCTTCCCGGCGTTGCTACCGCCCGCCATAGCCTCAGATCTGCCGTCGATAACCCTTCTGGCGCTGCCGTTGCCTGCTCGCCCGCCGCCGCTGCCGCTGCCCTCTGTCTTCCTACAGATTTGCACCTACCAACTTCGGCCGTGCTTTCAGCCGGAGCATCATCTGAGCCGTCCGTCGGCACTGCTCTGTTGAAAACCTGTTTTTTTTTGGGCTTACTGCTGCATCGCCTTTTCTTGAATAGGCCGTGTTGCCGTGACACAGATCTACTCTGATCTGTCGCACCCGATCCATTTTTTCATCTTGCCGTTGCTCTCATGGCAGAACACGACATGAACATTGACTCCACCGCCATTATCACCGAATTAATCACAAGAATGACTGAAGTCTTGAACAAAACTTCAGCCCCTACCCAGACCCATGATAGTGCTGTTGCTGCTCCGATTGGCATCAAATTGGACGGTGTCAATTACGCTCTTTGGTCCCAAGTTGTTGAGATGTACATCTCCGGCAAAGACAAGTTGGGACTCATTAACGGTGATATTGTCCAACCTCCACCAAACGACCCCTCCTTTCGAAAATGGCCCAAAGACAATGCCATTGTCAAGGGATGGCTGATTAACTCCATGGACCCATCACTTATCGGCAACTTCATCCGGTTTCCGACTGCAAAACAAGTTTGGGATTCCATTGCTACTACCTATTTTGACGGAAGCGATACATCTCAGGTGTATGACCTCCGGCGGCGTGTGACCCGTCTGAACAAGCAGATGGCTCTCTTGAGAAATACTTCACTTTTCTCCAAGGGTTATGGCGCGAGATTGATTTTCGATGCCCAAACCCTATGGAATGTGTTGCTGATATTCAGCACTATAATGACATGCTTCAAGAAGATCGTGTGTATACCTTCTTGGATGGCCTAGATGATCAGCTTGATCACACTCGCAGCGACATATTATAGATGCGACCGTTTCCTTCCATTGAACTCGCATATGCTCATGTTCGCTGGGAAGCTGTCCGGCAAGCTGTTATGATTACCGGTGGATCCCCCGATACTCCAGGAGTAGTTCTGGCCTCAAAAGGGTTTAAGACCGGACAATCAACTCCATCTTCTTCCCGGTCTCTCTCTCTGGACACTGGGAAGCCCGGAACCTTTGCCAAGTCACTCTCTTCTTCCTCTGATGGTACCAAGTGCTCTCATTGCGGTAATCTGAAACATACCCGCGAGAATATCTTCAAACTACACGGATATCCTGACTGGTGGAATGACCTTCAAGCCCGCAAACGCCGAGATACTGTTGACGGCAGAGCGGCTAAGGTTGTCGTCGCTGCTGTCGAGTCCAGTCTCTCTCTCTCTCACCATGGGGAGACCGACCAGGGTGATTTACCAATCACGGATCCAGGTATATTTGGTACTGCTCTTTGTAGTTCGTCTCGAGATGGTGATCGCCATTCTTGGATCCTTGACTCGGGCGCCACCGACCACATAACATTCGATGCCACTGATTTCTTCCAAACCTCTCAACCCCGGCGCACTTGCATTGCTAATGCCAATGGGGCCCTATCTCCAGTTACAGGGGTTGGCACTGTGCATTTGTCACCCACTTTATCATTATCTCATACTTTGCATGTTCCCTCTCTTTCCCATAAGCTGCTCTCTGTGAGCCAAGTTACTGCCGCCCTGAACTGTGTTGTATTAATGTACTCTACCTTTTGTCTACTTCAGGATATTCTTACCAAGGAGATCATTGTGCGTGGTACTAAGAGAGGGGGTTCTATTACATGGACGATTTCAGTATGGGCCACGCACATCACATGCGTCCTCCGGTTGACAAGAAAGAGCGACAGATTTGGCTTTGGCATCGTCGGTTAGGACACCCGTCCTTTGGTTATCTGAAATATTTATTTCCTAGTTTATTTTCCAAGCTTTCGCCATTTGCCTTCAAATGTGAAACTTGTATTTTGGCTAAAAGCCATAGAGCTATTTATCCTTCCAGTTTGAATAAAAGTACGGTTTCTTTTACTTTAATTCACTCTGATGTGTGGGGTCCTTCTCCAATTTCTACAATATCTGGTTACCGTTGGTTTGTGATATTTGTCGATGATTGTACTCGTATGACTTGGCGCTATTTGCTGAAACATAAAGACGAAGTACTGACTACATTTCAGTCCTTCCACAGTATGGTTCAAACACAGTTCTCAGCTAAAATTCAAATTCTTAGATCAGATAATGGTGGTGAGTATGTGAACCACCAGTTTCATGCCTATTTTCAGCATCCTGGTCTTATCCATGAAACCTCATGTCCTCAGATTCCTCAGCAGAATGGTGTCGCTGAGAGAAAGAACCGCCATATCCTTGAAACTGCCCGGGCTATATCACTTGGCGCCCACGTACCTAGTCGACATTGGACTGATGCCGTTGCTACGACTATGCATCTCCTCAATCGGATGCCTTCCAAAGTCTTGGCCTTCAAGTCTCCATTACAGGCTCTGTCGACGTATGTTCCCTTACCTACGCTGTTATTGCTTCCTCCTCGGATTTTTGGTTGTGTCGCATTTGTTCACATTCATAAGAACCAGCGCACGAAGCTTGATCCTTGCGCCATTCGATGTCTCTTATTGGGATATGCCGTCCATCAAAAAGGGTATCGGTGCTATGATCCGGCCTCCAAACGCACCTATGTGACTATGGATGTCACTTTTTTGGAGTTTGAGACATTCTTCTCTTCCTCATTACCCAATTTTCCTCGTCAGGGGAGATCAGGGATGACGAGCCCAATTGGCTACGCTTTGACTGGCCGCACTTTAATGACACCGACATCAACATTGAAGAACCCAATACAGAACTAAGTGTGTCGTCAGAAACAGAGAAAGGTTCCAAAGCAATATCTACATCACATGAAGCTGAAATGGAAACCCCCTCTCACTCCTCAGTACCCAACGACCCATCTCCTGAGAATATCCCCGAGGTACACTCTCCTATTATATCTTCAAACTCTAATGATATAGATATCCATGTTGGCTATACTTTACCTTTCAGGCATAATCGTGGCAAACCACCAAGTCGATATTCTCCAGATATTGGAGAGCGAAGTTCAAAGTATCCAATTGCCAACTATGTGTCTACAAACAGGCTCTCCGACCCACTCAAGACATTCGTGCATGAACTCTCTCCTCATGCCATGTTCCTTCCAGTGTTCATGAAGCTCTGACAAATCCTAAGTGGACCCAAGCTGTGAAGGAAGAAATGGAGGCACTGCAGAAAAATGAAACATGGACTCTTGTTCCCTTGTCCAAAGGAAAGAAGATGGTGGGATGTAAATGGGTGTTTTCCATTAAACACAAAGCAGATGGTTCGATTGACCGATACAAAGCTAGACTAGTAGCAAAAGGTTACACCCAGACATATAGTGTAGACTACCAAGAGACCTTTTCGCCAGTAGCAAAATTGAACTCAGTTAGAGTGTTGTTGTCCCTTGCAGCAAACCTTGATTGGCCACCTGCACCAGTTTGATGTAAAAAATGCCTTTCTCCATGGTGATCTGGAGGAGGAGGTCTACATGAATGTTCCACCAGGCTACACAGCAACTTCTGAAGTTGAAGTGGTGTGCAAATTACAACGAGCATTGTATGGCTTGAAACAATCACCTAGAGCATGTTTCGGGTGATTCAGCTTGGCAATGAAGAAATATGGCTATCAACAAAGTAACTCAGATCATACACTATTCTTAAAGCATCAACAAGGCAAGGTCACGGCCTTAATAATCTATGTAGACGACATGATTATTATTGGAGATGATGCAGAAGAAATATCAAGGCTTCAAGAGCATTTTGGCGACTGAATTTGAAATGAAGAATCTGGGAAGACTCAAATATTTTCTGGGAATTGAGGTTGCTAGGTCAAGGCAAGGTATATTCCTTTCCCAAAGAAAATATATCCTAGACTTTCTATCAGAGGTGAGACTACTAGATTGCAAGCCTGCAGACACACCAATTGTCCAAAACCACAAACTGGGAGTATACCCAGACCAAGTACCGACAAACAAAGAAAGATACCAGAGATTAGTTGGAAAACTTATCTATCTCTCACACACTCGCCCAGACATTGCGTATGCGGTGAGTGTAGTAAGTCAATTCATGCATTGTCCGAGTGAGGATCACATGGATGCGGTACTCAGAATTCTTCACTATTTAAAGTCATCCCCAGGGAAAGGGCTTATGTTCTCAAAAAACAATCACCTCAAAGCTAAAGGATATACAGATGCAGATTGGGTAGGAAATATATCAGATCGAAAATCCACCTCAAGGTACTTCATGTTTGTTGGCGGGAACCTTGTGACGTGGAGAAGTAAGAAACAGAATGTGGTGGCTTTGTCGAGTGCTGAAGCTGAATTCTGCGGGATGACTAAAGGTCTTTGTGAGCTTCTCTGGCTTAAACGACTATTAACAGAAATTGGTTTTGCTCCAAGTTGTGAGATGGACCTATTCTGTGATAATAAGGCCGCCATTGATATCTCACACAATCCTGTCCAACATGATCGGACCAAACACGTGGAGGTGGATCGACATTTCATCAGGCAAAATCTTGAGAACAAGACAATCAGATTTCCTTTTGTTAAGTCTGAAGATCAATTGGCAGATGTACTCACAAAAGTTGTATGCAGCAGGAATTTTTACAACTCACTTGACAAGTTGGGCATGAGAGACCTGTATGCACCAACTTGAGGGGGAGTGTTGGCGTGGGTTGTTAATTAGAGGAATTATAGGAAGAGTGATGACCTGTAAATCTCTTGATACAAGGGTCAACCGTGATTGTAGTCATAAAATCAGGGTAGACAGAAATAGAAATTTTATGTGTATAAATATACCTTTCAGTCTATGTAATTGATTCATTGAAGTGAAATATACAGGAAAATATTTTTCCATGACCTTTTGACACATAGATGTTCTGACGATCCAATCACGAGCTTAGCTCCATGCTGAGCTCACGAGGAGTTAAAGAGAGGCAGCGCCCCCTTATCCGGGAGTATAAGGGTGGAGCTCCCGAGCTAATTTTTTTATTAAAGGACAATTTTGTCATTTCATATTGTACTTTGTGTAAACTCTAATTAGGACAATGTATAATGTTCTTTTTTATAGAAAAAAAAATGATTGACAAATTTATGAGCGAAAATTGTAACTGAAAGCTACAACCAACTCTCCTTCAATTTCTTATCGTTGAGTATAGTGGATCAGTGTTGAACCTATCGAGTTATCGAAAGAAAATCACGTAAATTTCTTTATTGTGTTGATTTTCTACTTTCTATTTTTTGAATGATAATGTCTAATCACAAGTCTATCTTTGGTTTTTCCATCTTTCTTGGTAGTTGATGCTCTCATTGAAAAGAAAAAAGTAAAAGAAAAAAAAAAGTTGCTTAATATACGACTAAAGTTGAATAGATCCAAATGATAATAGAAATTATAAGGCTTAGTCGTCCTCGACAAATATGGGCAAAGTCTTATCCTCTCCTACTCCACTATCTGTAATAATAGGTGTGTCAGGTAAATTTATGCATTCCAATATTCAACGCCCTTGCTTATGAATTTGAGTCTCCGAACCTTTCTATCCCTTTTGCTAGTAGAGTACCATGCATTGAATTTAACTAATATAATGTTGTGAATAGAAGTGCATAAACAATAGTAAGAAGAACAAAACACAGATCAAATATACAAAGAAGAGACGATTGACTCTCGTTACAATTTTTACTTTGTCTTCTCTCTCTTTTGAAAAGAGACATTATATACTGTCCTAATTAAGATTACCAGTAAATATCTGACAATCAGGTTTCACGAAACCTAACAAATTCAACTTGTACTCTCATAGTCTTCTTGATGTGATGCCTCTTATATAGAAAGAGACGGTTGGATTTTTCTTTGTTGTATCAATCAGAGTCTATTAAATCTAATTTGGAGGGGTTGGCTTGACGACCAAAAACAATTTGTTTCAGGAAGCAAAGTTATTGTGTTCAATTCACGTTCAAACCCAAATGACTATTTTCCCATTAAACTTATTCGGTGTGTGTGGATTAGGAGATGCTCCGAAGAGTAATAAGGTGAGACATCTTTACACCTTGGGTAAAAAAAGTAATCTATTAAATCCGATTAAGTATAATTTGAAAAAGAAAAAGGAAACAGGAAATAACATTTGAATGTGAAGAAAGCATGCCTCAACCAGGAATTGTCTGAGATCTATTGGGAAACCTCAGGCGGAGCTTTAGATGATACATTGCACCAACATCAGATGCCTGCCTATGTGTCTTTGCAATGACTGCAACACCTTGTGCAAAGGCAAATGACCCAGTCCCACCCACAACCTTAAGCTCTTCTCTCACCTTGTGCTGAACATTTTTGGCTTGTACACTGACACTTCCTCTGTACTCAGGTGTATCAAAGGTTAGATATATGATGTTGAATGCCGAATACCCAAAGTGCTCGATCGGAATTATGAAGCCCTGTGCTCTTCCGATTGTCCGAGAAGTGTTCTCAGGTCCCTCTGTAAGTGTGTGGTAGAAGACGAAGGTGCCACCGGCTTGTGCTACTGGTGGGGAGCTTTGAGTTGGAGGAAATTGGGGGTGTTGGATGAAGAGTGAGAGAGCTAACCAAGGCCTGGTTTGGTTCTTCTGTGCCTTCCTGTGGACTATTGGTGAGATCAATGCCAAGAGGATGACGGCTAGTGTGGCTGCTGAGACTGCAGTGCAGAATATGATCTTGGGTAACATTGTGAAATTGGGTCTACCTTATTTTTTTTTCTGGGCACCTTGATTTGATTGGGTTGGGTGTGTTTATAAGGATTTTCTTATTACTTTCATGAGTTGGATTTGTTGTTTCTCAATCTGCTTAGTGTGGTGAGGCCACCTAAACCATCTCTTCGAAGAGGAATACCTAAACCATTTGAATTTTGAAATTTTAGTAGTGGCTGTTGACTTGTTGCAGAAGCATAGACAATGAAAAAGTAAAAATATAAATAAGAATATTATCAATTTTTGTGATAAAATTAAAGGCAAAATCAGTATGGTATCCCATTTTTTTTTTTAAAAAAAAAACTGATGCACAAATAAATTCCCACCCCTATTCAAGTTTTCATCCTAACATATTGATTACAAAATGCTTTTTGATGAAGCATTCAATAATTTTATTATTTTGGTCTGTTGGTGTTCTTTGGTAGTTTTAAAGGCTGTAGATGGGTTGGGTTCCTCATGTGTAGTGGGTTTTTTAATGGGCTACAATGTGGGTTTTGAACTTAATCCATTCTTGAGTCTTGACTTAATCACTTTTAGAAGCCCATCAATGACAATCCACTTTCGACCTGCGAGGCCCATGAGTGGTTAGAGATGAGTGTATTTGAAAAGTATTTTTAGAATGATGATTCTTAAAAAAATAAAATTATTTACAATTTTAAAAAATGATAAACGATCAAAATATTCAAATAGGACCAGTTTTGAATGAAATTTTATTTCAAATAAAAATGCCGCTCATTAATAATGTCACTCAAGTGAAATCTTTAATGTATACGTGTTCAACAACGGAAGTAAATTACAGGCCCAAAATCTTAGACGGCCTAGGGCCGTCATTCATTGACTCAACAGCCAACGCTCGACGACCATTTCTACAATGGGCTGGGCTGGGCTTACGGCTTTGGTAACTCAGTTGAACTCAGGGCAGGGGCTGAAAATTCGGCTCTCGGCCGAATTTTTTCTTTCTCCTCATTTTTTTTTTTGAAAATGTCGGTGGTTTTTTTTTTTTGAAAATTTTATTTAAAAAATAAAAAAGGCTATATATATATATATATATATATATATATATATATATATATATATATATATATATATATATATATCGGCCGATATTCGCCCGTATCGGACGAATCTCGGCCGAGATATGGAGTGAGCCCACGCCGATATTTATTTATTTTTAAATAAAAAATTAAATTCAGCCTAGATCTCGGCCGTATCGGTCGAACTTTTCTCTTTCTAGCCGATACTGTGTGTATCGGCCGATATATATCAGGATTTCGACCCCTGACTCAGGGGTAGAAAAATTGGTTGTTCTCTCTCCAGCCCCTTTTTTTTTTGAAAATAAATTAAAAAAAATTACAGTAAATGCAAATAATTACGTGCTTATTGAATATGTAATTTTTTCATAAAATTTCAGGCATTTACAGCTTCTAATATATTTTTGAAGTTACGATATCGAGAAATTATATAATTAGTAATAAAATTGTGAAAATTATAAGGAAAAACAGATAAATGAGGAAAATTTATAGAAATAATTTCATAATTTATTTTCTTAGTCAATGAGTGTATTTTAAGTTATGAATTATAGAAATAAAAAAATAAATAATAAAATGATTGAAAATTACATAATAATGTAGAAAAAATATTAGAAAATGAAACTAATGGCGTCCTAATCAATTGAACTGATAACTACACAAATGTCTTACAATTTTAATTATAACAAATTCTATTTAAATTATTAACTGAAGAATTTTTAAAAATTAACTAAATGAAGAAACTTTTAAGATCTAAAATCAAAAGATAATTTTTTCCCTCAACCCAACCCAAGTACCCAACTCATTTCAAATGACTAACAATGGATTCCAATATCTACATTTCTCAGTTTCAAAAGGTACAAAACTGCCATCCAATATCATATTCCGGGATGTAAAACCTAAGTTGTTATAGGAAATGGGACGGATCACACTTAACACTTAGGCACATCTGATTGTTTACATTTTTTTTTTCTTTTAAGAAAAAAATGAATATTTTAGGAAAAACTCTTGAGAATTTAAAATAATTTAAAAGAAATTAACATTTAGAGACTCTAAAAAAACATCACTTCTATAATTTGATTGACATGAATCTTTTGCTATCATGTTTATAAATAAAAAGATCTATTAAAAGATTCCGTGTATGAGATTAAGTTGGACACTAGAGAAAGCAAAAGTTTATTAAATACAAAATAATTAAAAGTCATGAAACTGTAGAAAACTTAAAATACGACTTCTTATAATTGGATCAAACTGATTTTGATTACTTTGCAATTGATCCATCGTATATTAGATAAAATTGAGTAAATTATTTAATAAGTTAACAATTGATGTTAATTTACTGAACACTTTAAACTTTATTTCGGCTGATATGCATATTGGCCGCAATATCGGTCGATAAATTTCTCTCTCCTCCGATATTTACATTTCTCTCTCCTCCGGTATTCAAAACCGTGAAAAAACCGCAAAAAACAGTGAAGAACCCTGAAAACCGCAAAAAACAGTGAAAAATTGCAAAAACAGCAAAAAATCGTATCGGAAAACCGCGAAGAACAGTGAAAAACCTCAAAAAACCATGGAAAAACCGTATCGATTTTTTTTTAAAAAAAAAATTTTAAATTTTTTTTTAAATAGCGATATTTATGCATATCGGCCGATATGGTGACCGATATTGTGGATCGAATATCAGTCGATAATCTTTTTTTTGCAGATACATATCGTATCGGCCGATATCGTTCGGTCTTAAAAAACAGATACATATCGGCCGATATTTCGATCGTTACTTTAAAGTATCATATGAAAAGAAATATCTCAATCTTTTTATATGATAAAGTTACTACCATTATATTAATGAATTTATTTTTCTGAATCCATTTGGATTAACAAATTTAGTTATAAATTTTTAGTTAAATTGAAATATATGTTTTTTCAAAAATATCAACTAATTTTTTCAAAATATTGTTGATATTTTTAAATTTCAACCAATATTTTTTCCCATGTAAGTTAAAGTCAGAAAATTCCCCTCAGTCCTGTAAGTGAGTCATGACCATTGTCAAAAATCTCATTCTCGGGATATTAACGCCAATTGTTAATAGCGGGATATTTTCAAATTCTTAAGTTTTTATTGGGAAAATCTCGCAGAAAATATATTATTTAAAAAATAATAAATATAAATAAAAAATAAATAATGTGGTCAAAATTTGAAAAAATAGATGATATTTCAGAAATAAAAATATATATTTGGCCCAAGCGTTTTTAATGGGAATTTAACGGTAAAATCTCACAATTTTAACAGAAATTTACTGTTTCTCGCGATAACAACATGTTTTTAACGGGAATTTACCTTTAAAAACGACAGCAGTGATAAACTCGGATTTTTAACAAAAAAAATTATTTTATCTATATTTTCATGATAAAAATAAAAATATCGAACATATTTTTTCGTTGCTCATGACTCATGAACCAATCGTAGGCCGACTTTTCTTTCCCCTGTTTTTGGCTTTGATTGAATGGCACGGGTTTTATGTGCCGCTGGTACAGGCATGACGAATTAAGAATCTCTTGAAAAGCTGACACGTGGCATACTTTTATCCCTTCTTTTCTCATCTTCCCTCTTGGGCCATTGAAGGTGCCCTTGCCACTAGGAAAATGGGAAGAATCATACGATCCCCCAACTCTTTCCAAGTTGAAGACATGCACAGATGGATTCCAGACCGTTGCTCTTGATTCAAATTAATATTAACAGTGTCCAAATTAATACCCAATTTCTATTCTAATAATAAAGTTTCATGAGAGAATGACTAAATTATTTATAATAAAATAATGATTTCAATCAACTATGCACGTTTTCATTCTTGAGAATTGATACCAAATGGAGCTCCAAACGTTTTGGCTCATGTAACGAACTAATGATTTATTTGAACCATTTTGCATATCACTTTAGGTGTTGGCTTCTAGTTCAAAACTGATCCAAGTATTTTATAAATCCTTAAATCTCTTTTTACACTTTTAATACGAGACTTGTTCGCAATAGCTCCAACAATCTCTCCTCAAATAAGGCCATGCAGTGGAGAGAGACACCGACTGTTTGCCTAAGAGATCTCTTGAGTCCATATAAGATAGTATGAGACCTGACTTTAATACCTCTTAAGATTTGGGCTTCCAGCCTAAAAGACTAATATTTTAGGTGAAGTAATCCAAATCCTTTATAAACTCCTAAATCTCCCTCTACAATTTTAATATGAGACTTATTCGTAGCAGCCTCAACATAAAGTTGGATCTTCTTTGATTAATCTCAACATTAAGTATCTAATTAATTCATCTCCATTGGTAAATTGAAAATTAAATATAATTTAAAGTCTTTATATTAATTTGTTTTATGAGGCTGACCCCTTTGAGAAATCCTACCGACACTCGAATCTGTATATCGGCCGAAACGGCATTCCAACCGTGTGCAGAAGAAGAGGAAACCAGACGAGATCTCGCTATCATTCATCCGAAATCAAAACATGAATCAGATCCAAACCATCCAAAACGAAATTATCGGGTATTCAACAACCATTTTTCCTGAAGAATCTCCGAGACAAAGAGTGAAGCCCACGTAGCAGAAAACTTGCAATCTGAATCACTGACATTTATCTTCTTTCCATTTCCCTCCCTTTCGCTATCTTTCTTTCTGAAATCATCTTAAGAAATCAGTGGTAAAGAAGACCCAATTACCCATATTGCCTTTATTGCATTCTTGATACCAAAATCTTCGTAGTTATCTCTTCTGTCCTTGAATTTCTTTCAAAGGACTGAAAAGGAAAAGAAACCTCCCTTCCAAAATTTGTAGACTGAGTTCATTTCACTGGGAAATTCAATCAAGAAGTCGAATATTAAACCCAACTTGCAGATACCTTTAGATTGACTTCTTCTCTCCCTAATCAGCGCAGTCCTTTCTATTGGATTGAGTGAGATGCCTACCTAACTCTGCAGTTGCTCTCGTCTTTCCTGAAGGGGGTATTGGATTATTGATTGATGGGAAGCTGGAGATGGGCAGGGTTGAGATTTGAATGGCTAAGATGAAGCTTCGCAAGGCAGGAACCAGTATCAGCTGTCCATCTATTGTGCATAGTGGTCTCCCATGGATGAAATTCCAGGTTCTTTCGGCACAAGTGCTAGCTTGACTCTGCGATTAGGACAGGAGCTCTTCTCATGCGCTTCTCTCTTCTTAATGTCTGTGGGCGTCGAGTTCTACAGCTATACTGCCTTCTGGTATATCTTATCCTGTATCTTCTTTCTCCTTATTGGATTGCTATGACTACCTTAATCCCCAAAATCTATGCTTGTAAATTGTAATGCTTGAACTTCTTTTCCAAGTTTACAGTTGCTATCATTCGATTTCCAGAGATGAATTGCAATTCTTGCAACTATTAAATGATATTAATATTAGAATACTAGAGTTTGGGACTTGTAACTTGAGCTTGGGAAAGGCAGGTACGATTCAAAAAGCAGATACTACTAAGAAATACCTGGTTTTCTGCTGTTCACTTCAAGCAAAGTCTAGTGAACAGAGAAATAATTGAAATTCACTAATGGGTCTACCTAAATTGCATCGCAATTAGCCGGTAGCTACATGTTCAGTGCTAATGACTGTACTTTCCAACTGCAAATAGAACCTGAATTAAAATTGAAATTATAGACCTTGCTGTACTTTTGAAGCTATATGAATATGTTGCCTCTTTTATCCCATTTTCTTGCTCCGATCACCCATTTTTTGTAACTATATTTTATGGAAAATACGATTAGTTACCTGTGACTTGTATTTTTGATGTTTGATCCCTTTAGCATGTTATTGTTTACTACTTTCTCTAATGTCATCCAAGTCCTTTTCACTTCACAGGTTTATTTGTCAACATCCTATAAATCAAATATTTTTTCTCTTGAGAAAGTTTCCTGTTACATCAACAATTCATTCAACTCATAACGTAGATGTCTCATTGATGGCAATTCAGTTCAAAATTCAATTATTTTTCTAATTGGGGTTGTGGCATACACAATAGCATCATAACTTTGTTTCGCCGTCATAATTTTTAATGTCCACAAGTTCCACCATGTGATGATCAATGGCATAAGAAGATACGACCTCGCACATTATTTCTGTTGTTCATCACCTAAAATATTTAATGCCCACAAACTGTGCTTCCTGTTACTTGAAAGCCGAGTATGAAATCATAGCATTCATTGGACTTTCGCTGTCTATGATGAAAACAATGAAGTAGTGATGCAAATAGATTGCAGGGATGATCAAACAACAGTTCCATCATTAACTACCAGTGTCAATTACTTGAAAATCAATTTATTCTTCACAAACTTATTTGACAGGACTTGATTAAATCATGTTGTATAAGAACCAGTGTGCCATCAAGGTGACTCATCAAGTCTATATGGCGCTATCATTCAAAGATTTTTATAAGTTTCTTCAGGTTAAGTATAAGAAACCATTCATCATTGGTACATAGCGAACTTTTTTTTTTTGAAACAGTTGAGAGTAGATTATCATTAAGAAGAAGGAACAGTACAAAGGAGAAAACAAGAGGTGAAGGTCTAAGAGAGTTAGGCCCCCCACCCCAAGAATAAAACAGAAAAAAAGAAAAATATAAGTAAGCCTACACCCGGCTGCAACTCAACAAAGACATAGAGGAAAAAGCTGCTAAGCGCCCGAGGCGTCAGATGGGCCAATAGTAGCCCCAACCACCCCATTCTTTGCAAGAAGATCAGCAACCCCATTTGCTGACCTACTAACAAGAGAAAAGGATACATCCAAACCAACCATTAGCTCCTTAATCTCCCTAAGTAAGGTAATAAATCTCCACGGGGGACGCTTTAGACCCTTGGCCCATTTGATAGCGTTGGAAGAGTCACTTTCAATAATTAATTTCTCCCCCCTAAGAGCTGCCCCTAAGGATAAAGCCCTCCTCACACTAAGAAATTCCGCCTCATTAGACTCCTTGATCCCGATAGACTCCGAGAAAGCGATACGAGTAAAACCCAGATGATTCCTAAGCGCACCCCCGATCCCAGCCGGACCAGGTTTGCCTATGGAGGCCCCGTCAACGTTAAATTTCCACGATCCCACAGGGGGAGGGACCCACCCAACCGTAGGTTTCCCTCTCTTGATGGAAGGACCCAAACACCCGTCCAAAGAGACAAATACACGACTCAATTAAATCATAATGGATAAGAATCCATTGTGTCATCAAGGTCATTTCAGTTGTAATGGAGATTCTGAGCATGTCCCCATGTTGTAGCTATTACTGATCTCTTTACATAATGAAAGTTTGAAATAGTATAAAGTAGACACTGGTATTCATGGTCAACTGCGACAATAAATTCTCCATCTCACAAATTCTATTTAACTTGATAGAGAGTTAGGGAATAGTTAGTAGCGATTCTGCTGGAGCAAATATGCATGATAAGAGCTTATTTCACTGGATATCTTCAGTAACAACTCTGTATGTGGAAGCCTCTTTCAAGTTCAAATGATTCAGGGTGCCATTGGACTTGCAAGTGATGATGCTCTTGCTCTTAATCTCATCTGGTATATCACCATCATCATGAATCATGGTTATTGGTTTAGTAAACTTTAGAACAGAGTATAATAAACTATCTTGGATGTTTACTGGGATAGTAGTTGAATATCATTAATCTCCGCCATCACCCAAGCACCCGTAATGAGATAATATCTTTTGTTATGACCAAAGTATGTAATTAAGATAACAGGTCATGTTTGTGAAACTTAGTTAAATTTTTGTTTATTTGAATTTTCGGCAAGTGTACCTGCTTACCTTTTCCATCTAGATGAGATCATTGAAATAATGCTCAGGTTGGCTGTAATGGTATGTGTCTTGACAGCTATCTAGTAACGATTATGGGTTTGATGATTCCATGGAGTTTGACATTAGCAATTGTGGATGGATACTCTCTCTTAACTGGATGCCCTCTTCGCCAACCAGGAATTATGCTGATCATTGTCATTGGAGATTGGGTAAGTGTTCACACTCTTCAATGTCGAAAGATCAGAAACTCATCTTCCTTAATAACCTATACCATTGATTCACAGGTCTTATCAATGCTCTCACTAGCAGCAGCTTGTGCAACAGTTGGAGTTATAGATCTCCTCCTTGACATTGACAGATCCTACTGCAGCCCGAATTTATGTGGCAGATACCAGCTCTCTGCAGCTATGGCTTTCCTGTCTTGGTTTTTAACTTCTGCTTCATCTCTATTTAATCTGTGGTTACTTGCCTCTTGGTGAATGTCATCCAATGTGGGCATACCATTATTGTTCAAATATCTATTTTTATTTGAAGCATAAGAATTGAATTAATAAAATTCAATTCTTTCCATTAATAAACAAGATGAAAATCTGGATTTTATTTGAAGCACTAGGTTGAAAAAGAATTTGGTGCTCAAGACAAATAACATCCACTGAAAAGAAAGTTTTAGGATTGGACACGCATGTGAAGGATCCATTGCGAGATGATAATTTCTTTTCCTTACACTAGACCACTTCTATTGTTTGGTAAAAAACAAGTTATGTTCTAATTGCCATCATTTGCGTTTCACTCAAATTGAACGTATCAACGATCATAGTTAAAACTTCGCAGCTGAACATGCTTGGATCCTAATTTAAGTTGTCTTTTCCAAGCCTATGACATAACTGTCTTGTCTTCTAAAATGATCACTTGCACATTACCCCGCACATTTAGGCATGCGAGCCTTCAATAGCATTACTTAATTGATCCGATTAGGGTGATTTTTGTGGGCCTCATGCCTAAGTGTGCAGGTTAATGCAGTGCATGCCAATGTGCTGGTGGATAATCTTTTTGTCTCTTCTAGACTCTGGATAATCTTTTTGTCTCTTCTAGACTCGAAAATCTGTGAAATTGACTCGCCCAGGCGTATTCATCCCATCAATTTTTTGAACTCCGGTTTCAGTAACACACACAGCTCAAATTACAGATTGAGGAGGATCCCATTGTTGACATGGGAAAACTAGGTGATTCCAATGCAAAAAGATCGAAAGAGCTAATATTTTTATCATTTTGAACCAGGGGTCGAAAATTTGGCCCAACCGAATTTTCAGTCGATATTTGATCTCGGCCGAGATATCGACCAGGCCCACATCGATATTTTTTTTTGTAAATAAAAAATAAAAATCGGCCGAACTTTTTTTCTTTGGCCAATACTATGCGTATTGGCCGAGATTTCGACCCCTGTTTTGAAACGAAAATGAAGCCAAGTTTTTTAACTTGGAAGTGGCCCGCAGGTTATAACGATGAGCCCGGGCCTGATCCATATGACTAACACAATGAATGGTCTGTGGGCCATTAAGCAAAGGAGCCTTCTGTAATGTAAGCTACACCAGTTCACTGGACGCGATTCCAACAGTTAAACTTAGCCCAGGCCAACTCTGCCCCAATTCCAAACTGTAGAAGAAGTCTAAAGCCAATCTGAGTTTTGAACTGAGTATTCAAAACTATTGATATAATTCCCTCGCAGAAAATCTGCTTCCCTCAGAAGTCAGAACCATAAAAATATTGACATCTCATCAATCACCCAAGCTTAGCACAATGTTATCATAAAAACTAACAAATCTCTCTAGCTAATTTTGCTGGAACAATCATTTGAGCAATGTAACCCACAATCAAGGGTTTAAATCTCGACCGAGAAAAAAAAAACAAATATCGGTTGTGGGTCCAGGCTGATATTTGCCCATATCGAACGAATATCGGCTGATATTTATATTTTTTAATTTTTTTTTTAAAAAACAGTCTTTTTTAATTTTTTAAATGACTTTTTTTTTGAAGATTTAAAAAAAGAAAAATTTGGAGAAGAGAGAGAATTCGCCCGAAATCTCAACCAAAATCTCAATCCAGCCGAATTTTCGACCCTGCCCACAATAGTAGTTCAATTTTCTCAATACAACACTAATTTAGATGAGATGAAGCTAATAAATTTACTAAACAAGCACAAAATTTACATTATCATTACCAAATCCAGTAAAAAGGAAAAGGTCCAGTAGTTAATAGTGTTGCATCCAATTCATTTTAATAGATTCTAAACAGAGTACAAATCTAAACCCTTATAGCAACCTTCCTAAACTCGTTTTTCCTAATGACATCAATTAGAAGGTAAGAAAACAAGGAAACTAAACTGATTTAATCAGTAGCACAATATATTCTGCTTAAAATCCTGGTTCTTAAGAGGGAAGAACCCACTGTTCGAAGCCGTAACTATAAAGGAGATTCAATCATTTTCACTCTTTCACAGACCATTTTTCCCCTGCTTTTGATTCTGTTCATAATTCAAAGGCCTTCTGAAAAGCATTATATGCGGTTCCGGCCGGTGAACCGCATAATGAACCCATCCACGAGACTGCTGAACGCCGATCGCCCTCCATTCATCCTACAGAAGCCCATAAATTAGATCAATTCCATGACCTTACCATAGAATAGACACCATTTGTTCATTCATCTACATGGCTTTTGTGTGCACTTCATTCTCTCTTTACACACACAGACAGAGAAAGAGAGAGAAAGAGAGAGGAGCCATATCCACCAGCCATGGCTGTGCGTGGGAGATGTAGATTTCCTCAATAGTTTCTAAACCTAACCAGTAAATTCCATTAAAGAACATAGGTTATTTTTGGAAGTAATTACCTCTGTTAGAAGAACATTCTTCGGCAGCCGCTTTGCAATATCACCTGGTAAAACAACATGCCTACAAAGATTGCAAGGAGATAAAAAAAAGAAAAAAGAAACCCATTTCAAGAATTTTAACAAGAGAAGTTAAAGAAAAGAAGAGATAAAATGATGCGAAACCTGTATTCAAACTTGTCGTCATAGTACTTATCAGAGTACTGAATTTCAGGCATTTTCCTCAACTTTTTAGATTTATGGATTCCAGGCTATAGTCTCTTCTACACAGAAAATAAAAGTAAAAGAGAGAAGAAGAAATTGTGCAATTCTCAGAGGTTTTGGAAATATTCGTGTACATTGAGATAAAGGAAATGGAATGGAGAGAGAAACGATTATTATATAGAGGATAAAGAGCGGGAATCTCCGTTTCAAAAACATAGCCGTTGGAACTTGAAATTGAAAAATGCAATCCAGGATTTTTTTATTTGAATTTTGAAGTTTTAAAAATCTTTCCATTAAGTGATAAGGTTTGTCCAGTGTTTGTTTTGCTGATTGAGTCAATTTTCTTAGTGATCCAGATTCAACATCTATATGACCCACATGACCTGCATGAATCGATAAAGGAAAACAATTTTTTTATTTGAATTTTGAAGTTTAAAAATCTTTCCATTAAGTGCTAAGATTATTTGTCATTTTTGTCCACCATTTGTTTCGCTGATGGAGTCGATCTTCTTAGTGATTCAGATTCAGCATCTATATGACCTACATGAATAGATAAAGATTAGGTATTTTGACAGGGATGTGATTGGTGCACCAATATTTTTATCAATGTTATTAGAACCAGACCGTCTAATGAACTATCTCCGAGGAAGGTTGAGTTTAATAAGTTTCAACCGGGTTCAACCTTGGTCAAAATCGGCCAAAATCGTGCCCATCAATATAATATTATTAATAATAGCAAAGCAAATATTCATAAACATATTATTGTTCTCACAAAAACAATTATAAATTTAAAAATCTAGTAAGCTAACATCCATTTTTCGAATATAATTGTTTATTCTAATAAAAAGGTTTCATAATCTATGATCTCACAATCTAATCCAATAGTCTAATATTCATCCTCTAATAATACCATAAAAATAAAAAGTTTCATAATCTAAAATAACATCTAACAACCCATTACTAATTAATGTAAAAAAATATTTAACTTCGTGATCTCCAAAAGAACCAACATCTTCTTATTGATTTTGATTATGTAAAGAAGCCAACTTTTTTGTTTCATCTCCACCATTCCTCTCTGTCAGATTTACTGAAATTTAAGAAAATATATGTATGAGAATATGGAACTATATATTATATAATCTAAATTCAAATAATATTACATAAAAAAATGATTATATTTTTTTTTTAAAATAATAATTTCAAAGCCGGTTCAACTTTGCTGTACAAGTTGGAGGTTTAACTTATCAAATCTTGTTGAACTGCCGTCCAACAAGGTTCAACAAGGTTTTTATTGTGCAAAGGTTTTTGAAGGGAATCATGCCTTCAAGAAGGTGGTCATGATTAAACAACCGGTTTGACCGCAGCTGAGGCTGGTTCTGATGACACTGATTTTTATCTTTGGTGCACCAAATTTATATAAAAGAACTATGTTGTCCAAATTTTCTTTAATATCTCTTCTTTCTCTCTTTTCATTTATTGGATAAAATGGATATTTTCCATAAATTTGATGCACGAAAAATAAAGATGGTGGTGCACCAATCACTTTCCATTTTGATATCAATTCATAAATCATGATATTTAATTTAAGTTTTAGAGTGCAAATATCTTTACAGGGCAAAACTACCATAAGTTCAAGAACGTCATCTGTTTGGATTTCATTTGGAGTATATATATTGGTAAATTTAAAATGTTTAAAATGATATTTTTTTCCTTTAAATATAGATTCAATGTTGATGAATGCCCATTTTAGATTTCAATTATAGGTAAAAATATTTATCTACTTATTTCATTTTTATCTTAAAAATAAAAGATAAAATCTCATCGAGATTTGGCCCATTTGGCTATATTATATGTGTGCACGTGTACACTTAGTTTATTTTTAATTTTTAATTATTTTGAAATTAGTTAAGAATTCAACCATTCAAATTAAAAGTGTATATGATGGTTTACAAGTGAACCAAGTTGAAGTCGAAACTCAATTTTTAGCCACTAGGCTCATATTTAGTCCATTGTAGCTTAACATATTTTTAATAATCTTAAACAGAGAAGCTCAAGCCTTAACCTTGAAAAGCATAACATGTTTTGAATGGGTTCAACACATAAAAGTAAATAACTTCCATGCAATCACTGTCAATGAGCTAAGTTTTAAATATCGGTCAACACATATCATTGTTGGGGTTCTTTGATACGTTATATATACTTTATACAATCAATTTGGTTACATATTATCGATATTGAACTGAGATATCGTCCAGACATTGTCTTATCACTGATACAATATATTTTTATTTTTTTAAAACCCTTTTTCATCCAGTACAGTAGCATATCGCTAATATATTGACAATATAATACATATTACTGACACACTGATATTTAACATTTATTAATTTTAGACTGATATTAGATATTGCACTCATATCTCATAAATTTCATTTGGACCCTACAAATGGTAGTCGTCAATGTATTTTTTTTAGATGGGAATATGATTTAAACTGATGATATCTTTGTGATCGCAATAAATAGCACTATTTAGGCCCCAATCAACCAACCATATACAGAAAATGTCCCAAGGCCTACCAATTTCTTCGCATGCGCACTGTTTAGGCCCCAATCTGTTCCACAATCCTATGGGCCTAAAATTAAAGCCTTAGACAGTTCATTAGTAAACCATTCTGCCCGTTTGTATTCAATTGCAACACGGGTTCCTGATATGAGCCTTTAGGAACAAAAGTCTAGGCCCAGCCCATTATGCCATCGGGATAGACTATCAGGCCTGGGTCCAGCTCTCGACAGAAAAAATAAAAAATCCAGCGATATACATTATAGTGCAGGACCAACTTTGCAAAGCCAATCTCCACAGATCACTAGAGTCAAATATTGAGTCCCAAGCGTAATGTTTGGAACTTCGATCCTCTACTATACATGTTATATTGATTTATGCTCAAAATAACCATTTAATACAACTTTGGGTGAAACTTGGGCCGGGTTTTAACCCGACTCGAGAAATCAGTGGGTTGGGTTGTGTATTTGTAAATTTAGAGTTGGGTCGGATTGGAAAAAAAAAATCGTATGGAATTTGGATTCGGCTGAACTCAAAAATTTAAAATCAACCCGATCCGATTTGACCCGAGTTTTAGGAAATATAAAAAAATTCTGATTTTCCCCCAAGTTTGGGCTAAAAATTGGTGGATTTGTTGGGCTATCAATTCGGGTCGAGTCGGACTCAATAATTTTTAAATGGGTTAGATAACCCGGCCCAACTCACCCAAGTTTCAACCCTAAATTCAACTATGATATAGTTGTAGAGTCCAAAAATCATATCAAATGAAAGATAGGATATACAAAAAGTAAAATCAATTTTGGATTTTTGATAATTTGATATGATGGTAAAATGTTGAAGAATTCATTTAGAATTTTTTTCTTAAATGAAGAAGTTTTATGCTGTCAACATTAATTATTCATTTATGTCTCTTATATCATGATTATCCATCATCTTATTAATCATTTTTTTCATTTATGTAAGTTCATTTTTTCTATTCTTTCTCATCAAGATCATATTTTTTGTCTTTCTAGAATTAGACTAGATGTCTTGGACTTATCTCCTCCTAAATTAATCTGTTACACACAGCTTGCGGTGATTCTATATATTTTTAAAATTAGTCTCACTTCTTCTAGTGTAGAGTGAAGATATCCTTATTAATTTTTTTTTTTAAAACCCTTTGTAGCTTGCGGCATATGTGATCATGTATTAGATGTAAATGACCATAGAGAATGATTGCTTGACACAAAAGAAAGAAAATCTATGCGAGAATCTATTATGTTGTCATCATCATATATTCTTTTATCCTTCTAGTAACAAAATATTATGCAATAATAACCATTAACATCATCGCATTAAGGATTATCAAATCATTATTCATGAGCATATTCCAAATGTTGCTTTTATGAGGTGAAGTGCTTTCAATTTGTCTGAAATCTGATGCTTTATTTTTATTCAGTTACTTTCTAAGTTAAAACTTGATTTAAACTCTACTCATGATTCATGAATATCAGATTATAATGAAGTTTATGACACCTTTAAATATATACTCATTCCGTCCCATTTTAAGTGTCTCATTTGAAATATTTATGTTTTT
Organism: Chimonanthus praecox; assembly: GCA_022113865.1. NCBI lineage: Eukaryota > Viridiplantae > Streptophyta > Magnoliopsida > Laurales > Calycanthaceae > Chimonanthus > Chimonanthus praecox. The sequence goes on along the minus strand of CM039090.1, from coordinate 7,828,999 downwards.
TAAGGAACTCTCTCTATAAATTTCATGTGATCTCATCCATTTTCTATACACTTTATACTAAATGAGACAATTATTTTGGGATAATTCTAAAATCCATATAGGACATTTAATTTGGGACAGAGGGAGTATAATCATTTTATCACTGAGATACCTATGCTTTTCAAGACAATTCAACAACTTTACAGTGGCAACTCTAGCTTATATTCTTAATTGACTTACTGCACAAGTCATTACATAAAATTTTTATAAGACTTGACTCAAATCAATTCAAACTTAGAGGAATTTTGATTTAATAAGATACTGAGTTTGACAATGTCTAACTGAGAAGCACAGTCAACTCAGTTCACTCGCATAATTTGTTTCAAATTCTAGTTGGGTTAAAGCCTACAGTTCTTAGAAAAAATTTGTGTTGGTGTCCAATGTAGTGAATGAACTGAGTCTCTAATTATCTTTCATTTATACAAAATAAAATAAAAAATTACATATGATTCTCAGCTGTCTCCCTTGGTAGGGTCCATGGTTTAGGGTCAGGCTATTATCTAATCATCCTCAGTTTTATAGATAATTTACAAAATTAAATTGGATATAAAGATCTTAGTTATCTTATTGTAGGTCTTCATGGCAATAAAAGTGGATTATTAGTTTATTTCTTGTTAGGACTGGGCTTCCAGCCTAAAAGCCTAGTCTGATACATAAAGTGACTCAGCCTTATATAAGTTCTTAGTTTTCTCTCATTCATAACTGATGTGGGACTCTCGTTAGCACCCCAACAATCCCCCTCTCCAAATAAGGCTCTCCAGCGGATAGAATGTGGCTAACCATCCTGTTCGGCTAGGAGACCTCTGAATCTATATGTTGTGGTTTGGGGACCTATCTTTGATACCACTGTTAAAACTGGGCTTCCAGTCCAAAAGACTAACCTGATAGGTGGAATGACTCAATTCTATATAAGTTCTTAGTTTTCCTCCCTCACAACTGCTTAGGACTCTCGTTTTCACCCTTCTCTATGAACGAATGTAATTAAAAACTAAGACCATTGACTAGGATTGACTCTTAACTTAAAAGGTTTGGATTTTTAACAGATGGGTACCCAATACATGTTTTCCTTCATTTTATTATGATAAATTAGAAAAAGTATAAGAATAAAATATGAATATTATTAATTTATCATATTAAAATGAAAGGCAAAATAAATTCCAGTGCCTTATTTTAATGAAAGTATCGATTCCCAAATCAATTACCCTTTTACATAGATCACCATCCCCATTATTTAGTAGAGAGTTTCTACTTTCTTACGATATGTGGATAACGTTCTTCATCCAATTGGCTTTCCCAATATTTTAGAACATGGAAGTTGTGTACGTTTAAAACTTTCCTTGTCTTGTCAATCCTATAGATTGAAAATCCATGCCAAAGTGTCAATTAACTAATCATAGATTGGAATTTGTTCCTCTCTATCCCTCCCTACTTTTTCTAGATAATAAATATATTGTTAATAATGCGAGAATATGAACTTGTAAGGGCTCCAGGCTCTATATTTAATGTTTGTATAGGCTTCCTCAATATGGACTATTAGGAAGCTTTGGTGTTTTTAACTAGAGAAAATGGCTAAGGGAAAGAAAGAAAGAGAGCATCTTTCTTCAAATTGAGGAATTGTATAAGATGCCTTGTTGAAAATCAACAACATGAACATTTCTCAATATAAATAATCATTGGCACTTTATTTAGTATTTTTTTTTTTGAGTTTACGTGTGGAAAACCGTGGGATACATCTCATTCAAACAAAATTCAATGATGAAATTTCCTGGATTTTTGTTCAGGAATTTTTTTGGGCCATCAAAAAGATATTTTAATCATATAGCAGATGGCATTCCAATTGATGGAATATAACAGGCCATGCATGTTCTTGCACCCCACATGTCGCACTTGTCAATTCAGAGGATGGTAGTGCAGTATTCATAAACTATAGCTTCTCTCTGTAATGGCTTTGGATTTTAGATTGGTAAAGAGTGAAAAAGCAGGGATTCTACAATAAGAAGGAAGAATTGGATTTTTCTTTTTTCTATTTAAGAAAAGCTAGGATGAAACGTTTTATATTTGTTGGGTATTAATTTCAATTAAAGATCTCTAATCTCTTAGAGGAAAGAAAATAGTGAATTCACAACTTTATGAAAGATACTTTATTTGTCCGAAGAAAATATATCAGAATTGAAATGATCACCATTTTTTCCATCGTATAACAACTAAAAAAAAGAACTCTCTCTCGTAGAGAAAATGATTTTATCGCATTTAAATACTATCTACTGTCTACAATTGGGCCGATAGAAGTTTGTCAGTACACATGAGACGTGTTGAGATTTATCGATGTGGCTTAGAATACAAGCCTCAAGTTGAACCAGCTTTGAAATAAGATAAAGGACCTAATATTACGTGTTCTATCAGTTTTAAAACTTTTGATGTATTGATCAAGTCCTTTACAATATGTATCACTAGTTCCATGTTACTCAACACAACTCACTCTTTTAACTTGTGTTAAAATTCATGGATGTACATGGAAGTTCACTATACGTGGCCTAAGCTTTTCCTTGGTCAATTAACATCATCAATATCATTCAAGGAAAGTGGGAATTCGAATTCTCAAATAGGAGATGAACCAATTCGATGCCTTGTGCCTCCCTATCCTTTATCAATGAACTTTGGATGCCAATCGATGTACACAAGGACAAGATATCTCATGAAACTCCCACCATCTAAAAGCATATGTGCCAACAAGCTTCAATTTGAAGCCATCCAAGACCATATGAGATCATCTTGCAAGATGTAATCAGCATCTTCAAAACCTCAATAACAAAATAATTGGGGGATTAAGCATCCCCACTTGGGTTACTACTCCCTCTCACTATATATAACATGCAAATCCATTTCCATTTACCTCTCCCAGGCCTTGTATGATCTTGGGTTCTTAGAACCATGAAGTATGATGAAATCACCCATTCCAGCCACCCCAAACATAAGCTAAGGTTTGAAATTAGTGAGGAGCCCTTCAAGTGTGATGGGTGCAAGGAAGTTGGCATAGGATCAAGGTACAAGTGTGACTTCTGTAATTTCGACTTACACAAGCATTGTGCTCTTTCCAGCCCCTCCATCTCACACCCTTTCTACAGAAAATGTACCTTCATCTTCCTCCCCCGCCCTCCCGGAGATTTCCCCCGCTATTGCAATGCCTGTGAGAAGGATATAGGAGGCTTCGTCTACCACTGCTACGCGTGCGGGTTCGACTTGCATCCATGCTGTGCCAATCTACCACGTGTTCTTGACGATGGAGAAATGAAGCTCTTCCTCTATAGGAAGGTTTGTGCATCATGCCACAAGTGTGGGAGAAAGGGGAGGAGCTGGAGCTACAGGTCCAATTGCAAGAAGTATAACTTGCATGTAGCTTGTGTTCGGGAGATGTTGATGGAGAGTTGGCAAGAGATATATTTTAGGAAGGGAAGTGCTAGTGCTAGTACTACTGCTACTGCTGGTAGGAAGCTTGAATCCAGGATTCCCAGTATCAAGGGTACACTTGGCAACCACCACCATAGCAAGGGGAAGGTTAAGAAATGTTGCGAATTCGCCATTCAGTTCATCATCTCAGCTGTCCTTGGAGATCCGACAACTATGATTGCAGGGATCATTGGCTCCCTCATTTCTAGATGACAATTATTTTGAATGGGAGAAGGAATGATAGTGTACATGAGTGTGTGGTGGGTGTTGCCCATGTGACATGATGTTGTGAACAGGTAGAGCTGTTCTACTTGCTGTATTCAAGCCCATCAGTAAATCAATAATATGTAACCACTAGTTCTAGTCTCCTAGAGGCTGCCTCATCATTGAAAAAGTTCCTAATTTGCTCTGCTTTTCGAGGGACACTCTGTATAACTCTACAAAGTTAGGTTCGAATCAGGTCCAAAAGGTTTATAACCAGGGTTTTCTTTTCTTTCTCCAGGTTGGATCCTTCAGGTGATTCAGGGAGTTAGATAAACGGGATTTATTTAGATCCTATAGCATATATACAAAGGGGTTGAAGATGGTCCTTACTCAGTTTCTCCAAAATTAGGTCCCTCGGGTAATCGAGTAGATATGCACCAATTAGACCCCAACTTTTATAGTAAAGCAAACAAGGTCGAACCCCAGAAAAATGGATTTGCTGGTTTCAGCATGATGGGTCAACTTTGGGCCTTTTACATACTTCCATACGATGTCAAATGTTGCTGATCATGTCTTGAGACTGCAGCATACATCAAAATATCAAAACTCATGTGCCCCATAAGTAGCAACCATTCACTATATTGGGAAATGTCCCATACAGGGCCGGCCCTGAGAACTCCTAAAATCTCAGAGGCCCTAAGCCGAGTGAGATTTCAGGGGCCCTTTGTGACTGGTATATTAAGGAGTTTAAGTGTGTGGGGGCCCTTTCTGTCTGGGCCCCTAAGCGGTGGCCTATACCGCTTATGCTCAGGGCCGGCCCTGGCCCCATAACAGAACTAAAGATATTGTACATTAACATATATGATCATTGATCAAGGATTACATAATACAATGTGTGAGTACCCCTTGCATCATACTAACTTACACTGCATCCACTCTTTTGTACACAAAAGATACAGACCTCAAGGGTGACCCCTCTTTAATCAACCGTTGGTATTTTCCTAAGTGGAAATGATTATTTTGCCAATTCCTTTGATAACAAATACCGGAAAGCAAAATTGTGAGGCACCCATTCAATGTTTTTGCAAGACTTCCCTTGCTGACATCGTTGCATGACCTTTCGTCTAGTCTCAGGAAGACAGTGTTCAATCATTTCCAGCAATTCAGAGGAACTTAAACTCGATTCCTTGGCAAAAGACTCTATGATCTTAGGCAAAAGGATCTTATGTTCTTTGTGTATATTGACAACTGACTGAATGTACTCTTCTTTTGCAGCTTCCAGTTCTTGGAACACTCTCTTCACTGTGTATAACCGAACCTGATGAAATAAAAGACGAGAGTTAAAAATTCCAGAGTCAAGTAATAAACTTCCCAGTGACATTATTGGAAGAGAGTTACATTTAGCTTGGTTAAAGAAACATTTCCCTTTTCTGAATTTGATAATCATTTATAATCACTTCTAGAAATGCGATTTTGCAGCGTGGCAAACATCACAGAAAACATGGGATCTCATTCAATTAGGGAAGTTAACAAGTCAGTTTCAGGTTGGGTTCATGGTTACACTACCAGTTTTTTCTCTTTTTTTTTTTCTTCTTCAGGTTTAATTGGGTGATATCATTTAAATAATCAGGTAAAGGGTAGACTCCCAAGATCATTTTTTCATCATCATTGACAAATTTGTATCCTATCAATGTGGGGTCTTGTATGTAGACAAATAAGGTCCAGGTTGTATACAGGGTGGGCCATACCCTGTCTTGGTAGAATGTAGCACTTCCTTTTCCTTTCTGATTTATGTTAATATGCCACTATTACAGCATTCTAAATGTGGAGAACTGCATGTAAAGGCCTAACTTATCAAAAATAGAATACCTTAGTCACAACCCTCAGGTTATATTCCATTTAAACAGTTTCACCTTCTTTGTCTTGGAACTTGGCCAATTCAACTGAGTTGGCGAGGCAGTACAGACTACAGAGCCCAAACTTTTGATGCTATAAACAAAGCAATGTAATGAACAGATAAATCAGTGAGTCATAGTTTGTTTTTCTCCCCTTTCCTTTTCAAGATGAAGTTATGTAATGAACTTGAAAGTCAATCAGTCCAGGTTTTTTTTTTTTTCATTCTTTTTATTTCTTTTTATTTTTTATTTACTTAACATCTTCAGAGACAAGAAAAGAAAGATTTGACATTCATATTTTTTTTCTGTAACAAGAATGCTGTTTTATAAATTTTAGACAAGCAAGGAAAACAAAATATTTTTAATCAAGGGGGATGGCTAAACTGAACTTGCATTGTCTGTGTAATGAGGAACCATGCACTTTTCATGACAAAATGGCATTTATGCCTTTGCCACTTGATTTCAAGAAGAAAGGGCTTTTCACTAAAAAATGTGGATGCAAAAAAGTTCCAAGTTATGTGTCTAGGCCTGTTTGATACAGACTGATACATGCTTAACAATGTAGTTGGTCAGATCAGAGTATCATTTTAAACTTTTCAAAAAAGAAAAGACCATGAAATCACATAATTCATAGTTTGCCTTTTTCTAATTCTATATTAGACACCTTTTGCTGTATAAATTCCTTATTCTAAATATAATAACAAAAAAAAAATAACTATAGAAACAACACAATTATAATAATGATGGTAAACAATGGATATGCCGGGTCCAGGAATATACCGCAGGATCAGAATGGCTTCCGGAACAAAGTGCAAAATGTACTAGAGGTTCAGGATGTTCGATAGCATATGATTGTTGATCATCTCCACCTCTAAACTTCATCTTTGGGAAAAAGGTTCGAAGCCACTGAATTAAAGGAAATCTTTGTCAGCCTTACTGCAAGCACAATCTTGCATTAGTTATCCATCAAAAGCAGAAAAAAGTATAGAGAACAGACCTGTCCTGGACGGGGTGTGCGACATCCCAGAATAGATGTCTGTATTGTGTCTGCACTAATAGTTTGACCTCCCACATTGAATTCAGCCTGGTATAATGAAAACAACAAAATTTTGTATCATAGTGCAGAGGCACTTCTTGTCATAAGAATTGAGGTTATCATGACCTTCATGAATAACAGCCCTCTCTTTAGACTCTTCTGTGGAACCCCATCAGCTAAATATGCCTACAGAATCAAGGAAGATGATAGGATAACCATTATTTTATCATGGGACAGTGGAAGGAATCTAAATGCCAAAGAATATATTAACAGGCAGATTAGACTAATTACATGCATGACCAATGCATTGTGTATGTTAATCCAAAAGGCGAGTTTCTCCTCATTCTTCATATTTCTTAGATCAACCTTTTCCAGTCGATGAACCATTGACCTGCAACAGAAAAACCCAAATTTCATATCTACAAAAAAATTTGAGGCTGCTGCATCATTTCCTTGTTACAGCTGAATGGCGCCCCTAATGACAAAATCATGATGTCCCCACTAGGGACTTTTTCAGATATAATAAATTCCAAGACTTATATAGCACGCACGTGGTCCTTAAATTCAACTATACTGTCACAAAATACACTACCCAACAGGAAAAGTGGAAACATATTGACTATTTTATGCCACCCATGTTCATAAAATTCACCCAAATGCAAACTGAAATTCTGTAACCATGAACCAGAACACACACCTAAAATCTTGTAGCATGTGCTCAACCTTGCTCAACCTCTGACTATCTCTAGAAACCCACAGCACCTCTACCGTTGTGCTATAAGGTCCACTGAAATCTTTTATCTCTTCAATTTTGAAAAGGTTCTCCGATCGTTCATCAAATGAAGAATCTTTCTTGCTTTGGGGGCTCCACATATCACATTGATCATGTGGAGAAAAGGCACTCATTGATGACAACGATGAAGGTGGTGAATGTGAAGGGCCATTATGCATGAAAGGGGGGTCTGAAATCTTGCAGTAGATGGCTCCCATGCATCTAATCATCTTTTCAGATAGTCTGTTGGGTGTCTCAGGAACAAGGTCCTCAACTCGTGTACCAAAATGTTCAGCCAGACTTATCACATTTGAAGTATCATTCCTTGCATTCTGTGGACAGGCCAGTAGACATCCCAACAGAAAATATTCAGTGAAAAGTCATTCACTTAGTTCAACTTGATAAATATATGTACGAAGATAAACTAAAAAGGATCTTTGCAGCACATCTGCTGATGTAAGTTTTCTAAGATTTAATCCATAACAGACTGGGGTCATCAACAACATGATCTGTCCTAAAATCAGACTTTAAACTCATCAGGTAGGGCACTTCATTAAATATTGTAGACCATTGCTCATATTTTCTGTCATCCGAGTACTACTGTATGACCACGTGACAGAGATGCACCAATCAATTTTAGAGCCAGTGCACGTTTGCAGTAGGTTCTGCTATATAATTGGCATGAATGACATTCTCAATCATCTTTCTATAATTATCTTGCAGGTGTTTCATTTTAGAATCGAAGCATAAAGAGCATGACACTCAACTTGACTCAATGTTCAGCTGGGTCATTGACAGGATTGAGAATTCCACGAACATACCATTTCACCTGTTAGAAAAGGGTCTGGTTTAACCATCCAATTCGCTTGTTTTTCAAGTATATGGTGGAAACTTGGTACATATGAAGCTCAGAAAGGGCATTGCAAAGGATCATCACTATTGATTACTGATTAGTAAACAATGACAAACCAGAAAAATCATGAGTCAGCACTTCAGAGATGAGTGCAAACCATCCACTTCAGTTTGATTAGTTTTAGAAATGGCTCAAAAGAACAATTTCAATGTTCTATTACCTCCTGTAAAGATAGAGGTAGTGAATGGCATGCCCAACCTTTAGCTATGTTTTTGACTGGAGTAGCGGGTTTACTAGAGAAAATTGAAAGTTGAGATGGAGAGGAATGGCTGCAGGGCACAATGTGGTCTGTTCTCTCAATGCTCCCTGCAGAACTGGAGATATTCATTGAACTTATAATCGGGCTTTCAGGTACTATCAGCAAACCAGTTTGGAATTTAGTATCTTGTTCCCTGGTGATAAAAGGTGAACCGTGGTCCCCATCAACACCAGATGGAGATGAAGAAGAAATCTGTTGGTTGAATGCTTTCCGATACAAAGATAGGAGATACTGTTCCAGATGCACCACTTCCAACTCTAACACAGCAATCTCCTTGATTAGCTCCTTTGTGGGCTGAATGCATAAGGGCATTATATCAGTTAATTGAAAAAGAAAAAAAAGATAACCAATCTACAATATAGTTACATATGTAAATATGTTGGGAGTAATAAAAGCAAAATGGATGAAGCCACCTTGGACACCAAAGGTTGATTTGTAGCATCATGGGAGGAAGCGCCATATCTCAATGCCTTTTCCAAAGCATGTCGTTCCACAAGTTGATCCTGTAAATGCCGCTCAAGCTGTAGAATCTGCATAAAACAGAACAATAGTAATGAAGTAGGAAAATTAATGGAGGAAAAAAGGACTTAGCTAGGGTTTCAACAAATCTTGCATTGAGCACTATAATAGCAACTACTTTTAGTCATTAGACACAGGAAAAGCATGGAAGATGAAACTCAATGGTCTGGATCAAAGAAATAGTGATCATCCATGTTCAACTTTTCAAGTTGATTAAAAGAGACAATAGAAAAGTTTGATGTTCCTCAGTGTTGCAACCACATGTTTGCAGGTTCAAGTAAGCTTACGTTGAAAGAGAGAAAATATATTCCATGTTTGGTGCAGTGATAAACTGAGTGGCCAAACTTGAAACCAGAGCTTGTATGTGGCATGATGGCCCATGTTCGATCAATAGACGTGATGATCAACAATAATCTTTTCTATTCTTCTTCTTTCTTGGTGGGAGTTCAGCAAAATTACATATCCTCCTAATGTAATTCAATTTTGTTTTCAATGCTACTTAAGAACTGCTTGAATTGATGACCATCTTAATTTGAAAATATTTCGAAGCAATGGAATCCATGCCACATCAAGTTGTAATAAATTTCCCTACTTTTGATCATTCGAACTGCTACAAGTACAGCCGCATACCTCTTTCTTCAAAGAACTTTGGAGCCTAGTTGCAGGGAATTTGGTCTTTTTTACATAAAAAAGGTCCTTCACTTTCTCCATATCCTATCAACCAGTTCAAATCTTTATGAAACATACTCATATTATGACTTTCTCACAGCAGTACTAACAAGCAATGCTTTAAAATGACAATTCTGACACAACCATTCAAACTATATAAATACGAAGTTGTGGAGTACCCTCCATAACCAAACCCAACTTTGATCTATCATGACCATTATGATCTTCCTACCATGAATGTCATGACCACACAAAACTTCACAACAATCAATGGCATTTCCTAATTAGAAATAACAAATGCGAAAGGGAAACACTGTGGACTCGTTTTCTGTTTATTAAGAGTTATGAAAATGCATTCTTATGATGAAAAATTGATGAAGAATGCAACACTGAGAGCCTCTTAAGTGTATTGCTAATGTTTTATGGGGTTATAATGATTGGAAGTAAAGGAAAGAAAAATGTTAAAAAAATCACATTTATTCTTGAAGTTTAACTTCCATTTCAATGGGCAACATTTTTACAACAGTAGTGCTTTAAAAAGGCAGTTTTTATTTTGAAAAATGCCGGCATGGAAAAATACATATCTGAGGTATGATTTCTCACCAAACAGAAGACAGGATCTCCTTGGTTTGAATTTCACCTGATAAAGCCAACCTTGCTTGAACAGACCCAAAATGTTCGATAGCTAAAATCCTCAAACCCATGATGAAATCATTTTAGCATGCTTGAGGCAACAATGAGAGGGAACTGAGTCTTACCAACTTCAGATGATGAAATGCTTCAGAAGAATTATCCCTGTCATCTTTCTCGAGTCTCACCCCACTACAACTGCCAATAGATTAGAAATCAGCAATCTCAAGAGGACAAAATAAAAATAAAAATAAGATAAGTCGATCATTTTCACTAATTAAAAAAGAAAAAAGTAACTTTCTTCTTAAGTAAAACCAATTTTTTTATTAATCCTCACAATCTCAACTTTGGCTTGTGAAGATCCGTTCTCATTATTTCTACAAAAACCATATCAGAATCCTTTCATTCCTCTTAATGGAACATGCATGACTACGAAAAATGAGGAGAAAAGAATGGAATGGGAATGGCTACCTTTTGGATCGTATGTGCCTTGAACATACTTCCTCAAAACTCCTTAGTTTCAATGAAAAATCTTGGAATTCCATTGCCTGCATTTTGCTTCCCTGACTCAATTCAAATCCCATTGCTTCTGTTTATATTCAGCACAGCAGGACTTTCAGAGTGTTCTCATCTGAAGAACAAAAGTATGTGAAGAAAGAAGCAGACAACACTGCACCTACAAGAAATCTTTCATTACTGAAACTCTTAAAACAGTAAACAACAGAAACCGAAGTACCCAACCATTGGAAAAGCAGTTTATGGAAGAGGAGAAAGATCACTCACCAAATGGCGGTAGAGAAAACCAAGCCCACCAGTCTCGGTGGCCAGATGAGTCTCTGGAAACTCTACTTCCCATCAAAATGCCATTTTTTTATTTTATTTTGTGATCATTACAGGAACCAAATCTTTTCCAGACTCTGATCACATGATACAGTAAGACCAGTGTCTGAAAAAAAACAGAACTTAAAAGCAGGGTACCATTTATTTATGTGTAGCATACGATAAAGGAGGCCATTCGACGTATCTTTTCCTTAGTTTCTTCCAAAAAACTTTCCAACTTTCTGAAAGCTTTTTGCATCAAGAGAAAAATATTAACATGTCAAACTTCAATTATTTATATTGGACTTTCAGTGTCAATAATTAAGAACAACTTCAAAACAGGTCCTTGGCCACCTCAAATGCACAGTTAGCTGGTTAACTCAAGCACCATTGATGTTCTGACTTCTACCCATCTCAGATTGGATTTATACTTAAAAAACATCCGGCTTCGAAGGATTTTCGTTCTTTGAGAGTTGCCCATGACATATATGATTATTAACAGTTCAGGAAAGTTAAAAAACGCTTATGAAACATGGGATCATGTTGTTTGAAAAATTATTCACTGTAAATCAGTTCATTAAAAGTCATGCAAATTTCTCTTGCATAAAAAAAAGGTGTTAAGTTTCATTAGTTCATAATAAATACTATCTCCGTCTTATTTTACTTATCTCATTTGAAACATTTTTATTTTTTAATGAACTCTCTATATAGGTTAGCACTCTATGTGATCTCATCTATTTTCAACACACTTTATGCTACTCCAATACAAATGAGACAATCTCAACTAAATTGGGACAGAGAGAGTAGTTTTTTTATAATGTTCTATTTTGAAGAGTCTTTGCTTTTTTTAAGAAAATGACAGAGAGATCGAGTTTATCCTGTGTACTCAATTAGCACCCAATAGAAAGAAAATGATTTTAAAACTCAAAACAGGAAACCAAAAATTTATTTGTTTTCCATATTATCTTCAATAATCAATAGCTTTTACTTGTATTTTACAAAATATTGTTCAAATGTGAGAGATTGTGCTTGCACATATTCATATTTTTTATATGACGCATGCAGCATTAACTCCATTAACATGTGTACGAGGTGCAGCTTTCATCAGTCTGACGTAGTGAAATCACGTGCTGTACTCCCATGCCCATTTACATTGTACATCTCTACTGATTTTCCTATATTTTAAAGAAAAATTCAACTGTTTTCTTTAAGTAAAATTAAATTCATACTCACAGAGTAAAACGAATCATATTGTATGCACCATTACCATATCAACTAAGAAAGGATTGTAATAGATGTATCCATTTATTGAAAAAAAATTATCTTCACCAAATGTTTGAACAGAGTTCGAATCTTGATAAAGTGAAAACGTTTAGAAAAAAAAGTTACTTATCAAAGAGTAAAAAAGCCAATTATAGCCCACAATGATAGCTATATATCACATGAGTAACGAAAGAATTTGTTAATAACATTTATTAGTATTATATTGATATATATTTTTGTCAATTGAGATTCAGAAGGAAACATGTAATGGACTCTTTTACATTGATAAATGTATGAGAAAATTGAAAATGATGTGCAGAAATACATAAAATAATAAGTTAGGAAGATGAGCATAACGGGTAGTGGGCTTGGATTAGAATGTCGAACGCACGTTAGGTGAAGAAAATAACATCCAGAAAAGGGTGGGAAGGAAGGGATAAAGGAAGCAGAGGATGCTTAGTTTTGTGGATTTTATTTGTTTAATCACTTTATTGGCAAACTGTATATGGAAGTGAACATACGTTTGTCGGCAGAATCCTTGAATAAAATAATGGAATGACGTTTCACCTTTTCTCTAACATCGATACAAAACAAGAACGTGGCTCTCTCTCTCTCTCTCTCTCTCTCTCTCTCTCTCTCTCTCTGCTACTTTTCTTCTTCTTCTAATAGATACCTGTTTGAGAAAGCCTGTCTTCTCTTCTTTTTCAGGCCGTGGCTAATGTTTTTACTTCTTCTTTTGGCTGCTCCTGGCCTGTTTCTTCTTCTTCTAATAGATACCTGTTTGAGAAAGCCTGTCTTCTCTTCTTTTTCAGGCCGTGGCTAATGTTTTTACTTCTTCTATCGGCTGCTCCTGCCAATTTGTACTATTCATAAATTTTGGCGAGCCAATTGCACTGTTTATGAATTTTTGCTAGCTAATTTATACTGTTCATGAATTTCTGACATTCTTTTTCTTCGGTACGGTAGTGGAAGAGTAAAATCGAGAATACGATAAAACCCGTGTCCCTAAATACAAAATGATCATAGGAGGATTGCTGGCCTTAAAAAAAAAAGTTTGTGTGTGATTTTAGAATGAACTCTTGCTAAATTAAAAATAGCTACTGGTCACTTTGTCACGGGTCAACATAAATTTGTACCAGTCTAACATGAGATGAAATCTAAAGTTTAATTTTGAAACTTTTAACCTATTTAATTGTGAGATTCATGAGATTCAAATTATAAATAAGGTTAAGATTTGTATATAATTGTGAGAAATTGCGGGTCTTGTGTTTGATTCACGCTCAATCCCAAAAAGTCACTTCTCGTAGAATTTATACGGTGTATGTAAATTAGGAGGTTTACACATGTATGTCCCAAATATTAGTCGGATGAAATGTCAAAACACCTTGATTTAAAAAAAATTGAAGCTAAAATTCACTCAAATCTAATCCCATTAACCTCTGATATCATAAATTATTTATCATAATTATGTAAAGAATTTTAATCCAATGATTGATATCTTTTTAGATGGATCAGTGGGTAGCATTCACAGGAGTAGTTATATTCACATGAGGACAGGGTTTCAGAATGATTGCCAGTGGTCCCCCACTGGCACATGAGCATTCTTTAGGAAAAGCATTTGTAAAAAATTATAGTGCATATAGTCTTTATAATTTAGACAATGATTTATCAGATAAGTGCAGAAAGTAGTTTAGTCACACTGTGTGCACATGAGTGAATATAGATGGATTAGTCTATCTTGTCAAAGCAGGTAGAGATGTCTAATGAAGTGCTCATAAATCAACTGTTTTATGTCTGTGGAGCCTATGTTTCATTGTCTGAAAAGATGGATGAAGCACAGCCGGAGAGTTACATATCCTTTGTAAAAATCTAAAAGAGTTGGAGTGATGATGACCAACTCATTTCAAAAGGCGTAAGTCTTTAGTTCGATTTCCATTTCAATCAAAAGAACCACTCTCTATACAGTTATTTCGTGTCCATAGAATTACTTGATGCGTGTGAGTAAGAGATTTACACTGTCCTAAGGATTAGTCGGATGCTCTAAAAAATTTGATAATAAAAAAGGAAAGAAAAAAGAAGAAGCAATCTCCTTACAAAGAAAGACTATCCTCAACAATCAAACTGGAAAAGAAAAAAAAAAAAAGTGGCGGGGACTTGTATAAACATTTTTTGAACCTTTTTTCAATTGTGATTCATTTGCGGTGGAGAATTAACAAGGATAATAATTTTTTTTATAACAAGTGATACGACTTAAGAAATAACAAGTGGACAAAGGATAGATCTAACATCTTTTGTTAACAAAAATGTCTGAATTCCTATCAATTTCATTTTTGAATTCCTGATCAAATTTTTCATGGGATTTAAACTTTGTAGGCCTCCTCCCGGAGGAACCCTGTGTACAATTTGCCTTTTCTAGTTCACTAGAAAAGAAGCTTGCTAATGGGTAGGTCAAATAAGTGAACAGAGTTAGTATCAAAATTTGATCAGATCCCACCCAAAATTTTGATAAATTTTAATATATTTCAGCCTATTTTACCCACCTAAAAATTTGACTGATATAATTAATATGATTGAAATACCAATTAAAAATTTACAACCTGGAAAAAGAACATAAATTTATTTTGACTAAAATTTGTAATTCAAATTATAGACATATTCAAAGTCTTCTCAAGTTCTCACTTAAAACTTTTATTTGAAACAACAAAGCTTAAAGTTAACTTGAAATACAACAAATTCACTTCTTTTAGACTGAGAAGTGGGACTGCCATGACCATGACCATGACGCCTCCTTAAAAGCTGTCTGGTCAATGTTTTCCTAATATTTACCAGAATTTTTAAGGAACTCACAGTTTAAACCGTTTTAACCATTTTTAACAATATTTTTTTAAAAAAAATGTGAGGGATTCCCGTAAAGGATACGGTTAAAAATAGGAACTTGAAGGACGAATGATTTGGCTTTTTTTAGTTTTTTTCCCTATGCGTTGAAGATTGGCACAGCACGAGGATATACGTTGATATTTCTACAGTAGAGGTAGAGCTAGGCGCGAAAATCGAGTCTGGTCTTGACCCAACCCAAGAAATCATGGAAATCGGGTCAACGGGTGAGATCAGGTTGAGAAGACAAAAACCCACATGAAATTCAAATTGAGTCAGGCTGAAGAATTTTCAAGGTAACCCAACACGACCCAACCCAACCTATCTAAAATTAGACAAAAATAGGTTCAAAGTGCAGGTCAAGTCAGAATTCGAGTTGAGTCGAGTTAGAATTTGAGTCGAATTGAGAATTTCAAGTCAATAGATTGAGTCGGGTCAGGTGAGGTTCCATAAATATTGATTCAAGTCGGATTGGATTTTAATAAACCCGACATGACCCGATTTCAGCCCTAGGTAGAGTATATGGCCTGCCTAAAAGCATACGTACCATAACAGAGTGACATAAAGGGTGAGACCCACCCAGAATTTGAAAAAGATAAATGGTTGGATATAGCTCATTCCAGCAGCTAACACAGTCAATCGAATCCAATGGATATAAACTGAGATCGAATCGAAACGTAAAAGAAAAAATAACAATTTTAATGGTTTAGATCACCTTTAAATGGGTCCCACCCACATATGGTACGCGAAATCACCCACCTAGGCTCTACAGTACATGATTTCAGTGAGAACTCTTAGAATTCTAGAAATAAGGCTAAATAGTCTTCTGATGAGCAGTTGTAGCCCTAAATTTCCTGTCACAGCTTCCACTTTGCTTCAAAATTTGCCTTTAAGAATTATCAAAACTTTTTATAACAAATTACAGATACACTACCAAAAAAAATTTACAGATACAGGAGCCAAGAAAATTTTAGGCACCAGGACTTATTCAGCAATGCAGCAATCCGGATATAAACAAAGAATGAAGACAAATAAGAGATCTGAAATTCATTCTAACTTATCAAAGGCTGCACCTTACGCTTGTGTCCCATACTGTTTACAAGATCCTTGCGAGTGCAAACAGGAAACATGTTGATGCTTGGTACCTTAAGGCGCCAGAGAACGTATGGAAAACTGAGCTGGTCCCTCGACGTGAATCGCACTACTTCATTGAACCAAAGGCACATGAATAGGTTCGTCGATGGTGTGTGCTCCCTCACAATGACAGAAGCTTCAGCTAGAGCTGCAAGGACCAACGCATGGTTTTAACCATTTAGACACCATTATTGTGACAAAATACAACGACACACCAATTGAGTGAAGAAATATAATGTTCAGTGCCTCAGAATCATGCATTTATTGCTGGGCACACAATTCTGTACATGTGGAGCACATGGGCCAGTTCTAATGGGTCCCATTATGTATAGAGGGTGCCCCAAAACACTTTCAGAATGAAGAGAAAAAAAATGTTACAAGATCATGATAAGTGGCAAGCGTATGCATTCAAAGGAAGAGATCTTCCACTCTGGAAGATTACTTGGGCTCTCCCTATCCAAACTTAATATCAACATCTAAATAGCCAAACCATTATCCCACATCAACAAAATGGGGACACTCAGCAAACGATGCTTCCTGAGAGACACAGGGCCCAACAATTTTCAGCAATGAGATCAATTAAGCATGAAGTATAGAAAATTGAATCAACAAAATGCATCTATAAAATAAAAGGTTGAGCAATAATGATAAACATCAAAGGTATTAGATGATGGGCAGGGTCATGTGATGGCCATGTAGCAAAATCTTCTACGTAAAGGATTGCAAACAGAATACAGGTTTCAGATTCATCATGTACTACAAGATGAGCAAACAGAAGTTCACTGTTCCCATGGGAGAATGCCTGCCAACCTCATCATCATCATCATCATCATTAATGTTGTTGTAAATTGCTGAAATGACACTGCCCTGAATATGGAGGAGATTCATGATTTTGTAAGGGAATGGGTGGTTACTTCTTGTCATAAACTTAAAAGAGAGCTAATGAGGGAGCAGATAAGCTTGCAAAAGCAGGGATATGATCATTTAATCTAATTGCAGGGGGTCTTGAAACGAGTTAAATGCAATTTCTATCATTTTCTTTTCTGGTACTCTGTAATATAATTTAGTTTTCCTTTTCTTGATATGACAATCATCATTTAAAAGAAATGTTAAGTCTCTCTACTGCATGCCCTTTCTCCCATCATAGTTGTGCGAAACTGGTACACATAACCAACATGCAATCTGTAAAGGCTAACAAATTGCATGCATGAATAAAATAATGATGCTGCAGTTATGACGTTTATGTTAATTACATTGTACTAGAAAAGAATCTGTAAATCAGTCAATAACTGCTTGTCATTGCAATCAAATCGATTCTTGACCCATAATAACATGTATTTTTTTTTTTTGAATGGTCCCATAATAACAATTTTCCAAATCCAATTTGAGTGTCCACCCTGGTTAGATGAGATTAATAGCCTTGACATTGTTGATTACATCATAGAAGGGGGGCTTGGCATGGCAAACATTGATGAGGGAAATTAGACTTCATCGGCAAAAATTTGGTGGAGGTTATCTTTAAAAAATGTGGTAGAGCTTTGGCAACCATTGTAGAGACAAATCATTTGGTTAAATTATGGGAAGGCAATAGAGGCTGCACTCCACATAAAGTTGAGGGAGAGTCAGGCTTTGGAGAGAGATCTCACAATTAAGGGATGTTCATGTAGTAGTGAAAAAGATTAGAGAGGACAAGAGTGATAGTGGGGGATTACTCCTGTATTTGTTTTGGGAGAACCTCTAGGGTTGCCGACCAGCCTCTAAATTGCATCTATTTTAGATCCTATGCCATCTCGATAGGGACTCTAAAGAAGCTTCAGAAGGAAGAAGAGTTTGGCAGCTTGGTGTTTGAAACATTGGATCATGAAATTCCCATGTTTCAACCATTATCGTGTTTAATTGGTGATGGAATTTCTTCAATTTGGGTGATGAAAGAGCTTGAGGAGAGTCAAATGGACCTTTTCAAGTAAATAGATTTACTCACTCATCAGGCGCCATACTTGACCCTTTTTCTCTTCAGTCCATCTAGAAATCTGCTGCACCCTCTAAAGCCAAGGCTTTTGTTTAGCGGCCTATCACAACAAAATATTGACTCAGGACAATTTGATGGCCAGGAGGTTCTCCATTCCCAACATTTGCTTTCTTTGTTCATGTGATCATGAGTCAGTTGATCATATCCTTCTATGTTTCCCCTTTCTTTTCCCCATTTCACAATTTCTCTTGCATGTCTTCTCTATTTCCTTTACTTGCCCAGTTTCTCTTAAGGCTCTAATTGGGAGTTATAGATCAGGACCCTTACTAAGAAAGGCCTAAGTATTTGTAGAAAATGGTCCCCTGGCAGTTGGATGATCTGTACGGAGGGAGAAAATCAGGTACATTTTTTAAGATAAAGCTTCGGCATACTAGCAATGCTTGCAAGATGCAAATCAAGCATAACCCAATGGGCACTCACAACAGGGAATTTTGCAGGAGATTTGGATTTGGAGTTACAGACAAGGCTGTATATCGTTGCTATGGTATTTGTTTACTTGCAAAAGTTCCATATGTCCATAAGGATCAATATGGGCCCCAATCATTCATTGGGCTGTGCACTTTTGTGCACATTCTTTATTTTCTCCAAAAACAAAAATCTCAGTTGCTCTCGCTCAAAAAATTACATCATGAAAGGGTCAGACTATTAGATGGCATATGATTCATGTATTGCTTCAAATAGAATACTATAAAAGGCATGGTAAGAATTATTACTTATTTGTTAAATGTAAATCATTCCCTCCATGACCAGAACGAATAAATAGAAGGGTCATGGTAAGAATCATACCTTTCTTTCCATTTAACCTATTATCACTGGGAAAGCCATCATGACGATATTGGTTCAACTGCACTTCAACCTCTTCTGGGGTTGCTTTGTGTTTTTTAACAATGGCATTCCCCTCATCATACACATTACCGCGTGCTCCATGCTCTGAAATTGCAAGAACAGAATTTGTACGCCAGAGAAGTGCTTCAAAAACACCTAATGGATCCCTTCGAAACTGAGATTTTGAGTCCACCCAAACTGAATACCTTGCTCGAGGAAAAAGCCGATGGCTCAACATCTAGGTGAAAAGAATGAATTAGTAACCTCTCTGCAGATATGCAGTGAAAAGTTTAAAGAAACTAACAACAAAATCCTTCAGTACTTTAGATGTGCTTCTAGGGCCAACACACAAACTTGAAATGATCAAGTTTAGCTGTTTCACTCACTCTGGGTAGAATGGCCTGAACCTTTTGACTTGAGTCAAGTTGACTGATCCAAGTTAGGCCGGTCTGAGTTTTTGAACCATGTTTCAGGATAATACCTTAGGTCATTTGTCCTCACCAGGCTACCCATATTCTATGATCATATTGGAAACTAGTACATGATAGACCAAATAAAATTATTAAAATCCAATTCAAGTTCAAGCTCAAATAAAAAAGAGGATTCATCACAATATTTAATCACTTGGTGTAATGCTGGAACATGTGCTTGCAGAGACTAGAGGAGTCCATGATAATTATGAATCCAAGGGATCAAATTGACAGCAATATTTCTGACTCATAATAGATCCCTCAGACATTAATTTGGTCCCTTGAATTGTTCCAAGCTTGTCACAATTTTCTTTTTGGCAATTCAAAGGTTGTCTCAAATTTTGTTATTAAATGCTTTGATAACTATGAAACAATTTAACATTGAGATGCAACCCATTTGATAGTAAACTTGACCATGAAATAGAAACCATCTCATCCATTAGCAAAATAACAAAGGCACTATCGTTTGATTTTTAATGCTACTAAGCTCACATTTAATTGGTTGAGGAACCCACTCAGATCATCAGGTGGGGATCCATACAGAATAATGGGTCATAGATTTGGCCAATTCAGTCCTTCCCATTCATCATAACCCCTAATTGTGGGCACCAATCTTTACATGGTCAAAAAGTCAACAAATTTTATGGTCTGCTAAGTTGCAAGAGTGTCGGAGTCCAATACAAGTGGCGAGGCGTTAGACTCAACAAACCCAAAAAAAAAAGGGACGTGGGAACAACATATTTAGATAAATTTAAATATAAAATTTATTTTAGTTCAAGTGACTAACATAGACTAACACTTGCTTATTTCACTATAGGATATCCCTAGTCTTTTTTTTATGGGGTTATTCAACACATCACACACTATATTTATTTTTCAAATGATACAAAAAGTTTAATATCTAGGGATTAAACTACAGTTTTAAAGTCATAACAATTTAAGAAGAAAAATAATTTTAATTAATTGAAAGTTCTTAAACTTTTAATATATCAAGTTTCTTGAAATTACATCCAAACATATTTTCAACATTGTCAAAAAATACAACATAGACATCCAAACAACCTTTTAGCATTTTACGAAATGACTTTTTGAAAGGAATTCATTGTGATCCCATTTTCTTGTAGTACCAATAAATGCATGTACTACATTCAACTGAATTTGCTTGAACCAAATAACCCCATTCTTTCTCAAAGAAAAAGAAAAGAAAAAGTAGAATGCATTATCTGAAAATTTACAGGGTAATGTACCTTCCACTATTTGTTACCTTGGGGATTTTCCCATTCAACCGTTGGTCCACGAAAGGAAGATTCCTAACCACCACAATTCTCCATTTACCAATCATATGATCCTCCCCAATTCTCTTTCCCTCAGTTTCTTGGGTTGAACGAGTGATTTCATCCCAAAATGCCACATAGCAAACCTGCAATCCAACCAGAACAATAGAGCATGGAAGGCAATCGCCATGCCAAAGCAAAAAGCAGGGGAAGGTTTTAAAGTTGCATAATTACCTTTCTAAGAGATGCCTCCGTCATCCCAATAGGTTGATACAGATCATCCCCGCCGCCAAATGCACAAGTGGAAACGACAGCTTTGCAAGTTTGCATGTAAGTTTTGTCCTCACCAGAAACCTTAAACCCTCCATTTTCACTGTAGAAACCACAATGCACCACAGCATTTTCATTGACCTGAAACAATCATTTTTGCTTGAAAACCAATACAATAAATTGAACTATGAAACCAATTTCCAAAGATAAATGCAACACAATCATATAGGAACAATTCAAAAGAGTATATCAGCATTACAATGGTATCATCTTCAAGAAACAACACAATCTCAGAGCATTATAAGACAACATACATACAAGATCACCCTCTTTCGGCATCAATTCTCAGAAAATTAATGAATGAACAATCCTAAACTGAAGCTATGAAGATGAATAACCTTAAAGCTTTCCTCTCTCTCATGGAGCGTTTGCATGCCAGTAAATAAATTGAATTTTTCAGTTTCATTATACTGTTGTGACAAGGTTCCATTTCCTCCAGTGGAAGATGTTTCAATATATGATCTGTAGACAATTCTTTTGACAGGAAAACCGTGTTCTTCATCCACAGGAAACTCCAGATGCTCAATTTCCTTCAAGGGCAGGATCTTTAAGCATGCTGAACAAGAAAACTAGGGGTTAGGATCACATTATATGTAAATATAATGTGAGACATTGAAGTAGAATAGGATCAGTTTAACTTCCAAGAAGCACTAATGAGTAGACAACACAAGATGGAGTCGACTCGGCGAGTCTCTGTTGGCTCGCCTTGTCATACCATGAACTCTTGAAGAGTTGAAGTAGAGATGTAAATTGAATACGAATCATAATTTCTAGTATTGAACAGAATATCTCAACATCAATCAATAAAAAGAAATTAAATGCGAGAGGATTTATCTATTTACGTTCTCGTACGCCGTGGACGACTCGTGTAGTCGGGTCGAGACGGTTGAGATTTCCCACTGGTATGGATGTATCTGATTTCGGCTTCGGGGCGTGAGAAGTGGAGATCCACCGCACTTCGAAGAGAATGAGCGCTAATGCTGGAAGGGCGAAGAGGAGCGGCCACCACTTCCGGATCCTACCGGAGATCCAACGGGAATATCCGTTCTTGCGCCGGAACCCTAGCTTCTTCCGTCTCGGTCGGACCCTGGTCCTGGTCTTTCCGGAGAGATCATCGGAATCGGAGCCGGAGATGGAGATGGAGATGCTGTTGGGCATGGCTGAGGACGGCATCGGTTGGGGGAAGATCTCAGCCGTTGATGAGATCTAAAGGAAAGAGAAGAAGAGGAATGGAAGGACAAGATGAAGAAGAGAGGGTTCAACGGTGAGATGCCACCTTGAATTATGTTATTCCAGTCCGATTTGCGTCCTCCGTAACTGGAACGCCACTGTAGAAGTGTAAAACTGTAAACTGCAAAGGTACGATGGACATGGAGATAGAAAACTCTGAGGGAGACACTCTCTCAAGGCTTCCCACTCAAGATTTTAATGTTGCCATGAATTTGATTTTTATAAAATATTTTTTTATATGTTTTCTCTCCTAGTATTATGATGTTTAAATTAAAGAATTTTATTTGAATTATATTATTTATAAAGTTTTTTAAGATTTAGGATTAAAGGAGAAAATATGAGAAAAATTGGACTCTCCATGGGAAGTCAGATTTAGGCTTAAAACCGATTAGTTAATATAGGGGTGAAACTTGGAAAAGATTTTAATTTGACCTGATCTGACTCGAGGAATTAGTGGGTTTGGATTATCTATTTGTATATTTCAAATTGGAGAAAACTCGTATGAAATTTAGGTCGAATTGAGTTAAAAAATTTAAAATTAATCTGATCTGACCCGATGTAATCAGAGTCGACCTAAATGCACCAAGTTATAAAACAACATTCGAATAGATTCGGATCAAAAATTTAGATCGAGTTGAGTCATTCGAAATAGGTTGGGTTCAATAAATTTTTACATGGATTGATATTAAAATCCAACCTAACCCAACTTAAATTTCAGCTCTACGTAATACTATGCAGGGGCAAAGAGATAAATCTCCTATATTTCTCTATTTTCCTCTAATCCAAATTCAATTAAATTATCATTTTCCTTCGGACTCATATGGTTGATAAGATAACATAAATTCATTGCAAAGGAAAGCCCAGGGCATTACATATTACATCAAAATTACAAGCCCAAAATGAGGTCAATTTTTTTACCAACTCATTATCTTTTGTCAATTTCTCCTTAAATGGGATTTTGACTTTAAAAGTAATTATTATTGTTTTTTTTTCATTTCTTATATATTTCATCCAAAATTTGATCGAAAGCTCTAAAATGACTTCTTAAATCTTCCTAGTTATAGAGGTTGCTACTTAAATTTGAAATGGACCATAACATTTTTTACTTTTACCATTTTAGACTTTGAAAACTTAATTAGTATAATTAATTAATTTTTCGTAACTTATCTCAAAAAGTTATAATAATTTATTTGAAAAATTTCCTTTGGAATATCATATTTGATATTCTACATCCATCTTACCTAACTATATAAGGCTCAGATACTCAGTTCATGATAAACTATGTAATCTTCTCATTCAAAATGAACACTCTAGTCTTGATAGAGTTGCTCAAACTATAGGTATAAAATTTTTTTGATGCTAAACATTTTTACTAAGCAAATTCATATTACTCTTTTTTGGCCATTTTGCAATAAGATATAATACAAAAAATGGTTGATATAGGTGATACAACAAAAAAAAAAAATAATATTCTTTTAAAAATAGCCTATTTATTATTTTCACTTTGAATCTTCTCTTGGTTATGACTTATGGTCTTAGACAAACTTAGAAGCAAATTCTTCATGTTTGATAGGTACTTGTCCACTACAACTTCATTTTCTTTTAAATTTGTCTATTTTGATTTATGTAATCATTTTTTTTTTTTGAATTTTTACACTAAGATAATCATCATTTTTTGGTTTTTTTAATTAATGAAATAATATTGAATGTTGATGGAATTGAATGCAGATAACTTACTATAATTTTGTATGGTGTTTGTGTGATTTCTTTTTTAATTCTTCAACATTGTCATAATATTAAGATATTAATAAAAAATTATAAATAATATTGAAGACACAAGTCACTATAAGATACTAGGGAACATGAATTTCATATCAAATGTTTGGTAATCTTGATTTTTCATTTTTCAGATTTTTGGATTTTTTTTTTTCATTTTTTACGACATAAATGATGTTCAATACTATATTTGTTAAGTCCAAATATTTTAAATATTTGATAATGTTAGATTTGAAGAATAAAATTTTCGAACAGGTTGAGTTTTGAAGGGATGCAGCGTGGGTCAAGACGAGCTCTCAGTGGCCTAACCCAACCCTAAAAATTTAAACTTGGGTAACTTGGCTTAGGACCCGAGTGCAATTTGGACTCAAAACAGGGACCCATTCAAAATTGAGTTAGTATTGGGCCTTTCACTTTAAGAGCTAGACCCAACTTGAACAGCCAAATTTAGACTAAGCATGATTTAAACTGTAGGGCCCACCATATACAATGTATTTCTATATTGTATAATTATCTTAATAATTCTGTTAAGATATTTTAATTAAAAACTCTAACCTTTGATGTAAATAATTTAAAATCCTAATTATTCAATTCGAAATCCAACTTAATCCTTGATGTAAAATTCACTCTTATTCACTACTTTCTATCCACATCTCTAAATAGAATATAGAAGAATTCTTCAGATGCTTATGTATATAAAAGCTTTTGTCGAATAAAAAATAAATCATTAGCAATATTGAGATAATTGTGGGAAAGAACTATTTTTATTGAAAACAAACAAAATATAATATAGTCTTGATGAACAAGAAAAATCAGTCTTTTCTTCCTTAAATTTTTCTAATTCCCCTGTAAAATGTCTTATTTCTTATATTTTTGAGAAAAAACTTTCGTTCTATAAAAGAGAGAAGATTATCATTTTCCATGCTCTTTATTTTTTAGTGGATGGACAATGACAAATAGGCCCTGTAAAGGAAATCCATCAGTGTCATATTTGTACCAAGCTGTAGATGAAATTCCGTTACTAGAAGTATGCAAGATCTAGAGGGGGGTGTATAGGTCTGATCCGATTTTATTTTTCTTTTTAAAATAAATCAATTTAACAATATGTGCAGTGGAATAAACGTGTGTGCAAGTGATAAACAAATGAATCAAACCATTGAAGCAAACCACATTTTACAATAATTTATAATGGTCTGGTTCACCTGAACCTACATCTGCTGTCAGATTTTCCAACTCTAGAGTCGTCCCAATATTCTATAAATGGACTTCACACCCAGATAGTACAACCTAATTTTTTATAGAAGTTTAACCTGCATGATCTAATCCTCGACGCCTATTTTTTTAAGTGGTTTGAACACAATGTTCAGTCCACCTTACAATGTGATATCAAATAAAAAGACTAAGAGGAACACTTGACTTGGACCTTAACAATTCTTCAAAATATGTGTTCTTCTTGTAGATGTCTCCGCGCCTTCTACCTTCAGATCTAGTTCATTCTTCAGTGAGCTTTGGCACAATGGAACATGGGTTCTAGGACAAGAGTACTACTGGTTTTTGGGTCCTAGAAGAAAGTCTTCATCTTCTTCACAAAATAAGCATTGAATGCTTTTTCATTTTCATAGTAAAAGACGATGAATAAGAGAGATAAGGGATGGAGAAGGTCTCTGGTCACTATTGAGATTTTCCAATATTCAACCCTGTATTTTGAATTCAGTCAACCGTGCATTTATAAAACTGTTTTTGGAACAGTTAAGTCTCGAGGCCTCCAGGCTGTATATAGTAATATAACTCACTAAATTTTTCAGATTTCAAACCATTCTTCTAATCTTATTGAGTCAATGACCAGCTCCCTAAATTGACATTTGTCCTTAATTGTCAATCAAAATAATAGATCAAATCATGAGATTACCTAAATCATCTTCCAAGATCTTCTTGGTCATGAGGAGCCTCTCAAAGGATTTTTCAAATATAATTGGTCAAAGGTCAACACAACAATTTTGCCATTTGTCAATCATTATCTCATAAATTCGAATTATGAGATAGCCAAAAAGATTTTCAATAATCTTAAGAGGAGTCTTTCCAAATACGTATGATATAGCCACCCATGATTTTAGTTTTGTTTATGATTTAAGAGATGACAAACAGATTTTACAAAGTTTAAGAAGACCTTTGAAGATTCTCCATATTTCCATAAAAATCTTAATGAAGATAAGACTTAGGATTTTTTGAAATCAAGAGGAGCCTTTCCCTCTTTTTAGTTTGTCTTACCATATCTTGTAAGATATTTGGGTCAAGGGACACATAGCATTACGGTCCCACGCTGAAAATATAACTGTCATATATTTTCACTCAGATAAGGAGTGTCTTTGAGGCCACTAAGGTATTTGGGTCAAACAGTTTTCAGTTTTTCAATTTTATAACCATTGACTTCTAAGGTATTTTAGGCTTAACCTAAGGTCCACTAAGGTTCATTTACCTGTGTGCCAATCACATGTTCGGTGTGGATTCTTCAATGCACATTAGATCTTCTGCCATCTTCGCATTCTTCTAAGGCAAGGCCAAGATACACGGTCACACTTGATCACGGAATTGACAATATATAGACTCGGTCCAACCGAGGCCCTAACAGTAGATGGGGTTTTGGCTTTTGATGATAACAATGACGATGATGATCAATGTATTTGATGGTCACAAACCTCCAAATCAGTCTTCGTTGTTAATTTTATGGGCTCCAACCCACCCCCACTCCCCCCCCATACACACAAAACCATAATAATAATAATAATAATGGCAAAACTAATGGTGGAAGAAAAAAAATCTCATCTCAAGGGAGCAACCACAAATTCACAAGACAAGATTCGTGTTATCCCTTTTGTTTCTTTCCCTTTTTTTTTTTGGAAAATGAACCCACAAGAAAAAATAATAATAACAATGGCTATAAATATATAATCATTAATAAAAAACAGTGGTTATAAATATGAACAGATAGTAAAGGGTTTTCTTTTTGAGATTATACCATCAGTTTGTATGGTTAGATCAACTGGAGATTATCTGCATTGTGGACTTTTTACACTCATTGAACTTAGATCTGAATCCCAGGAAATGGAAAGTTCAGAAGCTTTCTCAATGCCCTTGGATCTGTAGGAGGCAATGTTATGAGTTGTTAATTGGAGGGAACCCAACAAATCATTCTCAATGCAGTCATACCTACAAAAGTAAATAAGGTTGATGAGAAAAAACTTAGTATCATGAACATAGTCAAAAGGTGTTAGCAACTTACATTTTCTTGCAAAGTTGATCGACGATGTTGGAAAGATTGATAATTTGCATCCTTGCAACAAAAATCTGATCTATGGGCAACTCATGGAATGGTTTTTCTATGTACTTGGAAAGCTTCTCTACATTTGCCTCTAGCTGCTGCTGCTGATCCTCAAACAGGTTCCGTTTCAGTTCCCTTTGTTGCTTGGTCATTTCACCCTTGAATAGATAATTTCCAAACATATAGTATGCAAATGGGTATGAATATGACAGGATGCGCCTTGATCTGAAGAGTTGATTGAGTCCATTTGTCACCCAACTATAATCTTTGATTCCAGACTCCTTACTCTCGGCAACTGATATTTTATATTGGATGGTTTCCTTAAGCTTGCTCTCAAGCATAAAAGAATCTGTCTGAGCTTTGTAGTGGTTGTGATAGTGCATGTACCGATATAGTTCGTGGAAATAAGGTGCCTTCTGAATGGACTCTTCCTTGTAGCGTCCACAACTATGGCCCTTAATATTTGACCATGTATGGGCAGAACCCGTGGCACCACCACACAACCAACTGCATCAAACCAGAGTTAGTTCAAAAACACAAGAAAGCCTTGATTTGTATGTGTAAGGGGAAAATTGAAAAACAGAGGGGGTAGGGATTGAATATACAAAAACAATTCCATTACAATGTCATGTGTAGAGCTTCATAGCCATTCAAAAAAGGAGGAGAAAAAGGTGAAAGGTAGAGAGAAAAATATATGATCCTATGGAGATATGAACTAGCTTCCATTAGAAAGCAAGAATTCAATTCCTTCTCATCTTCAAAACAATGAAGAATGTGTACACACACACAGGATCTATAGGCACTGGTACTCATATAAGCACCATGGGCACCCACATAAAGGAGACTCCACTGAAGGCCCCCTCCTACCATAAATTGAATTCTTGTCTAATTTGACCCCAGTATAAAAATGATCTCATTGTTGAATTGAACACCCAATTTTTTTTGAAAGGTAAATTGAACACCCAATTTGGATTAAGAAATTATTTTAAAGTGATCTGAACTCTGGGTTCTCTAAAAACAACGCTTCAATTATCAATCAGGGTGATTTTTAGAAGGCACTGTATTTTACCTTTCCAACCAAACTGTCCACATGAGCCTAGGTGGGCACAACATGAAGTACACATGCTCAACTGTACTTGCACACCCCTATGGGGGTCTCACCTAGACACATGTGAATGGATTGATTCAAAAAGCTTTTGCTTGAACAAGGGGTCCACAAAAAATCAACTTGATTGGATAAGTGGAACTACTTTTTTTAAGGGTCAAAAGCTTCAATCACTAAAAAACAACTTTTTTTTATTTAAATTAGATGAGCTTCAATTTAACAATGAAGTCACCTCGAAATGAGGTCACATTGGGTTATGATCCAATTCGCGAGAAGAGGTGAAAAGGGGGCATCAGTGGAATCTTTTTGGCAATGTGCTCAAGAGGCTTGTATGAGCATTGGTGCCTAGGGAATCCTCTCTTTGTCCGTCTCTGTATTTTTTTTTACGACGATGAAGAACCCCAAGACCCTCACCTCTCCCCGAGTACGAGGGCGTTGGGTAAAGCTCCAGATGCACGCAAGCCCCCACAAGCCACATGCATCGGGTTACTACGAGACTCGAACCTGATACCAATGTATCTGTGTATTTCAGGAAAGATTCTAAGGCAAATTTATGAATTATAAAATGGGAGAAAAACTTACAGCCATCTATAAGTGCAGATGTTATATTTTTTTGAAATGTTTAGTAGTGGTGCCCACACCATTTTTGAGCCCAGTTTCACCAACCACAAAGGCATTAGGGAATGGATGTTATATTGAAAGTAAAATTTCTTATAGGAAACGCAACTTTACTCGCACATTCTCACACAACTTGTTATTTTCTAGACAACTAACTTGGCTTTGATACCATTTCAACTGAATTGTGTACACATAAATTTATTTATTTATTTACTTATTTGAAGCCACTATTTTCATTGCTCTGCAACTCAATTTCCTAAATTCTTGTTTGAGCCAGTCCTTCAAAGAGCTTTCGGGATATATAATTTTCACAGAAAACTAATTAGAGGGGCAAGAAAATTTCCAGTTTTTTTTTTTTTTTTTGCAGATTTAGGGTCAAACTTTTTCCCTAACCCAAGGAACTGATTGTGTGATATTATATACACAAATAGCAAGGTCAAACACAGTGAATAAAACCATCCCTTTCTTCTCATGCAATGAATTGGATCACTAACCAATTAAGACCATTTTGAAGTATCTCACTGTCGACTTGAAACCCGACCTTGAATTATTGGGCATGGACTCTAATGCAATTTGCAGATTTTAGAGAAGTTGGACAAGGATGTAGGGGAAATGGCTCCCTCTATTTCTCCGTCCTCTCCTCTCCTCCATTCTTTCCTCCACCTCTGGCCGCCTGTCTTCTCCTCTCCGTTCCTCCATCTTTCTTCCCAACCCTTCTCCTAAACCCCCCTCAACCAACTCCCATCCCCAACCTGACAGGTGGAAGGATCGGAGATCCTCTTTCTCCCCTTTCATTTCTAATCTCCCAACAAC
Source organism: Chimonanthus praecox (assembly GCA_022113865.1). Lineage (NCBI taxonomy): Eukaryota > Viridiplantae > Streptophyta > Magnoliopsida > Laurales > Calycanthaceae > Chimonanthus > Chimonanthus praecox. The sequence continues at coordinate 7,798,737 of CM039090.1, read as the reverse complement.
ATTTTCTAGACTTGACATTTTTCCTCTATTTAGCAAATCAGGGAGAATAGTTGACAACTTCGTACCTTTGTCAAAGGAGTCCAAACACCACAGGGCCTTTGCTTTCGTTCGTTTCGCCACTGAGAAGAAGCTCTGCATGGCATCATTGATGTCAATGGCAGATCCTTCAAAGACGAGAATCTTTCTATCCAATTGGCTAGATCTCCTGTTCAGCATGCTCCTCCTAGTGAGTCCTCCACAGCTCTCAGCTTGCTTCCCAAGCAGCTCTCGGTCAGAAGCCATCCTTTTTCCAAGTCGTTGCTGCCCCGATCTGGACCGTTAATTCAGACAGAGGCAGGTCCATCATCCTCAGCAAAGAGGCGTTGATCAGAGGATCAAGTTCCTGAAGAAAAGCCTCTTTGCAACCTTTCTTTCTCACTCGATCATATCATAAGCAGAGGCTTGGGTTCACGAGTGGGACTGCATTGGCAACGTCAATGTTAGCAGAGCTGACTCCACTGACGTCTGAATCTCTTTCGAAGTTGTCAGGGAAGCTGAATGGCAGATGAAGGAGTTCCCTATCCTTGCAAACGCTCATGGAGAAGTTCCATTTTCCAACCTTGCCTTTTGGATTGAAGATTTCAATCTAAGAACAGTTTGGGTGAGAGTTCTCGGGCTCCGTTTTGTGCCTGGTTTCCCCAATCCCTCAAAGCCATTGGAGAATTCCTTGGCCATGTGGTTGAGGTGGATCTTTCCACCTCTGCCGGCAACCACTTTCTCTTTGCAAGGCTCAGAGTGGTCTGGATGCTGAGACTATCGGAAATCCAAATCATCCCCCTGAAAGCTGGAGATACCTGGTACAAACTTGGAATTTTTGTGGAAGAAGACCACCTGCCTCTTCTCAACCAATGGTTTTCATCGCTAAATGGTAAAAAATTGTGGACACAACACAAATTTCTTGTGTATAGGGGAAACAATCAGGCCAACACTGACATGATTGGAAACAAATCTAGGTCTTTTGTAGTTTTCTAAGCATTGCTTCTATTAAATTTTCATTTTTTAGCAATTCACTTATATGAGAAGTGATATTTGTGCTTTTTCCACACAATTTTCAAGAACATTCACAAAGGGAGAACTAACAACTACTTAAAAGTACGGGTGTTGAAAATTGGTGGTAAAATGGCATATTGCATTTTGAAAGAATCTCTAGCACCTGAAGTTTCCATGTCCAACAAAACATATTAGAGTCCAAAATATACAAAGTGCACAGATCACATCACCATGAACAGAAGTATAGTCTCAGATACTATTAGGATTGAAGGACTATGATCCAATTAAAAAGATCTACCACAAAATGAATGAAGGAAATTAGAAAGGAGGGAAAATCTCACCAAAATGGCTGTCCACAGAAACATATAACAAGGTTGCAGCCACCATTCTTTTCCACAGGCTTATGACACTTGGGACAGGGTTTTGTGTAAACTGTAATCCATTTGCCTGTCTCAGATTCATTTTGGCATTTCTGAGTCCAAAGATCCCACATCTGGCAAGAACAAGGTGAATGAGCATCTGAAGAGCAATTGAAACAAAATTGTAGCCCACAAATACATTCCACCTCACAATAAGCATCACTCTCAACACGTATTGCATTTCCACAGTGTGGGACACTGGGGCACCATTTAACCTTGCTGTTGTCCTCAATGTATGACTCAAGAAGGAAACGATCAAAATGCTCAGCGAGATCAGGACGTTTTTCACTGACTAGTTTCCTGACAACAGCTTCATCACAAATATTATTGCACTTGTGTTCCATGCATCTAATGCGCTTGCTTTGGCCATCATTTATCTGAACAACAAAATACTCAGTCCAACCTGGGCATAAAAAGACAATATATTAGTGTAGGAATGATAAGAATATGAATAACCTCTTGAAAATATGCAACTATAATTTATTTATTTTTGTTTTAACTTTTAAGACTTGGTTCTTATCAGAGTGAAGAAAAAAAGAATGCTCACAATTATTGCAGAAGCAGTGGCCACAGTCCATTGTTGTAACCGCATCCGGGGAAACATCCTCCACACAGATATTGCAAGTTACTGGAGAATGCCTTGGTGAGACACGATTCTTAGAATTTACAACAGTTATGCCTGCCTCAGAAAATAACTGATCCCTTCCCTTTTCAACAAACACTTCTGACAACCTTTCAAAATCCCATCGGTAATACATAAGCAGAGTCCGTGCATGTTGCTCACTGACCGTTAACATGTCCATTACCCTATGCAAATCTTCCTTCTGTAAACAATAGACCATTAAATGTGATATATTTTACTCAGAACTCAGGAACAATTACAAAAGAATCGCAATGGAGTGACAACCTGTGCTGCCAAAAGGGATTCTCTTGTGATAGCCTGAAAATATCAAAGGGAAAGCAAAGCATAGTCAAGTCTCTAAACAAAAAAGAAAGGAAATAGTGGGACACAAATTTTAGTGTTTGGATGGGGAGTAAATAAGGGTTATGTTTTTTTTAGACCCAGGTGTCCAGGCGTCTCATCTGAAGGGGATATTTTAACCTGACTAATCGTTGGGGTGTGTGAAGACCTCTCAATTCCACACACACTGGATAAGCAACTACGGAGAGTAACCCATTAAAGTTAAGCGTGAATCAAACTCAAGACCCCACTTCTTGAGGTAGGCTTCTTGACCGTCAAGCCAACCACTTGGCGTTAAATAAGGATTATGTTTCCACTAAGGTACACGGTTTGACCCTGTTTGGTGGACATCCAAGTGGAGGAAAGTGGTGACCACTTACACCATTTACCACTATAAAAATTTATATATCTTTAGGAGATCTGGAAATCACCAATTACCGTAGTCCACCTCCCACCTTCTTTCTCTTATTGTTTGATGAAATGTAAACGTGTACATTTTTTTTTTGGTAGATCTCTGAAATTCCACTTTCACCAACGAACACCAAATAGGTGATAGTAAAACATGGAGTCTCACCTTTAGTCTCTCTATGGTGAAGATTCTCCACCTTTAAGGGTCTTTTATCTGTTAATGATATTCTCCACTCCAAGTTTTCTCCTCCTAATAGGGTAACGCCACTTTCTATCATATTTATATTCACGTCATAATGCAACCATCTAATGGGGAGTGATTGGAATATGATCTTTCGGTAAAGCCGATGCTAATCAATTACACTGCATTTGAGAATGCTTAAAAAAAGTGGCTTTCTGCCTCACGGCATCCCCCAAATCAAGATTGGCTAGTGGTTTAGTACTTTGGGGGAAAAGCATCATATCCTCCTGGGTGACAACAAAATACAGCCTAAAAATGCACATTACAAAACCAATTCAACTCCTACGTGATTCAGCAAACAAGAAGCACTATCCTATTTTTGTAACTTTTATGAATTCTACCAAGAATGGAATTAACAAAGATTGGCAAGAAGAGAAGAAATGCCCGCAATTTACCAGGACAACACTGAAAGAGTAAGTGAACAGTGATGACCATATTGTTCCATGGTTTGAGAAAATTGTACAATCTATAAGGTCTCCACCATTTTCAGTAATCACAGCAAAACTTACCTAATATGTTGCAACACTTCCAGCATTGCAGCATTGTGCAAAACATTTCATGCTTTCGCACGAAAATGGCGAAGCCACTTGTTAGCCTGGATTCACTTCTGGTATTGAAATTGTGGAATTCCAGACTATTAACAGCTACAAAAATCAACGAAGTGCTAAAAAAAGTTCCTGCTCCACTAAAAATTTAGACCAAAACAGGTATTAAGGGCCCAACTATATAAAAATTCCAGCAGAATCTATAACCTCTCAGATTTTGGAATCAGCAAATTCCGCTAATTCTCAGATTATAAGAATTCCTGCCAAAGCATTTTGTGCTTGGACGACTTGGCATGATCATCTAGAATCTGATGATGACATGACATTGAAGACGATAATAAAAATGATGACCAACAAGTGAAGAATTCCATAACAGAAATGATCCTCACTAGTTAGGGTTCCAAAAGAATACTTACACATGGGTTTCCAAACATCTTATAATTCAAATTTTGAGGGATTTCATAATTCCACAAAATTCCAATAGCTCCTAAGAATCGCAGCAAACTAACGGGACTTGACACTCTCCGTTTAGAAATCCCAATAGCTCCTCAGAATCGCAGCAACGAAACGGGACTTGACAGTTGACACTCTCCGTTTAGAAATTCCAATAGCTCCTAAGAATCGCAGCAACCAAACGGGACTTGACACTCTCCGTTTAGATGCAAACGAAGCAGAGTACCTTCTTGTAAAATTTAGTGGGAAAATTAAGTTTAATAGAAAATTTCTTTAATTTGTAATGTAAAATGCTATTAATGTGTTGTCACTAATGTACGTAACAAAAAACTAATTAATAAATGAGTTGCGAATATTGGATTTACCAATTCAATAAATGGGTCAATAACCAAAAATATTGGGTCAAGTCAGCTGTTTAATAAATGATCTAAATAGGTCAATCCATTTAGGTTTCTTTGGTCATCCGGTCATATTACTCATTTAATAAATTAGTTTTTTTAACTATAAATCAGATTAACCCATTTAAGATTATGCAGGTTGGTCATCCGAGATTGTTATTTCTAGTTGGGTTAACTAGGTTAATAAAAGATTTGATTTAGGTGAATCAATATGGGGCTAAGGGTTGATCTATCCATTTAAGCTTGATATTTAAGTCAGATTAGTATTTTTGATAAATGATTTAAGTTGTTATTGGTTGAATGACGTATCACAAGTCAAAATATTAAAAACTCTAAATCTAAGTGATAGATGGATGCCTATATAAAAATACAAAATATATATGATGAATCCTAAAATGACATGCAATCTATATACATGATTCATGTAAAGTGTTAAAGAAATAAAATAGTATTAAAAAAAGAATATAACAAAAACAATGGAAATTCACATATATGATTAATCAAAAAGATTAAAAAAAAAAACACTTATACAAGCTCTCAAGGCTATATCATTGGTCTTGAATGCAAAACCCTCAAACGATTAATTAAATCATATCGAACCCTTAAGCGTAAAAAGCAATCACACAAGCTATGAAATAGAGCTATGTTGTCATATAACATTTACTAAAGGAATTAGGATTTATTATTATTTTTTAATTTTCAAACAAAACAAGGTATCAAATAAGTTCATGCAGTAGGTTATGGTTAGATTTACAGGTCTAAGATAGGTATTCAGATGTTGGATTGCAAAATAAGGTAAAATAGGGCCAAAGGGGTCTGCCGTATGGACGCGTTTGAACGCCTGTATGAATTAGTGGGTCCTAGTAGAGTTTTGGAGCCGATGGTATGGTTGGTCCTAGTTTGGTCAGGGTTAGGGTTTGGATGATAAAGGGACAAAAACAAAGAGGGAAAAATGGAGGAAAAAAAAAAGGAAAAGAAAGGAAAAAAATCAGGAGGAATTTATACTTGAGTCATCCAAGGTTCTATGATCTCACACTAAGGAATTAGTAAGAGTCACACTAGATTTGGTGCAGATGTGAGGAACTTGAATTTCTTCGTTCATTCATTCATTATCATCAAAGTGTCTCTATAAGGCTATTTATTATTTTTTTAAAGAGACTTTTTAAGAACTCTAGACACATGTGATTTAGGACACAGGTAAATGATCTAAAATCACAAAAACAAATACATGTCTATAACAATCTTGAAACACATATGAGCTAAAACTATATAGCACTAATAAAATATAATGAAAACTAATGTCTGGATGACATTGGATCAACAACCAGATCTGTCTAATCCACAAATAAATGACTTGGATGATGTAAATGGAGAGATCAAACTAACTCCTCAAATTCGCTGCTAGATCATCTTAAATCTGAGCTATCCATGGCTAAATCTCTCTCTATCCATGGTGAGATACTATAAGGTGGTACTAAAAATCATAAACAAACCATGTTGAGGTAAAATTTAAATTATAATGAATCATTCTTCGTGGTGTCTCATGTTGTCCTCATATTTTTGTTTTTGAAATGGTTCATATATATAAATAATAAAAGATAAAGAGCACCAGAGGTGCAAATACGAGAAAAACAGAAAGCAACCAAAGGAATACATGAACAGAAACAATGGAGAAAAAAATAAAAATAAAAAACACTAAGATCTCAAGTAAGATCAACGCATTCTTTCCATGCATGCAAGATATCTGACATTGAGATATTCCGAAATTCCTAAAGGGAGAGAGCCCATGATGCACACTTGGTGAGACTTCTTTTTGCAACCAGCGTACTGGACTCGGCCGTTTGAAGATCCTGTAATTACGTTCCCACCAAAGACTCCAGATAGTGGCAAAAAAGGATAGTGGCCACAAAGAAAAGCATTCGTAGAGACAGAAATAATGTTTCAAGCAAAAGACAACTCAACCACCGTCGACGGCATAACCCAAGCTATACCAAATTGATCTAAGATAGAGTTCCAAACATCGGAAGAGAATGGGAAGTGAATAAGCAAATGATTCAACTCTTCGGATGCTCGTAGACAAAAAGGACAAGCACTAACCAAAATATTGCCTCTCTTCCGCAAGTGGTCTTGAGTCAAGATCTTCTCCAACCCCGCAGTCCAAACGAAGCTAATTGCCCTCGGAGCTTTGGAGAACCAAATTTTGAGGTTGACAGTAGCACTACCGGCGGATAAAGTCCTCCATGGACAGAAAGACTTAACTGAGAAACATCCAGTTATGTCAGGCCACCAAATAAGATTGTCCTCCTCATTTGTGCGAATTCTGAAGGTTGATAAAGTGTGGAGGAGGTTCGAGAATGCATCTATTTCTGAATCTGGTAGGTTACGACGAGAAGGGATGTCCCACACAAGTTGCTCACATGAGATGCAGTAAAAATCTGATATTGCCCCAAGGGGTGAGAGGTATAGGCAAAAAAGAGACGGAAAATGAGAGGCCAGGGAAGAATTATCACACCAAGAATCAGTCCAAAACTTCATTATTTCTCCATGACCTGCCTTGAACTTGATACCTGATGTCAAACCTGATGTCCTCATATTTGAATTGACCCATTTAAGGTTGTTCAAGCTGGGTTGACCCATTTAATAAGTGGAGCAAGTTTGGTAATTGATATGAATGGGTTGGATTTAGCTCTTAATTAAGAGACCAGGTTAAGTCATCCCATTTAAGATTGGTCACTTACACAAATCGAGCTGACCCATTTAATAAAAAGGTCAAGACCTGTTAGGCTAACCTATTTTATAAGTGGATTGAATTGGGTCATCCAATTTAATCTTAGTTGAATCAAGTTTATCGATTTAGTAAATGGATTGGTTGAATACATTCATTTAAACTATATGGGGTTGTGTCGAAATATTTAATAAATTGATGAAGTCAAATTCATGCATGATCAAGGTGTGTAAGATTGGTATGGTCAAATCCCAAAGGTGTTGTCGTAAAATTTTCCCTAAAAAATTATTATTATTTTTTTTCTAAGAAAGCATTTCTCCATGAGACTTGATGGATTTTTCTTCTTCTCTACGAGGATGTTTGTTGGTTTATACGAGAAATAAATTGCAATGGCTTTTTCGAAAAAAAAATGGTTTCGTAGGAATTTATTCTCTATTATAAAAAAATCTTGTTCGTCACTAATCTATCTAATAAAAGCTTAGTTAATAAATGGGTTGAACTTAACTTCGTTTATCTATAAGATTAGTTTTACCTTTAAATAAGATGAGGATATCTATATTATGAAAAAAAAAGAGGGGTTAACTTCAGTTAGATTAATATCTTTAATAAATGATTGAGTTCGTTAAGTGTTATATCGAGAAATCTAATTTCAACTGTATCTACATCTGTCACTTTATTCCTTTCAAGATCAATCTGCAGGAGTAAATTGATTGATTTAATCTTTTAATATTAAACTAGAGTTCTTAGTTTTTTTTAATCATCAAGATAATCTCTCTCATCAAACACTAAAAGGGAACGTGGTCGACTGTGTAAATAAAACTGACTTCTCAAAATCAATGCGAAGGCTTCTCAAAATCATGAAAAAAGAAAGCGATCAGATAGACAGCAATCCCTCAAATTACAGAAAGAAGTTGAGATTCTAACCTGGGAGCACGGAGTTCTTCTGAACGCCCACCCGAGGACGTCATCGTCGTGGTCGCTCTCGACTCCTTGGAAATACTCCGAATCGGAACCGTAGTCCTCGTCGTCGCTCGTCATCGTATCCTCCGGCGGCGAAATAAAGATCGGATTTCCGATTCTCGAACCGATCGTATCGGATTCCACTCGATCTCAGAACCCGAGGGAGGAAGGGAGATTACTTGCAGAAGAAGTCAAGAGAAAAATTGGGAAAATTAGAATGAGAAGTGGGAAGGGAAGTGAACGCCAACCAAGAAACACCGACAAGTGACAACATCTGTAGCATTTACCGCATAGAGTTTTTTTTTTAAAATCATATTTTGATTAAATTAGATACATAATTATATATGATTGGAGAAAATTGTTATAGCTATTAATTGAACGTCGAAAGATTACAATTAAAAACTAATAAAATAGTTTTAATTTTATTAATTTATTTTGCAGTTTTAGATCAACATATAAAATAATTAGAAATAAGAAAACATCTTTATAGAAAATTAAACCAAAGAAAAAAAAATTGTTTAAAAGAGGCTATATTTTTAAAAAGTTTATTATTTTCTACCCTCGCTGTCGCTGTTACGACCTAAGAAGCCGGGATTGATTTACTAGTAATGGAGTATTAGAAGAGATTATCATGGCACAGTCGTAGGGCCGGCTCTGACTACAGGTGAAGTAGGCCGTCGCCTATGGCCTCCAAATAAATAGGCTCTTAAGTCCATAAGCTCCTTTAATATATGTTAAATAGTTAATAATGTAAAATTCAACCACAAATTCATGCATGTCCAGTCGGTTAGAGTTGTCTTTATACAAATTTCAGACCTGGGATCAAGTTCGGGCTGTATTGATAATAATAATTTTTTTTATTTTTATTAATTAAGTTATTTAATAATAATAATGAAAAGTAACAATAATTTGAATTAATACTACTTGAAATCATTTGACTATTTTAACTATTTCGAATTTAGAACACTCAAAATTGAAAATTTATATATTGATAATTTTTATACTCAATTTAAAGCGTAGGTTTCTTAAAAAATTAAAATAATGATAGTAACAATTATAATAATTATTATTATAATTCTCATTTTATTGAGTTTAATAATAATAACAATAATAATAAAATAATTTTAATTAATAAAGAATCTTTTAGAATATATCTATCATCTAAATAAAGAGAAAGAAAAATCTATATTGAGTTGATAATTTTGAATTAAAAATAATTTAAAGCTTTTAAAATTTGAAGAGATGAAAAAACATAGATTTATTCATTTGATAAATGTAGATTTTATTAGAAGTAATATACAAGTATAAATCATTATAATTAAGATAAGTTTTAATTTTTTAAAAAATACAGAAAATTTGAAAAATTAAAATAATAATAATATCTTCTTTTTAAATGAGAATTTGCATTAATATCACACTCGAATATGATAAAAAATGCAGTACCAAAAGAATGAATTGCCAAAGTATATAAAAAAGAATGAATTGTTGTTTTCCAAATACATGAATTGCTTATAGAATAATGTTGATTATACAACTTACAATTATCTATGCAGAAATAAGTTTTTCAAAGTTAAAACTAATAAAATATTATCTTTGGTCTAAAATGTCATAAGAAAGATTGAATGAATTAGCTATCTTATCTATTGAAAAATAAATGTTAAAAAAACTTGAATATAGTAATTTAATTAGTAATTTTGCATCTCAAAATAAGAATAAATTTTAAATAATGCTTTGTTATAAATTTGATTATGATATTTTATTTAGTTTCACACATTGTAAAAAAAAATTGTATGATTTTATTTTTTGTGAGTATATAAAGGCCCCATTTTAAAAACTCGCTTAGGGCCCCTGAAATCTCAGGGTTGGCCCTGCATAGTTGCATAAATTGGGAAGGAACAGAACTCTAAACAGATGGGACACATGGTGTAATTTGAGGGCTATCAGACAAAATCTTTTAACTTTCATGATTTCTAAAATTTTAGAAGGAGATTTCTTATAGGGAACACTTACACACACCCGGAAATCCTTCATCTACACACTCGAAATCGAATTTTCAGGTGAAATTACGATTTTATCCCCGCGTTTCCATTCATTCGAATGAATGCCCAGTTCATTTTGGCATTCATTCAAATGAATCCTCAAGTGTATTTTCAATTCATTCGATACCGCCTAGGGATACCCTTATTTGTAAAATACTGTATTTTAAATATTTAGGAATGTCAAAAGACCTTAAAGTCTTAAAGTATTTTTATCAGATTATCGTAATTAGTCCGGATATTCAATTTGAGAAATTTTGAAAATACACAGTGCTTAAAAATAACTGTCTATATTTTTTAAGAGTATCAAAAGACCTTAAAGTCTTAAAGTATTTTTATCAGGTTATTTTAATTAGTTTAGATATTCAATTTGAAATTTTTTGGAAATACACAGTGCTTAAAAAATAAGTTTAAAATTTTAAAAGAATTTAAATAAAACTGTATACTTTAAATAAAACTGTATGCTGCAAGCATGAATCATTCGAATGATTGAATGACAACGTACTGCAAGCATGAATCATTCGAATGATTGAATGAGAACGTTAAATTCATTTTCATTCGAATGAACGAATGAACGGATCGTTCATCCATTCATTCGAATGAATGGTTGATTCATTCGAATAAATGGATGAAATGAAGGTCATTTTATTACTATTCATTCGAATGAATCATCCATTCATTCGAATGAATGGGGCTGAGTAGTATTCCGTATTACTGTTCAGCTCATTCATTCGAATAAATTGAAAATACACTTGAGAATTCATTCGAATGAATGCCAAAATGAACTGGGCATTCATTCGAATGAATGGAAACGCGGGGGTAAAATCATAATTTCACCTGAAAATCCGATTTCGGGTGTGTAGAGGCAGGATTTTCGAGTGTGTGTAAGTGCTCCCTTTCTTATATCTCTTAAAGAAATATTGACCCTACACTTTAACTTTATAAATTTTAAAATAAAAATATAGAGAATATTAATTTTTCTTTTTAATAACATAGGTAGTGAAACTTTGTAGATATACAAAATTAGTCGTAAATCTTGTATATCAAATAAATATAGGAGTCAAATCCAAAACTTCTAACCTAATTTTAGGTAACTTAGGCCAGTTTAATTACCTGAGTTTATTAAAAGAAGATTTTATAAGTTAAAAGTATTTTATGCACGTTTTCCTCTTAATACTGATGTAATCATCGGACCCAATAAATCAATTGGCAACTTGATCAAGATCCGATTGGCCAAAGCTGAAGATTTGAACTCTCAAATCTACAATTGGACCGATGCGGAAAAAAAGGGCCTCACTTTGATCGCCATATCAGCATCCACGTCAAGTGAGCCGCTCCAAATTCCACCTTGGATACGTCAACTAGGGGTAAAAAATTCAGCCAAACTAAGATTTTGGTCGAGATCTTTCTCTCTCATCAATTTTTTTAAATCTTAGTAGCTTTTTGTAAAAAAAAATCATTTAAAAAAAATAAAAATGTTGTTATATATATTTTTTTTAAAAGAAAGAAATCGACGTAGATCTTAATTATATCGGCCAAATTATTTTAACTCTGACTGATACTTATCGTATTAACCGAGATTTACACCCCAACAATACCAAACGGGTGCCACATGAAAACCCACGTGGAGTGAAAGAGTCCACTCCAATTAAGGAAGCAAGTCCAGAGTCCTGAATGGAAACAAACCCAAAGAGATAAAGTCGAGCATGATCAGTGGCTAAAATGTGTGAATGGAAGGCTTATCAATGGTAGTAAGGCTATATAAAGCATTGTTTAGGCCATATTTAGATAGACTTATAAGAAAAGCAGGAGTTTTTCTCTCTTTTTTTCATCTTGTCAATTAGATTAATTAGCCATTTCAATTGCATTTTCTCATTAATGCACTATTTTCCATTATTCTAATTAAAGTCAAGTTCAGACCGTAATTGAACCGAGAACCATAGGTTTATTCATATAAATTTTTTATTCGGTTAAAATCCTAAATCTAAACTTATGTTTGCAGATATAACTGCAAAAAAATAGAATTTTAAGATAAAAATGGTGAGTAAGAATTTAGAAGACTTTGTCCATCTTATTATGTTTATAGTAATAAAATAAAAATACAAGGAAAAGTTTTTAAAAGTAGATTATTAATATTTTAGAAAAGAGTTTCATAAATTGGAAAGATTTGGATCTAGAAAGGGAAACTTTGTGAAAAAAAATGTTATATTAAATCTGAAAAAGAAATTCTAGAATTACATACACTGTGTCAGAATTATTTACCTATTATTAAAATAATGATTTTTGAAGACACACGCATTTTACTAGCATTAAGAATTATATATGAGGTTTTTAATTTATCGTTTTATAAATTTCAATTTTGAATTACTATCTCACTGTCTCATACTACATGAGCAAAATTTTAAATAGATTGAGATATAATGTCTGACTGACCTTGCATCTCCACCTCTTGTTTGTAAAATTTGGAACCTAAAATAAATAATTTTTTATTATGAATGATGTAGGTGTAAAATATGACTATATTATAATTAAAATCTCAAATATTAATAATTTTTTAGTAAATAATATTCATTATTGAATAAATTGGAGGGTCTTCTTGATGTGGCAAATAAGCCTTCTGACCAAGACAAGCAATTGTTTTTTTTTTAATAACCGAAGGGAGCCATAAGGTAAGGGCCCTCTTAAACCCCTTACCAGAAAGCTCCACATCCCTATAAAAGGCCCCAATTTACGCCGCTAGGATTTGGATCAAGTAATTGTTTTTTGATAGTAACGAAGGTCTGTGAGGAACTTCTTGAAGTGTTTTTGGTAGTAATATCTACAAACCAAGACACCCATAGAAGAGAGTGTCCTGAGATTCATATATCATTTAAAAAAAAAAATGAAAATGAGATTTTAAAATTATGTTTAGTGAGTTGGTAAAATTTTGACAGTTGATTATATTATTATCATGTTGTTACATAAAATTATGAAAAAATCATAAAAAATGATAAAAAAGATTTTTATAATTGAATTTAATAAATTTGAAAGACTTCACTCATATTTTTTATGTTAATATAAATTTGTATATAGAGAATCAGCATGCGTTAGTGTTTCAACACGAAAATTTTAGATATCAATGCCTTTGCCTCTTAAAATCACTGTCATAACAATTAAAGTCTATTATAAATGTTTTGTGCATTCAATATTTCAATAAATTATAAAAGTCAAAAGAAGTTATTTTTTAACAGCATATGCTATCCTCTCTCTCTTCTTTTATGCTATAAATTGTCTTTTAAGATGATTTTTTATATGGGTCCCTGTTTACACATCCGGATTTTCTGCCTCTACACATCCATTTTCGGGTGGAGGTGGCTAATTATCATTTTGCCCATGCATTTCCATTCGTTCGAACGAATTCCCATTTCATTTCGTCATTCGTTTGAACAAACGAATCTCCCTTATAAATCTATTAGTTCAAATAAATGAAACGGGTGAACAATAACGCAGGTTACTGTTCACCCGTGTTACTGTTCACCCGTCTTCGAATGAATGAAATGGGTGAACAGTAAAAAATACACGGTACTTAAAAAATAATGTACATAATGTATTAAATAATAAAATCTCTTTTAAAACTTCAAAGTTATTTTTTAAGCACTGTGTATTTCCAAAATTTCTCAAATTGAATAACCGGACTAATTACGATAACCTGATAAAAATACTTTAACACTTCAAGGTCTTTTGACAATCCAAAATGTGTTTTCGACACACCCTAGGGATACCCTTATTTGTAAAATACTTTATTTTAAATATTTAGGAGTGTCAAAAGACCTTGAAGTCTTAAAGTATTTTTATCAGATTATAGTAATTAGTCCGGATATTTAATTTGAGAAATTTTAAAAATACACAGTGCTTAAAAAATAACTTTGAAATTTAAAAAAAATAGATTCATTCGAATGAATCACTCTGATTCATTCAATCAGATGGGTGAATAGTAACACGGGTGAAGAGTAACGCGCATTACTGTTCACCCGTTTCATTCGTTCGAACCAATGGATTTATAAAGGGGATTCGTTCGAACGAATCAAATTAGATGGGGTATGTGTGGCGAAATGAACTGGGAATTCGTTCGAACGAATAGAAACACAGGGGCAAAATAGTAATTAGCCACCTCCACCCGAAAATGGGTGTGTAGAGGCAGAAAATCCGGATGTGTAAACGGGCACCCTTTTATATAATGCTTTTATTAAAAACATTTGTAGAAAAGATCTTATCAAAGTTAAGATTTAGATTGATAAGATCTTACCAATGATTGGACTTGGGCGTTACCTAGGGTGCGGCCAGTTTTTTAATACATTATGTATTATTTTTATTTCTATAAATTATATTATTTGAATCATATTTATCAAATATATTTTAGATAAAAGATATACTTTATTTTTTATATAAGGCCATGAAAATGAAAAAATGGCCGCAGAAAAAAATTTAATTTAAAATAATTTTGAAATTTATTTAATCTCATCTTTCTATTAGTGTGGCTTTATATTTAACAACGAAATGTTTTTTTTAATATCTTATAACATTAGACCGGCCCAACTCGAAACTCATATCTTAAATTAGGCCTCTCTGGACAAGTAGCAACCAAGCTTTTTATTGTGATGACTGATGGCCGATTCATTCTCTTGGAGATCTTTACTTGAATCAACTATATAAGTAAAAGTTAGAGGTGTCAGATTCGAGCTTCCATATTCTCATTTGGTGTGCTGTAAGAGCAGTGAGATGGGGGTTTTATTCGTTTTTTACACGTAAATTAAAAAAAGAAATGTTAAGTAAAAACAAGTTGTAATTCAAGAAAATTTCACTGCACCGACATGGAAATTGGAATGGATGATGCATCTGTCACTTTTTTTTCTCTGTTCCTTTGCGTGGTGCTTTTGCAGAATGCCTTTGTTCTTTCATTTTCCATGGCAGTATCATTTCGAAGCAGAATTATTGGAGTTGCAGTCCTTTTTTCTGAGTCCAACAGATCAATGAATGCATGCCAAGAATTTGAAACAAAACAGAGAGGACCAAATATCAAAAGGAAGTTTGAAGGTATTATAGTGTTACCATGTGAATGTAATGGTAGGTTTTAACTCACTCTTGTGGAAGAAAATAAGAATACTCAACCAAGTCTTGATCATAGATTCATCGATAACTTGTTACGTATGTTGATGGGATCCAAACTAAGGACATAGGTGTGAATTAGATGTATCTAATATGAGATAGGATAAAAGGCCTAATTTTTTCTACTGGAATTTTTGACTGACGTATTACTCAGGTACTAGTAATTGGGTTAGACTTCTTTTTAACTCCTGACTCACCTAAACTAACTAGGTTTGATTAGATTGTCGGCCAAATAATTTGCTGGATTGCCTTAAATATGGTCAGACTTGAGCTCGGCGGTAGGGATTAAATCAAATCTGGATTTGCAAAAGCTGGCAAATCTACATCTGAACTTTCTTGAATCCAATGAGATGCTAATGGGTATGTGACCTGTTTGGAGATGGACAATCCAAATAAATGAATTCTGTGAATTGGTGGAAAATGAATATTTTAAAATCAAATAAAGATTTTTGATCTCAAAAAAAATCTGCGCTAAGATGGTAACATCATGCTCATACTTAGTCTACTGATGACATTAAGGTACAAAGAAGATGCAGCTAGTGGTCCACTAATAGTTAATCAAAATTTGTGTTGATTTGAAAATCCTGACTGTCCATTCAATGGGCAGCCCATTTCATGAACATGAATTTTTGACAGGAGGTTTGGTAAGATCCTAGTGCTAATGGTAGAAAAAACAGCAAGAACAAAAAGAAACAGTGAAAAGATGAAAGGCAAGCATGGGTGACGTCAGAGAATATTGCAGGGAGACAAGCCACAGACTCACCAGAAACCAACAATAATCTCATCTTACAAAAAGTGAAAAGGAATTTCCAGAACAACATTCCTTTCCTGTTTACTACTTCGTGAAGAGGAAGAAAATCTATCCAAGAATCCATCATTTCCTCTTTAAAATCGACATGGGAGCGTGATTTAGCCACTATAAACAATCATGGAGGTGATAGAAGAGATGGATTTCCAGCGAAATTGCAGAGACCCACTTCAGAGTATGCATGAATAATTTTAAATATTGGAGACGCCCATTTCATGGTTGTAATTGTTTTGAGGATCCCGAGTCTTGGTTTAAGAGAGAACAGGGTAGATTTACTAGTGTTTTGAATTCTAGTACTTAGGTTCTGTTGTTTTTTTTTAAACAAAAAAACCCGTTTGCAAGAAAGAATGAGCAGATTCGATTTTACTGTGCTTTCAATTCTCTTGAAAGAATTTTTGCAAGAAACCCAGTTCATGATTCCAATGATTTTGATTTTAAGTTATACTGGATCTTCCAAGTCTTTAGCTCCTTTGTTCTAGAAACTGAACGTTTTACTATTCTGCAACATTATTGGAGAATCTTATTTGCCATGGCTGATTGTACAATTCGAAGAGTCGGACAACGTCGCAGGAAGATAAGGAATGTCCCGGTTGCCATAACACATGAAGGGTTTTGGTGCTGTCCCTCTCCAAATGTATTTCAGAAGACACTCAAGTCCCAACAAATTTCCCATAAAGGGCAAAATTCCTCTCCCCCACCGTCAAAAGTCGCTGCTCACAAGACTCAAAACCACCAACAAAATGGGAAATTGATTCCCAACTCATTGAGATCAATGCTTGTTAATGATGATCATATGAGTTTAAATTTTGATTCAACTGGTTTAAGTCCACCAGCAGCTACTGAAAGAGTGACAAAACCAGGGCTTGAGAATTCTCGGCCAAAGGTGGTTCCAGAGTTTGGTGATCCAGAAACGAGTGATTTGTTGGTAGTCCTGTGGGGAAAGAAGGGATTTTCAGTGAACATGAGAGTTCATAGGGATGTTCTTGTGGAACAAAGTAGTCTCTTTGCTGATAAGCTTTCTCGACAGTCTCCTGTCTCCTGCATCGAAATTCGGAACTGTGAGGATTTGGATATTTATGTTGAAACTTTAGGATTGATGTATTGTGAGAAAATTAAGCAGAGTTTGATGAAGCACAATGTTACACACGTACTTCGCATTCTTAAGGTAATCTCAGGAAAGAGTTCTGTTCAATTTCCCTGTTTTTCATGAATAGGTTGAATTCTAATAATGTGAATCCGAAGTGAATTCTATCTAAAGAGCGCATTTGGTGCTGCCCCAAATTGTAAGTTTGTAACTATCACTTACTTAGACACCTTGAAATCAGTGTTGGTGATCTGAATTCATCTTTAAATCTTAAAGATTGCAGTGTTGAGTTCATTTGCACTAATTTAAATTATCATTTCTAATTTACACATTTCTAGTAGACTCCTGAAGAGTCGAAATATGTCCGTTCTTTCTCTTCAGATGACAGTTGAATGGAATTGTTTTGCAGGTTGGAGAAATATTAGGTTTCCATGCTTGTATCCAGTCATGTTTGGAATACTTAGATGCGGTCCCTTGGGTTGAAGAGGAAGAAGAGAAGGTTGTATCTTCAGTCCTACGTCTTGGAAGCAATTTCACTGGAGTCGTCCCTTTACTGAGACGGGTCTCTTCCGAAATCACAGACTCCTCCAATGATACACTTGTGCACATAATCCAGCTGGTTCTCAAAAGCAACGATGAGAGAGGCAGGCGTGAGATGCAATCCTTGGTACTGAGGCTATTAGGAGAGAGCAATCTTTGCAACAGAGACATTAGAGATGGTTTCAGTAAACATGTATACAATTCATGTCAAAGTTGCTTAGATGCATTGTTGGCTCTGTTCCGCCAAGCATCTGAGCATGAGTCCATGGATGGCAAAGGTCCAGTAGCGCGGCGGATAGCTCTTGAGGCTGATAATCTCCTATGGTTGGTTGATATTTTAGGCGACAGGCATGTAGCTGAAGGGTTTGTAGGGATGTGGGCTAGCCAGCGTGAACTTGCAATGCTTCATTCAAGGCTTCCGATTGTCTCGCGACACATTGTTAGCTGCATTACAGCAAGGCTCTTTGTTGGTATAGGAAGGGGTGATATACTTCCGACAAAGGACACCCGAAAGCTTTTAATACAGACATGGTTGCAGCCATTGATTGATGATTACTGCTGGTTACGGCACGGGTGCAGATCGTTTGATGGAAAGATGGTGGAGGAAGGGATCGGGCGAACTGTTCTAACACTGCCACTGGAAGATCAGCAGAGTATTCTGCTTGCTTGGTTTGACAGTTTCTTGAAGTGTGGCAGCAACTGCCCTAATCTTCAAAAGGCCTTTGAGACATGGTGGAGAAGGGCTTTTGTAAGAGCCTTTGTAGAGAAGCAGGGTTGTCAACTTAAGTCAGATAATGCAATGTCAGCAACATAAATTGGAAAAAAAGACCCTGATATTTAAACCCGACGGCTTTTACCGACTTTCAGCTTCATCTAATGTATTTCTGTTTTTGTTTTGCATAAGAATTTAGTTTCTTTGTTCTCTTTGCAGTAGTAGTAGCAAGTTTGGATGTTTGGATTCCAACCAGTATGCAATGCCTTTCTTTGTCTCAGCATTCCATCTTTTTGTGTACTTTTGATTGCTTCAAAGGTATTGAAATGAAAGAAGTAAAGAACTATCAGTGCTTGTAGCTGTAGTTCTTTACCTTCATTTAGGAGGATTGATGCAATATTTTCAACTTCGAATTAAGATTTATGGCCACGGAACAGGACCTTTTTTTGCTGGAATTCACTTCACCAAGACTCGAGCCCAGCCCAAAGACTTCAAACCATTCTGAGTCGCATCCATACAGGCAGCGAGTATAACAGGACCTCTGTTTGATAGATTCAACTACTTGATCAGGTTTTGAGTCAAGTTGACGAGAATCCTGCTCTAAGAACAAATTGAGTTCCTTTGGAATCAACCACAAGTTTTAACATTTTTTAAGTACCATTAGTCACTTTTATTTTCTTTCTTTAATAGTACCACTTTTGAAAATTTATTACTATACTGATTGGTATATATGAGCTAGTATCAAGACTTAACAGAGTCTGCAAGTCATCTCATTCAGGTCTATCAAGTATCTTTTGGTTTTGGGTTTTCAGAATCATGAATGGGACATTCTTGTATACAGGTTGTTGGACGTGTGGCTCAAATCTGAGTGGGGCCCGTGGGATTTACATGCTATTTTTTAAGATTGAATTTAATCTCGTTTTCTAATTCTATGCAGTTTTTTTTTTTTTTTTATTAAGCTTAGATTATTGATAATATGGGATTTCTTAAATCTAGGAGAGAATATCTCATATTAGAAATTAGCGGAAAATCTCCATAAAAAGCATTATGTAATACACAGTGTTGGAGAACCAAGTAAGAGGGAAGAAAAAAGAGGAAGAAAACTTAGAACACGGAGAAGAAGCACGAAGAGAACACTGGAGGCTGACTTCTTACGCCATACACTGGTTCTTTGTGTATGGACTTTTCTTCTCAAGTAGAGAAGAGGTATTCTCTGAGAAAGAAGACAAACGTGTAGCAATTGGGTTTAAGACGTGGAATTTGTTTACGGCTCTCTCAATAGGATTTGAATTTGGATTCAAATTCACTGATTAATTCTCTCTTGTAATAAGTGATTTATTTTTCTCTCAGAATAAAATAACATAGGCAACTTTTTGTTGAACCACGTAAATATCGATATAGGATTTATTTGTGGTGCTTGATTTAATTATCGTGTTATGGATTGTTCTGTTATTTTCCCACATATTATTTCGTAACATAGGTGACAAACAACAGACAACTTAACTATAAAGGATGAACATACCCATGAAATATGACATAGACACATTCAGATATGCAAATACATGTTGACAACTTATATAATTAGGGAGGTTGCGAGTTCGAACTCTCATTATCTTACTTTGGTATATCCTAATGGTATTAGGCTCACTTGTGGAGATTTTATGTTAGGTATCCCGTGGTTTCCCACATGTAAATTAAAAAAAAAACTTATATAATTAAGAATATATCGAGATTATTATGTCTGGAAAATGTATATACATAGTGACACACAAAAACAGAGAGAAACTTGCGAACCTCTTGTGCATAAGCATCGAAGTGCCGAAGTATTTTAATATTAGAACGCAAATCCACAAATTTTCTAAAGCACCAATGTCAAATTTGTTATTTTCATAAAAAAAAAGAGTCAGGGTCAAATTTATCATTTTCACTTCAATTGACTTTCAAATGCATGTCAATGAAATTATGGATGGAGTTGCCACGTGTTTGACTGATATTGGCCAGTGTTCCTCCTTGAGTTCATACTTGTTTTATGTTTCTCACATGTGATATGATGAGAAATGGCATTGCGAATGAACAAATTTTTAGAAGAAGAAAATTTCATAAACCAATCCATTTTCTTTTGTCATAATAATTGAAACCCACTCATATTTATTTATACAAATATCATAGATGAACTCAAACTCTAAACTTAGATGATCTCATACTTTTAAATCAATTCTAATTCTAATAAGATTTTGGTACAAATTAAGACGGTTCTAGTTTTACGTCCGCCGTCTAAGCCCCCCAATGTCACCAATAGACTGTGGGACCCCCACTTGCACTCCTCTCAGGGTCTAAGGCCCCTACCAATACACTGCGCCTAGGACTCTAAAAATATCAGTTGAAGAAGTCTTGATAGCGTATTTAAATATAAAATGAAAATGACGCATAATGTGCGTCATGGCTAAGTGGGCTGATGCAGGCCCAATATTGACCCACCCAATTATAGGGACCGGCCAATACACTTTTGCAAGTGGTGACTTGACTAATATCCGATGAGAACAAAATGCAAGTCTAAGGACATCCAACTGTCCTAAACCTAAACCACAACCTAAATGTCAGCTAAATTATCAAAATAGAAGAAAAAAAGAATTAATCAAGTGAATAAGATTAAACAGGAGAAAGTTGATTTTGACTGTAAATCTGTTTGGTGGGCCTTACGGTCATCTTCCATGTTACTTGAAACTTTTGAATTTGAATTTTGAAGTTATGAAGGAAGAATGAATCATGAATTCTTTTCTCTCTCTTATCAACATGGCATGCTAGGTCATGACAGATTTTGTCATTAGCTTTTTTGTGTCATGTGGTTGAGAAATGAGATGCGTGTCGTCGCCATCTTCTCGTCCCTACATGTCCCTTCTCTCATCGTCATGGTGTTTTGTTGATATGTGAAGCTTAGGTAATAATTCTCATAACTTTTTTATAATGTATTTTTGGTTAATATTGTTTATATTTGCTTATAAATCTTAAGATTCAAAGGTTCATTGGAGATTTGGGATTTTATTAACACTCCCCCTCAGCATTAGGGCTGGAGAGCCAAGCAATGGAGACACTTGGCTCTCCCCCTCCATGCAAGGCTAGAGTTACGAACCTAACCTATCCTTGTGCGACCCTGTGTTAGGACCTAGATATCAAACTCAAAAGACTAGCTTGTTAAGTGGAGTGACCCAAGTACTTTATAAATTCCTAAATCTCCTTTTATACTTTCAATATGGGATTCTTCACAATCATCTCCAACCATCCCTGTAACGACCCGACCCGAATACAAGGCTTAGGGCTTGACTCAGTGTGATATTGTCTGCTTTGGGCCTCGCACACAGCTCAAACCCGCACGGTTTTGTTTTTTAGCCCGGGCCAACGTGGCCCGGCCCAAAAGGCCTCACACATGAGTTTTTCATTTGGGTGGCTTTAATAAACCCACCCCTCCCTTTAATTCCCACCGATGTGGGACTTTTGAGGGAGGGGGAGGGGTATCACAATCACCCCCCCTAAAGTCTCGAGCCGTCCCCGGCTCGACTCTGGTCCACTTGACAACTCCAGGGAAGGATGATAGGCCCACACAGTCCGAGTGTTGAACTCGGCTCTGATACCATATTTTTAAAGACCCGACCCGAATACAGGGCTTAGGGCTTGACTTAGTGTGATATTGTCCACTTTGGGCCTCGCACACAGCTCAAACCAGCACGGTTTTGTTTTTGGGCCCCGGCCCAAAAGGCCTCACACATGAGTTTCAATTGGATGGCTTTAATAAACCCACCCCTCCCTTTCATTCCCACCGATGTGGGACTTTTTAGGGAGGGGGAGGGGTATCACAATCACCCCCCCTAAAGTCTCGAGCCGTCCCCGGCTCGACTCCGGTGCACTTGACAACTCTAGGGAAGGATGATAGACCCACACAGTCCGAGTGTCGAACTTGGCTCTGATACCATATTTGTAAAGACCCAACCCGAATACAGGGCTTAGGGCTTGACTCAGTGTGATATTGTCCGCTTTGGGCCTCGCACACAGCTCAAACCGGCACGGTTTTGTTTTTGGGCCCGGGCCCACGTGGCCCGGCCCAAAAGGCCTCACACATGAGTTTCAATTGTGTGGCTTTAATAAACCCACCCCTCCCTTTCATTCCCACCGAGGAGGGATTTTTTAGGGAGGGGGAGAGGTATCACAATCCCCCTCTCGAATGAGGCAAACAATTCCATCTGTCTAAGAGATCTCCTGAGTCCACATGAAGTAGCTTGAGACCTGGCTCTAGATACCATTTGTCCTGACCTGGGTATCCAGCCCAAAATACTAACATGTTAGGTGGAGTGACCCAAGTCCTTTATTAATCCGTTGATCTCCCTCTATATTTCTAATGTGGAACTTGTTCACAGCGAGACTCAACACTATGCTCTAATACCATGTTAAACACATGAGTAAAACTCATTCTTAAAAATCAATGTGAAACAAGAGGGTGTTCATGTGCTTATAAATCCCAAGACCCAAAAGTCCATTGACGATATGGGATTTGCTACCAAATATATGACATATATTTTTTTGCAAGTGTGAGAAATAATTCAGCACGAAATGGGCCATCTTAAGACAGATCCAATCTTGGCTGAAGTGGGCTACCTTTTCAGCCTAAGCTTGGGCCTGACATTCTTGTGTTTCTTACTACAAGCCCATGTATCAGCGGGACAAAACTGATGTAATACCCTCCAATTTAGGAGTTAATTATGATTAATCGTGATTAATTAAATAATTTTTATCCGTTAATTATGAATTATTTTCCTCTAATCTAAAGAGTATCAAATAAGTTTTTCAACGGATCTAAGTTTGACTTGATCCGAATCCGGTAACTCTTCTAATTAAGTTTCAAAGATATATGGGTGAGTTACGAATATAATAATAATATTATTTTAGGCTTAAACCTTAACTGTTTTATAAACTCAGCCATTTGACTTAGTTTGAACTTCAAATTTTAGATTATGCATTATTTTTAAATTCCGGACCTAATGACATGCCAATCTCGTTATAATTTCGCTAATTTATTTTACTCTTAAGTTTTAAAGTGGTAAAACCCCAATTTGATAGGGTAGAGGAAGTCCTAAAAATGTATAGAGAAAGTCAGTACTCAATCTGTAATATAATTAAGCTGTTTATTTCTTTACACTCTAAAATAGTGAGTTTTTGATATTTATTTTAAGCCATAAAATATGGGCCGTTGAATATTCTTTCATTTAGAAAATGTGGTTTTTTACTTCAAAACACTTT
Organism: Chimonanthus praecox; assembly: GCA_022113865.1. Taxonomy (NCBI): domain Eukaryota; kingdom Viridiplantae; phylum Streptophyta; class Magnoliopsida; order Laurales; family Calycanthaceae; genus Chimonanthus; species Chimonanthus praecox. The sequence continues at coordinate 7,774,984 of CM039090.1, read as the reverse complement.
GAAACTTTAGAATGTTTTTATCAGATAAATTTACTCTATCAAACTATAAGGTTGGATACTTTCAAAAAGAATCTTGAAGATTAGGAGATTTTGTTAAAACAGTGATTTTTAGCGAAAACACTGGGTTTTTGAGATAGATTTCACCCCAAATTTTAATACCATGCTCAGTTTTTAATACCTGACCTACTGAACCAATTGTATCAATTTAGTAAGACCCTGAAATACCCCGATAAAAGAAAGGACATAGATGTAAATAGTAAAAAGAATAAACTAATATTATATTATAAAACAATATCAGAAACCAGAAGAATGATAAGTTTCAAAGCTACGGATGTAGCTTGTAGCTGTGCTGGAAGATTACAACACCGCCAATTGCCTATGCGGTTGGTGGCAGTTGTAATAATAATTATAAAATATGTAATAATAATTGCACAAGTTATCAAAATTCCAAAGCTAACGAATAGCTTAGACAACCTGTATGATTAAAAAAAATGCACACGGTTGCCTATAAATAGGAGTAATCGGCGAGGAAGCCAGAACGTAAAGAAAAAAAAAACTCCTCTGCCGTTTTGCTCTCACTCCCTCTTCCAAAAACAGCAAGCTCTCTCTCTCCTATATTTTCTTTTCTTTCTCCTTCTTTCTCTTGCTTTGGCCATACCAGCAGCAGCTGAACGTTCGGGTTTCCCGTATTCTTTTAAGGGTTTTCAAATTTAGTCAATCTTATACAGAATTTTGCACCCAAGGTATCGAAATAATTCTATTTTTATTTTTATTAACTCCATAGCAAGTTAGGAGTAAAATAGGTTAATATTGGGGTTCAAAAAAATGAGATTTTTTTTAATTGAGGAAAAATAGATTTCCTCTTAAAATTTAAATTTTACCCTCAAGATTCGTATTATTTTACGTTCAAAATATAATTTTTGATCCTAAGTAAAATCGGAGAAAAGATTAACCCCAGTTGACTATTGTGTGTTTATTTTTCCGCCTTATGTGTTTAAATTCCTGTACTGTACCCTCTGGGCCAAATTCTCAATACGTCTCCATGGTCCTTCTTCTAGAAGACAATACGAGGATAGGGCACTGAGTACTTTTATTTACTTTACTGTCTCTGTACCCTCTGGGCTTCTTACAATACGTCTCTATGGTCCTTTCTCCAGAAGACAATACGAGAGAAGGCACTGAGTACTTTATATTTTTCATTTTATTGTAATGTTTTGGATGACTGATAACTAACTTTCTGACATAAGTTAAAGGAGTAGAAAGAGCCTACGTGACTCATTACACATATCATGTTTTCTGGAAAAATAGCACGGGGTTTGGGAAATTATTATGTGTATATACTGAAAAATAGAAAATTTATACATTTTACTCTATCTTACAGATTTTCTGTGAAAAACTCAACCGGAGAAGGTGAGGAGACTCGAACCAACACTTGTATTGTATTATATGTTAAACCCACTAACACCAGACTGAAATGGGACCCATGGTCAATTAAAGATGGAAAAGGTTATATAAGTCCAGAATACGAGACCTAACACTGCCTACATATAAGGGATGTAAATGTTCTAACTTTTTAGAACGTAGGCGTTAAAATGGTGTCGGGGAGTCGAGGACTTATAGTCTCTAACGCAGTATGGACCCATGGAGTATCTGGGAATTGTTGGGTAAAAACTGGGTGAAGGCATTCGTGTTATTAAATCCAGTTTTATACGTTGTGTGATATTGATTATTTTATTGATTTCTTGTACTGGTATTTGATACACCAAATGGTAAGGCTGAAATATGGTGGTTCTCTCATAATAAGTCCCTGTGTAAGGAGGGCACTGGATTATCATGTATTTGACATTTGCATGTGATAATTATGTTCATAAGTTAAATCTGTGGAAGATAATAACTTTGTAAAGTTTGATTTTTGGCTGTTGGGCTATAATTGCTGAGATTAGCCGAACACCGTTTGCGAACCGTTGGGTTGGATGTGTTAGTAGGCTGTGGTCGACCGCCATCAACCGTTGGTGTTCGATGGGCTAGTAGACCGGGTCGTGGAGACCTTATGCACTTGCAAGTTGCTATATTATTTCCGTTGATGAATTAATATTAGTTCTGATTGGAACTCTAAATGGGGGCTGACCCCGGTGTTGTAACATGGCTGGGGACCGACCCTGGTGTTAACATTACAATCTGAATAAAAGCCTTAGAAGGCGATCCTATGGTGAAAATGGGATATGCTAATAACATGCATTTCTATAACATGCATTGCTTATGCATTGTTGTATTACAATCATTGGATTTTATAGTGAGTTCTCTCCACTGGGCTGTTGCTCACGTCCCTTATAATGTAGGATCTGAACCAGATGAGGGATTGGAAGGAAAAGTGGTGCCTCGTTGAAAGTCGGAACTTAGAAGTTCCTAAGGTTTTCCGCACGTGAAAACCATTTGTTTGCTTAAATATGTTTGAGTATTTGTAATAAATATGTCTTCTGTGGCATAAGAAACTTATGTCTGTAAGTTTTAATGTCGTATACATTATATCCACTATACTTTCGTGCGTAACGCTGATGAGATAAATGGAAATATTCGTTGAGTGATATGGGTTGTATATGGGGACATATGGTATATGTTTGAGTCCATGTGTGAAAAGCACGTGTGACATTTTCTAGGATCGAGTTTTGGTAAACTTGAAGATCCAACCCAGTTATGACATTGAGTGATTAGAGTTTATTGTTTAAAAAAAAAAAAAATTAGTCACGTTTCGGGTCTACATCTGGGTTTGGAGTGTGACAACTGCAAACAAGCCAGGCCACTTGAAAAATGCAACAACATTAATGTATGATTCCTTCCGTCCTATTTTAATTGTCGCATTTGAAAATTTAAATTTTTTAAGGAACTCTTTATATAATACTAGCATTGCATGTGATCTCATTCATTTTCAACACACTTTATGTTAAATGGGATAAGTATTTTGAAACAATTCTAAAATCCATATAAGATATCTAAATTGGGACAAAGGGAATATATTATAGTGCTTGAGAGCATATGAATTAGAGGAGAAACTGAAGAGTCTTTAGACGATAAGACAAGGTCCTCCCTTAAAAGTTTTATCATAAACCCCTTATGATCTCTCCTAGCAAGTTCAGAGAAAGGAGGGTCATGTGATTCCTCGTGAACTGAGGTGTCAGAAAGACGACTCTAAAGGTCTTGAGTTGGAGTTTATCGGTCTAATTTTGATCAAATATATTTGTGGGTGATATCTATACGTAGAATTGGTCTTACCTCCAATTTAAAATGAAAATAACTTACAATAATATGAAAAGGGGTGATTCCATTGATAAAAGAGCACAACCAGCTGTTGGAAGGAAGGGTGGTTTTGGGCTGCTTAATTGCTGATGAATTTCTACTTTGATTAAACCTCTGTAATAAGTCAACTGCCCAACCTAACGGGAGAAGAAAAGATGAGAGAGTAAGAAATCATAAATTCAAACCCATTATTTGTTGACTTTGAGATGATAAACAGCTCATCGCCTACAGGCAGACATTTCCCATTGATGACATAAATAGGTCGAAGTCAAGAAGAACCCCTTTTCCTTTTATGGATTTAGTCCTCTTCTCTATCCGCTAGAGACCTTGCCTGTTTTCTCCATAGCATGTTTTACCTTCTAAACGTTGAGGGTGGATGGCCTTCGCCTTTGCCTTTCTGAATCCCACTACCAACAAGACATGGGTAATTGCTATTCTATTCATGCTACAAGGTATTCTCCCTCTCTCTCTCTCTCTCTCAATCATCATCTCTTCTTTAATTGTAGATTCATATGTTGGGATACGAATGAAAAGTGCCACATCAGTTGTGAAGGGAGAAAACTAAAGATTGATATGGAACTGGGTCACTCCACCTATCAAACTAGTATTTCGTATCATAATAAGATTGGGTATCAGTATCATTCTCATATTGGTCTACATCTTTGTTGCTGCTGATGGGAATTTGCAGAAAAAGATATAAGTCTAGGCATAAAAGACTTGAAGCAACAAACACCCCTTACACTACACACGAGGGAATAAAGATTGTTGAAGTCCAAAAGCTCTGTGAATCGTCAGATGAACCAGTTCTATGCATTTGTATATTGACCTGGAACATGAATGGGAAGGTAAGGGCAATGAAAGCTACCATTTTCTTGTTCATTCTTATTTCGAAGTATATGACTAACTTATGCTTATACTCTTACGATCTTTTATAATTTTCTTACATATTAGGTGATGTCGGAGGATTTAGAAGCTCTCGTCGGCGGCGACCGGAAGTTCGATTTGTTTGTGGTGGGTTTGCAAGAAGTTCCACGACGAAACATGGCTCGGCATTTGGAGGAAGTTCTAATTCACACACATAGGTTAGAACTTAGAACTCCTGTATTTTTTTTTTTTCCCATGTTGCATTATTTTATCATTTAGAAGAATATGATATAATTTTTTGAGTTGGTATGATCCATACAACACCCTTAAATTAAATTATTTTAGTACAATTAGATTCCTTATTTGTTGAGTAAACTAGTCGTAATATATTGTAAAAATGAGTGCACAAACTTATTTTATGTACATACTCTAATGAGAACATTCATGCATGGTAAACCTACGTCCCAATGGATCATTTTTCCAAGCATAAATGAATTCACGAAAATCTCTCTCTCTCTCTCTCTACCGCCATATATGACAAATACTATTTCATAATATTAACATGTGGTACATAAAATTCAATCAATAGAAAAATGTTTCATCATATTAAAAATGAATTGTGAATCATGCGTGGTGATAGAAATTCTACCTGTTGGTATCACAATCCACAGTTCTGATCTTCCAAGATTAAGATAATGCTGGTTGGCACATCAATCAAATATTTTGACATGAATCAACATTCGTGTGGCTTTCAGACAAAATATCAAATTTAGGTGATCTGTACCACATGAAAATGCAATTCTTTGTAGGAAACCTAGAAAGACAAACAAGTCCAATAGCAACATGTTAGATCATCCTTGTGACATGTTCTGTCTTCTGTTCAAGGAACCTTACTTTGAAGAGTTTGAAACCAAGCTGCTCATCGTCATTGTCGCCGTTCCCATCTTTGTCATGAAATTCACTATTTCAAGGTTAATGCATTTGAACTAGATTAATAAGAAATGACCTTAGTTGCCAAATATCCCCACAAAACTTTATTGTGGGACAGACTTATCCTTAAGGTAGAACAGTGGTTCAAAATTGATAATGATTGTCATGTCACTTGGGTCTTTTCTGATATCTAGAACAAAGAAGAGTCAATGAGAATTGAAATAGTTTTGAGAGAGTGCATTTGATATAAAAAAAAGGTAGCGATCCTCTCACAGGTGATTTGTGTAACTCGATATAAGGTATTGTCCATTTTACTCTTCTACTGCGGTATAAATCGGTTCACTGACCAGTTCACCGAATCACTGACGTTTCCATTACAGTATAAATTGGCTCACTGAAATCGGTTTAAGTGAGACCGTTTTTTTTATACAGAACAGCAAATAGGATTACTAACGGGATTACTGAATTTTTTTTAAATGCTTTAGTACAGTAGTGGAAGAGTAAAAGCTCAATATCTTAAAACCCGTGTCTCGTTACACAAAATGTCCATAGGAGGATCGCCACTCTAAAAAAATTGTTATGAAAAATAGATTGAGAATAATTTTGATTTCTTTTTTCATCAACTCGAAGATATTATTTCCATTTTGAGAGAGAATTGTTCTTATTTTATTGTAAATAATTTACCAAACAAACTCATGAAATGACAACTGAAAAATAGTGCTCTTTTAGTCAGAGTATGAACGTTTGTAGTAGGAATGATGATGATAAAGCCCATCGCTTTGAAAATGCAGTCTTGTAGGTGCAGTCATCATGCAATCCTTACAACTATTTGTGTTTGGACCCAAGAACTTTGAGCTCTTCACAAAAGGTGAGGCCAATACTTTCATTCCTCATTTTTTTTTCTTTTTAAAAGTCTTTGAGTGGCATTAGATTTTTAGTGATAGAAACACAAATCTTTTCATAATAAGAGAGATCGAATTTGTCATTTCATCAACTTATCATTTTTTTTTGCTTTTTTTAATTTACATGTGGGAAACTGCGTGATACCCAGCGTAAAACCTCCATAGGTGAGCCCATTACCTCTAGGGTACACCAAGGTTAGGCCATGGGGGCTCAAACGCGCAACCTCCCACTTCCTGAAATGGGAGACAACCAATTGAGCTACACCCATATAAATTACTTATCATTATTTAAAAGATGAAGAGATATTACATTGCAGAGATAATAGCAGAGAAACAAGCAATTGGGGGGCTTGGAGGACTAATAAGAAGAAAGAAGGGAGCTGTTTCCATTAGCTTTAGCTTCAAAGGAATTCGGATGGAGTTCATATCTTGCCATCTTTCAGGTGAGTTACGTTCCTATACAAACTAAATAATCCATTTTGCTAATTTCTGATGTTTGTCTCACAAATGCAAAACGTTACAGTTCCCATTTAACTCATTAATGTGTTGGGGATTTGGATTAGTCGTGAAGGAGTTCCATATTAAAAGTGTAGAGGAAGATCTAGAGATTTATAAGGGATTTGGATCACTCCACCTATCAATCTAGTCTTTTGGAATGGATACCTAAGTCTTAATAAGTGGTATCAGAGCCACGTCTCATGGAGTTAGCTGTGAACGAGTCTCATATTTGAAGTGTAGAAGGAGATTTATGGTAATTCATTTGGAAAAAGAGCAAAATATATAAAAATAAAAATCTAAAAAATGAATATAATGAAATTTTCTTCATGCACTAAGTCCACATGCAAACTATTATCTTGTTTTATTTAGAAAAATGATAACTGATAAAAATGTCAAAAACAGAAAAAAATAATATTTTATTTGTATAATGTTTTACCTTCATTATGAACCAAATGATACTATTTTAAAGAAAAACTTAAAAAAACAAAGGAGAAATAAAACTCACCTCAAAATATCAGCTGTTTTTTTTTTTTTTTTGTGATATTTTAGATTTTCTATTTTTTCATAAACTTGGACCGGTGTTTCAAATGGGTTTACAGTTTGAAGTAGCTAGTACGATATGAACCGAATGGTTTTTTAAACCATGTATCCATTCTATGGAAAATATTTGAATTATTATTAACTAAAAGATCAAAGGAAGAATTTCAAAACCCTATTACTTGGCATTTCAAATGTTTGCACGTGCATGTTTGTTCAGATGATGTAAGACTAAAACTTTGTTAATATTAGATGAGAAACTAAGTGCCTTTTAAAGGGCAAAATTCTTTGCAAATGAAGAACTAATATTCTCTTTGTAAAGGTGTATAAATTGAGTGTGGTTATTTTATTGTCGTAGCAATAGATTATTTATGGGAAGTTGGAGTTATAGCATTTTGTTGATTTTTAATGAAAACAAAAAAAAATTTGAGTTTTTATGGCATGGTGAGGGTCCAAATTTTTACAGAACTTGTCAATTGACGTGGACCAAACTCAAATATAATTTTTAAAATAAAATTTATTTCCTCTATAAAATAGACAAATAACCTCACAGGGAAACTCCATTTTGAGTTCCAGGGCTGTAACTCGGGTCGTGCGGATCGGGTTTCTTAGAACCCGACTCGACCCGAGTTGATATATATGGAACCCGACCTGACCCGAATTCTCAACTCAAATCTCACAACTCGATCTGACCCGAATTCTAACCTGAATCAACCCAAATTCTGAACTGGCCAGCATTTTGAATCCATTTTAGACTAATTTTAGCCGGGTCGGATCAGGTTAACTTATAAAATCCTCAACCCTACCGAACCCGAATTTCATGCGAGTTTTTATCTTCTCAACCCAACCCAACCCAACCTGACCCGCATGATTTCTCAGGTCGGGTTTGGTCCGACCTGAGGTGCAGCACTAGTTTCTATGGTCCAAGCACATAGAATCGTGCGAGCAAAAGCAATATGATATACTAGTTTTAGATTGTTTTCATATTAAGTAAAATAATCTAAGGGCTATTTGTCATTTTCTATCTCATGGAAAATGAAAAGAATAAAAAAAATAAGATAATTCTCTTTTATTCTATGGATAAAGGTTCTTTACCAAAAGCTTCTAAAGAATAGACATTTTTATTTTCTTCTATAGAATTCATTTTGGCATTTTCCAATTGAGAGAAGAGGTATAAAAAAAATTAGTGAGGACAATAAAGAGGTATTTCACACTTTAAGAGATATCATTTCATTTATTTTTAACAAAATAATAGTTTTTATGCAAACAATAGAAACTCTATATTTCAACGACATGACACGCACCAAATTTCATGACACTTGCTGGTTAATGTGAACCACACCTAAACTTTTTTTCTTTTTTTTTTCAAATTTGATTTCTTTTAGGGGTTGCTCGTCTTCTTCTAATGAATCTATTTCCTATAGGGGATAAGAAAATTTAATGAGAAATGAGATTTTTGTCGTTTATTGAGACAAATCTCATTTATTTTTTTGTAAAAATAAGATTTTTGACAAAAAAAAAATATAAATACCATATTTTTATAGTCTGATATGATGCCAGAGTTTATGACATGTGTCGGATAACATGAATTGCATCCAAAAATAAATTTTCATGTAAAACTAATTTTCTCAAAAAAAGTTAACAAACATCCCCTTAGAAAAGTCAGCAAACAACAATGGAGAGAGAATCATTTTCATTTATTTCGCTTATTTAAAATACTTTTCTCATGCTCCATGCGTAAATGAAATTACCTCCTTTTTTTTTCGAAGTTTGACTTGCTGATTCATTTCAAAACTTTCACTTGATCCGAATTTATCTCAAAGGATCCCGAGTTTTCTCCAATGTTTTAAAAAACCACCTTTCTAAGAGGTTCAACCCGGTTCAATCTTCATATTTTTCTAAATGTGATTTGATTATTTCAAACCCTCAAAAATTCTTAATGACCCACGGTTCAAAAGGATTTATACGGTGGACCCTCAATAACCTCTTAAAAAATTCAAACGTATTAAGTTAGATTGTTAGAATATTTAATTATTTATAATTATAATTAGAGTGAATAAGACATTTTCATAATAATGTGATAATTATATTTTATATTTTATGTGTTTTGTATTTGATTGTTGATATTTTATAGTTATTAGCATATTATTATATTTTTAACTAGTCTATTGTTATTAATTTTCTATTACTTAATTAATATTGTTATCGAACATTATATTGATATAATAGGTTGACCTGGTTTGATCATAGTTGAAAGTTTGATCCACTAGTTAATTTTTAAAATATTGATTTCCTCTACCTACGGTGGGTCCCAGAAAATCAGATTTAATCAAGAAATATGAAACCGGTGTAAGGTGACGTAACTATGTCATGAATTCTCTTCACTCAATTTTGAGTTATATGATGCTTAGTGATAAAACTAAAATCTAGTGATTTTACAGAATTAAAAAAAAAAAAATTGATTGCTGATGTTTAAATTTAAAAGAAATTAGTCTTATAAATTGTTTTCTGTCATCCAATTAAAATTAAATAAAATAAAATTTAAAAGTATAATTCTTTGTCAACTGTCCATTTCATTTGTTTAAATTAAATAAATAAATATTTAAATAATACACCTCACGAAATATTAAACGTTATCATAATCGAAATTGAGTAGTGATTGATGTTACAATATTAAATGTTTTGTCAAATCCGTTCAATACAATGTCCCTTGCATTGACATTTTTTTCTAAATCATGATGCAGTTGGCCATCTACCATTTGAAATTTTATATTTATTGGTGTGAAATGACCATGCATTATATTATTTATATTTTTAGGTGTGAGGTTACTAAATGGAATAGCGATAAGTCTATTTAAAAAAAAGGTCTTTTATAAAATATTTAGTCAGAATTGAATCAATCTAGTCAAAAATTTAAATTATTATCAATTTAATTAGTTTAAATTATTTTAATCTTTAACCTTTGTGGGTTTAAAAAACATGATTTGATTGATTGGGTTAAAGTAATTTATAGTGGATCACATATTTAATAAAAATCAAGATAGATCTTATGTTTGATGTGATATGGATTATAAGAAAATAATGCCCTTAATTAAGTTGTTTTGGGTGGGTTGATTGGTATGTAGCTCATGCAAGAAATGTGGAAGAGAGGAATGCTCAGTGTCGCCACATATCTCACTCTTTTCTGTCAAAGAAGAATTCATATGCAAGACCTTCCCATGTTACAGTGTGGTTGGGAGATCTCAATTACAGAGTACAAGGGATCAAAACACTGCCAGCAAGAACTCTCATACAGAAAAATCTTCTCAAGGTAAGACCCAAATTATTAGCAAATCTTTAATTTATTTTAATAAAATTGTTTTATCTAATAATTTAATATATAATAAAATTAAACTCAAAATTATGAAGAGGGGAAAGGGCTTATCAAATTCAAAGTGTTAGTTACCAAGGAAGGAAGGAAAAGATGATGAAAATGGACGATGTCGACCTTGGGTTTCTTTAGTCCACAGAAACCCAATTAATATCTTTAATTTTTTTTCTTGTTTAATAAGTGGTAGGTAATGATGATAACATGTACAAGGGTTGAAATGGGCTAGGCCCAGTTAAACCCAATAGGATTTGGGTGGATTCTGATTTTCTGTAGGACTATTAGGATGTTCAAGGTGGGGGACACTTAGACAACTTTAAGACATAGTCCCACTGCAACTTAGTCTCCTTCAGATATTTTATAAAAAAAGTTGGAAGACGTTGGATCGGCGACAAGAACTCGTTTTAGGAAATGGAGGTCTTGTGTTTGATTTTCATTCCATTCTAATGAGCCTCTCTCTGTAGATTTACTGTACAGATTGACAGGTTTACACGTCTAGACACTTTGATCAATAAAAAAAAAAAAAGTCTCTTTTGTTGGAGGTGTAGGTAGGTATGTTCTACTTGTTCATTAATTCCTAATTAGTGACCATAAGACACTATTATTAATAGAAAATTCAAGGGACAAACTTAGTTTCTCATGGTGTGAAGGACTATAAAATACTCGAGTTTTTTTACAAGAGTATACCATCAAAGGAGGAAAAATTATATATATATATATAGAAAACACGAAGCAATTGATACTCTTTGATTTAGAATTTTACTCTTTTGAATTAAATGATTTGCCACTCTATGTTGAGTAATATCTTATCCCCAATAAATTCCTTCCTCTTTGTTTGCCTCGCCTTTTAATTTTTCAATAATTATCATAAATCTAATCTTAACACTCTTCATCGTAAAACATTTCATGCATTAGTAACTTAAGGGAATATATAATCAATTATTAAGATGATGAGATTAGATTAATATTTATTAAAATCATCAAAAAAAAAAAATCTTGTCATGTTGCAATCCAACCCCACATTTATAAATATGAATTGAAATGAAGGCAAAAGAAGGCACTAGTATTGCAAATGTTGGTGTGGATTCGTTAGGAATTGAATGCAGGAGTCAACACGAATCCTGTGATCTCAAATTAATAATGGCACCGTCTGTTTTTATGGAATTTGTTTGCTTTACACTGTAATATGTTGACTTGTGTCCGATAGAAATTTGCAAATATAATTAGGTCACCTAACAATCCCGTTACTCTTCTTCTGTGGTCTCAACTCAACCACGTCTGGTGTGACACAGATATGGGTCTGGCCTGCTTGTGGGGTCTTTGGGCCTGCCCTGTCGAACGTTAGGACTCCCCTAAAAGTCTGTTTTTAATGGCAGCGTACGAGGGTTGGGCCTAATGTTGTCCTTTCCGATTGTTACGGATCAAGTTGCATTGCACATGTACGAGGATAGTAAGCGTTAGGGGTGAAACTTGGGTCTGGTTTTAACTCGACTTCGATTATTCTACCTGAGAAATCAGTCACTTTGAGTTATGTATTTGTATATTTTGTGTCAAGTCGGATTGAGAAAATAAAATCTTGTATGAAATTTGTGTTGGGTTGAGTTGAGAATTTTAAAATCAATCCAATCCGACCCGATGTAACTTGACTTGACCTGAATGCACCAAGTTATAAAACAACACTTGGGTTAAAAATTCGGAAGGGTCAGGTTTAGTAATTCGGGTCAGCCATTCGGGTTATGTCAGGTCAAGTTCAAATTTTTTTCATATGAATTAGATTGAGTTTGTTAAAACCCGACCTAACCTGATCCGAGTTTCAGCCCTATTAATAGTTACAATAGTGCAGGTGAATAAAGGGATCCAACCAATTCAACCCCAATGGAAAGTCTCTATTGTTGTCCATGGTGACACAGAACACTTGCATGTTTCTTTTTTCTTTTTTCTTTTTGAATTTATATGTGGAAAACACTTGCATGTTTCTTTGTCAACATGTTTGAATTTTGATTGTTTTCTTCTTCCTTTTTTTTTTGTTTTGTTTTCTCTTCTTGGTTAATATTGAAAAGTCAATCATCGCTGCACATATTATCATTGAAATGTTAATTGTAAAAGGCAATATTTAAATATTTTAAAATCTCATACATTTATTAGAATATTATTTAGAAAATGTTGCATAAAATAGAATAATAAAGACAGAAAATATATTAAAAAGAAATACTGAACTGCTTCAAGGTTTATAAATTAAATTTATAGAGATTTCAGTTAATTATTGGATAATTAGCAGCATTATTGTATACTACTGTGATATTATATTTTATAAACAATGAAAGAATATTATATTATCTGGAGTTAAAAAAATCAACATAAAAGCATGTTATTTATCAAAATATCTGTGATATTCTTAACAATGTATCAACCTTAAGAAATTCCACATGGATTTAGGCTGTACTAGGGCCATCCAAGATCCAGCCCAGTTACACCCACACACATACAAAAGAGAAAAACACATTACTGAAATAGATATTAGATAGGATGTGAGTCGTAGACAGACTAGACCCTGGTTGGTCCAAACCAGATCAATTGACCTCAGGATCTCAACCTGTTCCCGATCTAGTGGAACCCGAAAGAGGGTTAACTGATTCTGAGTTGTGTAAGGGTCTGCCATGTTATTGGGCCAACCCAAATTCTTAAGGGCATGATTTCACAATCATATCAGTCAATCAGATACAGAACTCAGAAGGCGCTGCTGCACACTTATTCCTTTTCCCACATTTTTAATAAAGTTTATCAAAAAATGTTTCTACTAGAACACTATTTTTACATGCGCAGTCTAAGCCCATCTTAAAAAAAGAAAAGAAAAAAGATTTGGACTCAGATCCAACTTTGGCTGGACATGGGTCAAGCCTTTTTAAATCCAAGCAATATAATAAGACTTATTTAGAGTTCGTGGTAGAACTCCAATGATTGTACTCCAAATATTATAGAACACTAATAACATGATCAGACAAATATTTTGGTGACGATTGTGTAGTATTTGAACAGGTGAACATGCAGTATAAACTCGTTTATTTGATCATCATTTGGTGATCAGAACTCTTCGTGATGCAAAATTGACCTTGTCGCTGTTAAAACTGAGTATCTATTCCAAAAAACTAGTCTATTAAGTGGAGTAACCCAAGTCCTTTTATCAGTTTATCCCCTCGAATGAAGTCAGTTATCCCGTTCGCTTGAGGGATCTCCTAAGTCTACATGAGGTAGCCTGAGACCTAGCTCTGATACTACTTGTCAGAACTTGGTATCTATCCCAAAAAATTGCCTATTAGGTATAGTGACCCAAGTCCTTTATAAATTCTTAAAACTCTCTCTACCCTTCCAATGTAGAATTCGTTCGCAGCCCCAACACTTGTAAATATCTTAATCACCCTTTAACTCAGAGTCTGAGAAAAAAGAAAAAAGGAAAAAAAAAAGTTCATTAATTGGATCTAATTTGTTTTTGCAACTCCGACAGATGCTTACTAGCAAAGATCAACTACGGCAGGAGGCAGAAAGAGGACAAATATTCAGTGGGTATTGTGAAGGAACTTTGGCATTCAAGCCTACCTATAAATACAATGTAGGAAGTAGCAATTACGATACAAGTTACAAGGTATGTTGATGATAATTCTAACATAGCCACCTCCTAGTTGTGTAATTCCATACTGAGTTCTTTGGTTCTCACTGGTTTTCTCTCAGGTAAGAGTACCTTCTTGGACAGATAGAATCTTGTTCAAGATAGACGAGTCAGAAGGCATTGAATCAGCCTTACACTCTTATGAATCCATCGATTGCATCGACAGTTCTGATCATAAACCAGTCAGAGCTCATCTTTGCTTGAAAATAAACAAAGCCCGGCAGGTTAATCCAAGTAACATACTTCTCTGAATCTAAAATAGTTGTGGGTCAATCTTTCTTTCTTTCATTTCATCAGAGAAATAGTGTAAAGAAGACACAAGGCCTTGTGAAGCCACTGGCACTAATGATACAAGTTCTTTGTTTTTCTTGTTACTAATGTAAATAGGCTCTTGTAATCTCCAAAATCTTGACTACATGTGAATTTTACTGAGGAATGAAATGAAATGAAGTGGTTGTTTTACTATAGTAATATTTTTTTGAAGGGGCAGATAGAGCAAGTACTTCATTCATGAGTCATATCAATCAAACACTAAATGAAGGAACCACTGAAAACTTAAAAACCACTGAAAACTTAAAAACCAGTCCATCAGAGTCTGGTAGAATCTTTTTGAAAATTGTGGTGTAACAACAATGAAGTGAACACAGTAATTTTTAGCATTCACAATTTGCATTATCTCTCTCCTTAAACAAGTGACTAGTTTACTAAACAGGAGTTCCAATTTGTTTATCCTGCTTGTTAGATTATTATATGGCAAATTTGGATCTTAGTTTTGTTTGGGTGCGAATGAGAGTCCTACACCGGTTATGAGGATAGGAAATCTAAGGATTTGTAAGGAACTGATTTACTCCACCTATCATGCTAGTCTTTTGGACTGGAAGCCTAGCTCTAACAGTGGTATCAGAGCTAGATCTCTAAACCATAGCATGTGGAGTCAAGAATTCCCTAACCGAACGGAAAGGTCGGTGACATTCTATCCGTCGAATAGCTTCGTTCGAAAGGAGGATTGTTGAGGTGCGAATGAGAGTCTCATATCGATTGTGAGAAAAAAAATCTAATGACTTATAAAGAATTGAATCACTCCACCTATCAGACCAGTATCTTGAATTGGAAGTCCAGTTCTAATAAATTTAGCATATATGAACTAGACAGGATGAGGTTTCTCTCAATTAGAGTGAATTTCTTCACTTGATTTCTTACCAAATTGACTCAGTTTTGTTTGAGCCAAGTCCCTCCTCTGAATGTATCGGGATTTGAACATGAGGTTGGTCCACATGATGTGATAAATGAGCTAGGGTTGGCCTTTTCTAAGAGAACATGTGAAAGAAAATAGAGATGAATTTCATGTTGCATTGAAGTCTATCCCATCACCCATCTTTGTCACTTTCTTTACCCACTTGCCATGCAATTTTGTGACATTTATTGTCTTCTTTCCTCTGCTTTAAATCTTCAATCACATTCCCTGTCTTCAGGGTAACAAGGCCCTATATTTACCTCAGTGCATCAACCAAATAAGGCCTAAGTAACCATCTGGCAACAGTTCTCTTATAAATATTTGGCTAAAAATGGAAAATAAATAAATGTACTAGGTACAAAACCTTAATTTTACAGTTAAAAAGGGAAACAACTATTATTATACATTTAAATAGACACCATAAATTTTTCATTCATATGGTTTATCATCTGGGAAGGAAAAAAAAGGGGTGGGAGAATGACCAAAAGAAAAAGAAATTTCGGGATATATAATTTTTTTTTCCTTCTCTAGATTAGCTCTCATTTTTTTTCTGGTTTTTTTTTTCTATAACCCTCCAAAATCTGTGACAGAAAATCGGCCTGTCTCAGGCATGTTTCCGGCGTGCCTGAGGCCCAATGTGAGGGACACATCACCTGTGGACCCGAACCTTACACAGGTTGCCCCCAAGGGTGCCCCACCAGCAGTGGGCCCCATCTCCATCCCGCCATTTATGTGACAAGTGTCGTTGAGGAGTCCACGTGGGTCAGAGTCGAGGTGGGCCAGAGTGGCCGGAATCTGACCCACGTCGGCCTCGTGGCCGCCGTCGGATTGGCTCTTGGATAGGTGTTGCATGTTGATTGCATGGTGTGAGGATGGGTCGCTCTCTGTGGCATTCATTTCGGATCTTTTGCCTGCTATTGCTGCTGCTGCTGCTGTCGATGTTGTAGCAAGAGGCATTGGTGATTGTGCTCTTTGGCTGTGGTTGTTTTTTCCCTCATCTTCTTCTCTCTCTTCCCCATCTTTAGACTCTTGTTGGTACATCTCTTCCACCATGGGTTTCCACAATCGAACTCTAGCATTAATGAACCAATTTGAGACCTGAAAAGGGAGGAGAGAGAATCAGAGATAGCATTGATCTTACTGCTGCAGATTGGTTTCAAGGGGTGAGATGTCTACAAGTCTTATTTTTGTTAGCATTAGTTGATGAGTGTAGCTTTGATGTGGAGGGTGGATTGAGATGTTTTGTAAACATCTATGTAAAAAGGAGTGGTTGTTAGATGCTTTTATGGGTAGAGAGAGAGACAGTTCAGTACATGAAAACAACCCATAAATGTCTGAGAGACTGAGGAGGACTGGACATTAAAGTCTTGAAAACTGTAAAATCATTGTGGGGCTCTAATCAGCTGATATCAGAATTTATGATAATAAATAAATGTAGCGATGTTTCAACAGTTATTTTGTTTAAGGAGATATAGAATTTAAAGTATTGCCTATCTTACACCTTCACTGCAGTACGAAAGCATTTAAAAAAGTCTGTTAGTGAACCGATTTCAGTAATTCAATTTGTTATTCTATATGAAAAAATAGTGTCACTTAGATAAATTTCAGTGAGCCGATTTATACTGCAGTGGGAGGGTCAGTGATCCGGCGAGCCAATTCGAAAGGTTCGACGAGCCGGTTCGAAGGAAAAAATGGGCGATAAAGTAAAATCCGTGTCGAGTTACCCAAAATACCCGTGGAAGGATCGCTTACTTAAATAAATTCAAATAAGAAACTAGTCTCAGGAAGAAAGCTTGTTTTTCTAAAATTGGATGGTAATTAAATTCCATGCATGAAGGATTGAGGACGTTGTCTTAAATTAGAAAAGAGTCCATTGACTCAACAAGATGACTCAATTCTAGCATACTAAGTTCAAAGAGATTGTTGTTAGAATCCTTCAGCCAATCATTCCGTCTGTTTAGAAGATCTTTTGAGTTCACATGAGGTAACTTGAAGCTTGACTCTGATACCACTTGTTACGAATTGAGTATTGAGTTTAAAAGACTAATCTAATAAATAGTGTAACTCAAGTCTTTTATAAATCCCTATAATTAAAAGTTTACAATGAAAGCTAATTACAATTGAACTTGATAATGCACAGTGGGATACATCACATCAATCGCTTGGAGATTTTAAAAAAATAGACCCATTTGTTCAAACTTGAGGCCCCATCAAAAAGCTTAAACTATTGGCACACTTCTTTCATTTCTTTCTGTCAATATCAAACATAGCATCATGTAGAAGATCCAAACCAGTGATATGCATATTAATCCATGGAGGATAATGGCACTAAAATGTCATAGCATTGAACAATCCTAGCCGTTCAAGTGAAGAATCTCTTTTGGAATGGATGGGACTTCTATTGACTTTTTGAGAACCATTATATTTTTTTTCTCCTTAAAAATATTGTCCAATGGAGAGAGAGACAGACAAGGAGAGAAAGAAAGAGAGAAATGGTCAGGTTTGTGCCCCCACTATACATTTAGTCTAATTACATGAGGTCACAAGTCTGATTTTCATAGTATTTTATTATTAAAGAATTTTCAAAATTTAAGTGTCACTCATCACATAACCAAAAACCTTATCTAGAACTCACCTACAAATGCTGCAAGACTTTGCTTTAGAAATAGATAAGGTTTTTGCATGTGACATAAATATTACTCTACACACTATCATGAACAAGATGACACACTTCAATCTAAGTCATTCAACACTAATTAAATCAATCAAGAAACGCTGTTTAAAATTTAATCATTTTTTTTAATTAGATTTCACAAACTTAAAAAGTAAATTTATTGATACAATCAACATGATTTTTAATGTGTCTAATATTCATACAAACACTTTTCTAATAAATTCAACACCACACGCAAAATACTCAAAATTCGAATTCAACTTAAAATCCTATCGAATGAAAAAAAAAAAATCAATCAACTTTTAAAAAAATTGAAAAAACTAAAAAAAAAAAAAAATCATCAACGTGTCCACTCAAAATTACTTAAATAAGTTTTTAAAATTTTTAAATTATGATTAAAATAGTATTAACAAAGGTATGGAAAAAGTAGCAGAAGCATGGTTCACATGCACCGTTCCCTACGCAGTGGGCATTCATGCAAGTTGGTCAACCCCGACCAAATGACGGGTCCTTGTTTGGACCCATCATTGATAAGTCATAGACCACAAGCTTCTAATCATATCTATCCATGAATATAATCAAATGGATGATTAAATGACTAACAATAAGAACCTATTGTATGGCTAAAATCTTCAGAATAATTTCACTTTGGACCCCTCCATTTTCATAGTGGCAACCATTATTTGATTAGAGTTGGTGTCTACATTCGTAGTGTCCACTGTAAACATGATAAATGAAGTTATTTTTCATTGATTTATTGAAGTTTGGTTGCAGCAGACAAAGACCCAACAACCTATTTAGTTGATTTATTTATTTAATTAAAGGGAAATTAATTTTTGGATGAGATATTTAAAAAAAAGAAAAAGAAATTATGATCTGATCACCAAGACAATTACTGTTGTCTAAGTTATCTAATAATTTAACCCAACAAAAAGAAAAAGCAACGACAGATAAAGCCCTAAAAAGAGGAAGAGTTAGTGTCAACAGGTCCCATTGTCACTGTTTTTTACTTTTAACTACTGCTCTTATGCAGTTTCTTCACATACCGTTAAAGTGTGGAAAGGAGAAAAGAAGGAAAAGGCTTCAACTTTTCTAAGAAAAGTAAGAGTGAGGAATCATGCCTCAGAAAATGTACAGTTGTGTGATGTCCTCAATCGCATACATGTCCAGTCCATTTCAAGCTCGGGCTTGTGGTCCATTGTCTTTAACATTATCATCAAAGTTATTACATTATCTTATTTTATCTTTTTGCAAATTCTTTTTTTTTTTATTTAACCATTAAAAATAAGTTTCACTGCTAAAAAGACTGAATATCATATGGCTGAAGAGTTCTAAAGATTCAAATTATTTAATGCCTTATCTTTATTTATCTATGTGTATTCTTTTCAGTTTTACTGTATTTATTTTTGCTGACTATTTGTGGGTTAGAGGCCAAAGTATCAGAATTGCCTAGTACGAGTATCAGTGCTAGTGTTAATCATATCGGGGTTATTTATTTCCCTCCTTGGGCCTCTGCCAAGATACTGTACTGTGAATACATACACTGAGGACCCAATAGATCCAGATTGGGACACTGGGTGGGACCCAAATGGAAGTAGACATGATGCAGACAAATTAAGGGTTGCAGATTGTAGAAATCAACAAATGTCCATGACCCAAAAAAGATTGAAGAAGAAAGATATTATGCAAAGATGAAGAGGAGTGATTCGGGTTTCTATTTTTCTTGGTGTTGGGTTATGGGGAATGATGGTTTCTTGGTTTGAAATTGAGTGAAATGGAAGAGACGAACCTGGTTCCTTGATAAACCTGTCTGCCTCGCCAACAAATGCTTATCTGCATCGCTCGGGTACCTGAAAGATTAAAAAAGGAGGGCAGAAAATGACATCAGGTCTTACAAACAACCGTATAAAGATCCAAGCTTTATGTACAAGTAGATGGGATTGAACAGACTGCCTTGAAAGGGCGTGAAACTCAAGAGACAGTGAAAGCAACAGCTGCGAAAACTGCGACACTGACTCTCTCTGTCTCTCCCTCTTTCTCATCATCAACAACGAGATGGACATGGAGAAGAAGAGAGGGGAAGGAATTTGTCATCTTCTTATTATATTGGGTTCTTCTAACTTCTACGTTCTAAGAGAGAGAGAGAGAGAGAGAGAGAGCAGTTAAGCAGTATTCAGATGTTTTCGCATCCATATGAGAAAATAAAAAGCAAAGAAGAAAGAAGCTTTTGTTCAGCTTTTTCTCGTAGGAGACAATACCAAAGGACTCTGAATTACTGATCCTTTAATGCAAAGACAACTAACTGAGACTCGAGGTCGTATACGCTCAGAGTCTCTTTAATTCATGCTCTTACATTAAACAAAACAACACCCAACACAGAGAGAGAGAGAGAGAGAGAGAGAGAGAGAACTATTTTATGAGAAATGTTGCATTCATGTAATACAACTCTCATAGAGCCATTTTGGCTGTTTAAAAATGGTGGCCACTAATCAGAGCTTGATTCACTCACTCCACCCTCAATCATAAATGGAGAATTTCATCCAACGGTTTGTTAAGAAAACAGTGGGACCCACGTATTGGATCATCATTCCAATATATGGAAGAGGAGATAGCTAGCATTGTTTCTTGTAAGCAACGCTAGATATACATTTTGATCTCACGATTGATGGAACCTTCGATTGATGGGTTTGTTTTATTTTGTTTTTCTTTTTCTATATATATATATGAACCATTTAAAAAAAAATTAAATATTATTCCTGAAGCATGAGAACATTAATATTTAAAAAAAAAAGAGTTAATGATAAAAAAATAAAATAAAAAGACATCTTAACTTATGCAGTGGTCTAAGATAAAATAAGAGATCGTGAAATTAAATAATTTAAAAAGATCAAATAAATAAAAAAATTATTTTGATGATGATGATTCTGATGAAAGATATACTGAGGGGTGCAATAGAAAGCACATATATATTTTATAATAATTCGACCATCCATCTGTTAAACCCTAAGAGATGATCCCATGAAGGGCTTGGATGACTGCAAATTGGGAAGCTAGCTTCCTCAAATCAGTGGTTTGGATCATTGACATTTGAAAACTGATTTCATCCACTGCGGGAATTGGTGCTACAATAATTCTTGGTGATTTTTTAGTTATAGTTTTTGAATAAGAATATTAGCTGAATTCATAATAAAAAAGTTAATAGCTTCTTCTTCCTTCATGGACTTTGATTGTAAGTCAATTCAAGATGGATAGTTTTCAACTAAGGAGTGAGTGCCATTGTCAAACACTATCAGTGTAGATTGTAATAGAATAGTTTTATTGAATTACTAACGCAGCTCGAAAAGGATCGAGTTTGGGAATAGAGGGGTGACTACGTTAAATTAGATTCATGGAGTATATAGAGTAGAACGGAGAAGAAGTACATACGGGTGAAGGAAGTGCTCGAAGAGCCACGATCTCAAGATGTTTACAGAACGTTCAGGTAGGCCTCTCTGAGGCCTCCAAGCTTCTTGCTCCATCATCCCAATCTGGTTGAAGGCTCTTTGCTGTCTCAGGCTCTGGTCGAGCATTTTTAGCCGCGGCGTCTCACCTTTGGTGACGCCGGAGATTCCCACGCCATCTTTCTCCCCGAGGAGCTCACAAGTTTGCTTCAATTGTGCGACGATCGCATCCTTGAGGCATCGAAAGTGCCGCGACATGGCCTTTCGAGCAAGGGCTGTGTATGGAGCTGCAGCTCCAAAACCCATAACCGAGTCAAATGAGTTCACCACCATCTGCATTTGCTCACAATAATGGTTGTATTTTCTGTCCACCTGAAACTCAGAAGTAAGAAAAAAAAGAAACCACACCATCAGTGATCAGACCGGGAAGTGAGTGATTGAAAGACGATGGAAGACGATAGAAGAAAACCATGCTGATAAATAAATGAAGGCCACAATAACTGCGATGGTACTAAAATTTCTTTCTCCCTTTTCCTTGAATCAATAAAAAGAAGAGAGAGAACAATTCAAATCATAAGTACATCATTCGTTTGTAATTGTATCTCTGGTTTTAATTTCCATGAAGATAATTTTCTTTTCTTTTTTCAAAAAAAGAAAAAGAAAAGAAAAGAAATCTGAGAAGATGAACCACCACCACAAAATACATGCAAAATTCTTTTGCAACACGTTCGCAGGTTCTTGAGATTTCCAATTCTTATCATCTGTAACATTCCAAGAAGGATATTGCTTTCAAAATGGTTCAGTTTTCATGTTAAAACGTTGACGAGTCTGAGAAGAACCAAAAATAGAACAAATAAAACGCATGAATGATGCTCTACTTTCATTAAAATGATTGGTATAGAAAGAATATCTTTACTTTCTGAAGGATTCAACTTAGAATAGAAATCAATGGTTTCTAAGTTCAACACTCCATATCCGTTTTTCTGTGAAAGGAATGGATTCGTTGGGGGTATGTAGCAAAGTTTGCCTAGAAATTTAGGGCGGTGTTCCCAATCAAAGGTGTCGGTTCCCATTGGACATCCATCCATCCTCTAATAGCAAAACTTGGAAGTTTTTACTAAAGAAAAAGCCAAAGACCCACATGCTGGATTTTGCTGTTTTTACTATGGTGGGCTTGAAATTAAGTGTACTATTTGAAAAAAAAAAAAAAATTAAGAGGGGAGAAAAGAGAGAGTTTTTATATTTTACTTTACCTCATCAAGCATGGAGATGAGCTTCGCCTTCCTCCTCTGATGCTCAAACCTATCGTTAGGTGACAATGAAGGAAGATCCTTTGAAGATGAAGAGGCACCAGCAGGGTTAGGGTTAGGGTTTGTGGTGGAGTTGAGCCTTCCTTGCCTGGAGCTCCTAAGTTGTCCTCTCCCAACACTGCAAAACTCTTCCAAAAGCTCTTGGGCCGGCTTCCTATACTTGGAATTCCTCAACACATTAACCACACCAATGGTCCCAAAACCTACATGAACTTGTGGCTGATGGTTGTGGTGGTGACCATGATTTCCCAAATTCTTCAATTGGTATGAAGAAGAAGAAGAAGAGGAAGGGCCACCAGCTTGATTGTAGTACAACACTCCCTCTCCCATCCTCAATTCCTCCGCTTTCGCCACCGCTGCCGCTTCGAACTGCTGCAAGGACGAAGACAGGGACAGAGAAAGCCCTTGGCTCTCGGCAACCCCTCCAATCTTGGGGGTGTTTTCTCCGGCGGGAGCTGAGTCCCACGTGAATTGAGATGGAGGAATAGGACTAGTTTGGTAGGTGTGGAGAGGAGGAGATGGGTTGGGAAGCAAGATGTGGGGGGGAGGTGTAGAAGAGGAAGGAGGAGGAGGAGAAGGTGATCTTGGCTGAGGATTCATAAGGAAAAGATGCATAGCTGCAGCTGAATCTGCTGCATTCATGCCTGAAATCTGCTGCTTCACATCTCCCATAGAACCCAAGTTTCCCACAAACCCTTGACGGTTTCCATACCACTCGGCGGCCACCCCTGGCCGAAGTCGGTAATTCGATGCCATCTGATTATCCAGAAGGTGGTGCGGCGCCACCGTAGGACCGCCACCGGGCTGGAAATTGAACATCTCTGACAGCATGCCGCCTGTCTCATAAACAGGTAATTCTGCAGGTTCCTCCTCAATCGCCACCAACGGTGGTGGTGCCGACGACTCAAATCCTTGCACCCTCAACTTGTCTCGCCGGCTCTGCTGTGCTACATGCTGCTGTTGCTGCTGCTGCTGCATCGATCTTTCGAACCCATCAGAAAAGCTGAAGATCCCTTGATGGAAACCTTGGGACATAGAAGTGACGGAATTAGGAGGGATAGAGGCTACTGTTTTGGCAATTGGGTCTGGATGAGGGAAGAAAGGTTGTGGTGGCGCCGCTACTTCCATGTCTCTATCTTCTTCATCATCTCCTCTTTCTACACCCCCCACTGCTCCTGCTTCTCTCCCTGAATTGATTCAAGTAGGTTGGATGAACAAGACCCATGTTAGAATTTCTTTAATTACTAACCAGAGTCCATGGACTATGGACCTGTATTGAAAAGCAACACAAAGGAGAGAGAGAGAGAGAGAGAAAGAAAGAAAGAGAGAGAGAGTTGAAATGGGTTTTTTTTATTTTATTTATATATGATACGTTGGTGTTGTATGTAGCTCATGGTTACCTTTAGAGTTGTAAGGTTGAAATGAGTATAAATTTCTCACACATCCTTGTCTTTCTGATGATCTGAAAGCTTGTTGAATTCTTCCACCATCTCTCTCTCTCTCTCCTTATCTTGGCTGCTATTCTCCTCTTTGCAGTCTTCTACAATCGCCTTCTGAGATGGATGAAGGAGAAAAAAATGGAGGTTTTGGAAGTAATGTCTCAGACAAACCAAAGAGAGGAAGAACAAACATTAAAGAAAGAAAAAGTCGCTGTTGTTACTCTTTCCTTCCTCTTTCATATTCTGTATTCCCTAATAAACTTTCGTATATTAAAACAAGTAGAGAGAGAGAGAGAGTATGAAAAGCGAATAGATACGAATGGTGGGTCATTTTAGGTAGATTATTTCATGGAATTTAGGTATCATTTTCCCATTTTTTCTAAAAAAAAAAATTAACCCAATTTTGGGTTCTCAAAACTTTTAGAAGTAAACTATTTGAGTAGAAACGGAAAGATGAAAATTAAAGTGGACTATATTAAATTATTAATACTATTGATTTTATTATCAAATAAATTATAAATAAAATTTTGTCCTTCTAATGCTAAACAACGTTTAAATGAATTGGATGGCTGTAAAAGTGACAATCATACTAAAATTCAAAAAGTTCTGTGGTGGCCGCTTATTCTATTTAAAAATGCTAAAGTAACACATATTTTTTACTTTAGCTAACAAAAAGAATTTGTATCATAAAAACAAAATTTAAAATCCAAAGTTATTTCTTATTCTTAGATTTAAATAAATAAAAATAAATAGCAAGATGATATTTAATTTCATTACATTTAGACTGATTGATTAAAACTCAATTTTTGTCCTACTTATACGTTGCACATGTTTGTCAAATTTTCTGTATCTACGGTAATGGAATTATACCCACTTATATGTTGCATATTTGGGCAGAAGTCCATCTTCTTTTGTAAATTTATCTAAAAAAACTTTATCAGCCACAGATTTGTTGGCCACCAATATGATTGGTCTGATCAGCATCTACATATGCTGAATTGACGCCTTGATTTCATCGTCATGCGTATGTGTTAGGTACAGTGTGTTGTTTGTGGTAAACGCACTCCGAAAGGACATGTTCCATGTTCCCCTTTCTTCTATAGTTATTGGTATCTCGTACACGACAGATACGTGGCCCAGCTGTGATCTTGCTCAAAATGATTGTCAACCGTAGATCTATAGATTAAAAAAAGGGGTTGGCCTTAAACTCTTTTTTGCAAGACAAGGTTTTGAATTCGATTCATGTTTAAATTCTTCTGAGTCACGTTTCATGAAATTACTCTTTTTCTTTTTTTTTTAATTTACGTGCGAAAAATTATAGGGTACCTATCGCAAAACTCCCACGGGTAAGCCCACTACCCCTAGGGCACACCAAGGTTAAGTCATGGGGGCTCAAACCCACAACCTCCCGCTTTCATAGAATTAAACTCTTCATCACTTCAACCTAGTACATGTATGCACATGCCTTGAAAGACAAGTCAAGTAAAGTTTCCTATGGATAAAAGCATGAACATCTTTAGTCATAAATAAAATCAATGTCGGTTAAATTCATACATGATTTTGAATTTCATCCGTGAAAGAAAAAAAAAGCCATTCCTCGAAAGTTTTTTCCAGGATTTGAGATAATTTCATTGAGCAATTCTCTTAGTAGATAATTTAGAAAAAAAAAAGTGTAAGAGGAAAAAAATCCAAAAATAAAAGTAAAATCTATAATTATAAGAAAATTAAAAAATTATGTAAAATATTTAAAATGGAGAATTAAGAAAACACTTTGTTATGAGTTTCCATATAGATGATGCAGAGGTAACTTAAACCACTTAGAATGAATTTAATCTTTTAAGAAAAAAAAAATGATATCCTAACAATGGTGTTATAAAACTCACTTCATTTGAAATCTTTTGAGTCAATAAATTTTAAATTTTCAAAAAAAAAAATATCATTGACTCGCTATACTTAAATCTAATTGAGTCAAGTTGACTATAACTCAATTATATTTTTTTGAAATTTTAAATAAAGTTTATATATTTATATAATTCAGACAAATTAAGTTGTACAAAGCATAACCTTCTTATATACTTATACCTGTTTAATCATACAGGCTTGAATATATATATATAATAAAATATTTTAAAAATTTGACCGAGTTTGACCTGATATAATTGGGACCAATATATGTACGCCTAAATTAGAACATTTGGCTATAGTCCGATTTGAATCAGTTTGAATCTTAGCAAGTGAAGAAAAGATAAAAATTAAGAAAATTCAATAAATTTGTAGAAATTGTACTACCATGACCTAGGGTAGAAGTCTCGATATTGGCCGATATTCGGATCTCTTTCTTATATTATTTTTTTTTACAAAAACCATAAATATCGACCGATATATAAAGGTTTTAAAAACTGATATATATATATATATATATCGGCCGATATTATCACCCCTGCCTTGTCCTATTTTTAGTGCTATATTATTTATTTAATTTTCATTTTATCTCTTTCATGTGTATGACTTTAAAAAATTGGGCTAGAGTTGATGCAGTCATTTTGGTTGTTACAATTTGTTGTGGGACTGCATCAATCTAAATATGTTTAGAATTTTTCAAAAATATTAAAAATATTAATTTTAATAAATAGATAGATGGCATATGGATATCTATAAAATTCAGATTTAAAATCCAATGGTTTTTATAGCATTTTAGTGCTTACAAGGCAAAAAAAATTGATATTTTCTAATGTCAAAAATTGTGAAAATGGCCAAAATAAACCGAGCAATGACATGTATTTCACTATGCTTAAAATAGTGTTATCGATCAAGCAATGGGTTAAAATCAAAAACCTCAAAATAAGAGAAATCTGAAAAATAAAATAAAAATTGGAGTAAACCAATTAAATCGTGTTTCTAGTAAATTCTAAATGCTTTGAATACTTCATCCAACTCTAAAATGAAAAAAAAAAAAAACCAAAATTATCCTAAAATATTTTAAAGTATATAAAAATATAGATATCTAATGGTCATTGATTGAGTTTTAAAACTTTTGTTTTAGTCTTGTCAAACCTTCATTTCAAACATGATTGGAACAAATTATTATCATTATCATCTAAGTACTCAACAAATTATTTTTATGGATCAATTGTCTATCTGACAGTAATAAAATTTGAACCCACTTGTCGCATTTGATTTTAAAATATTTGTTTATGCATGACTAACAAATATCACAAAACAAGTATCAGTAAGAAGAGGAAATCTTTAAATAAATCATTGATTATCAAAGTATAACTCCTTGATTCAAAGCTTATAAATTGATCAGTGAGAAAGACCACAATCGTGGTTTAATATGTAAATCACAAATATATATTTTTTTTATATCAAGAATAAAAAAATTATATTTTTATCTCCCTTCAATGATCTATCGAGAATAAAAAAATATTACTCCTTCTGTCCCTTTTTTTTTTTTTTTTTGGATTTACGTGTGGGAAACTTAGACACAGTTCTACTAAAATCCCCATGAGTGAATCCACTACCCCTAGGGCACACCGAGGTTAGGCCATAGGGGCTCAAACTCACAACCTCCGTCCCATTTTAAATTTTTGAATTTTTAAGAAAGGACTCTCAAAAGACTTATAAACTTTCCAATATACTATAACTCTTCCAATAAATAAGAGATAGATAGTCAAAACAGATAGAGAGAGATAATTGAAATGGCATATCAGACAACTATTATGGGACAGTAAAAAATGTATGAGACAACTAAATTGAGACAGAACGAATATATTTTTATAAAATATTGTTGTGAAACTTTCAATTTTAATATGTAGACTCAATCTCTAATTTTTATATTCAAAAATAAAAAAATCATGCATGTATTGCAATGAAATATTGCTACATTTCATTGATAAAAAGGGATGGATCCCAAATCATTACTGAGCCCTTAGCACGTGTGAGTTAGCACGTGGTATTCGTGAATGGACTCTAACGGCCGTTTGGTACGGAGGAGAGTTAATGTAAACGGTTAGGAGGAAATGTAGGTCGAGCGTGATATGCACACATCGCTGATAGCTACTCATTTCCTCCCTTGTTCCATGTGACCATGTGAACTTGTGTGCCCTTATCTCAACCATCACTACAGTGGGCCATCAAAACAATCTTCACACCATTTATTAATATTTTCAAAATTCTTTCATTAATACAAATTATTATTTCAACCAATATTTTTTCAAATATCACCACAAAAATGTTAGTTTCACTGTCGTATCACATTATTTTGGTAATATAATTATAATAATTATAAAAGTATATATAAAAATCACATACTTAAAAATTTTAAATTTATTTTTGAAGAGTCAAACCAACAATTATAATTGAGAGACTTTAAGTTGGAATGATATTTCACTCATTTAATTATTACAAATTAATTCATAATTTAAAAGGATAGCAATCCTCCTATGTGAATTTTGTTGTTCATTTCTTTTTTTAATTTTTGATACGACACAAGCAAAGGATAAATTGACAATTTACTAAAATGCGATTACATAAAACTTGGTGCGAGGATTGCTAGCCAATTTAAAATATAAAATAATATGGAGATGAAGGGGCCTTATGTGAAGGGCAAAATGCAAACCGGATTGATCGATGACCGGTCACCCTCTGTCTTGAATGAGAGTGATGTCACGGGAACCTCACAACCTCGCATCTCCCACAGAAGGAACAGACGTACAAAATAACACATGCTCTCGAGGACCACTTTAAAAAAATGGAAAAAGAAAAAGACCAACGTCCTTTTGGTTGGGTCGATGCAGTCATGCACAGCATCCTTTTCTATGATGTACCACTTTTGTATCTTCTTCCTCACGTGTGTTGTTGCCCTTGCACGTGTCACATTTTTGTACCTTTATCAATTGTTTTAGTTGGGTAAGACATAAGCAATATGAAAGGCCTGGATGGATCACACCAAGCTGCTGCTGAACAGGGTCCACCTTCAACGATGTGGATCGTCTACCTTCTGGGCCCCACTGAAAGTTAGTTGCTAATGCAAGGAAGACCTCTCCAACTTGACATTTCTTTAGAAGTAAAATTTAAGAAATTTCATTTTATACTATTTAGAGTTTAGACAAGTCAGATTCAAGTATCTTTTTTTATTTGAGGCTACTTGTTAAAATAGAATTTTATTTTAAAATAATTTTGATTTAATGTGTTTAATGTCATTATAGCAATTAGTTTAGTGGCACATGACATAAATTATGTTTAAGAAACTATTTTAATGGAAGAAAATCATAATATTACGAATAAGAGGTTTCAATATATTCTTATGAATTCAATCACATTTATGGATTAAATATAGATAAAAGAAAAAAAATCATATCTCAATGCGGGTCATTAATTAAAAATAAGATAATTTTTTTCAATTATTCAAATAGGAGATCTACATTGCCAATGTAGAGGCTCTCAAAGGACATACTTGTTAAAACATTTGAGTAGAACTCATCCTTAAAAATCGATTATTAAGGAGATATGCCCATGCAACTTAATCTACATGCTCATAGGTGATGTAGGATATATTAACACTCTCTCACATCGTTTAAGACTAGAGATACTCAGCTCTCTCCCTCCACGTAGGGTTGGAGACAAGAACCTGATCCATCTCTCTAGTACCTTGCTCTGATACCATGTTAAAACACATGAATAGAACTCATTCTTAAAAACTGACTATTAAAGAGAGAATACCCATACATCTATAAATCTCATAATCTATAAGTCCACAGACGATATGGAACATGATAATGATACCATTGTCTAGAATATAGAACCTTATTATTACGGTTCAAGGTCATATAATATTTTCAAATTTATTGATATTGATCCACGTAGTCTATACATAGGGTTTTAGTAGGTATTAAAATAGATTTCAACTTTAGATAACTGATGATTATGTCCAAGATTTTAGTTATCCCATCAAATGTTGGCAATGGAGGTAGAAATGAAACAAGATCAAACAGCCATCCACAAGATGACTAATTTTCCACTTGTGTCACATCTAAATGCCCTAATCAATAGTACTATTCAAATGAAATAATATAAAAATAAAATATGAAAGATAGACACCATCAATTTTGAACTTAAATCAAACGAATTGAGTTATCCAGTGACATGAAAGTCAATCAATGGAAGTTACTTAAATTAACAAAGGCTTAACTAAAGAGTTTAGAGTACTTGAATTAGTATTTAGTACAGTCAATTGCGTGGCCAGCTGTTTTTTCCAATAATTTTTTTTGACTTAGCGTGCCAACAAAGTTGTTATCCATATATTTTAGTTATATTGTCTTCTTGGGGTTGTTTGTGACGTGAATTTGATAAAGTTTGAATGAGATTAATTTAAAATAGGAGATTAATAGTTGTAAAAGAAGTTTTTTTGAATGTGTATCTGGGAAACTGCGGGATACCCAGCGTAAAATCCCATGGGTGAGTTCACTATCCATAGGGCACACCAAGGTCAGGCCATAGGGGTTCAAACACGCAACCTCCCACATCTTGAGGCAAGAGGCAACCAGTTGAGTTAAATTCTTTTAGAGATTTTCTTTTAATCACTAATTTAGACGGTGTAAATTAGGCCCAATTTAATTAATATATATGAGTTGTATGTTGGTCTTTTTTATTTTTAGTTTAAAACAAAAATGAATTCTTTTTATAAAATATCCAATGAGATTTAAAATATAATACATGGCTCATCCGTGGGAGTTTTACGCTGGGTATCCCACGATTTTTCACACGTAAATTAAAAAAAAAAAAATTACAAAACACATAAAACATAAAAATTAATAATCACATTCTATAAAAATGTCTTATTTATACTAAATTCTAATTATAAATAACAAAATACTCAAACATTCCAACATAAGATCAACCACTAATCATAAGTTATTAAACTTCAAAATTATTTACAAATAAATAAATTGCATTTGGTAAAGATCCAGAATTCAACTGCTGAAAGGCTGAATTTTTAAAACACTTGTTTTTAAAACTATATATATATATATACCGAAAGATTGTTTATATATTTTACATATAAAAATATAAAATATTTCATGATAAGGATCCAACTAGGAGGACCCAATGAAGCATGTCTATACTGTGAACCCCATAGCAAATTGGACTATTTAACAAATAGACCTCAATTTAGAGATGGCCCATGTTGGGACATGTGGGTCCCATTTCATTTCTTAGTCGACCAAAGTTTGTGGGGGCCTGTCTCAATTCTCGTATATGCAGATGTAAAGGTGACTTTGACTTTGACTTTGACTTACTGTGGTACTGTGGTAAAGGGTCTTGCATGACATATCACACATGTACGTTGCTGAGAACTGAGAAGTGAATCTCGGTTCATTTTGACTGATGATGATAAATTTAGAAAGATTAAAATTTGAATGGTTGGGGTAGTTACCTTTTTATGATTAGATTTGAGTTCCAGTCTAAATTAGAAGTGAGAATTATTCTACGAATAAATATAAATCTCTCAATTTACGTACATTGGTTAAGTCAATGAGAAGTAATCTTGAATAGTCTAGAAGACTTTGTGTAATAATCAAACTTAAGTCCTCCCTTTTTTAGGGGAGCTTCTTGACCATCAGACCAACCTCCTTTAGATTAGTTCGACTATTTTTATTGACAAGTTGATATATGAGATTTGAGGTTGATTTCATATGTATATAAAGATTGATTTTTTTTTTAATGTAAGGTTGAGATATTTATATTGTTCAAAAAAACATATAGTTTTATTTTTTAAAATACTAAAAAGTGATAATATTGATTCTATTTTGAAATTAATTTAAACTAATTTCAATTAATTTAATTAGTTTAAATCAAAGCAGATAATAAGTGTGTGGTAAAAAAAAGTTGTAGATCTAAACTATATAAAACTTGATAATTTAATAAATATTATTTTTTTACAAATAATTTCTTTTCACAATTTATATTAATATTCTACATTAATATATTCATTGTTGTATGTTGAAGATTTATTTAGTTAATTAGTATGAATGATTAAATTCTCATGACTTAATTTAAATTGCATGACATTGAAAATAAGGTTTAATTTATTGATTTAAAAAATCAAATAAATAGTTTTTATTTAAATTTTTTAGTTTATCTTAGGATGAACCTTGAATTTTTTTAAAATTTAGTTAATGCTTTTAGAATAGCACCAATATATTTAAATTCTATTAAAAAAATAATTTTAAAA
The DNA here is from genome assembly GCA_022113865.1 of Chimonanthus praecox. Classification (NCBI taxonomy): domain Eukaryota; kingdom Viridiplantae; phylum Streptophyta; class Magnoliopsida; order Laurales; family Calycanthaceae; genus Chimonanthus; species Chimonanthus praecox. The sequence goes on along the minus strand of CM039090.1, from coordinate 7,742,598 downwards.
ATAAAAAATTGTCCCATTCAAAATTTATACCTAAATTCACTATTATAGGCCAAACATTGCTCCAACAGAGCGCGCGCGCGACGCTAAAGCAAAGCCAAAAGGAGTGAAAGCACGTGACGCACATGAGACAAGTTAACGTCCGAGTGCCCTTCTAAACGAGGACTTTTCACGGAGATTCTTCCAACGGCCAACATCATGCCACGTGTCAAGGAAGGAAAGCAACGTCCAACCAGCGCCTAAAATAGCTGGTGAAGATCGTTTGCGTGTGATCGTCATTTGATTCCCTAACGACGGAAAGAGACGTCAACCTCACGCCGTCATCGTGCCCTCAAATCAACGATATGGATTGGAGATATCCTCATCGATGTGACGGTGTTAGGACCTGAACAGAGATGCCATCCGCTTCCGTTAAGAGTAGCACCAGCCAAAGAAAATGACAAAATATTGGTGGGTCCCAAGATGCCATTTACCACATTGTTACGGAAACAGTGGGACCAGAAGCCCTCCAGCCTTTTGTATGCCCACTGCCGAGGACGAGGACCGCATCCCCACCACCTTTACCACTAATTAAATAATTAATTAAAACATTATTTGTATTTTATTATTTTATTTGAAAACTTATTTAAGTGGTTTAAGAAATGTCCCAGTTTTTTTTAGTCCAGTTTACCTTACAATCTTACATCATATCAAACGCAGAGAAATTAGTCATACGTGGGCCATTTTTTAGTTTAAGATAAATTAGTAAGAAAGATCTACGTCTTCATAAAATATGTATTAAAAATTGATTTACATAAATTACATATTATAAATGAATATCACTGATATTTAACAGTTGAATTTAGTCCAAAATTAATTGTAAATTTTATGATAAATTCAAATGAATTGAGATACAATTATATTGACGGGCAAACTCCAAACTATAAAACACCCAGATGTTTTAATTTAAATCCAACATTTTATAATTTTTTTTTTGTGCATTTTCACTATTAAATTAATCATAATAGATCAAAATATTCATCTAATAATTCATTTTAAATATTAAAATATCAAAGCTAATATGATTTAATGAGTCTTTTTTTTGTTGACAGTATAATAGTCTCTATGATAATTTATTTATCCATATAATTCCTTTCTATTGTTATATGACTTATTCTTTGAGGCAGGTCATCAAAACACTTGTACTTTTAAGTCCGAGCATTTGCAAGACCTGCCCATACTAGAAAAATGGAATTGAGAGAAGAAAATGAGCAGATGTGAACTCTTAGAAAAAAAATATTAATTAGTTCACAATAAATTAATTTTCAAATAGATAACTTTTTTTTTCATTCTCTGCTAAAAAAGTAGATCATTTTTCATTTGACATGGTACAATTTATTCATCTCTAACTATTGATATTGATAGTTTCATGTTAGACCTTTAGATAAAAAATATTACTCTTATACTCAATGGTAAAAGAAAATTAGTTAGCCATCTTCCTAAGCCAAATTTTATTGTGAAAGATATGCTAAACCGTTTAATTAATTATTGTAAAAGTTTCATCGGTTGATGTTACATGTAGGGGCGAAAAAATCGTCTAATATGTATCATTTTTATATATGTCACACATCGGTCAATACATACAATAATAAATTCGGCCGATACAAGCCCTTAAACAGTTATATCGTGTTGGCCAATGCAGAATGGTATTAGCTTTTTACAATTTTTTTAATTTTCTTTTTTGAAAATTTGCCATTATGATCATTTTGAGGTTAAAATCCTGCATTAGTATGACTTTAAAAAGGTATAAAGCAAGTTCTTTAAGTCTGAAAGGTATTTGTCCATTCAAACTTTTATTTTCTTTTACATTTGTCCATTTTGAAGTATTTTCATCATTTTTTTTGAGTTTTTGTTCTAAGATAAAAATAAAAAGTATTTTCAACAAAAATTCCTTAACCAAAAAAATAAGACACTAGAGAATGAGGTGAAAAGGAAAAATATTAGATTCTTATATCTTCCAATTTGATTGTTTTTATTGATTTTTTTTTTAATTCTTTTTACATTTTAAGAGTGAATAAAATCAACGATAGATATGGTGGATCTTTTATTAGAACCCACTTGGTCCACAGAAATGTCTAAACAAGAATATAACATTTAGAAGAATCACCTTGTTCGATCAATAAAATCATGTTTCTTTAAGTTCTCCAACATTTAATCACTTTAATTTATTTTTGAACCCTTAAATTGTGTATTCTATCTAAGGTCCACTTTGATTCAATGATAGTGGTTTCTAAATTTTGGTTGAAATATCAATCTTCTACAATAGTTCTACAATTTTGAAAATTCGAATCATCATTATCAAGATTTAATCAATTTAAGTCAGTTTTTCAAGTTTTACTCTCTTTTTTTCTTGTTTGTTTGAGAGGGTTCAATCTTCACTTGTATTATTAGGCTCCATCTTTTTGACATGGATTAAAAACTGTTTTAGATTTAATTTATTTGATTATTTCAATCATTATTTTTCTTCTAAAAGTTGAAAGGTTCAATAGTTGATAATTTTTTAGAGTTTTTAACTTATTGTAAAAATTAACTAAATTAATGTTGATAAGACAATTAAATAAAAATAAAATAACTTAAACAGGTTTTAATTCATCAGAAATATATATATTTTTTTTAAATCTTAAGTTCCATGGCCTAACATTCATCAATACCTCTTGAAAACTCTTTTTAAAGGACGATCTATTAATTATTTTGGCTCATTTATTTTCAATTATTAAAATTCTCACCTCTAACAAAAAAATTATATATTTTAATTGTTGGATCTGAATAAATCATCATAAAAATGGATAATAGCCTATATAGATGATGAATTGATGGAAGAAAGAGTAGGTTCATTAGTTAAGATTATCTATTTCTAAAAAATAAAATATCAATGTTATTTTAAAAGAAATTAATAGGGACACTAATTCTTTTGATAACAAAGAATATTGGATTTAAATTTTCATCCACTTACCGTCATCTAAATAATGAAAATATATATTAATATTCTTTATTATAAAAACTCCAATGCCCCCATCACTTTACTTAAATGAATGGGTGACATGAAATAAAAATTAAAATAGTTTGATGGTCTAACTCTAGTACCTGAAATGGGAGGCAGCCGTGAGGACTAAAATAAGAATATTATTAATTTATTATAATAAAATAAATTAAAAAATAAATTATGTCATGACTCTTAAAAAAGGTGATTATGCGAATCAAATCCCAATATTTCCCGGTGGAAGGAAAAAAAGAAGTGTTTAGTATGTATATTTTTTTAATAGTCCTAATCAACTCCATCATTGTCCTGTCAAATTTTAAAGTCAGGTGGTGGTGTCTTTGGACCATATCTGGACCATTCATTTTATGACCCTCATCGTTGTCATCAAATATATTAATCTGTGATCAAATGAGTGGGCATAATCAGAAACTTAGTGATTTATAAGACAACGATGAGGGTCATAATCAACAAATTTAGTGACTCGCAATTATATCAAATTATAAACTTGGCAACTGTTAAAAACATTAGATTTTCTTCATTAAGTGGCACAATATTTTATTAATTTTTAATAAAAATAATTTTTTTAATATAAATAATAAAAATATTAGATTTTCCTAGTCCGACACAATGCTAAAGTTTAGGAGACCTGTGGGATGAAACATATCAAACCCAAACATTTTATAAATTAACTTTGTGGAAATCAACAAACATCCTTGGAAGATTATGTCTCAAAATATCATGGAGTTCTTTTGTGATGCGGATATCGAGTTTGATTCGGATCCGATCGAGATTGAATCAGCCCAATTGGAGCGGATCAATGACATGGCACTCCGCAACTATGCTTGGATCGACGGTAGAAAGAGAGGGCTCCACCGAGGATTGCCACATCATCATATGGACCCCACCCGGATTACCATTGCGGGGATTAGGAAAGCTTCCATTTGTTGTTCATTGCAAGAGGAAAGAGGAAGAAAATGAACGAAGGAGAAAAGGAAAGAAGGGCAGATTAGCCTAAGATTTGATCACGCAAAACTGGAGTTCATTCGATCGTCCGACAGTTTTGATTGGATCGTCCGTTGGATTGCTTCAGATCATCTGATAGAGAGCATAATCGACTATATGAAAATCTAGTCTTTGAAAAATGATCCGGTAGAAGATTCAGATATTATCGGATTGTTAGACAGTTGTCACCTGATCATCCGATCAATGCCATAGAAGCGTTCGGATTTCCCAACTCTGTTCAAGAGCCATTGGAAACTTATCTTTCTCTCTTGATTTTGAAATTTAGCTACTTTCTTTGTTTCCTTTGAGAATAAGACCTATAAATTTAGTGCTAGGCCACCCACTGTAAACACTAGAGAAGTAGAGATTAACAAAATCTGAAGCTTTGAGCTTTGTTGAAGTTCTCTCTAAGTCTCGGGTAAGTTCTTTGCTTGGTTCTATGCATTTAATTTGGCTTGTGTTGAATTCAATTTAATTATTTGGATTTAAACTTCTACATGGTGAATTTATCTCTTGCAATTTAATTTTCCCATGAGTAATTAAACTATAATTCCGCATCCAAATTGGATCTCAGAAAGTTCAATGTTTTCAAATAGAATTTGTGACGGATTTAAGTCCCATGTATGTGTTTGATCTGTTCACCACATTTGGGATGATAATTCCATTTTCAATTTGGATTTGATTGAACATTCAATTTCATTGATGAATCTGATTCTGCTAGATTATCCTAATGAAATTGAGGTCATCTTTCTTTTCCTGTAAATTGAGAGAAGGTCCCCTTTAGGGTTTCATTGAAATCTTTGATTTGGGTTCCAAACCCAGATCTAAATTTTATCAATGGCTATTTTAAAACCCTTGTGTAAGGGTAATTTCATAGTTCCCTAATTCGTAATTCGACAAATTCACATTTGAATTTAGAGTTTGTAATTAGATATATGTCATAATTTATGAATTTGTTGAAGTAGGTTTCGTTATTTCTCATTTTAGCTTGCCAAATTTGTAGCATGAAGAAATTCAAAGTTCTAGCTAAAACAATTTCATTTATTTTAGACTAAGGTTTAAATATCGGTATTTTCATACCGAACGATATCGGCCGATACGATATGTATCGGCCGTATATACATATTATCGGCCGATATGGCCGATATTCGGTCCGAAATATCGGTCACAATATCGGCCGATATTCATAAATATCGGTTTTTTAAATTTATTTATTTATTTTTTTTTTTTAAAAAACACCGATACGGTTTTTACACGGTTTTCCACGGTTTTTTGCGGTTTTTAACTATTTTTTACGGTTCTCCACGGTTCATCACGATCCGTCAGATACGGCTTTCACGGTTTTTTTCGGTTTTTTACAGTTCTTCACGGTTCATCACGGTTCGTCACTGTTTTTTGCGGTTTTTTCACGGTTCTGATATCAGAGGAGAGAGAAAATGCCGATATCGGGATGAGAAATAAAATTATCGACCGATATTTCGGCCTGGCCGATTTTTAAACCCCTGATTTTAGATACTTAAATCAATTTATTAATAAATTATTTGCATTTCGCACTACTATTATATATAATATATATTATCAAACCTTAGTTGATTTTGTTAGAATCTATATGTTGAATTTTGGTTAATTATTCATTAATCTTGTTGATTTGTGTGTGGTTTTGTATATTCATGGGATTAATCTTATTTTCAATTTGGGGTGCGGATACTTATGTTATCTAAAAACAAACTTTAAATGATCTTAGAGCAATTTTTTTAAAAAAATTATGAAAATAATTTAAAATGAACGAATCTAAATGGAAAAAAAAAAATGTCGGATAGACAAGTAATTTTTGCACTTGAAGAGCTTTATTCTAAACCTTGTTAAAATTGCATCTAATGCAAGATTCAATCAGAAAACAATCCAAACGACAATTTTTAAAAAGATTTAAAATTTTGAAAATAGCTGATAAGTTTTGGCTATTTAAGGGCTTGTACTGGTCGTTTTTAAAATTGTGTGAACTATACAATATATATATATATATATATATATATATATATATATATATATATATATATATATATTTAAAACTGATAAATATTAGCTAAATTTTCTTAGGTAGAGATTCTCTCGCGGGTATTTGGTGTAACCCGACACGGGGTTTACTGTGTTATCCATTTTGACCTTCGAATTGACTCGCCGAAACCTTGGAATCACTTACAACGAAGGGTTCGAAGAGTTGATTCGAAGGTCAAAATGGACAATACAGTAAAATTCGTGTCGGATTACACAAAATGTCTATGAAAAGATGGCTACTATTTTCTTATGCTCTACGTTACATGTTGAGCCCTTGATTTTGCTTTTGATATGATGTGTTGCACCATGCATTTATGGATGATCCAAAACCATCCAAGACTGAACCATTTTTCCATGTAGTTGGTGCACTTTAAAAAAAAAATCAACAAATTAAAAAGTAGTGATTTGTGGGAATCCAATCATATGATACGATCTTATTAAAATATTCCCAAATTTAAGGAATCACAATAATTTCATGATGCTTCCACCATTTCTTCCTTTCTTGTCATCTCATGTCTTTCTACCTATATTATTCATTGACACACCATTAGATTTTAAATTTCAGTTCCCTTATTTTATAAATATTTTTTTTTTTTACATTTTATTGAGAAAATTCTAAAAAAATCTCGATACTATATGAGATGTTGAATTGCTTAAAAATTTATCTTAATAATAACCAAAGTTAGACCAGCCCATAAATTATTACGATTATGAAAACTAGTCTAAACCCGGTTCAGCATCAATTTTACTTTTGCCTTGTCCTTTCTTTATTGATTCTCAAGCACCTAATTCCGTATGAAAATGGATGTTTACTCATTGTTTTGTAAAAACGCCTCTGTAAATTTTATATTTATTTTCTTTATTGCTTTATCATATTATATCATATCATTTAAAAATTACATAAAGTTTCATTTTTTTTATGACCAAGATATCCAGCATCATCCGACCAATCCTTAAAGTATGTGCAAGCCTTCTTTCTTACATACCGAGTAATTCTAAGAAAAGTGACTCTTTGAAATAAAGTGAGAATCGAACTCAATACTCTATTTTTCAAGACATATATATCTACTTTAACGTTTGCCTTCCTATTCTTATAACCATTCATGTTATATGCAACTACGATATGTTGTGATTGTCTCATGAAAACATATTTTTTTTAAATAGAAAAGTTTCAGTTTGAATACTTATTTTATTTTATTTTATAATAAGTGGACCTCGCGGTCGTCATCGTCACAATCAAGGCTTTATCTTATAGTTAGGAATTAACTTTGTGTTTAACCATAACAATTCATTTAATAACAATATCATAAGGTACATCAGTGCTTGTTATCTAATAAACTTAGCCGCCTCTCACTTTGATAACATTATAGACCACATATGATCATAAAGCAGCCAAGAAACTCAGTAAAAACTGATTCGTCCGGTCTGATCGTGGTTAATGTTGGAAAGAAAAGAAACCTTTCAACTTAAGCATTATTTAAGGAGAATTAATTAGGATCATCTAAACTAACTTTGTTTGTCGAAGCTTTGGTGGCACAATCAATCACTTACAATTTGTTGGGAAATTCATATGTCAACTCAGCTGATTTTACATTCTATGAGTAATTTAATCCCAGAAAACTTTGGTTTTACTCATGACTTGATTAGTATTGAGTTAATTCATTTTGTGATTAAGGTCTAAATTGCCTTTTTCATGATGAAGAAATTCAAGATCTCCACATCTCTTCACAGTCAAATATATTAAAATTAATAGTAGGAGACATGATAACAAATATCACAGTTAAGCCATGGGTCATTTGGAGCAGGGGTGCAAATATCGGCCGATACATATCGTATCGGCCGATATGTATCGATTTTCTAGTAGTGAATATCGGCCGATATATCGTTATCATCCGATATTCACAATGTTGGCTGAAATATCGGCCGATATAGGCTGGAGAGAGAAAAATATCGGTCGATATATCGGCCGATAATGATATAACGGTCGATATATCGTTTCGTCCAATATATCGGCCGAAAACAAATTTTCAACCCCTGATTTGGAGTTTCTCTCTCATTGATATGCACCATTGATAAGTTTTATGCATGAACTGTACTATTGAATAGAAAAGAAATGAGCACATTCTAAGGTGCATCACAAATATCGTTCTTAAGATTTTATTGGCTACTTGTAATAAAGAGATATTTTTAAATTTTGGGATTTTTATCGAGATATCATTGAAAATATCTCATGAAAATATTAAATATAAATTGAAAATATTATTTAAAATTGAAATAACCATTAATAAATTTATTATTGAAGTAAAAATATATTATAAGAAAGAAATTACTTTGGTAATTATCTAATAATGCAATATATAATTTAACATCTAACTTTTTTTGAATCATAAAGTGCTATCCAGTGCTACATAAATTTATTACTAAATACTGTCATCGAAGTTAACCAAAAAATTAAACTAAATTACCAACGGTTATTATTTAATTTTTAAAAAAATCCATTATTAGTACAATGTTATTGGATTTTCATGACATGATCACAATAATACTAGATTTTAGTAATATTATCACAATAGTAAAATCCTGATATTAATAGAAAATGGGGAGGGAACCATCATTTTGTTAGGACCTGGGTATTCAAACCAAAAGTGATTCCAATCTAAACAAGTGGTATAAGAGTCAGGTCTCAAGTTACGTCCCGCGTGCTCAGGAGATCTCCTATACAAATGGGAAGGTTAGCCTCGTTCAAAGGGAGAATTGAGATCAAAAGATTTATAAAAAGCTTGAGTTATTTCACCTAACAAGCGAGTCTTTTGAACTAAATACGTAAGTCCTAACACATTGAAATTTGGGCAAATGAAGATCTAATCATGTCACTAATATGAATATGTTAACCTAATCACATTTGGCAGCATGGAATCCCGTAGGCTACAAGAAACCTAAGACTTTCTCTTGGACAACTTTGGCACACTCTTTTGTTGTGGGGTACAATTTCTCTTAAGGTTAAGACAATATAATGCTACATGGTATTTTAATATGAGCTCTCATATCCAAATTGCTTCTTTTGTTATAAAAAAATACTAATCATCACCTAATGATCTTAGAATTTGCTAATCTGACATCTTGATACTATGTATGACACCAAACACCTATAAATATGACATTTTTTTATATCTATAGCTCTAATCCCCGTGAGTCTCTATGCACCAAACACTTGGTTTGGATGATTCATCATCTTCTCCTATTGGTTTAGAAAGTTGACACAAACATAATGACATAATTAAAAAAATACTGATTCATTAAAATAATGCTAAGCCTTTTATTTTTCAAAGTTGCCAATCATGTCACATGAATGACAAAAGATATCTAGGCCAGTATTCAGTATATGTTTATAAGAAAGGAAACTAGTCTTGTTTATACAAGAGCTCTAAGTATCTGCTTCGGTCATGTAAGAGATATCATCCTCAATAATTTAACAAGTTTAGGAGTCACTAAATAAATACTATACAAGAGTAAATTATTCATTAGACCAAGTAAATTGTAAAAAGAAAAGTCTACAGCGTCTTATTAAATCCCCTTGACCCATATTTAAAAAAAAAAAAAAAAATTTAAATTGGGGTAATCCAATACCTTAAAAAAGAAAGAAAGCAAAGAAGGGGACCCACCTGAAGATGCATTTCCACTTCTATGGTCCCCTTGGCAAGCCATCCTTGGCATCCCTTTCCAGCCCTTTCAATCAAATTTATGGACCCCCACATCCTCCTATGGGGCTGTCACTTCTTTTCTTCTTTCCTTTCCTTTCTTTTCCCTCTGCACTAATTTTTAATGGGCCATTTGGCACACCTGTGATTGATTAGTGGGGCATGGGACTTGACCCGCATAAGAAGAGTGAATTAAGTCATCTTTCGTAGATAAGATTACATGTGTGTCTCTCAATAGGTAAATTTTAACATTGGAGATTCTATATCTAGAAGATTAAAGTAAATCCGTTCAGATTAATATCTTATCATTTGTGTTAGGTTTTGTGGAGCTTTATTATCAGATATATTTTGTCGATTCGATTTCATTGCCGCGGGTTGAGTTCACTGGGGTCACAGGGGACAGCACCCCTTGTTTGAGGGTTTGGGGATGATTTTGTAATTTTCTCATTGCACCTTTTGTAATCCTTAATGAGTGCAGTATATAATGTTTCTTTTCGTGAGAGACATTAGTGCGAATATGTAACGAGAGTAAGAGTCGTTTTTCCTTCAATTTCTTGCCTTTGAGTATAATGAATTTGGTGTTGAACTCATGAGCATACCGAAAGGGAACCACGTAAATCTCTGTGTTGCGATTTGATTATGTGGGTTGATTTCTTTGTTCTTTTTTTCTTTTCTATATTGTTGTTTTTCTGAGGTAGAAATGGAGATTGGAGAGATTAGTCATTTCTAGAGGAAAAAAAAGGTCTAAGGGGGTTTTTAGATCCACTTATTCCGGATATCTCATAGCTAAGAATCTCTTATTTTTCTATATATTTGTTTCTAATCTACTACATGCCAAATGCTTATTTAGCTTGGCTTGAGATCCATTCGGAGGATCAAGAAGTTGAAGGCAACAACCAATGAGAAACATGATGCTGTAAATTAATATCAGTTGTTGAGTTACAAGCTTGTTAGCACGCAACCAATGTTAGTTCACATGATTTCTCACCTTAGCCCATCATTCTCTCTTATGCTTCCAAGAGTATTATTATCACTTGGTTTCTTTCTTTTCGTCTTTTCTTTTTTGAAATAAATCGGTCGCTGAGATTTCATTATCACGCCTAAGAGTAGACATTACAACCAGAAGATTAGATTTTATCTGTGATAAATGTTGTGACACTTACATCCTACCACCCAGTCCACAAAGCTTTTGGACATTGCATTTAGTTTCTCTTTTGGCCTTGTGGCGAAAAGAAAGATTAAGATGGTTGTAGAAAAGATAATACAAATATCATAGAATAACACGAAGATTAACGTGGAAAACTCTTAAGAGAAAAAACCACGGAGAAAGAGAGAAATGTTGTTATGTTGTATATCTCAATTACAGCAGTTGTGCATTTATAAAGAAAATAAAGAAGAGACCTAACTGAGTCAAGAGTCCCACTGTATTAGGAGTCTCAACCCTACTCTAACTCTTTTGCCCACTTGCTGTGGCATCAACAGCAAGCAGTATACGTCACATAATACCAAATTTGAACTCTCTTCTTCTTCTTCTTCTTCTTCTTTTTTTTTTTTCTTTTTGATAGAAGAGACCAAATCCTTATCAAAATAATGAGGAACATTCCATCTTTCACTGTAGTATGGATGTGAGAAGTGGGTCTGAATCTGTTCTAAATATGATTTGATTCTAGGACAAGTCGCCTTACAAGGGCTTTGAGGACTATCTTGTAATCTGCTAGGTATGGTACGAAAACTTTATTAAATAAATGGGGATTGGCATTTTCTTTGAAAGCTACAAAAGCTATGAATCCTTTGTTCTTATAAAGGTTGTGCCCTTAGTTTGAAAAACTGAGAAAAATGATATGTTCTGGTCAATTTTATTCTATATATTCCAATACAAAAAGCTCCAAAACATCCAAACCAAAGCTTAGTTACTGGGACATTCCTCTGAAATACCTATGCTTTTTTGGTTTCACCTCTTTCAAATATGTTTCTTACATATATATAGTCAACACTCCAGACAAAATACTTGAAAAAAAAGTGATATATATACACCATTCAACATATTATAAAGCTGAGCATTTCATACAAATTATTTTAATTCAATTTTATACAATTTAGTGAAAAAAGAAAAATTCAAAAATCTACCAAGATACAAAGGATGAGGCTTTGGTGGTGGTGGTGGTGATGATGATGGCCTTTATGATGCATTTAATAGTATGAAGTGCTAAAGAAATATTTGCTGTTCCTCCCAATTATTCTGGTTCAAAAGGATTTAAAGGTCAAGTCAATTCAGACTGTTTGAGGGACTAAGAGAATAGTTTTATGAGCTGGGCCTAGGTTTGAGGCCCATACGTAAACAAGCAATCTTGGATTGAGTTTTCTTATAGGCCCTGATGGTTAGTTGGCACCATGGTTATATGGCTTTGTAAAACTACATTGGCTTCAAAGTTCAGCTTGGACATTGGTCCAACCATCTGCTCAGGACATTACATAGTAAACCAGACCAAATTTTGGCCTTACATCCTTAACCTTGCCACTGAGCCACGGTTGCAACTCAGCCTTATCTAGCCTTCTCTATTAAGTAGGGAAGATGTGTTATTACTAGGTATCCAACCCAAAAGACTAGCCTATTAAGTGAAGTGACCCAAGTCCAATACATATTGCAGATCCTCCTCTTCACTAACCGATGTGAGATTCATTTGGCTGGCTCAACAATCCCCCCTCGAACAAGGCTCTCTGACGGATAGAACGTCGATGGCCATCCTGTTTCGCGATCTACTTAGTCTACATGCATAGCTCTGATCACAATTGTTATCACTGGATATCCAGCCAAAAAGACTAGTCCATTAGATGGAGATACTCAAATCCAATATATATCACAATCCTTCTCTTCACTAACAGACGTGGGACTCGTTCAGCTGTCCAACAAGATACACTCCTAACTTGGGTTTTGATGGTAGCTATGAATATTGACCATGGAGGTGAGATTAGTCCCTTTTTTCTGGTAGCTGAACATTGGCCATCTGTGTGTCAATCCTCATACGGCTAAGATTTGCCCGAGTGTTGATGCACTATGTCAATCAGATGGACAATCTGGATCACTTAAAGATGAGCCGACAGCCCGACATTTAGAGTTTACTAATTGATGAAAAATCAAGAGACCCAGCTTGCAGTCCATTTTGAAGCTTAATGAAGGACTAGCATCCCACATTGTCTGCTTAAACTTTAGGACCACAGAAACACACTAGGCTCGATCAATCGAGGGGACCAATGAATACCACTAGATAAATATTCTCAAAATAATTGGGTTCCATATCATTGGTGTGTCATAATTGTACAATGTTATGATGGCAGCAGCTATCCTCCTACCAAGGCAGTAAGTATGCTTGACTATATATCGCAGATTTAATCTCTCTCGAACTAACTTTGATATACGAGGTTTATAGATAATAGCTTCTTGTATTCATAGAGATTAATTCCATCTTCAATGTAACACTAACTTTGATACGTGAAACTTACAGGTAGCTTCTTGTATTCATAGAGATTGGTTTCATCTCCAATATAACGCAAAGATACTTTCGGATAGTAAAAGAAATATCACCTGCACCATGTTTGCATCATGGTGTAAAACAAGTTAAATTTTTTTTAAAAAAAAAAAAAAAAACCATGTAATAGCTATGTAACTTTTTGAAACTTTATTGTGGAAAAGTGATTTGGAATGAGACGTATCATACCCCAGAGATGGAAATCATTGTTTTGTTTTGTTTCTCATGTTGGAATGTTGTGCCCTTTCGGATCCACAAAGCTCAGAGAAGTAATAATTCATGTCTTAAAAGGAAATAATTTGAGGCGAAATTGTGTTTGGATGGGACCCTGGAATTTTAAAATGACTTGTTGGATTAACAATGTCTTTGTCAAATCAAATAACATCATAATTCCATCCTTAGCTTCTTAATTTTATGATTACAAGGAGACTGGAGTCTTGAGTGGAGTTGCTTTAAGAAACTGAGAGAAGTTCTTAAAATAAAAAATCTTGCTTATATCCGACTCTGATTACTATAATTTTATGCCTAAGCTCTTTCCCTCTACGTGGGTCACTCATCAATTTTATTAAATATAATATGTCAATTCATCAGTATCACTATAAAACCATAAAATAGAGAAAATAAAAATAAAAATAATAAAGAGAGACGAACACATTTATTTAAATGGAAAACTTCTTATATTAAGAGAGAAAAACCACAGGGATATAATTTAAATCCATTATATAAGAATAAGATTTTATAAGATTACAAGTATACCTTCTCAAGACACTGTTTTAAAGATCACCGTCTTAAATATATGTATAAAAGAAAACACTCTTCTTTATTACTCTTTTGATTGAAGAGAAAAGTGGAAAAAAATACAAGATCTTTCAATTTCTCCAACTAACAAAAGCAACCGACAAATGAGTTTATCTCTCTCTCTCTTTAACTCTCTCCTTCTACATCTAAAAAAAAATTAAAAAAAATAAAAACCCATTAGGGCACACTAACTGAAATGATGTGGGAAGGGCTCATTTGCTGTTAATAGAAGATTAGCATCTGTTAGAGCAGCGAAACTATGGAGGAGAACTAAAACTTTATATAGGATTTTGATCACTCCACTTAAAAAGCTAGTCTTTTAAGCTAGATACGCAGTTTTTGCAAGTTCTATCAGACCCATGTCTCAAGCTTCTCATATGGAATTGAGGGATCTCTTAGTCAAATCAGATGACTGGCGACGTTCTATACACCGGAAAGCCTCATCCAAAGAAGATTGTTGAACAGCCGAACGAGTCCAACATTAATCGAGGATATCTAGAGACTATTTGAGTCACTCATCTAAAAAAACTAATATTTTGATGGCAAAACCCTAGACTTCGTTCTCTTTACCAAATGCATTAGTTTTTCACCAAGAAGTACATGGATCTTTTCCCAGTGTTAGAAAGCATTTTCTTCTAGGTGTATCTCCCATTTAAAAAATTGATTAAAATAAAAGAGGATGTAGCTCAAGAAGCGGGAGGTTGTGGATTCGAGCCCCCATGGCTTAACCTTGATGTGTCCTAAGGATAGTGGACTCACCCGTCGGGGTTTTACACTGGGTATCCCACATTTTCCCACACATATATTCAAAAAAAAAAGATATCAAAGATAATTAAGGTGTTTGTCTTCCCCAAATAGTAGTTCAACCCTAAATGTCCTCAACTCAGTCAATGGTGGACAATTTATTGTGTAGCACATTATCATGTGATGTGGGGCTGAAGATGGTGGTACATATGATGATAGTGAGTAGCATTTGTCTTAGCATCGCTCTTTTCTCTTGTAATCTTTCACATGGGTTGTAAAGCAAATAGTGCAGAAGAACCTTATCTGAGTCTAAGTCATTTTCCAATCTGTACCTTAAAACCAACCAACCAACATTCTCCTGGTATGCTCCTCAATTTATCCATCATCCATCAGTCAGTAACTTAGAGTTTGATCTTCATTTCATTGTTTTTCCCTGTTATGTGAGATAAAAAGGAAGGAGAAAAAGGAGAGTAGACCACAGCCACACCTTTTCGTGATGGCCTTGTCGATAAGGACACAAATTATTAAAGTTTAGCACTTTTAAAATCAATGGCTCGGTGGGGTGATGTGGACCATCTCATCTCATCTCAGGCTGAGGAAAGATTATAAGAGGGTGGGTGGTCCTGTAGAGGCAGAGGCAGTGCTTGGCAGACAAGGGTGGTCAGGTGCCATGTGGGTGGACCTGTGGTCCATTTGCTTTCATGCAACACGTGTGGAGGCTCTAGGGCCACTTGTCCTGAGGATAGAGCTGCCAGCCTGGTGGGGGAACTTGCCTGGGTCCCCTAGACCAAGCCATGGCACGTGGGAGTTATGAGTGCATGCAATCCATGGGACCCACCCCCTTTTAAGGGGGCCACACCACAGTTAACCAACTTGCTCTTCCATGGCTGGTTTCCATTGAATCTTGGATGCATCTCTCCAATGTATTTATTTGGGCTGTGTTTGGGTTAGGGGTACTCCAGATAATATGAAATTTCTTATGAGGAAAGGATTTTTTAGAGGAAAAAAAAGTAAGAAAATTACTTTTTTACCTTCATCCGTTAATTATCGAATAAGGGTAACGAGAGATAATCCTTAATTATCTTTACACCCACCTCATCAAAACGCAGCCTTGATTTGATGATTACGGGGATGCAACGGTTGAGATTCATTTCACTATTAATGACTTATTATTTGTCTACTATTTGCATTGGTTTTATTTTATTAATGATTGAAACTCTCGAGTTCCGTATTAACTATTGGAATCAGTGAAAATGGAATGTAATAGACTAGGGCAATCTGGACTTTGTCCTAATTATTCTATTTAATTCTCACTCGTTCCTAAAATCAGTTGAGTCATATGAGTTAGGAAAAACAGAGTCATTTAAATTTTTATCCTGAGGAATTGAAAAAAAATATCATTTAAAAATTCACCCTTAAAAAAAGCATTGTTAAAAGAATTGCATACATATCTTCTTAAAATAGAAATTGATTAATGAACTAGTTTTGTTGGAATTTAACTATTGATTCAATTTGATTGAAGAACATGATGTATAATCAAAAATTTCAGTTATGAAGTACAAAGGCATTTTTATATTGGAGAATTTACGAAGATAGAATGAAATTGTTAGAGGTTGCGGGTTCAAGCTCACATGGTCTAACTTTGGTATGCTCTATGAGTAGTGGGCTCACCCGTGGGGGTTTTATACTGATATCCCGCAATTTCCCACATGTAAATTAAAAAAAAAAAAAAAATCATGAAAATACATGTTTTATAAGTAGTTACATAAAAATAGCTTCAAAAGAGGTCACACCTCATTTATCAAATTAAATAGATAGTATGCTAAAATTACACTATAGATATACTCAATAGTATAAAAAGTAAATTATTAAAAAGATAATCATAAAACATGATTTCATTTTAATTGCCACGTAGAAGAATATTAGAGTTTAGAGTGGGAGTGGACCACCCCTCTGAATTTAATGAGCCATTTACATGGGGGCCCAATAAAGGACAGTTCAGAATTTCATGCTTGGACTCATTCAAATGGCTCTATTAATTTAACCTGGTTAGCCTCGTCTCAGTAACTGAACCAATGTTTTTCAAGTCTAAAATCTTGAGCTTCTGAATGATTGAACTTTGTTGAGCTGGGCTCTCAATCTAATACTCTGAGTTCCTTATGTTCCAGGCCCAATCTCTTCGGCTGAAAAAGCCCAGCACCATCTGTTCCACAGTTGCAATCAATAATCCTAACCAAAATGCTTATTGAACAAGTTTGGGCTAATCATGGGCCAGCTTGGGCCAGGCTGATATGTGCTTGAGTTGAGCTTGTTCATTTGATGCAAGCCTCAGTTCTCCTGAAAGCCTGAGAGGGTTTTTCTGCCCTACCATAGCTGCTTGTCTAAGTGAAAGTCATGCCTGACCCCGCCTATGAGGAATCTTCTATACTGGGATTGTAAGTTAGTATTCAAATATTTTTTAATATGGTTTTTTGAAAATTCAACATAAATTAATGGGCCTAGAGCTTGACTTCTGTTAAACAAAATTTTGAGCCATGCCCATCCAGTGCAAAGGCTCAGTCTTCAAGCCCAAGCCTAACCCTACTTACAAAAAATGCTTGACAAGATAAAAAAAAAAAATGGACACATGAGATAGTAGAGTGGCTAACAATATGATTTATGATAGGATTAAATGGAGATATGAAACTTGCAGAGCTGACCCAGATAGATGTGTGGTGAGAAGAGAAGCTCACAAACAATAGACGAAAGAACAAAACACAGATCAATCATACACAAAGACATAAGGATTTACGTGGTTCCCTTTTGATACGTCCACATGTTCAAACCAGATCCACTATGCTCAAATGCAAAAAGAAGAAGAAGAGACGGTCGTGCCTATTATAATTTTCGCTCTCTCTTCTCTCTCATGAAAAGAGAAGATAAAACATGCAGACAGAGAAAGTGTTCAACTTTTGGCCCTTCACCAACCGAAGAGAACCGAGGCTGTTTGGCTAAGGTCCTTGTTCAGAAGTTGCATTTGAAATTCACATCAAGCCCATCACCTGAACATGTATGAGGCAGATGTCTTTTTTCCACTTCACAGGGATTTAGGCTACCTGGGCCTTGTGTTCTCACAGAAAAAACTTATATCCATATATGGGAACCAGCAAATGTCTGCAGAAATAGCCCATTTCTCTACATCCAAACATATGGAAGTTCGTATGGAGGACTGTAGATAGTCTGGGTTAGCAAGCCTTCCTTATACAAGTCCATTAGATGGCCTGGCCCATCTGGCCCATCTGGCCCAATAAATTCAAGATTTACTCCATTAGTCCATTGGCAATGGACTGAAACATGAAATGCATTTTAGAACTGTCCGTAGAATCATGGCATGGGTGGATGGAAGTGTGGAACTCAAAATTCAACTTTGGATGGGCCAGATTAAATTATGGTTGTTTATCGATTAGGTCAAGGTCTTGAAAGTCTAAATTTTAAATGGACCCAATAATTCATTATCAACAGCCTAATAACCATCTTTAGATAAGACTTGGCATGTTTGTATTCTCCATTGGTTGGGAAATGTGATCCAATGATATCCACATTGGTGTAGCTCAACTGGTTACCTCACGCCTCAAGAAGCGAGAAGTTGTGGGTTCGAACCCCTTGGCCTAACCTTGGTGTGCTCTAGGGGTAGTGGACTCATCTGTGGGAGTTTTATGCTGGGTATCCTGCAGTTTTCCACACTAAATTAAAAAAATAATAATGTGATCCAATGATCTATGCAATCTTAGCTTGGATTGAGCATGGAAGAAAAATCAAACTCTTTTTTTTTTTTTTCTGTAGAATCACAAAATTAAACTATAATGGGACCTTGTAAAGAAAAAAAAACTAAAATTGAAAAACTGAAAACGAAAAGAAAATAGTTTTCAATTAAAATAAGAGATTCTTTGACAAACCATATTGGCAAATTGAAGATACAAATTTTTTAGAAAACTAATTTAAAGATTAGATAAATTATATAAGAATGAATAACATTGAAGAAACATAAAAAGGAAATCAATTAATATATAATTGATTTAATCTTCAGCTAAGAGTGAGTCTCTCTCAATTAACATATAAAAAAAACGACTGTCCCTTTAGCAAGTAAAAACTTGTTAGCCCGAGCCCACACACACAAGTCCAAACAGAAACTGTCATAGAAAAGTTACATATGAGCAAAATCAATAGTTGGTGGATATATAAAGATAAACAAAGCGGTAATTTTATGTGTGTTTGAAAAAATTATATAAGAATTTTAATTTTAAAGTAATTTTTTTTAAAAAATAGTTTAAAATTTTCTCAATATAAATCATAAAGAAATACCTTTTTTTTCAGAAAATCTACAAAGCACACATTCAAGTAATAAATAAATCTTGAATACTTTGATCATATACGTTTGTAAATGAATTCCGATACTGATAGGAAAATCTTTTCAAGAAAGTGGCCTGGTAAGAATTTACATAAGGAAATCTTGGTGGTTAAATGGGTTGATTAAGGGGTGTAACTAGGGTTGGGTGGGCCAGATTTTGGATTTGCCCAAACTTGGTCTCGAATTGCAATTAAAGAGCCGGAGCTCAAGCTCGACCCTTGTGTTGACCTGAATTAGTCAAACTCGAGTTAGGCCAAAATTTTATCTGTAGGACTGGAGCCTAATTTCAAGCAAGAAATGTATGTGTGGGCTTATCAAGCTTATTTGGGCCTAAAATAGAAATTTTTATATTATTCTATTAAAATATAAGTTGTATATCATATAAATTTTACATTTATAAAACTACTAATTAGAAAACATTAGATAATTCGTTGCTCAATTTGGGATTTTGAACCAAACTTGTACTATGTATATTGGACTCGACTCCTGAATTCTAATCTAGGCCCAACATCTAAGATAAAAAAAATGAGCCTGACTTGAGTGCATGTTAATCCAAGTCCAAAATTATTGGGTTTTTTTAAGCTTAATTGGGCCACGTAACTCATTCAATAAATGGGTCAAGTCCAATAAACACATGTTCAAGGTGTTTAAGATTTACTGGTCAAGCTCCTGAAGGTTTATGCTATAATTTTTTTCAGGAAAGCATTTCCTTATGGGCCATGTAGATAATTTTTTTGAGTTGTTTTCTAGAAAAATTTAGCTTTGAGAATCTACATTTCTAGGAAAATGTGTACGAACAAAAGTGGAAAAATCAAATTTCCTTTGGAAATTTTGTGCAAACAAATGTACCCTTTAATAAACTTGTTGACATGATCCAATTAAGCTTAAATGAGTTGATTTAAGTTGACTCATTTTAAATGGATTAACCTAATATGACTAAGATTAAATGAATTGTCCCAACTCAACCTATTTACAACATGGGTTAACCTAACTGGTCCTGACCCAATTATAAAATGAATTCACCTGATTCAATTCGACTACCAAACTTGAATGTGTGGACTCAACTTGGCTCATCTATTAAATTTTTAACCAGTCAAATTCATACCAAAATTGACTCACTTATTAAATAGATTGGCCTAACCAAAACAATCATAAATGGGTTGATCCAACCTCTACTAGAGCTAAATCTCTATTACATGAGTTTATTTGATTCAAAGTACCCAAACAAGCTTTAAAGGGTTCATGCAACCTTTGGTTCATTTAAATGGTTGATCCAACTCAACTTTCACTTATTGCGAACTATTTATTAAATAATTTGACATTATTCAACATGCTCAACTTATTAAATCGGTTGGCTCGACTCAAATAATTTTAAATGGGGTCAATTTGACCCATAGCTAAGTAATGTGATCTAAGTACCTAACAAAACTTGAATGTGTGGACCTACTTGACATATGTATTATAAAATAGACCCAATCCAATAGTTACCAATCTTGTCTTGAATATATAATGAGTCACCTTTAAGGTGCAACTTGCATAGGGTCTAATTGTAGCATGCATGAAAAAACTTAAAAAAAAACTGACTCGGGTAGGTCAAGGTTATTTTTGGGCCCAAAATGTTAGGCCCGAATTATAATTTAGGTTAGGTTGCACTGAGTACATGAAAACTTGAGTTTTTTCTTTTAAAAAGCTCAAATTTGAGACACATTTTGTAAAATCTAATTTTCTTTAAATGATATTTTGTATAATTTATTATGTAATATATAACATAGTTTATAGAATAATATAAAAGGAATTCCATTTTAGACCTAAAGGAGTCTGAGCTCGCCAACAAATACATTTTGGGTTTGAAATTAGGTCTAGACCTTACAAATACAATTCAAGCTTGGTTTAAGTTTTAGTTATCGGGACCCAACTCAAGCTTGGCCTTTTAATTACAATTTGGGCTCGAACTTTACATGTCCAAAACCTAGGACTTGACCCATTAATCAATTAATTTTTCTTTATATAGATTAGTAGTAAACAAACATAAAATATTTTTATTAGAAAGTAAATTCCTACTAATCCATTGCATTAAGAATTTTTTTCTTTGGAATTCAATTTCTCATTGAAATTCATATATTCCAAAAAATCAACAAAAGTGCCCTAAATTTGGAAATAATATATCAATTAAATATAAATAAATTTTACTCCTATTTGTTTATCTATCTCATTAAATGCAATAAAAAATACAAAATTTATAAAAATCACATAGTAAATATAAAAACATCACCCAGTTCACACGTGTTGTCTTTCATATTTTTTACCCATGTTAACGGTCAGCCGTACAGACACCCGAGTTTTATTTCTTTACACACCCGATTTCAAAAAAATGAGTGAAATTACTATTTTGCCCTTCTTTTTTAAAGGAAAAAACGATTGTCCGCATCCTCGACTGATTGGCAGGGAGGCGGTTTCTCAACCTATTTTTACAAACAATGTATTCAAATTCATATATTCTGAATTTTAATAATTCTGGGACTGATTTTAAGTGAAAATGGTATAGTTTTGGACTTTAAATATTATACCCAAAGAATTAAGAGGGAAGACCATTTTTTCTTAATTCTTTGGGTACAATTTTTTAAGTCCAAAACTATACATTTTTTACTTAAAATCAGTTTTGAAGTTCATAAAATTCAGATTAGATGAATTTTGATACTTTTTTTTTTAAAAAAAAAATCGATCGAGAAACGGCCTCACTTGAATCTTTGTTAGAACGAACCAAACGGTCGTTCGAAGGATACATAAAATCGTTTTTTCCTTTAAAAATGAAGGTCAAAATGGTAATTTCATCTATTTTTTTTTTTTAAATCGAATGTGTATAGAAAGAAAATCCGAGTGTCTATAAGGTTGGCCCATGGTAGCCCATTTATATTTTTAGTAAGGTGTTTAAAATGTATATCCCAATAAAAGTACTTCCTATCGTAGCTCTTTACAATTTTAAATACTCTTTAATTAATGAAAAGATTTTTTTTAGTGTTTGCCATTGAGATAGAATCATAGAAGATTCAAGCAGCTTTTGTAATTGTTGAATTTCCAGAGAAAGGGGATAATTTGTAAATTATCCATGGGATTGAAGGCTAAATTTAAGCCGATAAACACGAGGGGAGGGGAAGTGATCTATGCACTCACATTTTACTGATGGTGCACTCTTTCAATTTTGTCCTTCACCCACCTTTTCTCCGTTTCTATATTTTTTACGTGAAGGGTAAAATTGGCAAAAACAGAGTGCACCATGGGTTCCGGGGGGTGCACCTTTTCCCAAACATGAATATGATCACAAAGGAAATTATACAGAAATCCTGTTCTAGCCGTTGATTTAGAACACGATGACCAAGCGCCCCTTCAGAGCAATTTCGTTTCCTCCGATCTAGTTCCATGTCCGACTTGCCTTTTTGGATGCGCAGTAATATCAGCAGTTTCCTCTTTCGTAAGTCTCCCGAACGATTAAAGGGACAGATGCCGTGGAAAGTAGACCAGTCCACACAAAAATAACAATAAAGAAAAGAAGCAGAGGAAGAAGAAGAGGCTTATTTTCTTCTGTTTACACTTGAACACCACCTTTACTACGCGTATACGTTTGGTGAAAAGGGAGACCACTTCCAAAACAAACTAAAAAAATCATTTAAGAAACGTTATGCCCCGAAAACGCTTCTTGCTTTATTTTCAGAAAGTTCCTTCTTCGATGGATTCTTCTCAGATTGAGTGACATGAAAGACGCTTGACGGAGTCTGTATAAGCTTTTGTCAATCCAGACGTTTTTATGATCTGGGTTTTCTCTCATTACATCATTCTTTTTCCGGATTCAACGAATTTCTGAGGTGAGTTACAGAAATCTAATTCAATTTGCATCATTTTATTTAGGTTTGTAATTTGAGTTATGAATACCACCCATTGCGATTAAAGGACCCTACTAAATATTCTCATGGATGAAAATGCATTAGCTTAAATTAACGTCTTGCATTGGGTTGTAGTTAAGGTTATTTTTGTCAATTGGAAACTATGGTGTGCCTTTCACAAAATAGACTGCGTCCAAGTCTTAAAACCTTTATGAATTTGATGAAAGATAACCCCAAGAATGAGTCTGTTTCCTTCTCATTTTATTTATTTATTGTTATTATTATTATTATTTGTTTTAGCTGCTAACTCCAGAAGCATCATTGATGATACTGACATTGAATTGGAGTTCTGAAAATCAACATCTTTTAGAGTTGGGTTTGAATCTGGTGCTTGCTTTTTAACATGGGGACTTCCCTCTAGGACCAATCAAAACATGCCACACTAGCAAAATACAAAACAAAATTTGTAGCATAGGCAAACTTTGGATTTTTTGAGTTACATTTGCTTTGTTCCATTTTGCTGATGTAGCATGTTTTGATTTGTTATAGAGGGGATGTCCAGGAATTTGAAGCGAACACTAGATATGGACTTCATTTGAGTTATGAAGTTTCATATCCTCTGTTTGCTGTTTTTTGTGAAATGGATATCCTCTGTTTGCTGTTAATAAATGATTATTTTGTTTCAGATTTTTCTGTAGATTCACTCTTGGGGCTTGTATATCATGAAGGAAGCTCCTTTGAAGGACTAGAAAAAGACATAATTTGAGGCATCATTGTAGATTCTGAAGCATTAATAAATTTATCCATTTCTTCTAGTTCTACTTTCAGAAGGCAGTATGTTTCTTTACATTTAAAAATTCTTTGGGTTCAATTGTGTTGACGTCTTTCTAATATTGTTTAACCTGTGTCTTTGTTGTTGAAATTTATGCTATTCTTGCAGGATCGTTTTCAAAGGCCACATAGACATAAAAGCGTCGTATTATGGGTTGGCTGAGTAAAATTTTTAAAGGCTCTACTCATAAAATCTTGGAGGGGAATTGTGATCGGACGTACACAGATGATTGGGTTCAGAATGAACGTCCTAATTCTTTGGTAATTTCTGAGTCTGGTGATGCCAAAATTCTCTTTTATTGCACTCAATCAACTCTCATTTGATGCTGTTATCCATTTCCCTCACACCTGGGTCATATTTGCTGTGTGTTGCAAATTGGTTTTGGCGAAATGAGAGTTATCTGTTCTAACAGGCACTTGTGGGTGGAAACATGGCCTTAAAATGGGAACATGCATCACGCCTTTTATTCCTTCTGACTTTTTTCTGCCAGTGACAATCATCAAAACCAGTTATCCTGCCTGATAAAAAACTGATGGATAACCCTCTTTTCTTTCAAAATAACTTCTTGCATTTGGGCAGATCCAAATGCAAACTTGGCCCTAGAGTAGGACACCCTAAATTTTGAGATGGTGTGTGATTTTGGACAGAAAATGCAGTTCCATTAGGTGTTCCTTAGGCACTGACAGAAACTATATTATCTTGTACTCTTTGTTGTATTCCTCCTAAAGATTAATCTTTGGTGTTTATTTCCTCAATCTATTGTATTGTTGCTAGGATAGCATAATTCTATTGTATTTTTTTTTTTATTGAATGATAACATAATTCTATTGAATTTCTGTCTATTTTTCTTCTGTTTTAAGTAAATTTCTGATTAGTCATTTCATTATAGGATGCCTTGTCAGATTATGAAAAGGAAGATATAGATCATGCAATTGCAATTTCACTCTCAGAGGAAGAACACGAGAAGGCCAATGTCAGTGGTGAGTGAAATATCTTTTTAAATGCTTATATGAATAGATTGCAAACAATGTTCCTTTAAAATTCTCCCTCAAACTTTATTGATGCAGTAAGGGAAGTGGTTTCATTTCAGCTGTTGAGTTTCAAATTGCTCTCCTTATTACTTTATTTACCCCCTCGATCTGTTTAATGTTGATTGTTTTAGAGAATCAAACTGTGCTTGAAATTGACTCATGGTATGATGCAAATCATGTAGAGCAAGTTTTGCGTAGCAATGATATGCAAGCAACAATACACAGAACTTATGGTAGAAGTCATAAGTCATATCTGATTCTAATATTTATTAATAAACAAAAGATATTGATTTTTTGTTTAATATGATAAAGTTGAAGAAATGGAGGAGAAAATGAGAAAAAAAGTAGAAAGGAGGGAGAATTAAGATATTTCTGAAGATGTCATGCCATCTCAATGTGAGGTTAGCATCATATTTATAAGAGTGTAAATGATACAATTATGTGTAATCAGTGCATAAAATCAGCCAACCAATCCCTAATCAAGGGATATTTGCTAAACCTATTTCTTACAAACAAAGGAAGTCAACACTAGGAACTGTATACTAAAGGAGCATAGGTAAACAAAATTATACTTTTAACATTCTCCCTCAAGTTGGTATATATTAAGCGTACCCAGCTTGGCACAAATAGAAAGCAATTGAGATTGTGGACTAGACTTGGTAAACACACGTGCAAGCTGATCTTTGGAGTGGACATTAGGAGTATGAATTACTCTAATTGCAATCTTTTCTCCAATGAAATGACAGCCAACTTCTATAGCAGTGTCAACATCAACCAGATCTGCAGCCCTCCTCCATTCGCCAGCCACCGTTGTTTCCACTACCAAACCCACCTCTCTGTTTCACCATCACCTTAGCCCAGCCGCCATCTGACCTTCATCCTCAACCAACCCAACCATTACCTTTCTTCTAACCTTCTCTGCATCCCATTTAACTTTCCACAGTCCTGACACCCCAACACCCAGATCCATCTGTATACCATCTGCCATGTTTCCACATTATGTTATCATTGTTTAATCCCATTGCCCACCAATCATAGCCCCTTTGACCACCCAAGCAACCTTGACCCGTTAATGCATTTCACAACTCTTCTCACCGTCCCCAACCTTGTCTTTTAATTTCAAGGCCTTCAGTTAATGCCCACTTTACTCCTTTTGACATGAGTTGACCGAACCCACTAACCCATAAAACTCATTTATCATTCCTGGTTATTACCTATTTACCCATTTAATTGACCTGTTTACCCATTTAATTGAGCCTAAACCAAGTCACCCGTCCCGTCTTAAACCCGATCCTGTACCCGCTGCGTTAGAGTAATACAAGATCTAAGCAAATGGCATCACAAATACAAAAGATCTAAAGAGTTCTATAGTATTAGAACACATTAAACCGTAGAAGTTATCACAAGTAGAGTTCAAGGCATTCAAATCTCCAAAGTTCAGAAC
The DNA here is from genome assembly GCA_022113865.1 of Chimonanthus praecox. Classification (NCBI taxonomy): domain Eukaryota; kingdom Viridiplantae; phylum Streptophyta; class Magnoliopsida; order Laurales; family Calycanthaceae; genus Chimonanthus; species Chimonanthus praecox. Next base: position 7,716,186 of record CM039090.1, on the reverse strand, counting down.
CAGCAAATCCCAAAAATCCTCTCACAAGAAAAAGAGCACATTTCTTAAGGAGAATCAGGCCCCACTTGAAATCACAGCTGAAAACACCCGAAATAGGTTCCAAATAGAGACTGTTCGGAGGTTTGTGCACAAAATAATTCACGGCAGAGTGGAGAAACTTGACAAAAGGTCAAAGGGGACAAAGTTGAATCAAAAGGACCCTATACATGATCCAGTGGTGGTTTGCTTCCTGGTGGCTTCAGAGTAAGGTTCTGGCCTTGGTTTGGTCAGATTCTGTGAATCAATGGATTAGAGGTGGGATGTGTCCTTGGAAATGGTTAGACATTGTTGAAGAGATCAGTCATTATAGATATGTGCAAGTTTGGGATTCATCAAATCTCTAGAGCTGCCGATGACAGACCTGACCAGTTGGCTAAAGAGGTGTTCATCTGCAGCAGGCTAGATTTGTGAGATGGTTGTAACCTTTCAGATTGTTGTGCTGTGGTCCTTGGGTTGTTTGCTTTATATGCTTTTCCTCTTGGGGTCTGCTTTCCCCAGTTTGCTGTTTGGTTCTTTTATTCTTATTCTTATCAATAAAATATTAAAATTGTACTCATTCAAAACAAACAAAAAAAAAATCTCTTCAAAGGCTTTGTATCCTGATTAGGAGTTATTAAATATCACATTTTGGAATTTTTATTTATATATTAACAATAGCATAATTTAGTGAAAATGAAAATATAAAAATTGCCAATGTTAATGATGTGATTCATGATATAAGTTGATGTAATGAATGTTTTCCTCGTTTTGTTCAGACAGTGGACTGTGTAATCATTTGGACGAAGATGAACAATTCGCGAGGGCTCTACAAGAAAGTCTGAACATTGAATCTCCCCCCATTGAAAATGGTCATATGTATCAACCTCTTCCGTTCCCCTCTATGACAGGATTCAGGTATAGTTATTTATAGAATGATACATTTAATTTTGTATGAAGGCCACAACTTATCCTCACAACCATGAAAGATGTACCAGCTAACTCTAGCATGAGTTTTTGTCAAGAATAAGTTGAGGGAGAAAGCATCATCATTATCATCATTAGCCAGTATCCCATCTATCTGGGTCAACTTTATGAGTTCTTCTCCAATTGATTCTATCATAAATCGCTATACTGTCTAACATGTCCTTTTTTATCCCTTCCCTCCATGTTTTCAAAGGCTGCCTTTTCCTAATGCCTTCGATCTGTAGCCTCTCAACTCTATGCACTGAGGTTGTGTTTGGTTTTCTACTAACATGACCAAACCACCTCAAATGAGTTTATCTCAATTTCTCATCTATCGGAGCTATCTTGAAACTAATCCCTAATGTGTTCGTTTCTAACTCTATCCCTTACAGTTATACCACTCATCCAATGTAGCACACTCATATCCACTGTCCCAACTTTGTTTATTTGTCTTTTTTTTTTTTTTTCCATTATCCAGCACTTTGCTCCATATAACATTGCAGATCTGATGGTTGTTCTATAAAATTGTCCTTTTTAGGCGAAGGTGGACTTTTTTATTGCACACAACTCCAATAGCTTGTCTACATTTTGCCCACCTCGCTCTTATCCTATTCATTATATTTAAGTTGAAAGCTCTTTGAGATTCTTCCATAGAGTCCAAGTATCTAAACTTATCACAATGTGCAACTGAGTCATTTCTTAGTTTTAGTGAGTTACCATCACTATTGTCTGACTCACTAAATTTACATTCCATATATTCTATTTTAGTTCTACTAACTTTCAAACCATTTGACTCCAACGTTCTCCTTTGCAATCTAGCCTTGAATTGAGTTGTTGTTTCGTCTCACTAATTATATTATATATGCAAAAAAACATACACTATATGGCACTTCATCTTGGACTCCTGATGTTAAATTGTTCATGATTAGCGCAAATAGGTATGGGCTTAAAGTGGAGGCTTGAAGGAGTCCCACTACAACAGGGAATTCCACTTTCTCACCACAAACGATTCTAATGTTAGTAGTTACACCCTCGTACAGATTTTGAATAATCTCAAGATAGTCACCTGGAATATATTTATTTCTCAGGGTTCTCCAAATTAGTTTGTTTGGTATTCATCATAGCCCTTTTCTAGGTGAATAGAAATCATATAAATGTTCTTCCTCTTCTCCCTTAATTTTTCTATAAGTTGTGTTAGATAAAAAGCTTTTGTTATTGACCTACCCAGCATAAACCCCAATTGATTTCGATAAATTTGACTCTTGTTTTAGGCAACCCTCAATTACTTTTTTCTAAAGTTCATTGTGTGGCTTATGAGTTTGATCGCTTAGTTATTGACACAACTTTGAATATCTTCTTTGATTTTATAAAAAAAGATTACTGTGCTCCTGTACCACTCATCAGGCATTCTTTTTAAGCTAAAATTTGTTAAATAATTGAGTCAACTAACACACTCCACTTTCACCTAAAATAGAGCAAAATTCGATTGGAATACAATCCGGTCCTAGCGCCCTATTCTTCTTCATCTTTTTCAAGGTTTGATTCACTTCTATTTTTCTTATTTTATTCACCATCCCCTCTTTTGCCTCTCCTTTTATATTACCTCCATCTTCAAATTGAGTGTTCAACAAGTCTTTAAAGTAGGTTTCCCACCTTTCCCTATTTTTTTTTTCTTTCACTGAAACCCTTTGATTATCGTTTTAATGCATCTCACGTGGTCAAGATCTCTAATTCTTCGCTTCCGCACCTCATCGAGCTTAGAAATTCTTTTCTCCCCTTCATTCTTTTCCAATTTGGCATACAAATCATCAAAGGCTTCATATTTGGGTTTACTTACAACTTTGTTAGCGACTTTCGTGCTAACTTTTGTAATTTTCTCAATCGACCATATTCCTTGATTTATGCCACATCTTAAATTGAATTTTCTTTTCATGTATAGCTCTTTCTACCTCAGCATTCCACCACCACCACCTGTCCTTAAGCACCTTGTTTGAGTTCCATTTAAGAGGAGCTGGGTAAAATTCTGTGTAAATCTTGGGAAGTATGGAGAAGCACATGTAGGAGCAGAGGTAGAAACACCTATTTCTACACTTTTATATCAAAGTGATATATACTGTTTTAAAAAACAATATATATCAAAGTGATATATAGCATCATAGAGAGAGACAGGCACAGCTTTAGTAGATGCATATTAATATGACTTTTTAGTTGTAACAATAAAATTTATAAAACCAAAATATAATCACTAAGAACTATAGTCTGGTGAGATTGAATTGCAGACATCAAGAAGACTCGAAATACAACAAAAGGTTGTATGATAAGACTGCCCATCTTCCTTGAAATCTTTCAACCAAGAACCTGTTGAAAGAGCCATGCACCAAGGCCCGCTGGCTAATACTAGAATTTATCTTTCAGAGCAAAGTTGCACTAGATAAAGCTTTATTCTTGAAATTCCTTTTGTTGCTTTCCAGCCAAATGGACTAAGCAATGGCCGAAGATACCATTTTCCACAAGATTGGGCCTTTCTTTGGAAGGGGACCAGAACCCCAACTCAAAATGAGAGGTTGAGAGAAAAAAAAGATAGAAGAAAGCATGATAATAAAATTGACAAGAATGGGACCAAGTGGGAAGGACAAAGGGGAAATGAAGGAACAAATAATCAATTGAACATAATAGGAGATACCTGATGTAGAGATAATAGCAATGCTTGTAGATGGGCAACTTAATTGTCCATTGGATTTCTCATCAAGGTTACGGCCCATACAACTCTTTCACTCTATCATCTTCCATCATATCTTAATGAGATTATTTTTTTCCTTTTTACGGTGTGTGTGTGTGTGTGTGTGGGGGGGGGGGGGGGGGGGGGGGGGGGGTGGGGGGCTTGAAATGGAATATAATATTGGAAATAGAAAATCTTTAATGCCTCCTCCACAAACCGTTAATTTTCTCAAAATAGAATTCTTGATCCACCCTCCACCATGAACTCCATTCTCTAAGTTTCTTACCCATTATATATTTGGAAGGCTAGGCTTATAGATTTCCTTCCAAATGGATCTGCCCCCTGTTGACCACCTCTGGGACCCAACCTCATTCATTTTCGTGATATTTGAGCTTAATAACTTCCCTCCAACAGGCATCTCCTTCTCCCTAAATCTTCCCCACATTTTGGCAAGTGAAAACCAATCCCTCTCAACAACATTACCTAAGCCAAAGCCCTCTCTCTCCATTTGAAGATTTATGTCCTTCCATTTGACCAGGTGCATTTTATTGTCTCCATCCCAAAGAATGTCTCATTGGATCTTTGCAAGAATCTTCACTACTTCTATAGGGATTTTGAAAAGGGTAAAAAAATACACAGGTAGGTTGTTGAAGGTGGATTTGATGAGAACTATTTGACCGCCAAAAAGTTGTGTTTTTCCCAAGAGGCTATTTTCTAATGAACATCTCAATGATTGACTCTAATGTAGCCTAGCTTCAAAGAGAAACCAAAGACGTTTGGCCATAGGATTTGGGTTCGGCCAAAGGGTCCAATTGAAGAAATTGGAGGGTAGGTCCAATGACGCGAATGTGCAATAAAATTTAGAAATTTGACACCTCTCTAGGAAATCAATGCTAGAGTTGGTGGGAAAATCAAATTGATCACTTGAAACTAATCTCAATCCGGCCGATTTTATATGAAGCCCCGGAAATTGATTTAGAAGATCCAAAGAAATTTCACTCAACTGGAAAAATCAAAGGTCTCAATCTCACCTGGGTCAATAATTTTTACTGGAATAAAATTGACCAAGGTTTCAATTTACAATTAAATGTGCAATAATTAATTTTAAGTTACTGAAATTAATTCAAGTAATCCACAAACAATTAATTGAAAATTGCAAACATAAAATTAATTAAAGACCAAACAATTGCATAAATTCAAACCAAAATATGGAGAGAGGAGCTTTAGTTAAATTATTTGTTTCATCAAATTCATGTATCTACAAGCATTGGTACCCACTCTTATTTATAATGGAGTGTGGGACTTACAAAATATGGAAAATACATGTAGAAATCGGCCAAGCAAGGCATCCCACGCCAAATCTCCTAAGAATTTGCCAAGATCCAACAAAGTAGGGCTTTACACATTGTTTACACGCCAAAACCCTAACTTCCATGCCATTTTGCATTTTAGTCTCCTATTTTCTCTAGCTACTGCCTACTTTCTCTAGCTCTCCATCGTCGAAATGGTGCCATGTGTTTTTATTACATGGAATTTGTAAGAAAAATAAAAATGAAAAAACTCCAATCATCCATGCATGATTGCACACGATTTTGCTCAGTCGGGAAAACCAAACTTTAAAAATGGGTTGGCGTTTTAAAACGGCTTGGGTTGTAGGAGGGTTAGAAGAGGGCCGAAATATGGGTTGGGTTAAGAAGTAGTAACCTGAATTTATTATGGTCAGGCTAAGATTAGGTTTTCAACCCAACCTGTCGGCCCCTACCGCACTTTGATGCACCATAACATCTAAGACAATAATTCACAATTTTTCCATTTTTTTATTCTTGGGCAGTGAATTTTGTGCTTTTTATCCGAATATGTTTTGTAAGTTGTATATTTGCACATTATACGTGAATAACAAACATTTTAACATCTTCTTTCCTTTTTTTTGGTGGTAGGATTTGTGCTGGTTGCAATAGTGAGATTGGTCATGGACACTTTCTTCATTGTATTGGTGCTCTTTGGCATCCTGAATGCTTTCGTTGTCATTCTTGCAATCTACCTTTATCTGATTATGAGGTACTTACTCTATTGCCATCTTCCATTTCCACATTGTGTTCCCCCTGAGATAGAATACCATTTTACTTTTGTATTAAGTTGTTGATCTTTTGTACAGTTCTCCATGTATGGGAATCGCCCTTATCATAAGTCGTGCTATAAGGAGTCCTATCATCCTAGATGTGATGTTTGCAATCAATTTGTGAGTATCATTCTCTTGAAATATTTTCTCAGATTTTCTCAAGATAGAAGTAGGTCCCAATTTCTGGTCTTATATGTATTAATGGGCTTGAACTAATTATTTGCTTTGCCCTTCAAACAGTAAACTTGGGTCATGAGAGTTTCATATGATAGATCTTGTTATCAATGGCTTCAAAGTGGTTATGTGGGTCCTCCATGAGGCATGCTATTAAATTATAGAAAGAGTAACTGTCTCATCACCTCATGTCTGAGACATTGTGCACATCACCGTCGTAACTCTCAACTATTTTGAGTATAGGAGATTCCAGGTTGCTGGCAGGTGGCAAAAGTGTGCCCCAAAATGGGGTTATGACATTCAAAATTCTAGATCTAAGAATGTAACTACTGTTATATGCTCACAATATGTAATGAAAGTTCTGATTTAAGAAGATAATACTCTATATTCAATTATTAAAACAAGATCTATGCAAATAACATCACAAAATCAAGAGATCTAAAGAGATTCATAGCATGTAAGCTTATTAAACCCTAGAACTAATCATAAATCAAGATTAGGGCTTCCAAAGATCCTAAGATCAGGTTCAAAATGCCTAGAATTCCACGAAAAAGTAAAAAAGTACAGATTCTTAATGAAAAATCAACTCCTACTTATCTTTCAAAAAAATAAAAAAAATAAAGTCCTACTTGAATCCAAATCTAAAAACACTTGAAATAGGTCTAAGAAAGGGGCTGTTTGGGAGGGTTTTTGCACAAAATAGTGCATTGTAGGTAGGGATCAAAAGTCAACTGGAGCCTAGGACAGGTCTGACCATGACCTTATGGCCGAGTGGGGTCCAGGTCGGGGTGGCCTACAATACTGAGATCTGACCCTGGTTGGGTAAGATTTGGGTTTATTTGGCAATTCAGGGTTCCAAAAAGGTGGGAAACTTGGGGAAGAGTTGGAGAAAAAAAGGAGAACAAGAAGATAAAGAGATTAGGAAGAGGAGAAAGGATACAAAGCACCTAATTTTCTTGGAGTCACACCAAAGGAAAGATAGAGTCACACTACCGGTCTTCTCAAAGAGTATACAGAAAATTTTCTTTAATTGTATCTATTGTGAAATAATGACTTTACAAGTATTTATAAGAATATGAAACCCTAGAAACACACGTGTGAACAATACAAGTCCTTTAAATTAATTTATTACATTCCATAAAGTTGATACTCAATTAAAATAAAATAAACTTTCTAAATCAACTATTATGGTAACTCTGGATCTATTTAACGGTTTGGATCAAGTGAATCACGATCCGACAGACAAAATAGCTCCCAAAATCCAGTCTGATGAAATGAACGGTCAAATTGAGCCTTTCAAGCAATCAAATCATAAATCTATGCACCGACATTAGATTTGTTGGTCATCTCCCAACCATATTGTCCCGATAGCTTTGTTATGTTGCTTCTGAGATCTTTGGTAGACCTGGTAGTCATCATGGACATCCTCGTCACAGCACAATTTGTTACTTACCATCACAATGTAGCATATCTTGGAATTAGATGAACTGTTGAGTTCTGTATCATTACTGTGTATGTCTCACAAGTATGGAGAAGTATACACATAAGCAACGAAAATGTTTTCAATGATATACCTAGATATTAAAATGTAGAACTGTATATATTATGTAAGCATTATAAAAAACCTCGTGGAGATGTTTATCTTTTATAATGTCTTATCTCTTATGACATCTTTTTTTTTGCATTTTAAGCTCTTAGGTTTATCTTTTAGCATCCAAAGCATTCTCTGCTGACCTGTAGATGCCTTTTGTGCATTCCTATTTGTTAGATATAATTGACATTTAGGTGTTGCCAGATATTCTGTTGTCACTCTTAAGACACACTAACAAGCTGTCCTCACTGAAAATGTTAAGTTTTGGAATGTTCATGCATTTGCAGTCCATTAAATGATCATCAAAGCTTTGTCCTTTTCACTGCAGTCAGATTTCAGTAGCTTAAAATTTTACTTAATTATTATAAACTTTATTCATTCAAAAATTAAAAATTTAATGTAAATAAGATGTGCAACGGTTTTTTTTTTTTTCGTTCTTTCAATATCAATTGATTCTGGTCCACTGTTCCATTGCTTTGGACCTTTTTTTGGCAGATTCCACCAAATGCTTTTGGTCTCATTGAATATCGGGCACATCCTTTCTGGCTGCAGAAGTATTGCCCTTCCCATGAGCATGATGGGACCCCTCGCTGCTGTAGCTGTGAGAGAATGGAGGTTGCCTTTTTGAATCTCTTTGAGTTTCCATGATAGTTCTGTGGTCATTTATGCTCTGATCTGTTACAATCATCTGATCAATGTAAATCTCTTTTAGGCATACCCCAAATAAATCTGTTTGAATATTTTGGAGGAGTGGATGGTTATCTTTTCCATTTTACATGTGGGCCACCGAGTAAATCGGAAAACAACTAATGCTCTACATAGGATGGTTATTTCCGAACTTTTCAACCCAAATCAACATCAGAGACAGATGCTGATGATTTGTGAGGTTAATGGGAAAAAAAAATCCCACCTAATAAATGTTTCAATTTCGATGATTCCAAATTCAGAGTGGAATATAACCCCATCTATTTTGCCAAAATGTTTAAATCAAAATCCAACATGCATCGTAACTCATTATTGGTGTATAGTTAGGCAGAATTAGTTCCATCGAAGATCTTAATCATGTCATGTCAGTGCAGGCATTCTCTTAATTCCTTGCCACATATAGTGGTTAACATGTTGTAACAGTGGTTTGGTTTTCTTCATGTGTTGATGCCCCAGGCTAGAGAAACACAGTATGCTTCCCTGGGTGATGGTCGGAAGGTTTGTTTGGAGTGTTTGGATTCTGCAATCATGGATACCAACGAATGCCAACCTCTTCACCTTGATATACTTGAATTTTATGAAGGTTTAAATATGAAAGTGGAGCAGCAAATTCCATTGCTTTTAGTTGAGAGACAAGCACTAAATGAGGCCATGGAGGGAGAAAAGAATGTAAGGGATCACATGAAAACCATCAAATTTCAGTTGCACATGCCTTTTCTTATATTAGTGTTCATTTGGAGGGTGCTCAAAGCACAAGTGGTGTAAATATTTGGTTGAATAGATGGTTGTATTTTTTGCTTATGTTTTTTTATTGGCGTGGAAATTGGAAATCAACTGAAAACGGTATCTTTCTAAATGCATTTTCTAATTTCTTCCTAACCCAAATGGAAAATATAATAGCGAACCATCTATTTTGTCAAAATATTTAAATAAATGCAATTTGAGTTTACCTGTCTTTAGTTAATTTTTCTCTCTTGGATTAGGGACCTCATCACTTGCCTGAGACCCGAGGACTTTGCTTATCTGAGGAACAGACAGTTAGCACAGTAAGTCTTCTTGGCAAATTCTGAAACAAAGGAATAATGTGATTCTAGAATATTTGTTTTGTTGATTTCATTTGATTCTGGGTATTCTTTTGTAAAATACTAGATTCTGAAGCGGCCAGTTTTTGGGTTTGGGAATCGAACTTCAGAGATGATGACAAAACCGTATAAGCTTGTCCGACGATGTGAAGTGACTGCCATTCTTGTTTTATATGGGCTCCCTAGGTGTTTGCTTCTTCTTTTCTATCTCTATTCCTTTACAGCATCATTATTGTAAAATGATTTTTCTGTCAGTCTCTCATCAAGTTTAGTTGTTTTTCACATGGTCATTTGCTAAAGCCGTTCTCAAAGCACGATTATTTCAAGAATGATCTTATTGGACTATTACCTTTGCCTGCAGATTGCTAACTGGATCCATCTTGGTGCATGAGATGATGCATGCATGGCTACGGCTTAATGGTATTGATTTCTTCAAGGCATTTCAAACTTCTTGTCTACTACTTTTAGGGGTTTAGAAATCAAGAATCTTTTTTTTTTTTAAATGATAAGCAATTTTATTCATTCAAAGAATAGGGAAACCTCCCAAGGATACAGTACAAACCCCAAGAAATGGGGAAGAACAAGCCAACGATATCAGACAACACCTTACAGACTCAAATAGACCCTAAGGAAAATCTGATACAGCATATTATAGACTCCATGGAGAAAACTGATACAAAATCATATTACATCTTACAGACTCCTATAGAACAGAAAAGAGTAAGATTTTTCTACATTACAGGATCTGGGACTGCATCAATTCAGGAAATGCTCAAAGTTCTGCATAGCTTTTTTATTGCTAGCATTTGAAAGGTTGATGCTCCAGGCTTCAAACTTTGCAAGACAGGCTTTTATTGCTAGGATGTGGGTTTTCCATCTCCAGTTTGACAGTTCTGGGTTCTGAATTCCGTTGATCAGTTCTGGGTCTTCAATGATCAGTTTGATGGACTTCAGCTGAGTATTCTCATTGATCCAGAGTAATACTTTTTGGATGTAATGTAGAAAAGCACAGAAAAAACTGTCTGCTGAGGGTAGTTGCAACTATTGCTTTGAGACTGCTATATTTTGGTGGTGGTGGTGGGTGTATTCAACACAAACATAGCTTGTGCTCTTATTATAGCAGAAAAAGATGGAATGATCATTGTGATTTGTGTCTCTTTGCAAGAAGGACATTATAGGCCTTTTAATCATCAACTGCACAGCTAGACATGTAAATGTAACCCAAAACCTTAAAGGCCCTGTTAGCACTTGAGCGTTAACTTTTAACCTGAATGCTAATTAGATCTAGGCTTATACATCCTGAGGCCCGAAAGCCAAAGCTCAATTATACAAACTATAATAACACAACAAAAAAAATGCAGCCAAGCTGCTCACATGCAATTCTCAGAGGCATATAAATTGTACCAATCCATAAATTGTAACTTAAATCACAAATTTTCTTATGATTTCTTAAAAAGGGAAAATATTTAAAAAAATTTAAGGCCATTTAATTTTTATTCAGAATAAGTGACAAATAAAATCCTGATGGTATCATATGTAAAATTTGATTATCATATATGTAAATAAAGATCATTAAATGAAAACAAAATATAAGAAATATTGGATTTTCAAGGAACATTTTTAAGGCCATTTAATTATTGACTGGGACTAAAGAAATGCAATTGGATGGACATCTAAAAGAAAACTGAACCATGGAAATTGGCCTATTTGTAATTGGAAATTAGGACCCTTAAAAGGTTGATAATAGTGAGGAATCCAAATGATGTGGCAGACAAGCTTCCTAAAGTGGGTGTAGACTGGCGCATATAGACAATATATATACTGAACACTTTACCTAATGGCATCTTTACACTTACCTCAAAAAAAAAGAGAAAAAACTTCCTGTTTTGAAAATTGAATTGGATGTAAAGAACTCAGATTTAGACCTTTTACAAATTGTTGTAGTTCACCAAAAAAATTCAGGTTCTTAGAAATCAGGACTCTGCATTCAATTCATGTAAAAATTGTATTGAATCAAAAGAAAGCATATGAAGATATCTTCATATGTAGTTGTCACTGGGTCTTTTCTAGTTGTAGTTAGAGTTAGAATCACAGTTAGAAAGCATTGGTAAAGAAAAATCATAGGGAAATGAAAGGTGCCTAGGTCAGGCATCTACTTGGGCTTTCCTTTGAGTTCTTGGGTTTTCCATTGGCGCTGGGCTTTTCATCAGACATACTGGGCTCGGGTTTGACAATGTCTTTCAAGCCTGTGTCAGCTCAGGGGTGAGGCTTAGGCTTTGTATAGCATTCGCCTAACCATAATCTCGTCCATTACTCCATTTACATCCCTATATACAACAATGTCAATTATGTATCAGGTTTCTCTAAAGCTCAACAGTAATATAATGAACAAAAAGACTGACCATATGAAGATAAGGATGCGCAGAGAGTAGTATATTAACTCAATAATCAACCACATAGAGGGGGATCACTTTGTGAGGGTTGGTTTGCTCCTCAATCGAATGACATCCATATTAACCTTGGTTTTTGTGCTTGTACATGAGATCAGGTGTATTCATTCTTATGGGGTAGGGCCTACTATGCATATACCCTGTCCCAAACATAACCCAGAGCCACTGGTAAGTATTATTTGCTATGTTCAATGTGGACTGTTTCGTCATCATCATAACCATCTAACCAACGAGTCGTGTATTGTTCATTGTGTTAGTGCGTCAAATCACTTGTCCATGTTGACAATCATATAGTGGTCTCCACTAAATATGAGAAATGTTACAGCAATTATTTTTTTTGAAAAGTAGAAATGTTGTAACAATTTTGGACAAGGTTTACAACAGGTAGACATGATTAGAAGCAATTGGAAGTCTGATAAAACATTGAATGAAATATTTTTGATAGAGTTGAGTAAAAATGTAAAAATTCAAACCGTTATTCTTCTGGTAGAAAAGATGGTAAGTTCACATCTATCATTTGGATGTTGATCAAAGGAGAGGATTGCCTATGAGGGAGAATTCTTTGGACACGTACCATATAGTTCAATGTGAAGGTTGCTCTTGTTGTGCAAATTACCCACACAAGTTCAATCACAAATCAAACATTCAAGCACACATACGAAGAAGACATAGTTTTATGTGGTTCGGCAATATTGCCTACGTCCACGGGGTGTGTAAAGATTTCACTAAGAAGAAGTTACCGGTTAGGTTAAAAGGATTTCATTAATCCTACCCACCCTTCCTCTCAGTCTCTCTTTCTTCTCTTTGTTTACACCGTCCCAAATAAAAACTACAGAAAGATACAATATATACTGCTTACAGCAGACTGGGCCCACTGGGCCCAACCGACAACTTAGGCCCAAACGGGCTTTGAGCCATAAATCCATCAAACTCCCCCTTGGCGAAAAAGCCCGACACCATGAAGATTGTTGCCCTGTGTTCTTGTCATCTCCACCTGCTATACAGTATCTACAATTCTGCATCTTCTGTAAGACACTCATCCCCACGCCTTGGGATGATTCACCAGTCAAAGATTGATCAGCAACCAGGTTCCACCTCGAACATAGCAGCCAAGATTCCTGTCACCGCTCTAACTACTCCCGACTCCTCCAAAGAGAGATAATTAAGAGAGCCGTAGACAAATCATGCAACGCAAACCTGGTTGCTCCACCTTGTCTATCATCTCAGACAATCAGGTCTAGTCCCTTGTCCTGAGAAATCCTCTCTGTCCCGAGAACAAAGCCAAACACAATTAGCCATGTGTTTTCAGGTTTTTTTTCCGTTCTCCAATTACTTCTTCTCTTTTTCCGAATCAACACCGGTCACTGCGTAGATCTCTTCACTGCAAAAGCACAAGCGAAGACGGATCTCAATTCCGAGTCCAGATGACTCCAGAAACTGCAACTTAATCTTGACCGTTAATTTCCTTTAACTGAAGGACTATCTGAATCTGTGGTCCTGCGGGATTACCAGAAATTGTAGTCATGCAGATCACCATACAGCAGTACTGTAGTCCTGATGGACTACCCGAAATCATAGTCCCTCAGGACTACCGGAAATGGTGGTCCTCCAGACCACTTTTTTTTTTTTTCCTCCACTCGTTTTGTAGACGAGGTGGGCATTGAGGATGCCAATCATGCAACCCAGCAGCCATTTGGTTGTTCCGATCTGTAATCGCCGCTCTTTGTAGCCCCTGTAAACAGCATACGCTGTTCTGCGATGGTCGCTCCACCTATTCCGATCTTCCACGTGGCTCTGCACCCTGGCTGCCGATCGCTGCTTGCAGCCGATCCCCTCTCCTAGGTTCTTCCTCTTTGCTTCTTGCGCCTCTTCCGCTGGCCGCGCCTCTTATTTCTCAAACCGAGAAACAACTCTCAGATCTGAAGTCGATTCCTCTTCCTGTAGATCCATCGCCTATTGTCACTGCACTCAGATCCGGCTCGCTGAACTCCTGCCTCTTCCTCAGTGCTCCGGCGTTACATCAGCCCCGACAAAGGTCGGATCTGTGCCAAAGGGTCTTCTCCTTCCCGTCTCAGATCTCCTCTTCAAGCAGCCGTCCACAGATCTCCCAGATCTGGCCGACTCCGGCGTGGCAGCATCTGCTGTCCCGGTGCTCTGAGATCTGCTCACGGCCCTCAGATCTAAACCCCCAGGCAATTGCCTCCTCTGCTCTCAGATCTCTAGAAGATCAGATTTATTGCATGGCTGACGCTGCTACTCTGGCTGACCTATCCATTTTCGGTGATGCCTCTTTGCACCTCTCAGAGAAACCGATTCTGATGGCTTTCCTCTTGCCGTCGCTCTTTGATGGCCGCGCCTCAAATCTACTCCAAATTTGGCCGCCTCCGGCCTCTCTGTCTCAAATCTCAGATCTGCAAACCCTTCTTTGAACCACGATCTTAGATCTGGCACTCGATCTGATGCTCCTCTGTTTCCAGATCTGAACCCGATTTGCAGCTATCCCTTTCATGGTCCTTGATCTGCTCTGTCCTACTCTTTCTCAGATCTGCAGATCTATTCCTCCGGCGATGCTGCGGCTTCTCTTCATCCCCTTGCTTCTCCTGCTCCACTGCTGCTCCTTGCCTTAGATCTGATGCAACCCAGATCTACAGTCGAGATCTGCTCTCAGATCTCTCTGTCCGTCGAGCTATCCTTCACTGTTGTGCTGCCTCCGACGTTGCTGCACGCTGTAGGCTGCGCCCCTCTGTTGGGTATGCTGCGCGAGATCTGCAACCTTTGCAGATCATATCTGATCCAGCCCTTCATACAATTGGTGCCCTTCTTCTTGCACCTGCTCGGCCCTCCTTTCTCAGCCAGCACTTGTAGTTCTACTCATTCTCTGATCTGTTCTATTGCCGATCTCTCCGCTGCGCAGCAGCCTCCTTCGATCTGTGATTTCCTCCGGTCCCAATTCTAAACTCGGAACTCTGATACCAATTGTTGTGCAAATTACCCACATAAGTTCAATCACAAATCAAACATTTAAGCACACATACGAAGAAGACACAGTTTTACGTGGTTCGGCAATATTGTCTACGTCCACGGGGTATGTAAAGATTTCACTAAGAAGAAGTTACCGGTTAGGTTATAAGGATTTCATTAATCCTACTCACCCTTCCTCTCAGTCTCTCTTTCTTCTCTCTGCTTACACTGTCCCAAATAAAAACTACAGAAAGATACAATATATACTGCTTACAGCAGACTGGGCCCACTGGGCCCAACCGACAACTTAGGCCCAAACGGGCTTTGAGCCATAAATCCAACAGCTCTGTCTATTAACCATCTAATTTTGGCTAAATATCAAAGGATTGGACTATCCCATCAGGGAGAAATTCTTTTGGCAAGTACCATTCACATTGGGCTCATGAGATCAACTTTTGGCCCACCAAACTATTCCTGACTTGCTGCCTTTTATTTTGTAGAGTTATGATTATATAATCACTTGTCTTAATCCACTAGTATGATGACTGCATTCACCTTATTTATATGCTCGTATGACAGGTTACGTCATTCAGAGTCAAGAAGTGGAAGAAGGCATTTGCCAAGTTCTTGCTCACATGTGGCTAGATTCTGAGATCATTTCAGGGTCTGGTAGCAATGTTGCATCCACTTCGTCATCCTCTTCTTCCTCTCTGTCATCGAAAAAAAGCACTCGATCACAGTTTGAGAGGAAACTTGGGGACTTTTTTAAATACCAGATTGAATCAGATACTTCATCTGCTTATGGAGATGGTTTTAGAGCTGGTAATCGGGCAGTGCTTCAGTATGGCCTCCGGCAGACCCTTGACCATATTCAGTTGACTGGTTGCTTTCCTTATTGAACCGACATTGATTCTGACATGCAATTTGCCCATATCTAGATTGCTTGGCCCTCATATTAGAAGTCTAGGGCTAGTGCATACACATGGGCATCATATGAGATTAGCCATTTGTACCATTCAAAAATTGAATAACAAAAATAAAAGAAAATTATAGAGAGGAGAGAAATCATTTGTTAAAACGCCATTGCTACCACTGTGATTGTTTATGGACAGTATACACTTGTGAATATTATAATAAGAGACCTCAATTCACATGCATCTTTAAAACACAAATTTTGCCTAATGATTCTTTTTCTTTCTAAAGAGATTTTCAATCATATTTCATTTTAGGAGTTGCTGCTTTTCTTTCTCCTCTTCCTCCTCCTTCTCGCCCACCACTGTATTGTAATCTATTCCAAAAGCCATGAAACCTAGACACCATGATATCAAGATTGGGTTCATTGGATGGTGGTGAGATTTCACCTCTATAATCATTGATGTATACTTTGTTGCATGTTTTGCCGACATTTATGAATTATGATGGCAGCTTCTCTGTGGTGGTTTACAGTTTTGGAAACGAAAATGAAGTTCTACAGTTTGCCTAATTTTCGTGATTGCCTAATTCTACCCTTTGAACATTCATAACTGGCATTCTTGATCTTCACTTTTTGCTAATTATGTGATGATCCCTGAGAAAATTGTTTGAATTTTAATATGTGAACTGAAAATTTCTCATACTTGGGACTTACTGTTGTGTTTTAATTTTTTTCCATGCTTTTGTACTACGATTAATTCATTAAAATAAAGAAAGCATTTAAGTTGAAAAATAAACACATTTTATGGTGGCCTGTTTAGTATCTTGGGAATTTAAGGGAGAATGGGAATTTTATGGAATTTATAAACTTTCACAGTTCTAAAGTGGGAATTATGAAATTCCATAGAATTGTTAAAACAAATACCATAGAATTCCAATTACAGGGATTTACAAATTTCTATCTCATCATCTTCAAAGCCATTTCTATTCTTATAAACTGATAATATATTGAGGCACTTCTTGGGAGGTTTGGTTACCATATCTGAGCTTTGGTTCTAGTTTTGGATGGACTTTTATTCATGACTAAAGTGTCCAAGCTCCTTAAAATACCTGATTAATTTTTGAGGTATGTGAAAGTCTCCATGCCTACACATACCGGGTAATTCTACATGAGTGATTCTTTAGAGTAGAGTAGAAATTAAACTCAGGACTCCTGCTTCCTGAAGTGATTCCTAACCATCACTCTAACCTAGTCTAATAAATCTCCAGATGTGCCGGAGTTGAATAATTTATTTGACCATTAACTGAGGCATAAAAATGAACCACTGAGCCATTTCAATTTGGCATTATAAGAGAACAAGCAATTTGAATTGTTTCAAATCATCAAACACCTTATTGTTAGTTTTCGTGGATTGATATTATTAGACTAGATGAGATGTGTTTCATGCATGTCATTATTGTCTTCTTCATCGTTAAAGTTGCCACTAATAAATGGGTTTAAGAAGTAATACTTATTCGGGGTTATCATGCATGCTATCACTGAGATTTATGATTTGGACAAACTAGAATGAATATATTTGTAATAAATTTATAAGTTTGATTCATTGGGTTCATGTTTATGGTCACTGAGAAAGTATCCATTGTGAACTGGTTTGCTGTAATCTGGATGACTAATTAGTTTTATAGATTCGCCGAATAGGAAGCCTGAGTATATTTTGGAAGGGTAGATAAGACTTGAACTTAATCTAACTGTGAGCATTTCTCGGAGTGAGTTAAAGTTGGGTATGAATCTAAATCACAGAATGTTAAATGAGTATGATGAAAAAAAGTTCTGCAAACATAGATCGAATAAGGAAACTAATCATCATGTTCACAATAAACCAATTCTCAACTGATAATTTCTCATCAGTGAAATGATGCAACAAGAGTCTGATCATGAACTAAGGATAGTATAGACTTTGCCTCAATTGGAAAAACACGTTGGCACCCATTTGAGTGTCATATTTTTGAATATTCTATCAACAAATGTGGATGGGTACTTTTTAGAGAAGCTGCTTTAGTACCCACTTCACAAAATCTTGGATTTTTTCCTGTTAACGGTAACCATCCGTGATAGAGAACTGACTCCGAGACACAATATTGTCCATTTTGAAGGACCTGGAATTCTCCAAGTCGGGCTCACAGTTTTATTTTTTGGTACATGAAAACGTGTCATGCCTAAGGGAGAGAGAATCCATCTTATAGTCAGGACTCTGAACGCTTACTTTTTCAATGTGGGACTAATGTCCAACCCAAAATCCACCAGACTGGCAAGCGAGACTCTTTACCGCCAAAGCGACCTGAAATCCACCAGACTCGGCATCCATCCGTGTTTTATAAACCACTTGGCTTAAAAGAGTTTCTGCAGCGTAGCGTCATGTAATCACTGAATGCCACTTCAAAGGAACAGAGACTTTCAGTATGTACCAGTCGAACCTCATTCTTATATGGACCTGACTATTGCAAAAAGAAGAAAATAACATTGAGACAATGTTTGTGATGAAATTATTGGTTAAGATGGATGGATATGGCAACCAGAAAAGATAAAATTAAGAAGGCAAACATGAAAGGAAATCAAAGATGGGATGTGCAAGAGACTGATTTATCTTTTCATGTTATCTAAGATGGTTTTGATTATGCACATAAAAGACAGAAAACAGCTCCTATCTGAAGAATTGAAGTGTCAAGGGGAGTGGGAGAAGGGAAACGAACGAAGAGATTGTACAGTGAGAGAGTAAAATAACTAACAAAATTAAATCTACATGATGATGATAATACAATAGAACACATCAATTTACACTCTCTACACATTTACTGTTCTGCACAAAAACAGAGTAGAACAAGTGCAGACTTGTGTTGCATCTATCTCTTCCTACCTTCAGCTTCAAAACTTTCAACAGTATAGGATTCCCACATTTGTGAATCCACCAGGATTCTTGAGAGAGTCGACACAACCTCATCCATGCTCGGCCTACTTGCAGGATCTTGTCTTAAACACGCGACGCTTAATTTGGCTACACCCTTTACCAGATCCATATGATAGGCACCATGTAGAGTTGCATCCATCAAGTCACCAAGCTCAACTTCTGTGTTCCCACCTTCAAATATGGAGATTATTGCCCTTGACAAGAACCTCTCTCCTTTGTCACTCTTAATGATGGCACCTTTTCCTGTAATCAATTCCAACATCACAACCCCGAATGCGTAGATATCGAGCTTTGGGGTTACAAGTCCAGTCTCTAAGTACTCTGGTGCCATATAACCTTTCGTACCCACAATATTCTTTGTCAATGCAGAGTTGCTTTCATGCCTGGCTGCATTTCTTGCAAGACCAAAATTTGCAATCCTTGCCCGTAGGTTGCCATCCAGAAGAATATTGCTGCTCTTGATATTCTTATGAACATGTGCAGGATCTGTGAAGTTGTGGAGATAGTGAAGCCCGTTGGCAATGTCGAGAGCAATTTGAATTCTTCGCTTCCAACTCCGGACACTCAAGTAAGTCCTGTCACTTAGCCAATCTCTTAGAGATCCATTTTCCATGTACTCGTAAACAAGGTAGCAGTTCTGTTGACCTGTGCATATACCATAGAGCCTTATCAGATTGAAATGGTTGATCTTGTTCAGTATTTTTACCTCCTTGGATGCATCCTGAGACATTCTTTTAATGGCTAGTACATTCCCGCCAACCTCTCCACGGTAAACAGACCCTCTGATCTTGCAATCGTAGCTGAAATTGTTTGTAGCTACACAGAGTTCCTCATATGTGTACACTTTCAAGATCTTTTCGACACCAGCAATGCTAGCATGAAGATCTTCTGATGGAACACACTTCTTCCCCTGTTTCCGTTCTTCTCCACCCTTGATTTTCTTTCTTCTATGGTGAACAAAGCGAATTGAAAGTACGGCAACAACACAGAGGATTGTAAGAGAACTGCCAACTGAGACTGCAACTATACTGATGCGAAGTCCTTTTTTTGACTTTTTATTCTTTGAATTTGACATGGGTGGAGAAACAGGCTGTGGGAAATGAATTACTGTCTGGGAGCTAGAAGGTTCACTTGTCAAAGGGATCAGGATCGTGCTAAAAGGATCCATAGTAGGATTTTTTTCAGAGAAACCGTTTGCATCCCTTGTACTGTCTTGGCTCACATTAAATCTCTTGCTAAGGATGAAAACAGTATCTCCCAAATTGATTTGATAAGTTAACAGATACTTTATTCCATTTGAAGTTTGATTTCTAGTTGGACAAGCGCAACGTAGAGGAACTATCAATTCTAGACCACTTGACAAATTTGAACGACTAAACTTGTTCTCAACCATAAGAGAAGTGCAACTGGACAGCCCCTGATATGTGTCTTTTGCTGTTGTAAAATATGTCTCATCCTCGGTTTTAATAACATAAGATGAGTTGGCCTGATAATACGGACCTGAGCAAGAGCAATTTACAGGAACAATCACCTCCTTGTATGTCGGGAAGATCGTAAATCTAGAAACATTGTTGATATGGGCTAGTTCCGATTGATCTGAAGACATAAGATGTGAAATGGTGGGGACTGAATCATAAGGTGGATGAGATATGAAGATCAAGAAGGCTCTGCAAGACGGATTTTGTGAATTGCAGATGTACAGAACAGAAGTAGATGGTTCTTCATTGTCTTCACTGCTGCAATCACTTACTGAAGTTCCTGGATATCTTTGTTGGGCATCGAGATTTGGAGTTAAAAAGGAGAAGAAGATGAAGAAACTAAGTAGAATCTGTTGCATGATCATTGTTACCTTAGCAGAAATTATTGAAATCTACATTATAACGATGGGAATTTGAGGATATTAGGAGAAATCGGGATTTGCAGTGTCTGTAGAAGTCAAGAAAACGCGTCGAGATAAAAAATAAGAACAAAGACAGCTAAACTGCAGCTGACCAAAAGGGACAAGCTCTTATTGTATTCATTCTGGACTTCGTGTTAAATGAGAACAAAAACACAAAGAAATTAAGCTTTCCATATATCAATAAGGGGTCTTGGACCTGAATTTGTGATTGAAAGAGAGGTAAAATACAAAGTCCACACTTGACTTGATCAAGTATGAATGTTTAAGAATTCATTCTTGTATGTTCCCTTTGTCTTTTTGGGGGGAGAAGAATCTATATGGTTTTTTTAAATTGAACAATCTACCACAGGCAATGTAGTCTTCTGATCCTAGCAACTGGTAGAAGCTTATTTCATGGATTCAATGGTTAAGATCGCATGTTCACACTTAAGCCACAGTTTCTCGTCCTTGAAAGTAGTATAGGTTTATTTTATTCTTATTTTTAAATTATAAGAGCCAAGTCTGATGACCCAGAAAGCAAGGGCCAGTTTGGATTTTGCAGAAATACCAAACACATGGAGAACTCAGGTAAACGAACAGTCACGCGTTTGGTTATTTAAACACTTTCGAATTTCTAAATTCTAATAGGTTAGGTGGTGCTTGAATTGCACACATGCTATCCTCTCATTGACTTGGCCTTTCCTCCATCTTTCACCCAAAATCTTTACTGGTAGTTGGATTATTAAATCCACTGCAGCTAGGATAAATGTCACAAATATCGACGGTATTTTTAAATATATTACATTTTTTTATTGGCAAACTATCATTACCGTACTAATAACGCTTATTTATCAGGACGATGGTAAAGTTCCGACAAAGTCATATTAAAAAATGTAATAAATGAGCTTATGGTGGAAACGAAACAATCGAATTTTTAAAGATCTTTTTGAAACGTATCTGGTGCGGTTTCTACTAAAGTCTTTGCCAAGTGTGCTTCTTGGGCTTCTACCCTTGTGGAGTTTAGAAATATCTCCATCAATAATATTGGAAGAAAGTTTTGACTTAGCATAGATTTTTTCTTGTTACCTTTTTCGGTGGTGCGGGTTGTAGTGTATCTTTATTTGGATTTATTTTCTTGTTCTTGCACCTCTTGTACCTCTTTTTCTAATTTATTAACCATTAAAAAAAAACGCAATAAATGGTAATATCGTGATAATATCCGTTTAATACCTGGTAAATTACCGGTAAATTCCTTATTAAGATTTTTATTTTATCATTTTTTTAATATTATATTTTTCGTGAGATTTTCCCGTTAATTTTCTGGTAAAAATCTGAGGATTTAAAAATATCCCGATATTACCAATTGCCGTTAATATTCCGAGAAAGGTATTTGTGACAATGGGTAGAAATCATCTAAAACATTATGCTAAAGGGGCCACTGCAAAACTAAAACTTAAAATAAAAAGGTTTTTTAACCATTAAATTCAAATACACTAAAATTAATGGTGAGATAATGATACAATTCTATGTTCTTGTTAATATAAGACTATAGAATCACTAAGTTCTTGATGTTTAGAAAATTCTAAATCCAAGATGTTACTGCAGAAATTTGGGCTTCAAGTTATAGAGAAAACTCGAAGCTCAAGTAAAAGCCCCATTTGGATCTCATTTAATGGAAGAAGTACAAATCTCATCTAAGGAAAATTGAATTTATGAATTCACTCACTCGAATCTTCGAACATTCAATTAGATAAAAATTGAATCCTCAATATTCTCAAGCAAATCTAACAAAAAAATTCAACTAAAATAACTACACAAGTCATAAGAAACACAATTGAAAACTAGAATACTAGGTTTTGTTGGATGCTAAGAAATCCTTATTTATAGTTGAAACACATGAGAAAAATAAAGAAAAGAAAATCCTACAAGCCTATGAATATCTCCTGCATGTGCAATCTCAATTGAAGATTTAATGGGCATCCAACCAAGCTTACCCAAGTTGAATTACTTGGAAGAGAAGAAAGAGAGAGTAAATCTCTCTTCTAGGTGGCACCTACATCATCTTGTTCTTTTAGGGTTCTCTCCATGTTGCACACACCTCTTTATGTTTATGTTGGTCCTTGTAATATTTGAGAGATTGTAAAAGATAAACATAAAACAAATATTGAGCACTCGACCAATAAGTCAAAAGATCAAGAGTTAATGGAACATGCTAAATCACACCCTTTATCCCTAAGTCATTGATGAATTTCAACTTTCCATCATCGATAAGACTTCTCACATAAGAGACTCCATGCTGCGGTACTAGTAGCCCTTATTATCTCTGGTTGCCTTCATCAGGATTCGAACACAAAACCATACAACCCACTCTGATACGAATTGATGAGCACCTAAACAAGACACCAAAAGTTCCAGACCTAATGGAATACGTGAAATCAAGTATTTTATCCCTAAGTCATTGATAAATGTCAACTCATTTTAGTGGATTTCTAGGCCTACCAAAACAAAATCCACAAGCCCAATCGGATGAAAAAAAAGGAGTTGGATGTTAGATATATAAGCTTAGGCCCTTCAGTTAAGCATTTTTGGCCCAATGACTCTATGAGAAGATTTCTCTTAAGAGTTTGCAGGGGAGAGAAAGGGTAGGGTTGGAGGGAAGCCCTTTACTTGGCTCCACCCTTGCTGTTACTCCTTTCATTTGATTAGACTAAATAATTTCTAGCAAAAAGGAGACCAAAACTTTGTAGTGTTTATCTACAAATTATTGCCACATTATCAAATCTGAGAGTCATACCAAACCCTTAGTATGGATGCTTAGAGGCCTTTGATACTTTGAACCCACCGAGGAGGCATTCCAATGATTGTGTTATAAAGGATTCATTCTTATTATCCTTTACATATGTGAGGAAGTTAGTTTTCAGTTCTCATTGTGGACTTGAAAGTGCAACTCTAAGGAGACTAGGATGTTTATTTTTAAGAGGGAGACTACATATTTATCATAGATTGATCTCACATAATTAGGTGAGATGGATAGAAGATTATATTGATGAAATGAAGGGAAACTGTGTTGGGAATGTGTGGCTTGATTCCAATGAATTGAGACCATGATTTTATCTCAGAAAATCATGGGGTCTAGCTGAATAGGGACTGTTGTAAAGTAGGCTCGGCTGAGAGGAGATGGTCTTTGTGAACAAAGATATAGCAGAGGACAACACATAGCAGCCAATCAGCAGTTAGTGCACAGATCTGCAGTTGCTGTCAGGAGGCAGCCAGAGAGAGCAGTCTCATCAGATGCAACCTGAATCTGCTTGGTGAAGCAGATAGCAGCCAGTAAAGAGTGAGTATATTGTGCAGTATACAAAGGTGTTTGGGCTTGGCTTTGATTCGGGTTTTTCAATCGAAGGATTGATCTGTGTATGTGTATTTCTACTTTTATCTCTTAATAAAATATTTACACGCTCCGTATACATAGGTCAGGTAGGCCGAACTACGTAAATCATCGGTGTGTTATTGTGTTGATTTTATTCCATTTATTTTTGTGCGATTATTTCTCTAATAATTCTAACGAACTGTTCTATCAATATTAACCATCTTAAATTCTTCAGGCGGGCTTTAGTTTTTGAATTTACATGTGGGAAACCACGGGATACCCAGCATAAAACCTCAAAGGGTGAGTCCACTACCCCTGAGGCATACCAAAGTTAGTATATTTTGAATTTTTTAAGAACTTCCACTCTCAGTGGTTTGAATATTATCTACCAAAACTATATGTTCAAGTACTTTATCTTGAACTTTAAACTTTTCTTTTATGATTTTTTTTTTTTTTTAATCTTTCCATGCAAGTTTTTGTACTTTTCCAACTATTTTTTCTTTAAGCTTATCCTCAGGGTTTGAAAACACAAAAACGAGTATCGGTTGAAAAAAAAAATTATTCATTTTTTACTTAAAACCATCGATACCGGACGATATATCTGATATCGGTCGAATATCGATATGTATTGCATCGACCGAGTATTGATCGATACGTATTGTATCAACCCATATATATAGGTTTTAAAACTAATACATATCAACCTATATCATCTTCCGAGCTTATCCTCTTCATCTTCAAGAAGTAGAAATTGATAATTATAATCTTTCCCAAATATTACTCTTCCCATATAAAGAAAAGAACTTTTCTCATTTTTTTCTATTCTCAGGTCAATATTTAGAGAATTCTCTAATTATGACAATATGTCAATAATAATATGAAATTGGAATTCGCTCGTTCTTTCATTGAAACAATTTTTCAGATGACTCTTGAATGTCCAAATCCTATCTCAGCAACACCCCAATTTGACCACCGCTTAAACCATTCAAGCATGGTGTGGTCTTATTCTATAATGAATTAGAAGGATCATGACTTCATGAGTGCTTAAATTCATAATTTTAGATTAAAATGGTGAAGCCTCGGCCTTGAATATAATCCCAGTAACTAAATATGATTGTTCTCATTGTGGGATTTTTCCTTTTCAGAACTACAATATTTTTCATTATGATTTTAAGAGTTGTAATATTTTTTGATGACGAAGAAACTTAAGGCCTCTATTTCTCCTCGAATATGAGGGCATAGACTCTTAGATAATAGTTTTTCTTTTTTCTTTTTTTTGAATTTTCATCTTTTTAGGATGGTTGTTATCAATATCTATCAAAATTGTTCTTTGATTAAATATCTTTATGTTTAGAACAAGACTGAGGGTTTGCTTTATTCTTCAAAGAAGATTATGCCTTCAGTGCTAACTATTTTTCTTGAAAATAAAATCTGGGAGGTAATTTATTTATTCTCTAAATTGGACACTACTAAAAGAAATTATTCTCATTTATTGGGCAATGAGTTCCCCTTCTAATGGGGAAAGTGGATTCACCATTTTCCTCTTACAATGGTTGCAAGCTACCTTCAGTAAATCCTAATCATCACTGAAATGAACATTGATCCTGGTAGGGATTCCTTTTTTTCATTTTCCCTACACACGAACACTGCCTATCCTCATATATTTTGATATAATAAATTTTAATGCCAGAACATTATAAAATCACATTTTATTTTATTTTTAGACAGTACAAACCACATTTTATTTCATGCCCTGTAGCATTCAAATGTACACTGTTTCATTAAACAGAACAGAGGCAACTTTTTCCTCTCAAGGCTAGGCTTCACCTCACCTTAGACTAGTGCCGGTTATGAGATGCTCTGAAATCTCAGGGCCCTAGTTGCAGTACAGGGCCTGAGATTTCAGGAGCTTAGAGATTGTGAGTAAAGTCATTGGTGGGAGTCTTAGCCATAGGTGGCGGCCTACTCTACTCATACAAGATCGCTATTCAAAGGCATCCTAAACATTTTACTAAACATTCATCACCACTTGATGTATGTATTCATCAAGTCATCATCAGCTGAAACTCATGGAAGTCGAGAGCGCCATCGCCGTCAAGATCATAAGCACGTATCATGGCTTGACAATCCTCATAGGTTTTTCTATTTCCTAGGCGATTCAACATCAGTTGCAATCCATCCGGCGTAATGCGGCCCGATCCCTTATCGAACTCAAACATCTCGAAGACCCACCGGAGATCGTTATCGGGGCGGTCTCTGCCACCTCCTTTCTCCATCAGACGAACAAAATCTTGAAAGTCCAACAGGTCATCACCGTCCGAGTCTAGGTAATTGATGGCCACCTTGGCCTCTTCTTGGGACACGTCCTCACCCATGGACACAAGGAACAGTCTCAACTCCTCACTTGAGATCTTGCCATCGCCATCGCCGTCCAAGTATCGGAATGACTCCTGGAGCTGGTCGGACTTTCTGGGTTCCTGCTCTGATGATGTGAAGACCGGTGGGCTTGGCGTGCTGGGCCTTGGGCGGCGACGACATAGGCTCAACTTAAAAATGGTTTTAGGGAAGCACTTAAATGCCATTACATGATTGATGGATGAATGAAAGTAAGAGAGTTGAATAATTCACAGCTTATATGGATGGTATGACGCATATGAACTTATTCCATTCTAATAACGTTTGTAAGTATATGTAATGCTGAGATTTCATGACAGAGAATCACAACCAAGAAGAAATTTCATGGAAGTTTCATGCAAGTGGGACTTGCGTAAGCATTAGGTATGAGGACCCAACATGGAGTATATGTATGTTAGGCAATGGGCCAGCAAGCTTGAACCTGTCTTGATCTAACTGAATTGGGCTGGATATAGATTCTTTTACAGGCAGTGGGCTGGATTCTGACTTGTTGATTTGGCTCCAAAACTCTCGGTTTGGGCTGATAACCTCTTACAAGCCTCATATGGTTCAGTTTCATCATTAGCATCATCATCATTCAAACTTTTGTCCAATCTATTTGGATAGAAATGTACATTTTTGGGTGGAATGTGTAGGCCTAAGAGTTATGTCCTGTAGCCCTTTTTGTAGAACATGATGGGCTAAACTGTGACATGTTAAACCTGTAAGCAATTATATGCCCAAGCCCGGCCCGTTTAGTTTGGAGCTATAAACTGAGCCGGAACCCAGTCCATCATTAGCGTTTAAAGAAATAGGTGTCTCAAGACAGGTTGCAGACTTCCACGTGGCCTGGCCCATTTACAGTCGTAAGTATGGGCCATACTCAATAAGATCATCAAAAACAACCTTAGTCTTGATAAATGTTAATGGGCCAGACCAATTTCAGCTAAGTTTCAGCCCACCAAATAAATGTATAAATATTGGCCCCTATGGAGTCTTCTTAATTGGGTTATTTTGTGTTTTCTCTGTGTAGTTTGTACTTTGTAGTCTTCTGTATGTGGCTCTCTTCCAGCTTGATTTTTTTAATGATATTCCATAAAAAAAATATAATACTTTTGAATAGAAAAATATGTACCAACTGCTCCATTGTCTAAACTCTAAAGCACCTAATCGAGTTGAGATTGGCGTGAGCGTAACGAATATAGTATTGATTGATCACTACTTTAGCAATAAATAAATATTAACATATTTGTATATGATATAAAAGTATTTATTTAATATTTTATTATATAATATTGATTTCACTATTAAACTTAATGGTATTAAGATATGCTGCGTTGAACCCAAGCTTGATTAACCACGAAGCCCAAGGCCAACACAGGCCTGAAAGATAGAGCCAAGCATAGGCCCGACCTGCCTGATGGGTCGGAAGAGAAGCCTGAGCTTATGTATGGCATTCCACGTTTCATTTTGGTTTTTTCTTTTTCTTTTTTTTTCTTTTTTACTATTTTTTGGAGTTTATGGTCTAAAGGGCCTACTGTTGTTTCCATCAAATATGTGTTTAACAGGAGAAGTTTTTTATTTTTACTATATGTTTACAATACAGTTAAATATATTTACAAGATTCAGCTGATACGATGTGTACTGGTCAAATCGTTGTGAGTTTTCAAGCGTTGTTATGTATCAGCCACAATGCACCCAGGCGTCGTCATCGTCTAATCATTAATAATCAATCAAATAATGGTGTATCCTGCCAATAACACTTTAATCTTTTAATCTAGCTACTTCATGAATCATTCACATTAGTGAAAAGAGAGTTCACAAGCCATTGCCAATCATCAATGGAACCAGCAAAGGATCCTTTATAGAGTACAAGTGAGTTAACAGGATCCAATAGTTGATATTAACGGGTTATTGGATGCACCCATCTCTTGTCTTTGATGTGATTTAATCACACTAATTAACTTAATTGGTTAAAACATGAGATTAGGATATTGGTCTGTTTGTATAACCAACCAATGAACCTAATGTAATTGAGTAGTTAAACCTAGCGTGAGAGGAGAAGCTTAAGGAAAAAAGGTTTAAGGTTAAGCTGTCCCTTGCAATGGTTATTAGTATGTCATTATACATCTCCTTCCATCACTTTTCCATTTGATAGAATCTACAAAAATGACATTAATGAATAAATCACAATATTAAATTGCTTACTGAACCAATCAACTGAGAGAGGGTCACAAAACGTAGAAGGCTTTAAGCCTAAACAAATGTGTTGCAACTAGCTATGGCCCACATTTAGAAACAATTGGCATATTTATGGAGAACAAATTTCTTTTTCTATCATCAATTGATTGAACAATGAAATGTCAACGATGTTTAATGATAAGGCAGGAGAGGCCCCGCATGGATAGTTCAATTGATAAATACTTTAATTTAAGAACTAGAGAATTCAGTTTAATAACTTAATGCCCGTGGTTTGGTGGCATAGATATAAATGATGTAATGTTTATAAACACCATAAAGTTTAATTATTTTAAATTATTTTTATCTTTAAATGTTGTAGCTTTTAAAAATATAACTAGCTAATCCAACCAAGATTACTTGAATAAACTTCACAGTCAAATAAATATTTTTTAAAAGACCATCTGTCGGAGCCTTTTAAGGCTCTTCTTTGTCATGCACTCTACGTTCTCACGAAGGAATTGTAGCTTCAACTCCTTCTTGAGATCCTCCCAAGTCTGGATGGTACGGAGGCCCTTCTCGATGTTGCCATGCCTCCTACGCCACCAGAGCATTGCATCATTTGGCTTGGTTGTCTTCAAGCTTTGATGCCTTGCTCCATCTGCCACAAGAAGTTCTCCAACTCCTTGGCATCGTGCCATTAAAGCACTTCGTACACCCAAACAAGAAAAAATAAAGAGCAATGCTCTACACCAATACATGAAACTGATCATCTTTTATGAGTTTTTACTACAAGAAGCCATCTTGTTTTTTGCACGTCAAAATAATTCAAGGTAATAAAAATGGCCGATACATATTGTATCTGGTAAATGTATAGCAATACTTATCGTAGCGTTTAACAACATATCAGCCAATGTGCCATAAAAATGGTCTTACTAAATTTTTTAATTTTTTTACCAAAAAATTGTCGTTTCGATTATTTTTCAGTTTAAACGTTATATTGAATATGATTTTAAAAAAGATTTAAAAGTAAATTCTTCAAATATGGAAAGTATATTTCTATTCCAACATTTTTTTCTTTCAGATTTGTCTATTTTGAATTATTTTCATCAATTCTTTTTGAATTTTTTTCTCTAAGATAATCCCAATTTTGGGGTTTAGTGAAAATAATTTAATAAACTGATATTCAATATTAGTGGAATTTAACGGAATGTCTTAATGTTATTGATATAGTTTGTAGAATATTTGTGTGAATTTCCAAGTTATTTTTCAAAAAATTCATGAAATTTGGGTTATTCAAAATAATTTCCATTTTGGGGTTTCTTGAAGATTTTTTTAAAAAAGAAATTGTTAAACAAATATTTAAGGAATTGATATGGTTTCTAGAGTATTTGTTTCATTTTTCTAATATTCCAACATTTTCATGAAATTCAGATATTTGACAAAAAAAATTAATAATTTTTTATAGAATATAAATTATATTGTGGAATACTAGGGAACATAAACTTCATATTAGGTGTTTCTTTATATTGATTTTCTTTTTTTTGGTAATATTTTGACACGTTTTTCAAATTTTTATGACATACTTTATTCGTATAAAAATTTCAATTTTCAAGTGTCTAATAGTCCATGAAAATGACATTTTTTTAAGTAAAATATGCTCACACTTGATTTTCCATTTTTTCTAGAATTTTATGTATTTTTTCTGAAAAATCAATAAAAGGGAGGAGAGAGAGTCCATATTGCTCTTTTTGTGGCTAATACATCATTCTCAGGATATTAATGGCGATCGGAATATTTTCAAATTCTTAGGTTTTTATCGAGAAATTAATGGAAAAATTGCAAGGAAATATAAATATTTAAAAATAAAAATCTTAATACCATTCATGAACAAGTAACAACAAATTCAAAAGAAACAATATATTAGAATACAGTTCAATAAATATCCTACAATCTTTAAAATATTGATAAATATTTTAAATCATTCCAGAAAACTCATTAAGATTATTGAAAAGATTTCTTAATTGAGAATTCACCGGATATTATCATAACATTATCATTTATCGCGTTTTTAGTGCGATCTTATCAGGAATTTACTGTTAAAAATGTCAGTGTCGATAAATACACGGTAATAGTATTTTGCCGATAAAAAATTAAAGACATTGTCAATTTAAAATTATCATCAATATTTATGACATTGGTTGATGGAGCATGTAACCCCAATACTTAAACAAATATGAATCGAAAAACATTTTTAACCCTACAACAAATACCCATTACTGGTGAACATATCAAAAGAGTCTAAATGACAATCTAGAGAAATGACCCTTGATGAAACTTGGAGTTTTCATTTTTACTAGAGATGTCAAAGAGGATGAATACAACATGTCATATCTTCTGTTAGGTGGGTTACCAAGATTTTCCATAAAATTTTGAGGTACTTAAAATAGTTAAATAGGTGACATATCTCCAAATAGTTATAAGTATGTGAAAAAGGAATTTGCTTGGACTACAAACAATAAGAAATTCCCTTTCAAAATTCAAATATGAGGTTACACTAGAAAGGGGCATGTCATTTATGTCTGGTTCCATATAAAAGATATACTTGTGTAATTGAGACAACCACATTGCGTAATGCTTAGTTCCTGCACTAATTTCCTTCAATGAAATGATGCCATAAAACAAAATTCTACTTTGTTTTGCTTTTGAAGGCAACTATCTGGTGACAAAGAGCAATCCAGAGTGGTTGGACTTTCACTGGTGAGGTTTTTTTCTTCTTTTTTTAACTAACATATTTGAGGTAAAATAGATAGTTTAATCAGAGATGGGGAATAGTAAAATACCAGCAACTTTATTTCCTACCTAGAAACCCTTTCTTCTCTTGAAATACATGATTCGTAATTATAGTTCAAAAGGCGTAGGAGTGAAACTTGGAGAAGGCCACCTGATAAAGATGATAAGCTCGTGATCTCATCTAGTGACTCATGAAGCGGGAAGTACTAAGTACGAGCCCCTATAGTTTCGTTTGGTGTGCTTTAAGAATAGTGGATATCAACAGTAAGAATTTTACGTTCGATTTCTCATAGTTTTTTATACATAAATTCAAAAAATAATAATAATAAGCTCATAAATAGAAGCTAAAAAATAAAATATGCCATAGACATCCATGAATACACCATTAACAATACATATAGCTAGCTTAGCGCAATGTTGAAAAAGATGCATTGCATATATGAGGGCACAAATAAAAGATAGAAATGAAATTCACACAAAATAAAACACGTAATTAATTTAAAGAAGTTGGAGTGACGGTTAGAAATCACATTCAAGAAGCGGAAGTTCTGTGGTAAAGAGATTTTTACTTTATACATAACCTGAGAATTAGTTAGGTGTTGTAGAATGTCTGGAGACCTTAATCATAAACAAAGTAAAATAATTAGTTTGAGTTTTTATATTGAGAAATGAAAGATTTTGTGTTTGACACCTCTCTCTCAACTTGTATGATTATTGATGTTTAAAAATGATCTCTTATATATATATAGAATTAATTTTACCTTTACTAAAAATACTCACAATAATTTTAAAATTAAAAAAAAAAAAATAAGACAAATGCAAACAGTAAGAGAATTCACCTTAGGTACTCACTTTTAAATTGTCCATTACAAAAACCATCAAGAATTGAATGTTTGAAAATATGCTTAAGAAATCGGATAAAAGAGGATTTCCTTTGTTAATTACTAAAATAATTTATGTAGTTATAATGTACTGACTATTTGAATTCAATTTATTTACAAATTAATTTAAAAATCATATTTAAATTTTATTTCAAATTTAAAAATTATACCTATGTATGCTTGTTTTATATATCGACTCCACCGACAGCACAGCCAAAACACAAATGTTCAAAAGTTTGCTTTATTTTAAAAGTTTCTCCAGCAATTGGGTTTTCTCTAAAGTCCACAGCACACGTTCCACTCACTGTAGGGTCCACGTCGCTACATTTAGGGCACATGTTATCCCAAGCATCACATGCCATGTGGCAGACTGGCAGGCATAGTCTCTCAATGCGTATACTTTCCTACGCACCGACACTCTTTCTCTCTGGACATTTTTGTCTTTTACAAATATAAAAGAAAATTCTTATTAGAAAGAGAAAGACCTTGATGAGTGTTGACTGTTGACTCAAGTTCTGCTAATTAAATTAAATTTAATTTAAATTTATTTTGATTTAGACCAAGTTAAGTTTGAAATAGACTTTTTAATGTATGCCAAGTAAGTAAATCTATTTATTTATTTTTAAGCAATTTTTAAATAAATGTAGATTTTATATAATTCAATCTATTGCATATAAATAGCATAGAAGTCGGGTCAATTAAATATATTTATTTCGGAAAATAAGTAGAAATCAGATTGAGTTTAAATTTAATTAATAATTTATTAAATAGATCAAATCAATTCAGAAATTTTTCAAAACAGATTGAGTGAGGTAATCAGGTGTGGTCAGAGACCCATGTGACTGTAAATCTGTAATGGCTGATCCCACGATATTTATTGCCAATCTTCTGCGCATTGACAATGGGGTACTACTACTGTACGGGATTGGGCTCCATTATAATTAATAATGTTAGACCCCTGTAAGAATTAAGAACCGCAATGTCAACAAGACTATAAATAAAAAGATCTTAGACGGATATTATACGGCCCACTTTTAGACTTGGTTTTAATGATTGATAGGCATTGAAATTTATATTGAAAATTCAAATTTTTAAAATTTATTAGGGAAAAAAACCTCTTTAGTTTAGTCTATATCAGAAGAATTATAAAGATTTAGAAAATTATCCGTAAGTCTTATGTGTCAAGTAAAATGGATAATTATTTATGCACTATTTTTAAAAGAAAAAAATTATTTTGTCATTACTTTTCTTTTTCTCTTTTCTCTATTTCAAAAAGAGAGGATAAAATAATCTTTTTCTCATAGTAAAAATTGATTGTGCACTTATCATTATCCAATAAATCTAATAAGAATCAAATAATACCTCTAATCTAATCTTAAAAGTTTAGACCAATGAACTACCTCTATAGATTTAGATTGAGAAAAGAAATAAAAAATAAATATTCTAGTTAAAATGTTTTAGTCAAAATATTAATCTAAATTCATTGGAGAAACTAATTAAGATTAAATAAATTTTATAAATATAGTAAATATTTAATATTTCTATAGAGAAACTTACCCCTGCAAACTAGGATTGTTGCTGAAAATTCCACTCTTTAGCATGTTGTGAATCACGATTGAATCAGTGAAAATCCATGTAAAAACAGAAAGAGGAATTCCCATTCTTTCAAAGATTACAGTGAAACATCAAACAAAAGTAAAGTCAAAACCATTTTTACTTCCAAACAGCTCTATCTAATAAGAAATTACATGTCACTTATTAGTCATTTTTCCCAAAAAAATTAAACTCAATAAAGAAGTGATTGGATTATGGAAATAAATGTGATTAGCTTGAATGCAATAAAAGAGAGAGAAGATTCTTGACCTTTCATATTATTTAAAACTTTCTAAATTTGAATTTTTTAATGGAAAAATTTATATGTGGATGAGGACCTAAAGTAAGAGTTATTTTTATTGTGATTTTAGGAACATACTAATTTTATTTATTTAGAGTAGAATTCATAGCAACAACAAGTTTAGGGTGAGAGATCTATTTTGATTAAGCTTTAATCTATTTGGAATAGGAATTAAGATTCAATTATATATACATACAAACACGTATATAATGATTGAAATGGATGATGAAATTATTTCTTTAAGAAAAAATAGTAGATTTCTTAAAAAAAAGTCTAAAATGACACATTAGCATGGATTATTTTTAATCATAAAATCTCTTTTTTAATTATTTTTGCATGAATTTACTATATTTTTAAATAATAATATTTAATTCAAATCTTTTTAGTTAACCAAATTCAATCTTAGAGTTTCAAGCCTATTTTTAGTAAAAAAAAAATTTGTTTTTAACATAATAACAACATATCAAATTTTCAAACTCATCTAATCAAATTTTAAATCTTATCCATTTTCACTGTTTTGATGAATCTTTTAAATTTTTTTTTTTTTTACTTTTCAACGTAGAAGACCCTTACAATCGTTTTATAAATGAACAGTAAATATTTATTTTAAGCTATCTTTTTTATATATAAATAGATAAAATAAAGAGATTTGCCCTAAACGTTGAGTTATCCCTCAAAGAAAAGGTTGTCTTGCATTCCCACTCTAATCTCATTGACATAGGTTATTATCATCGCATAAGTTACTAGTTGAGGAAATTGTCTTGACGATTGACTAGCCTTTGATATATTTAAACAATTGTTTATATTTTGGTCTGCATTATGGTCTTAACTTTATATTTAAATGTATTTAATAGTTGATTGTTAATTTGTATTCATCGACTAAGACAATTAAGTGACCATACTTTTTTTTTTAATTTACGTGTGAAAAACATCAGACACAGTCCTATTAAATTTCTGCGGATAGTACCTCTACACCTTAAGACATTACCAAAGTTAATCTGTGGAGTTTGAATCTAGCACCTCCCACTTCTTAGACAGGAGATAACCATCCGAACTAACCTACGAGAGGTTAAGTGACCACACTTGAACAGTGAAAGTGCAGGTTATTTGGATAGGAATTTAAAATAGGAGGTTTTTTCTCTCTAGAGAACTTCTACCCACATAAAATAATACCAGATTATTATTTTCTCAAAGAAGGAAAATATACATTTTGTAGCCTCAATTTTTTTTAATAAGAATTAATATAAATAGAAGAAGTTGGACTTCTCAAAAGAAAAATATTTTAAGTTTTATTATTTTATTTTAACTTATAAAACGTACTACTCCAAAATATTCACAATGGTGTTTTATTCATTGAATGTAGGTAGAGACTCACAGCTGCCAAATGTGCGGGTCTTATACGATAGCATTAAATGTTAAATAGTTGATGAAAATCAGCAATTAAATAATCAAAGGATCCATTTAATTGTATGAACATCATGCCTCATATCATGTATATGGACATTAATCTATAACACATTTAAAGCCTATCATATTTAAATTATGGAGAATAAACAGTTGAAATGGAATCTTTTGCTAACTATCAACTTATTTGTATAAATAAAATGGATAAATTTTTTATTTTAAATTATAATAATGGGATTTACATTAAGAAGTTGTTTGTTATTTTCCATCACCTAAAAACTATAATAATCGAAACCGCACTTTGATCGCATTTAAACATTTGCTTGAGCCTCAAATCTATTTTGTGTACCTAAGCTTCCATTATTCTTTTTAAACTCTCTTTTCTATAATAAGCCTATTTATAAGGCCAGTGATCCTTCCACGGGTATTTTATATATACAGACATGAGTTTTACCGTGATATCCAAATTGCCCTACACCTGCCGTACCGAATAAAAAAAAATGTTAAAATTCATGAACAGTGCAAATCGGCTCGCCAAAATTCATGAACAGTATAATCGGCTTACCAAAATTACAAGTTAACTCGCCAAAATTCATAAACAATGCAAATTGAATCGTCGAAATTCATGAACAGTGCAAATTGGCTTGCCGAAATTCAGGAACAGTGCAACTCGGCTCACCGATATTTTAAGTCGGCTCACCAAAATTCATGAATAGTGTAAATCGACTTGCCGAAATTCACATCAATAGTAAAATCCAGTCTATTGAAATTTTACTATTCATGCAAAGGGTAAAATCGAAAATATACTAAACCTGTGTCGCTAAACACAAAATGCCCATGGAAAGATCGCTAGCCTATTTGTAAGACTTTTAGTAGCTAGTAAAAATTATAATTAAGATGAATCAAATGTTAATAATACTTGATAAAGATTTTAATTTTTAGATAATATAGTTACAGATGTTATATAGATGTATATAACATGTGCTTACATTTTTTAATAATTTTATGACTCAACTCAACAAGAACATCAAGCAAAAGAGAGTGATCTTCTTTTATACGATGTTTTGAGAGAATGAAAAGATGCAAAGTTTGATCATCAAAGGAAGAGAAGAGGTTATTTGATTTGAGCCATGCAATGCAATCTTCTTATTTATTTATAGTTACTTTTAAGAGTAAATTATTAAAAACATTATTAATTTAATGTAGCGATCTTTTCATGAACATTTTATATAACTTGATAAGAATTTTACTGAATTGTTCATTTTACCTTTCAAATTAGCTCATCGAATCCTTTAATATAAGTGATTTGAAGATTTCTACAAATCGATTTAAAAGATAAAATAAAGAATACAGTAAAACTCATACATGAAATTAAGGAAATCTCGCTACCGTGACGAACAAGAGTCTAATAATTAAATCATGTCATGTGTAGGACGGACTGACGGTTTCAAATGATTTCCGTTCTCTATATATATAATATATATGAGCTGCTCCAGCTGGAAGTTGCCGGCTTTATTTTAACAGAAAAGGCAAAAAAAAAGGTAGGATATACGGTAATATTTCATATTTCTTTTTCTCCTGTAATTTACACCCTGTATCATGCAAATTGCAAAATATTCTCTTCTAACATTACAGTTGGAAATGGAACAAAAAGTGCGAAGAAAATAGAGAAAATACACCACTCATATGAGCTGTACTGTACCAGTAGTGGTGCGTTGCATCAGTCCGACGTGCGGCGGTGGGGGGTTGATCAGGAATCAAGAGCGAAGGGTGTCTGATACAGATCGTAAGGGGCCCACAAAGCATCCAAGGGACATGGGCGATTGGCGTCGAGTCGGGCCCACGGTTTGCCCTTTCCGCTCCAATGCAGGAGGCTGACGGGTCCAGGGTGGAGATTCCTGCACAGGCCACGGAAATTGTCCCCTCCCAGCCCGTGCTGGTTCCACCTGTGATCAACGGCGGCGATTTTGCCGGCAAAGACAAGGAGAAATGGAGGCAGCGATCCAAGCTCGTAGATCCGCATTCGCTTCTGCAGCTCCATCCATTGTTCAATCTTGGCCGTGTAATGACCGGCCCTCCAACGCTCCAGATCGATCACCATCACCCCCGTGTTAAAATAGCACGCCCTCCGCCCCTCGAAGGTCAAGGACAGAGTGGGGTTGGTCCAGAAGGCAGGGGTAAAGTAGGCAGTGAAATTCGCATTACAATACTCTGGCGCCGCCAACACGGTTGTCTCTCCCAAATCAGTGGCGGCGAGCTTGGCAATGTCGTCGACCAGGACCAGGTCCGAGTCCAGGTACACGATCCGCGTCACGCATGAAGGGAGAATGGAGGCGAGGTAGGAGCGCGCGTAGTTGAGGGGGCGGTCGAGAGCGGCGCGGATGGATGTCGAGATGAGTCGCGACACGACCGAGTCTTCGAAGTGGTAGACTCGGAACCGGAGGTAAGGGAAGGATTTGGAAATGAGCTGGCGGAGCTGGGAATCGGAGGAGGAGGCAACGAAGTGGAAGTCGACGTTCTGGGGGCAGGACGAGTGCTGCAGCACGGAGAGAATGGCGGCCATTGACCCACGCAGGTAGGCCATGTCCAATGTCATGGCCACGTGAACAGTGGATGGTGAGCAAACGTCGTCAGGAGGCGGAATTTGTGGGCAGCTCGGAGAGTTGTAGAATTGAGGCGCTTCTCGAAAATTAGGGGCGCCGCTACTTGCATTAGCATTAGTACTGGCATTAGCATTTCCACTGGAGAAGACGACAACGAAGAAGAAGAGGAAGAAGAAAGGATGCGTAGGTTTAGGCATTGCTGGTGTGAAGGTTAAAAGAGAAGAGACGGTGGGTCTGGGCATTTAAAGAGAGAGAGAAAGGAGAAGAAGCGTCGTGGCTTGGAATCGACGTTCTCTCTCTCTGTCTCTCTTTTAGCTGAAGCGAGAAGTCAAGGCTCTCCAAAACAGCACGAAAAAGTCGTTTGCATAAAATTATATTTTAATTTTAAAATCTTTCCGGCCTTTTTCCTTGAAATACCCCATCGGTACTTGTTCTCCGTATGCTTATTTCTTAACTAGGATTTAATTAAACAAGTTTAGTATTTACGTTTTACTAAGCAAAATCAACGATTGTTTACGAGGGGCTCATCCAAAATCCAAGTGAGCCTTATAAATCGACAGAAAAATGTTCAAATATTTTATTTTTAAAATTAATTAATATTAAAGTATTGATACATAGTACATTAAATATTTGGTTATTGTATTCAAGTTAACATCACATTTTACTACACACCAAGGTTTAAAAATTCAAATCTGTCATTATACTGGTCCTACTAGTTCACAGTACGAACAGGAAGATATTTTCAAAATCGATTAAACCTGTCCGAATCAGTGTAAAATTTCAAATCCCCATGAAAAAATTAAAAGATCTACAATATTAGAAATATTGGATTGATAAAGTTTATTTTTATTCTAATTCAACATATGAAAAAGTATTGATCCTCTTTAAGCAAGCATGTCTTGCGTTGTTGTATAATTTTGAACTGCAGCATGTTTTCATGAGGTTAATAATTTTGATTTTTAATTATTCTAATATCTATTTTGGTTCTAAGATGTGCAATAAAAAACTAATAATTATTAATCATGTATTAAACAAAGATGAGTAATGTTTAGAATTGGAGACTGAAGAATGTTGAAGTATTTCATTAATGTAATATAAAATTGGAATCTAGAGATTTACAACTGATGTAAACCTAATAGCTATTATAATTCATTTTAAAAGATAGCAAAATATATATAGAAAATTAAAATTAAAATCTAAAACTAAATATAATAAAAAATTCTTTGTAGATCTAGTAAAAAATCTTGTTGGTAATTGGTTAAATCTAGATGCAAACTATGAAAATAAAATTAAAAAAGAAAAAAAATGTGAAAAACAGAAAAATGAAAATTACAAGAAGATTATATGTTTAGTTCCATATTTTATTTAAAATTTTAAACAATGTTTTACCTTCATTACAAATCAAATAATAATATTTTTAAGAAAAAATTAAAAATTAAAAACAGAAATCACCTCAAAATATTGGCTTGTTTTTTCAAATAAAAATATCAATTGGTATTTTAAAAATGTTCGCCAATCTTATTTTTCTTCATTTTTATTAAAAACTCATAATGATATATGCTTATTCATAATTTGAAGTCTTACGGTATAAATATCAGTATCGGCCAATATATTTTTTTCCTTTTTTTATAAAACCCACCAATATCGATCGATATCAATGATATATATCGGATATCGACCGATATATAAAATTTTTAAAAATTAATATATATCGATCGATATAATACGTATTGTACTGTATTTATAATCATGTGCTGTGAAATGAATAGCCAGTTTTTTAAACCATGCTACTCACCTCCAAAGTCATTTATAACTCGATAGGATAGTTAGCAATTAGCACGGCAAACCAAGTTACTGGTCGCAATTGTGGTCTTTTCATGCTTTTTTTAAACATGTCACTTGATTTCTTACTCATTAAATGGATTTAGACTACATCGATGTAGCTGTAGATTTGATCTGAAATTTCAAATATGATAAAACGGGTGCCCATACAGACCGACGTTTTTTTGCGAGTAGACACCGAAATTTAGATTTTAAATGAAAATTACCATTCTTCTATTCCACGTGGAATTGATATAAAGAAATCGATCGATCAAAGTACAAGCTGAATAAATCAATCGATTGAAAAATCGATCAATTGATTCTGAGAACGAGCGAAAGAAAAAGGGAAATCAACGTAACAAATCATTCGCACCATCGTGTGATCGATTCTGTTAAATCAGCACAACAAATCGATCGCATGATGGTGCGATCGATTCTGTTAAATCAGTGCAATAAATCGATCGCATGATGGTGCGATCGATTTGTTAAATCAGTGCAACAAATCGATCGTACGATGGTGCGATCGATTTGTTAATGTATTCTACATTTAATATATTATTTACATAATAAAACTTTTTTTAAAACTTTAAAGTTATTTTTTAAGCACTGTGTATTTTCAAAAAATTTCAAATTTAATATCCGGACTAATTACGATAACCTGATAAAACTACTTTAAAATTATAAGGTCTTTTGACACTCCCAAATGCTTAAAATAGAGTGTTTTACAAATAAGGGTATCCCTAGGGTGTGCTGAAAATACATTTAAGAGTGTCAAAAGACCTCGAAGTCTTAAAGTATTTTTATCAGGTTATCGTAATTAATCCAGATATTCAATTTGAAACATTTTAAAAATACACTCTGCTTAAAAAATAACGTTAAAGTTTTATCTTTCCTTTAAAATTTTAACATCATTTTTTAAGTACTGTGTATTTTCAAAATTTCTCATATTAAATATCCAGACTAATTACAATAACCTCATAAAAATACTTTAAGACTTTAAGGTCTTTTAACACTCCTAAATGAGTTTTCGGTACACCTTAGGGATATCTTTATTTGTAAATCACTCTGTTTTAAGCATTTGGGAGTGTTAAAAGACCTTGAAGTCTTAAAGTATTTTTATCAGGTTATTATAATTAGTCCGGATATTTAATTTGAGAAATTTTGAAAATACACAGTGCTTAAAAATAACGTTAAAGTTTTATCTTTCCTTTAAAACTTTAACATTATTTTTTAAGCACTGTGTATTTTCAAAATTTCTCAAATTAAATATCCAGACTAATTACGATAACTTGATAAAAATACTTTAAGACTTCGAGGTCTTTTGACACTCCTAAATGTATTTTCAGCACACCCTAGGGATACCCTTATTTGTAAAACACTCTGTTTTAAGCATTTGGGAGTGTCAAAAGACCTTTCAGTCTCAAAGTATTTTTATCAGGTTATTATAATTAGTCCGGATATTAAATTTAAGAAATTTTGAAAATACACAGTGCTTAAAAAATAATTTTAAAGTTTTTTTTTTAAAAATTATCATGTAAATAATATATTAACTGTAGGATACATTAACAGATCGATCACACGATGGTGCGATCGATTTGTTTCACTGATTTAACAAGTCGATCGCACCATCGTGTGATCGATTTGTTACGCTGATTTCCCTTTTCCTTTCGCTCGTTCTCAAGATCAATCGATTGATTTCTTCAGCTCGTATTTCGATCGGTCAATTTCTTCATATCAATTTCGCGCGGAAGGGTAGAATGGTAATTTTCACCTAAAATCTGAATTTTGGTATCTGTTGGCTGAAAACGTCGGTGTCTGTATGGGTATGTAAAACTGTTAATCTTAGATCTTAATTGATCAGATTTCTATCAAATCAACGGCTAACATTGTTTGAAGATCAGCTTTCTCGTATTCTACACCATAGATTGAGTATCACCTCTTAAATTATTTACT
The DNA here is from genome assembly GCA_022113865.1 of Chimonanthus praecox. Lineage (NCBI taxonomy): Eukaryota > Viridiplantae > Streptophyta > Magnoliopsida > Laurales > Calycanthaceae > Chimonanthus > Chimonanthus praecox. The sequence goes on along the minus strand of CM039090.1, from coordinate 7,674,356 downwards.
CAATTTTTTATAACATGGGTATTCTTATTTTATATTTGAGATGAGATTAATCCCACGGACACATGTAAACCTTCAAATTCATACACACTGTTTAAATATACAGAAAGTGACCTATTAGAATTCAGCATGAATCCTCAAGATCGCGTATCGATGATATTTCAACGGTCGCATAGATTAGTTAAAAAAATTATTATAAAAAAACTATTATATCATTAGTATTATTATATCGGCTACATTCGACTTGACAATACACCAGTCCAATATCATTAATATATGATCAAAATTGCTATATACAATATGTATCACCTAAAACATATAGAATAATTAGAAATATATATATGTATATATATATATATATTAGGTAGCTCTAAATAAATCAAATTTTAATATTTAATAATAATAATAATAATTAATTTGCCTTTAAAATGTGATGACATAGTGACATACAAGGATTTTTAGCAGGCACACCCGAGAAATAGATATTATATCCTTTTTAATAACTTATTGATTACTTAATACAACGGGCCTACCCCTCTCTCTGTCTCTCTCACTCTCTCTCAAATTGTTGAGACATCTTCGTCGCGATAGTGCCAAACTGCCAATTCAGCGTTTCCACAAATACGTCTAAATAACGAAAATGCCACCAGATGCTTAAAAGCGTAGACCTCTCATTTTTGTCATGCGTGAGAGGGCAGGGATGCAAAACTTTTTTAAAATAAATACTCTACTGAGATATGCTGTATTTTAGTAACAATGAGATACATTTTAAAGTTAGGATTTTAGGCCCACATTGTTAGATCTGATATGAAAAGAAATATATGAGAAGTTATTCTATGAAATTTCACCTGATCTCATCCTTTAATTTTGAACTTTAAAAATCGATAGGTCATACCTATTAAAATTTAAAAATCAACATTATATATGAATTATTAATTGATATTGAAAATGTATATACACCATGTATAATTAATTATCTATCAAATAAATTTAAATTTGTGAAATCAACAATACATATCTCGTCGTTGGGTAACTCATAAGCCTAACTCTTTTCAATAATAGCAACAGCACATGGCTTTATTACCCCCGGACCAGCGATCCTGGACACGTGTGAACTGATGGTCCCGTATAAGGCCATGTGGCGTTCAAGGTGGCCGTTGTCAGTGCGACGAAGGATGTGGTGTTGATATTTAACGAGGGAGAGCTTTCACGTCATGATGAATTCGTGATAGAGCAACGAGGTACTCATAAAATCAATTTTAATTGTATAGATTTTTTTATTTATGAGATAAGATTAATCAATTTTACAGAATTAAATAGATGATTATTGATGCAAAATCTAAATTAATTTAGTCTATCATGTATGTAAAGTCATTTGATTTAAATATAGCAAAACAAACTCTTGGAATAGATTTCCTCATTGAATAAATCTTTCATTTTTTAATCAATTAGATTTTTTAAGATGTTTTAATTAAGACTTGTTTATTATAATCAGCATCCCAACAATCTTTTATGATTATAGTTTTAGAAAGTAAAATTGAGACATGGATAAGAAGAGAAATATAAGAGTGGAAGCATGATCTATGAGATGAATGCCACGTGTCCAAGTAGAGGTGATTGGTGATTGGTGGGCATAAAGTTTTGGTGTTTGAAAGAAAATTTGTCCAATGTGAGATGCGTTACATGGTTGGACCCATTACCATAGATTTATAGCCCCTTAACCCTTTAGTACTTGGCACTTGGCAGTTGGGTCAGTGAAACATGAGCCTCATGAGCCCTTCCTCTTATATGATATTATTGGGGAAATGAGGGAGGGATATTTTTATTTGAAGGGTGGAGGAGGAAGTGAGTTGCGGCAGTTGTAGCGTCTCTTTCCCCCTTGTGACCTGACCCACCGCTTTAATTTATCATCAAGCAAAAGGGGTCCGCTCCCTCTCTTTTTCACCTTAACATTTGAATCGTCGTTCCATTTTTTTTAACCACACTTTCAAACCTAGTTTATTCATCCCTTTTTCTTTAGTCTATACAATCAAGCTCTTCTTCTTCTTCTTTTTTCCCTTTGTTTACCTGCTTATTATTTGAATTTTTTGTTAAATTCTCTGAAAACCTAATTATTAGAGATGTATTGATGATCCAATCTTACATTATTTTGAATTGAATTACATGCTGAGTTCGTGGGATCAGAGGGAAGCAACAATCCCTTGTTTGAAGATTAGCAGAATCAAATTTTATTAGAAGGTAATTTTATAATTTTTTATTTTGCATCTTTATAAATCCTAATCAGGATTGCATATAATGTTTCTTTTCGTGAGAGTGAGTTAAGTGGAACTGAGGGTAAGGGCTGTCTCTCTTTCAATTTCTTACCTTTAAACATACTGGATCGATGGAACCTGTGGATATATCCAAAGATAATCACATAAATCTCTGTATTAGTGGTTTGATTTTGTGTGTTGGTTTTTTTCCTTATGTTTTTCTTTTTAATATTGTTATTTCTTTGTAATAAGAAAAGAATTTCCTTTCAATACTCCTCATATTTATGATCTCCTCATTATACCTTCACTATAGTAAGGAATTATGTGTATTAATTTTTTTATCAATAATTTAATAAATTTTCAAAGATTTAGTAAAATATTATTATTTTAGCTTTTAAACTGCGTATCAGCTACTAAGTGTGTGAATCTAAGTTCAGAGCTTGTAGTTAGAAATGTCCTCTGTCAAATGAAAAATATCTTCTGTCAGACGAATTATTTACTTAATAGGTGGGAGAAGTAAGTCCGGACAATCGATTTTTCAATGCAGACACTCGATAAATATGTGACAAATGTCATAATATATAGAATATATAATTAAATTCTTGCAACAGAGAAAATAAAAATAAATGAAATTCCATGCAGAGAGAAAGAAAATTTAATTTAGTTTAATATTGATATCTATATTACACGAAATGAAAAAAAAGAAGATTTCACACTGATCAAAATAGAAAAGAATGACATATTACAGTATACTTACAAAGAAATCTCAAAAAGCCAAATTTCATTCTTGTAACTTCACTGGTATAAAATGACACAACCATTTTTCCAAGCACAAGATCTGGAAAAAATAAAAAATACACCAACTCTCTGTATATAGATGGGCAATATCTAGTTCTCGGACTTTATGATGTTTGAAGAAATAATATTTTTTTTTTAATTTATATGTGGAAAATCATGGGATATCCATCATAAAATTTTCACAGGTGAGTCTACTATCTTTAGAGTATACTAAAATTAAGTTATGGAGATTTGAACCCACAATATTCTACTTCATGAGGCGAGAAACAATCTATCAAACTGCACCCATGTGAGTAAAATAAAGATAAAAGAGAAAGGTGTGCATTCTAACATAGGCATTATATTTTAGGATGCACGAGTTTTAGTGATATTCTCATTTTGTCCATCATATATCTGAAAAAATCGGTTCACTTATCGATTAACTAGACAGATACATCGATCAGATCATTTAAAAATTGGTATACTAATTTTTTAAGAGTCCAAATTGATGCACTAACTAAATTATTTTACATATAAAATAGTTTACTGAAAAAGTGAAGTGAAAAATAAAAAAAAAATGTTCCTAAAAGGTTATTCCTGTTAGACCAGCCACTCCAAAAAACTTTAAAAACAAAAAGAAGTCAGAAAAATGTCTCATGAAAGGACTGAAGTACTGAACCAGACTATCATATTCCCACAAATTGACAAAAGTTAGTGCGCTGGCTTTTCAAAATTTAAAAATAAATTGGAATGGCATATATTGTTTTAAGATATTGTTTCATTCTGCATATCTTTTAAGATATTTTCAACTATAGATAATATCAAGATATTTTTAAATTATAGTCTTTTTATCAGAATATTATAGAAAAACTTGCAAAAAATATTATATTTAAAAATAATAAAAATATACTAATAAATACAAAATAAATAAATTTTGAAATTGAAATAACCATTAATAAACTTATGATTAAACTACAAATATACTATAAGAAATAGATTACTTTGGTAATTATCCAACACAACAGAATATAATACATTATATAAAGTTTTTAAATAATAAAATATCAATTAATGTCACATAAATTCATTTCTAAATATCATCATCGAAGTTATCAAAAATTAAAATAAATTACCCATGATTATAACCTAATTTTTTTAATATGAAATTAATATCACCATTTTATTGTAATAATACTAGATTTTAGCGATAAAAACATAAGTAGTAGTAAATCCCTATATTGATAGAAAAATGTTATTTTTATATTAGTATGATAAAAATGAAAATATTATCAGTATTTATAACATTGTTTGCACTAAGGGATCAGGTTTTAATGTGTAAATTACACAAGAACATAAGTTACCGGCTAATAATCTTCTTACAGATATTTTGTGTAACTCGACATGGGTTTTATTATATTATCTATTTTGCTCTTCGAATCGACTCGTCGAACCCTTTGTTATAAGTGATTCTAAAGGTTCGGCGTGCCGATTCAAAGGGCAAAATAAATAATATAATAAAATTTGTGTCGAATTATACAAAATACTTGTAGGGGGATCACTACCCTGAATTATCATGTTATATTATGTAACATATATGGGATTAAGGGTGTTGTTGATTTATCATCATGTGATATGTAATGAAAGAAGCTCTCCATCAACTTTGTTATTGTGACCTAAATTGATTGTAAGTTGATATTAAGGTAGCTTAATGGTCTCTAAAAGCTAGACTTACTGTACCATTTCCTTACAAATCAAAGAAATTAATATACTTAAACATTTCACTTAAACTGAAATATAAAAAAAATGATAAATTAATAATTTAAAAATTATTGAAATGATAATAATCCACCGGCTTGTGTAAAATAGAGTGTAGTACTGCTAGGCAGTCTAGGCTGTGGGCTCCCAGTGGCAGACTTGCAGAGTTGCAGCCTTGCAAGCAGGTGACCCACCAAGTGGGCCAAGGGCCGAAAGCGTTGATTGAGTTGGGCCGACGCGCGAGTAAGAGAAAGTATGGTCCTCTTCCTTCCTGACAGGTACCCACCCGGCCGTTCTATTTTGACAAAATCAACATTCACGCTTCAGTACAAATTATTGGTACGTAAAGTAAAGTGCGCGTGTGTACCTAGTCAATGTAGTCCGTAGTCCCTTCCGTATCTATCTTTCCGTGTCTGTCGGCATTTCCTTTCTCTTTTGAATTTAATTCTCCAAAATTTGTTCAAATTCCATTCTCCTCTCTCACATTGGTAATTGTGCAATTAATTTTGAATTTAAGATCTCAATATAATCAAAATGTCTTTCATTTGATATGATTTAATTCTATTAAAAATATAAGAGAATTTTTAAAATTCTAAATTATACCACAATATTGAAAAATTAGGTAAATTGATTTTAAAATTATAAAAAAATTAGACTATACCTCGTACCACATGAAAACTCATGCCAAATTTTAGCTCATAATATGTGCTGCGATTTTAATCTCAGTCTTTCGAATTGGTTTGGAAACAAGATTTTTAAAAAGAGCTATTGGGTTCAAATCATAAGAGTTTTAATAATGGGTCACTTTTATAAAAATATATATAGAATAAGGTCTTATCAATTTACTCAGTACATAAAACAAAATGTGCTGACATTTATACAGTTGAAAATCTTTATTTAAATATATTTTTGAGATTCTAAATTAGAGATAAGCAATTCTCATATACCTAGGCATGTGGATACGAGCACTCTCTAATAAAATGTTCCCAAGTTCAAATTTAACTTTGATTTGAAATTTTATTAAATTAAGAAATTTAATTAAGGTTTTAATTAATTTGACCAATATTTTCCTAACTTTTTCTACTCCAGACTCGATCAGAATAGGTAGCGGTTCCAATACCTTAGTGTCTGACAACACAGAGACAGACAGAGAAAGGAGGACTTCTACCAACAGCTTTCTTACCTTCCTTCTTCCTCCAAGGAATTGGGTGATTCTATTGAGACTGAGTTAAAATTCTTCTTAAAATAAACATGATTGCAATATAAAGTGTATTATATTAGTAAAATAAAAAAGTTCAAATTATTTATTTTTCTTCTATTGTATTATTATTTTTATTTAAAACTTTTAAAAACTAATAAGTAACATTCATCAATAATTCAAAATCAAGATGAAATAGTTAAGATGATGATTTAATTTTACTTTCGTATATAGTTATCTATCCAATACACCTTTGTAGGACCTATGATTTGTTTAATAAAAAGTTTCATTATTTTTTTCAATAATTTCATTTAATTAACTTGCATTCATCTTTATGAAAGTAAAATTAAGATATTTGATTTAATTAACTTGCTAATTTATGTAAGAAGCAATCTAAGGCTCTTCACCAACTAAAGTTACAACTGGGTACAAATACAAATAAGTCAATGAAAGTTTGGTAGATCTGATATTATATTTTGGGTCTATTTAGAACTTAGTTTTGAGAATGGATCAAGGATTTTGACCCAAAATGAGTCCAATGGGCTTTTTTCAATTCCAGCCTTTTCTGGTCTATGTTTGGACACAGTCTATTGGACCATTTTTACTATGGTTGTTGACCAAATCAGAGGGCAAGCTTTCATGGTTCCCACCATATTATAAAATCCAATGCGTATGCATACCAATTTTTTTCCCAAGTTTGAACCATCCAATTAGGTCATGTTATTTTCAAGAGATTTCATTGTTTTTATAACTTTCACTAAATAAAGTATTTTCATCCAGAATAATGTAATATAAGTCCCACCTACAACTACAAGAGTTTACTTTTTTATATAATTTTAAAGTTATAAAAATTAATGAATGATAATATATATATATATATATATATATATGTGCACAAGATTATTCTAAATGTCATGGTGCACATTAAATAAACTGATAATAGATCTATTAGAAAGTTTTTTTTTTTTGAAATATGTGACTAACAAAAATTACTTAGATTAAATTATTTAAATAATGTTACCGGGTCGGGTGAAGAAAGTCGGGTCAACGGATCGGGTCGGGTTGAGGAGACAGAAACCCGAGTTGAATTCAGGTCGGGTTGGAGTGAGGGATTTTCAAGTAAACCCAACCCGACCCGATCAAACCTGACCCGATTAAATTTAGGCTAAAATGGGTTCAAAATGCGGGTCGGGTTAGAATTCGGGTTGAGTCGGGTTATAATTCGGGTCAGGCCGGGTTGAAATGTTCGGGTCAGATTCCACATTTTAGTAACTAAGATCGGGTTGGGTTTTAAAAAACCTGACCCGAATGGCTCGATGTCAACCCTAATGTTTTTTACGCTCTTGAAAATTTTATACAATATCTAATATATATTTTATATTTTATACTTGATGTTTAATAATATATTGTGATTAATTAAAACTCTTAATCACTATACATTATTAAATTGCATCCATTCATCCCAAGCTTAATTCTATCTAATATATAAACTTAATTTTATATGATGAGTTAATTAGCACTAAAATAATAACTTGAAAACTAAATTGATCTAACAATGCAATATAATTAGTAGCTACAAGCCTACAATGGTGATTTGTGTGATGGGAATTTTTTTGATACAAATGATAAATCTTATAAAAAAATTGTGTGCAATAATGAATAATTGTTGCTTAATGATAGAGATTGATAATAATGATTGGTTTAAAAATAAGTTGAGTAAGGGTTCAAAATCCATACGGGCCTTATTTATTTTTAGGACCCGATCCAGCTTCAAAAATTTCAGGTCTCATGGGCCCGATCTAATCACCGGCCCTGCATTTACAATCTTGGCCCTAGCCTGAATTGGCTTAGGGCCCGAAATGACAAGAAGGCTGAGTTGAACTGTACTGTTGTCTACAAACTCCCTCTTTTTAAGATCTAAAGAACCCATTTACAAAATTTATTACCTGAGTACTGTTTAGAAAATAAATTTGGTAAACATCTTTTGATAAGCATAAGACTGAATCAACATTTGATTGCGATAACCGAACCTAATAAACTAGAGGAAACAATTGAAATCATAGATCAAAGATATAACAACAGAAGATTTGCTCCTTCTAATTTCACTACCTAACATCCACAGGTTAAGATGAACTTCATGAAGGATTGGATCTTACAATAACAAATTAGAATCTCTACGTGTACTACTCTTTTAAATAAACCGCTAGATAGGTTTTTTTTTAAAACTTAAAAAAACTCAAGTGGGCTTCTGGGCGTCACAAATGGACTGGATCCAATATCCCAATATCTGTCCATTTTCCACCTAAATTGGAGTTTTGCACTCTTCAGCAATGACTGACATTCTTCTCCCAAGTTCTAACATGCAAGCCTACATTTGCCACTAGATTCACCAATTGGAAAGAAATTTCCTCCATTTCTATAGTTTTTCCTTTTAGTTCCGCTCAGTATTACTTCCTAAAGAAATAACCATCAGGGCCCAGCACTTTACATGGGCCAATTGAATAGATCTTTCCTAATTTTCTCCTTGATATTAAGAAATTCTTCACTGAAGCTTTCAACTCGTTAACCTTTCGCGTATGAAGGTCAGACAAATATATTCACATTTCCCACATCCATGTTTGAAGAGAATAAATTCTTCAAGTGCTTTAGGATAGGGTCAGCCCTGAGATCTCCTAAAATCTCAGGAGCTCTAGGCGGAGTGAGATTTCAGGGGCCCTTTGTGACTACTATATTAAGGAATTTAAGTTTGTGGGAGTTCTTTCCGTCTGGAGGCATAACCGGCGTAGGTGTCTGGGCCCTACATGGCGGCCTATGTCACCTATGCCCAGGACCAGCCCTGCTTAAGGACTGATAAAGCCATTTCTTTTCAATCCTCTTTCCTGGATTTATGAGAAATTGAATTTTGTTCGAGTTGCTTCTCTATGCTCATCTCTTAAAACAATTTTTATTTCCTTTTCTTTCAGCCACTTTTCACGATTTTGATACTTAGGGCAGATCTTTTTGTTTTAGATTGTAGTAGTATTTTGCTACCATATTCTGCAATTGGTTTGTCAAATGGTCCCCCTTGTGGGAGATAGCTGTAAGCCTGTAATTGATCTAGGATTTTCTTTAATTAATTATTGTAACGACTCGATGTGATGTTTTGGGGTTTCTAGGGAGATCTGGGAATCTCCGAGTTGATTTTAAGAATTCGAATGACATTTTCGTACTTTTAAATAATTCGGTGTTAATCATGATTAAATGTTTGAAAATTCACATAACATTATAATATTATGTTTAGAACTCCAAATTTTGCACACACACTTCCCTCAAATAGTTACACTTGAAAAAAATAGAGACTCGCACTTGTCCACTTTAAAATTGACAATCAATTCATAATCTATTAATGTAAATACAACTCACTCTAAGGACATTAATTTGAAATTAATGTGCATCATCTAATTAGGGATGTTAACTTTAAAGAATAAAATTAGCGACTTGTACAATAAGGAGGTTGCTAGACCTATTCATTGTAGTTATTGATTTTTTTTTTTTTTTTCAATTTATGTGAGGGAAATTATGTGATATCTAGTAAAACCTTTATGGATGAACTCACGAGGCACATAGTTATTGATTTAATACTTTGTTCATTTCCAGCCATGTGAACCTTCTGGAATTCCCTTTGGTGCTTGTGTACATAAAGTAGCATAGAAGAGATTTGTCTTGGTTGTGGTGAGGCTAGATTGTAAGTGTTGCAGCCCAATTGGATTGCGTGGGTGCATCAAGTCCACCTCAACCTTTCCTTTATCCCATAATAGCCGGACCACTCCATTGAATCATTTTCAAACATCCTGCCTTTTTGTATTATCAAAGGCTTATTTGAGTGCCAGTCAAGGTTCATGGGCAACTTTTAAAAGAAAGATGAAATTATTTGTGTCAAATTCACTATACAAGTCCTAATTGAACTGAGTGCAGTGGTCTTCACTCTTCGGCCTGAATTCGAACCTGAAACCCAACAAGTGGCAGGCTAAGCTGGAGGTATAATTTAGAGATCCAGTAAAGCACCGAACCAACCATGTGTATGGTGCAACTGTTCCCACTCACTCTCACTTTCAATTATCGATCTCTTTTTTATTTTTACTTTTTTCTTTCTCATACCCATTATTATTTAATGAATTAAATTTCTATTTAATTCAATCTCATTTTTAAATATACTCGCTATTGGATTAAATTTAAGTCATATAAATGGTTATATAAACACTATAAGATACTCTCTCTGTCCCAATTTAATTACTTTATATGAATTTTGGGATTGTTTCAAAATAATTGTTTCATTCATATTAGAGTAGCATAAATTGTGTTGAAAATGGATGAGATCACATAGAGTGCTTGCCTTATATAGAGAGTTCTTTAAAAAATACAAATGTTTCAATTCAGACAACTAAAATAACACAGAGAGTTAATCATTCACTTCTCAAAATGTCGAGTTCCTTTGAGCATTGGTTATTCAATTCTGATAACTTTTTTTACTCTTAATTTGTTATATCTTTAAGCTTATTGATAGCTAGGACTCGGTAAATGCATTCTTTTCAGACCTAAATTTAGATTGAATTTCATACTAAAATCCAAACCATGATAGTGGGGGGAGAGAGAGATGCTTAGCTGTGCCGGGTCAAATAATCTTACCTATGCCATGTGCTTATGATTTTATAGGACTCATGTGTAAAATCCGACAATGGGGATTTAGATCGATGAATAGTATATAGAAAAACAAATATAAGAGATATAAAAGGAAAATAATTTAAAAAAAATGAATGAAATATTAAAAAGGTAATTACAAAATCAAATCTCTCAATTAAGGATGTTAAGTTAGGGAAAGGCAACTCTAATATTACCAGGGCCGGCTTAACCCATAAGTTAAAAGGGCAAGCGCCTGAGGCCCACGATTAGGAAGGCCCAATATTTTAGTTATCACATAGTGTATTACCGTATAACTCTTTTTAAATACCGCATAGACGCATAGTATATTACTACAACCCTTTTTTAGTTACAGCAGACGCATAACCGCATAAATTTCAATTTTTTTATTATATATAATTAAAATTTTAATTAAATATTACTTATAATTATATCTTAAACACTAAGAAAACTCCGTTTAGATTTTTTTTATCTCAAGCTTCAACTTGTGCCGAGACAACCTTGAATATCACTCAGCTTTCTAAAATTTCTTATGAGTTCAGGTGATATCCTTTTATCACCTGAGATCTCTCTCTTTTTTTTTCTCTCTCCCATACACACGATGAATGATGCCTTTTAGTCCTAGCATAGCTTTCCCACAAAATGAGGGGGGAAAAGAGTGTGGAACTCACAAGGAAAACAGGGTCTCAATGCATTAGGTATGTCTTGTGAGAGTGAATTAACAAACACATGAAATTCTAATCTGGTTTGGTTATAAAAGGTAAGCGTGAAGAAGGGACTCTTTGAATGTCTGCAATCTGCAACACAAGATAAGCCAACCTCAAATGGTTGGGACCAATATCAACAAAATGTGTGTGAATGTCTAACTTAGTAGTTGAAAAGAAATGGAATATGCTAATGTTGGCTTGGCACCACTTCACTGCACTTGGTTGGTCCTTTTCAATTACCAAATCATCAAATCCTAGACAAGCTACCTAACTAACACAATGCGTTATGTGTGAAAACAAGAAAGATGAGAAAACCTAGACATAGGTACATCATACATGCAATTTCACTCTTCTCAAATTACTAGTTCTATTATTTTATTTTTACATTAAATTAAAGATTTAACATTTTCGATGAGTTCAAAATCATCGTCTAACGTGATGAGAAGGTGACATTTTTCCACCTTCGACTCTCATCATCTAAAATCATGTATTGTAACATAGTTAGAAAAACATTATTGAGTAATAGCTACACAACGAGACACCGTTCAGACTTCTTTTCCTTTTTTTATTAGGTTTGTATTGACTCGGAGAATCTATTAATAGACTTTTGGCACACTCTGTACGAAAATGAACTTTAAGAAATAAAAAAATTCTTAAATAGCTCAAGTACTTTGAGACAGAAGGAGTATCACTTAAGATGACTACTGTACAACTCCATGTAAAGTATGTCTACACATAACTTTGGATTAGTCCTATTGATTGGGTGAACTACACCCTAACAAACCTCTAATCATTTCAATTTCCAAATATTGAAAAGAAAGAACAAAGATTCTAAAAGAGAGAACGGAACAAAACCACTTGTCATTGGTTAAAACTGAAAATCCAATTAAATTAACTCGTAATCTTGTGATTTGTAGGTCACCTGCCACAACATTATGAGGGGGAGCACGTATTCGTCATTCATTAGTAAAACCATCTCATTTAGCGATATCATCAGCAACTTGATATTGATGCGATAAATAGACGAGAAGAATTTTTTTTCTCTCTGGGGTTATGTACACGTGTGCTCAACCGTCTACGACGTGCGAGACCACGTGCAAGAACTCCCGTCGAGTGTGGCTGACGTCACTTAGGGCCGGCCCAACAGACTTTGGTCGGTTTCTTGTCCACTAAACAGTTCGCATCACGTGGCTCCAGCAGTTCTTATCACGTTGCTTAGTGAAATGGAATAATGGACGAATTTTTCGAATTTGAGAGCCATTGCATTTCAAAATTCGGAAAATGCCATAGCATGAATTTTATACATAAAAAATTATGCTTGATATAAAATAATATTATTTAAATTTTAATATTCATACAATAGAACTTTATATAATAAGATACTTCATAAAAATATTATATAGCTGTTCAAATTTTTTGAAAAGAAATCATCACTTCTTATAACGAAAAAGTCATATTTCTTAGGGGAATTTATTATAGGAATTTTATTTTTTATTATGAGATCTAATTAATTATAAACTTTACTTTTACATGTAGACATTGAAGAGAGAAATCAAGAAGGATTACTCATTGTAGACAGCTCTTAGGTCTCTGATTTTTATTTATTTTCCTTTAATATATAAGATTCAATGTCTTTTATAAAGTTTCAAGTTGATCTAGCACTTTTAAAAAGAATGCACTATTTATTTATATTTTTGTAAGAAATATATATTCCTACATTTTTGAGCCGTGGGTTTCAGATTTTCATCTATGATGTACATTCAAATAATGTTACAAATTTCATAATGTAAATTGTAAAAGTCTTGAATAATGAGAGAAAATGTCCATCATTCTATAATTTATAATATATTAGGAGCCTTTTTTTTTTCCATCAAATTTATTCCACTCTATTTTCATTGCTCCTGAAGCTGGATATAATTCAAATAATTTAACTTAAAATATAAAAGAAGATGTTTATAAAAGATTAAAAAATACCAATTTAATTTTAAAAATATAATTGAGTTGCACCATTGAAAATGCAAACCTTTCAATTTTAAATGCCTTTTTTATTTATTTTTTTCATTTTCAGCAATATAACTTTTAAAATTATTCCTCTGCCACAGATTTGGGTTCTTATACAATCTAGCAAAAAATTCTTTTAACTCATGATTAAATTAATATTTTTTTTTTGAATTTATATATAGGAAACTGTAGGATACCTAGCGTAAAACCCTCACGGATGAGCTCACTACCCTTAGGCCACACCAAAGTTAGGACATGGGAGCTCGAACCCGCAACCTCCCATTTCTTGAGGTGGGATGTAACCAATTGAGCTAAATCATCTAGATTTTTTTTTTTCATACTAAATCGGGTCTTAATTAATAATTCTTACAATACTCTAATCTCAAAGGCAATAATAGCAAGATTTTTTTGCAGGAAAAAGTAAGATGGTCATATGATTAACTTTTATTATGATTATGATAGGTTGTTACATATTTTGACATGTAACAATGATGAGATCTAATAACTTTATAAAGCCTAAGCATGAGATTTGATTATATTAAATACGAAAATCAATCTTATTCAACATAACCAACCAATAGAAAGTCATAAAATGGATATATTAATTAATTTTAAATTTTAATTTAATTATGTATTCAAAGTCCTATGTCTATATTTTTATTAGTGGATGAAAGGTATATTTCACAATGAATTTTTAGCATTTATTTGCCTTTCACTACTGTTGCACTAAATTCCAACATCATTCATTTAATTAAGAAGGCTCTGATTATTTTTATTAGATCAATTAAAATCTATCTTTTAAATCTCTAAAATTTAATTACTTAAATTATTTTTAATCTCTAATGCTATATAACCTCAAAAATCATGAATTAATTAATTCAATTACATTGTATTTAATACATATATATTTAATATTTAAATATAAATCTTTCTCAATTTTATATAAAAAATATATATACAGACTAATACTTTACAACTCACAACCCCATGCGTACCGTTGGAGAGTGAGTGGACTACTGCTAACCGGAGTGTCGGCAGTCCTTTCCATCTAACCTTTATTCCGACACGCACAACCACCGGAAAAGTTAAACGTGGCACATTCACAGCGGGAGAAATTTGGTGCTCACGTTATACTAAATCATCAAAATTTAGGTTAAATAGTTCAATATGAAATCCATTCAGGTATTGATGCTAATTTTTAAGATTTATTAGATTACTTTAAAAGTTTAAGATCAAAATAGAATTATTACATAAATATTTTTACTAATTATATATTCAATTTTATAATGAATTTAACTTATTCAGAAATTATTTTCTCTTTTAATTTAGATCTAATTTAAATGGATGTTCATTTTAACACTATTAATTAATAATTTTATTTTAATGTTAAAAATTAAAAATTAAAATAGAATGATTCAATAAATTCTATTTTTGATAATTGAATTAAATTTTATAATTAAACAAATGGTGCCCATCTTAACACAGGCGTTTTCTTTTAGGAGTCACGAGTTTTAGTGAACTTTCTATTTTGCCCCTCATCCATCTGCAATGAATTGATTTACTTATCAGTGCATCGGATAGGTACACCGACTGGATCACTTGAAAATCGGTACACTGATTTTTTGAGAATGCAAATCGATGTATATAAATCGATTCACTTTTTTAATGAATCGGTTCACTCATCGGTGCACCGGACAGTACACCGATAAGTGAACCAATTTAATGAAAAAGTAAGCCGATTTTTGTTGATGAGAATAAAGTGAGAAATTCAAAAAAATAATACAAGATTATACATGTATTAAGGATGGACACACTTAAACAAATTCAATCATTGCCTTTGATAATGAGTTGATTTTCAAATTCGAACGTTGTGGTCGCAATGGGGTAATCAAAATTGAAAATGCAGAAGGGGAGCTTTTAAAAAGTAGGATGGCGAAATGATTGGTAGCCGTGAATCTCGTTTTTTCTGATGCCGACATGTGATCAAAGTCATTGATTGCCATACCCAATTTCCAGCGATGCACGTCGCCTCAACATTTTTTTTTTTTTATTTATAATACTTCTAATTTTAAATTTTGAAAATTAATATTATAAACTCTAATTGACATCAAAATAATAATAAAAGACAAAAAAATATAATTGACTGATTTCTTTGTACTTATTCAATCTAAAATTATACGTTGTTCCCTACCATGGTCTCTGCGTGCCTCAGGTGTGTGCTTATCTGCAATTTAAGGGGTTGTAATTTGTATATTTTCTTCTGTTTGAATAAATTCTAATTATTATTCAAAAAATAAAATAAAACGATTGGTGATATCATGAATCGAACTAAGGTAACGTAAGAGAGACAAAGTTCTTGCGATTTAATTTTGAATGGTATAAGATTTGATAAAAAAAATAATATTATTAAATATTTAGAAGCTTAATTTAAATTAAATAAAATGAACATCTAGAGTGAAATTCTGTATCAATTTTCTATTTCATTTACTTAAATTAGATGGACAAAAATATATAAATAAAACTCATTTCTTGTAATGGACATTAATAATTCTTACTTTAATTTTGATAGAGCCAATTGATCCAATAGATTACCATATATTATTAAAATCAAATTTGAGTCAGAAAAACTTGTGACTCAGTCATGTTAGATATTAGTTTTCAATACATTATCTAAAGTCAGATCTACTTGTTTTGATGTAATTGCAATAATAAAAAAAAGTGTGTCATATTATCTTTTGTTTGAGCATAATCTGATTTAGTTTCACATTTTCACATTACATGTTCTATAATAATAAATGATAGAGAAGGTTTAAGATCGTGAGCTTAGTTTAATAAGATAAATAAGTATAATATGAGTTAATCTAAAGAACGTTTAAGATCGTGGACCACATTTAACAAGTCCAACTTCTACTATAGAGAATGATTGTCACTTGTTCAATTGTTGAATTCATTGAAAGTCTAGGATACTAAGTAGACTGTAAATATGTTTTTAACTAAATATTTGACTCAAAATTCAAGTACTATTCTATCATACGTAATGATAATCAATCGAAACATAATTATTTTCTATTTTCGAAATATTAGACCCAAAGTAGCTGGATAAGATAAATAGATGATTTAATGGAAAATTCTTTAACATTATCATAAGATTGTGAGATGAAACTTGCTCGAGGGCACGAATTCGAGTTCCCATGATTTAACTTTGGTGTGCATTAGAGTTAGGGGTCCACCCATGGGGGTTTTACATTGGATATCATGCGGTTTCACACAAGTAAATTTAAAATAATATATATAAATAAATATATATATATATATATATATATATAATAATTAAATTATCTAAAATTATAATGATAAAATAATGAGATGAGGCACAAGAATTTCACAACTAATTTCTTAATTTTTTTTTTTTATATAACATGAGCTGGTTTAGTCTTACATCGACATTTATCGAGAGCATGTAAATTCAAATTATCGATTGCGAGTTTATCGTTGGGACGTGGAATCCAAAGATTTGCGATAAACGACAACAGTAACTTTGATTTTAAAATCTGTAAACTACTATTAATACTGTATATTCACAACTATATTATCTATAAATGCAAAGGCTTCTGTGAGATTCGTTGTAACTGCTCTCCCTCCCTCTCTCCCTCCCAAAGCAAGCTTCACATTCTCGGCAATGGCGATTCTTGGAAGAGTCTTCCTCCTCCTTTCGCTTCTCTTATTAGGTGAGTCCTATTTCTTTTTAATTTTTCCTTTAATTTTCTTTTAATGTAGATCATTTCATGGCGCATCTGATATGATCCACATCACTCTCGCTTTCTGCAATCATCTGATTCCACTCTTCCGGCCGATCTGGCACATCCATTTGCCTGAAATGACAATTTTACCGAGTGGACGGACGGATACTTCCTTCTCTTTTGCCATACCTGACTCTTTCCATGGAGATAATTTGTATTAAGTGATGCTCCATGATGTGGAAATTTCATCTGCTCGATCTAATCGTGGATCTACCTCACTTTTTTCTCATTTCTTTCTTATAAAAAAGTTTGGAGTTAGGTTCGTCTTCCGTTTTTTATTTTTTTTAATTTTCACATGGAAACAACGAGATACCTAACCTAAAATCTCCTATAGGTGAACCCGTTATCCCTAAGGCACACCCCACGAGGGCTCGAATCCACAACCTCTCACTTTCTAAAGTGGGAGGCAACCAATTAAACTACACATATGTGTATTCGTCTCAAACTTTAATGATAAATAAGTGGTATTGAAATAATAGATAGACTTTAGAATTTTTCTATCTTTTTAGTAAAAAGAAAAATGAGATAATTTCTTATAATAAAATGATAAAAACATGTGATTTTAATGATGCACCATGCTAAGAAGAAGTTGTTTTTCAAGTTCTTTGATGAAATTAAATTTCATATACAAATTGATGTATTGTGATTCAATTCAAATCATCCAACAAGTGTCTTAAAATTTAAAACTATGTTGAAACATTAAAACTTATGTTTCTATTAAAAATAAACAAAAACATTATCTTGCTAATAAAAAACTTTTTCTATTACTATTGAAAAAAACTTCTCTGTTTTTCTAATTAAACTTTTATTTACCTTTCTCCTCCAGCATCTCATAGGATGGATTCCTCAAGTAAGAGGAAAATGTTTCACTTTATCTTGGCATTCTTTTTTCTAAAAAAGGAAAATAACAAATATCCTCTTAAACTCGTGACCCATAAGAGAGTAGATGGATTAGACTATTTGATTGTAAGTTTGTATCTCACAATCTATAATGGGACCCACCTAATGCATGGTTAAAACAATCTCAATAAACTTAGAGAATTCACAGCCTTCTTCATTTCTTACCAGTGCAAATCTACATTTAAAAAAATATATTTATAATTCTCCACAAACTTTCTTGAGTGAATGCCAACCAAGAATAAAGGGAAAGTGAAACCTCTTCTATTTTTAAGTTTCTACCATTCTAAATTAATATTGATTTCTTCATCTAATAAAAAATTCTTGAATTGTTTTTTCTCACATCCAAATTCTCAAACTCTCTTTTAGTTTTTAAATTTAAAAAACTACCATACTTTCTTCATTCAATAAAAAAATGAGCAATTTATAATAAGAGACACCAATATATTTTTTATAATTTATATGATGATAAATGAATTAAAAATAAATTTAATTTTTTCATTATAAAAAATACCTCCATAATTTTGAGGGTTGTTGAATGGTCAAAATCTGTCCTTATTTACAAAAAGTTTATAGAAAAGAACCACTTTCCATTATGTTAATTCTATACCAAACCTGTACAAATTAAAAACTTTAAACTTGCTCCAAAAATTACTCCATGTCTCCATGTAAACCTACTTTCCTTTCAAAATCCCTTCCACCGTGTGCTAACCATGGCATCAAATAAGTTAGTAGTACGCCACATTGAAGGGACATGATGAGCTGTTTCTCAACGGTCTGTACAATTCAATTAATTTTTGGTGGGTCCCATAATGGATGAATATCGTGTCAGACGACAGAATATATCCAGACCCAAGCATTTTAAAATGAAATCTGCTTCTGGTTTGGATCCAGTAGATGCAAACCACAAAGGTCCGACCTAGATCTGGCTCCACCTGTTGGGATACTTATCTAGATTCTGGATTCAAATACAATTTTGGATCTGAGTCGGGTTGAGTTGGGTCCATAAGATATATAATTTATTTTAAAAAATTCTATAGTATCAAGGTCTAAACTCTAAACTTAGAGCCAAGTAATTGGGCTTTAACGTGGGAGTTGGATTTATTAGGCTTGCGTCCAGACTGAGCCCCATTTACGGCTACTTTAGATTCTTGTTTACATGTGGTTCTGTTGGTACAACTTCGCCCATCCGATCTTCTTTCAAACCCAAACAATATTATTTGTGGAACAAATGATATACATAATTCCCCTAACCTTGATACTCTAATATGATCACAAACAATATTCTATCCATTATTTTTCCTAATGGTCCTATATGGAAAAGCTTGTTCATTAGGCAATGAAAGGCACACATATAACAAAATTGTAATACATGGCAGTGGATATACGGCCTCCACCCTATTTAAAGAATCAATATATATGATGCAGTTTTAAAATTCTGAGTTGATTTGATAGTTAAAAACTCGTTCAAGATATAATAGATTTTGAGATCAAGTTATCTTCAATACATAAGGTCACTCTCCTGTTTCTATAGCCTGAATCGGTATGTACAGATTGAGAGACTTACATATATCTCAAGATTAATCGGGTAAGATGCGTATACACCTTGGTTTGAAAAAAATATGATATTAGGAGAATTAATTTTTTTTTAAAGAAACAACGTATAGTGTGATTTGAGATTCTTTTCTTTGTTCTTATTTAATATTCTGTAAATTAAAAAAGTAAAATACATTAATTTTTAAAATTACATTATTTTTTTATTAAAAAGAGCATTGGTGTTCGAATCAACTTCTTTATATTAGTTGAAGGTACATTTTAATATTCACTTTTAGTTATTTAATTTAAAATAAATAATTTCAATTATCATTTCACTGATTACCTCATGTGGAGTTGGATAGCTGGAAATGACCAATGGAGCTAACGTTTGGTACGTGAGCAGTACACCACACCGCATTTGGTTGACAGGATTGGTGGACCCCATCACTCATTTCTACCGAATGGATTCTCCCTTGACATGACATTTCTCTTACAAAACACACTTGGGAAGGTTGAGCTTTAACAAGTTTCTCTATTTTAATATCAGTAAAAGTAAAAATAAAATAAAAAATCATAAAAAAAGACTAAATGTAGAAAAATAAATTTTAAGATTGCTTTAACAAGTTTAAGTTGGCCTAACATCATCATATTAATATTAAAAAGTAAAAAATTCATGCTAACAAAGACTCAAAATTAAAAAAAATTAGGATTAGATTTTGCAATTTAGAAGGATTTAAGTAATTTAACCACCTGTAATCATGCTATTATCCTATACCATGTTTAAATCATTTGTTATTTTTATATTTATATCATTTATTAAGATTATATAAGTATTTCAACCTCAGGAACGCGTACCCTTACCTCCGCCACCGTCTTCACCCTTGAAAACCGTTGCAACTACAATGTCTGGCCCGGAACACTCACTGGCAATGGTCCCGCCCTTGCCGACGGTGGTTTCCCATTACCGCCGGGTGCATCAACATCCTTCTCTGCTCCAGCTGGTTGGTCTGGCCGCTTTTGGGGCCGCACTGGCTGCAACTTTGATGCCACCGGCACTGGCCCCTGCACTACCGGCGATTGTGGTGGCTTGCTGAAGTGCATTGGCGGCGGTGCACCACCAGTCAGCCTTGCTGAATTCACCCTTGATGGCAGTGGCGGCAAGGACTTCTATGACGTGAGCCTGGTCGATGGCTACAATGTCGGCATCGGCATCAAGCCATCGGGCGGCGCCGGTGACTGCCAGTACGCTGGGTGCCAGACTGACCTTAACCACAATTGCCCCGCGGAGCTGCAGGTGGTTTCATCGGGTGCAGTGGTCGCATGCAAAAGTGCATGTGCCGCATTCAACACGCCGGAGTACTGCTGCACTGGAGATCACTCGTTGCCGTCGACGTGCACGCCAACTCAGTATTCAACAATATTCAAAAGTGCATGCCCCAGTGCGTATAGCTATGCTTATGATGATGCCTCAAGTACCTGTACTTGTGCCGGCACCGACTATCTGATAACATTTTGCCCTGCCGGCTCATGAGTCTTCTCCATTCTCATACTGATTCTCATTTTAAAACCATTTTTTCTATTTCTTTTTTTTTGGCTCAGTATGATTTTTATTTTGATTATATCTATATTTCTATGTGCTTCTTCTTATTATAGATTTTAGACGTCTTGTATATCATTCAATTTAATATATTTTACGTAGAAGAATATTATGTGTCTTGTGTGCATGGACATATATAATAATTATAATTAGTTGTCTAAGTAATGATTTTTTATTATATAAACTATAAATCATTATTATTGGCATTAGGTCCACCTCATCTAGCACAATAATTAAATTTCAAAGTCTGTTTTATTCTTAATCAATTTATAATATAAAAAATATTTAAAAATAACATCAACCCATGGACTTCAAGTTCCACTATATGGGAGTATGGGGTAGTAGAATTTGTCAACAGTGGGAAAAAAATATATTATGGTTCACGTTGGAAAGTGGAGAACGACTGGAAAATTTATAAAAGATTATAGTTAAGTTTAAGTATGAATGGATATGATTTAGTGATGATAGAGATAAAGATTTTTAATTTTAACCATAATATGTATATATTAACATATTGTAAATACTAATATCACACAGGTCATTATGTTTAACTCAGATTTTTGGGTTAGGTTGAGCATTAACATTGCAAGAGTGCGACGCCCAAACTGAATCCAAGTTTAAGTTGGGCTTTAATTTTTAAAACTAAGAATCAAATATCGGTGCTAGGTCCCACGGATATATCTCCGGTATTTGGCCATATCGGGCAATATTATGTATTTTTTCCAGTTTTTTTTTTTAAAGTCTGTTTTTTATTTTGTTAATTCAGATAAAATTAAAAAAAAAATAAACCAGCCTATATTTAAAAAAGAAAGAAAGAGAGGAGAGAGAATATACCTCGATAGAGGCGATTTGTAAACCCATGGTACCATGGATTTAAACTTGTTACCTGAGAGTGACTGGGTTCTGAAATTTTTAAGTCATATTAAGCAACGGAAGTATACTCAGTTGAGGCAAATTTGTCTTGGCAGACTGCCTTAATATTAATTAAAAAAAAAAAACAGAGAGAGAGAGAGAAGAACCAAACGAATGAAACCTCCTGAAGGCCATAGTTCATACCATATACCACTTGATGAAATAACAATCATTCCAATCACAGTAAAAATATTTGGACGAGCCAAAGGGTGAATTGTTCGATTGAATCATTTTTCTTCTTGAGCTCGAACCCTACAATGAAGATCTGATGAAAAATTGGTATTTTTTACACAATCTCTTTCACTTCTGGTCTCCAGTTCAATCTGCATTGGAAATCTTGCTCATGCTCGTCGATGGAGCGAAGAAGCAACAACTTTGCCATACTATTCTGTTGCTAAATTACAGGAGCTAAATTTTTTCCCAATTAGCTGACTTGTGGCACATCCTGTTTTCAGACTGGGCTGTGGACTTCCCATTCTTGCTATTTCTTGGACTACTTGGTATTAGATCTTTTCTCATACCTGCAAAGAAAAAGATGCTAATCATGCACATGTAACATAAATTTTTATTTTATGGGGATTAATCCCATTTAATATCATCTTATTAATTACAAGTTTCTGAACTCATTTCCGAAGACATTCAAATTTTGCAGATTTTCTCTCTGCACAGTCAAAACTAGAGCTGCAACTGGTTCAGGCCAGACAAGGCCAGGCCATCAAGTTGGGTTTTAGACAGGCTTCAATAGGGCATCCTGTTAAGCTATAGGGTCAGAAAATAAGCCCCAGTAGAACCTACTTTCCCAAAGAAACATAGCTCGAATGCAACCCAAAGCTGGCTGAATTCAAGCAAGACCAACACCAGCTGCCACACACGAGATTACAAGAATTATTGAAGTCCCAATAAATGAACTCCATCTTTTTGAAAGATAAATAAATGAACTCCAAGGTAATATCAATAAAAGCAAAATTAGCTTTAAAAGGATGAACAGGAAGTAAAAGTGCCAGTCACAGAACAGAAAGCAATAAATCAGTAAAATATTTCAATGATAATGGTGTTGTGATGAAGTAATCCCTACAAGCTGCTTTGTAAGTCTTGTTGTGTGGAAAGGGAACAAATTTTCATTGAAACTTTTCTTAAAAAAAAAAAAACATTCATTGAAGCAAATATTGGAGTACAACAGATAAAGGCCCAGCCAGAGGCTGGCCAATAATTGATGTACAAACTCGTGATCAACCAGAACTAAAATCAAAGAAAATTACATCATTAAAAATAATACTGCAGAGCTTTCCATTAAACGAAAAAACAATGTCAAACCGAAGAAAGACGCATCACTTAACGCCCATTGGATGATGTTTGACTTGATCTTTCATATGATGGCTTCCATTGCCAAAGCCTTTATCTTCAAGCTAAACATATGATAGCCAGGGAAACCTGACTAATCCTTAGGGCATGTGCAAACCTCCCTATCCACACACACCAGGTAACACTATGGGGAGTGGCCCTTTTCTTCTACTCCTATCTTCCAATTTTGCCTTGTTTTCAGCCATCACCTGATTTTCTCTGTCCTTCGCATACACCGGCAGATTAAAAAGTTCCCCTACCTTGTTTCCAAAGTTCAAAGTTCAAACTATAGCAGTATAGATTTCCTAACCTTTCCTTCCACCCAATTCAAGCCTCTTTCATACATGACTTCAAAAGTTGTGGACAGCATTGTAGGCTCCAAACTGTCAGGGACTCTATCCACTTAATCTGCCCAGGGAGAAGGCAATGCGGATGAGCTTTTGGCAGGATGCTCTTGAACTTCATCAGAGATAAGGCTATCAACTGATTGAGGTCGAGCTTGGGAATCTGGCAGGCTGCAATAATAATTGCCAAATTTCTGTCCTCTCCATCACGTGATTTTTTCTTACTGTCACCAGAGGAGAGTTGGACCTTCATTTTCTTTCCTAATAGAGACAGACTCCCCTTTGTCACCATAGCTGCTTTTAATCCTCAATCCCTCATCACCCTCTTCTTCCTTGGCATCGACCATCTGTTGAGCCTTCTGAGCAGCAATGGAGGTGTTATTCTGAATTGCAGTTTCGAACCCCATTGGTGTCGGTTGTGTGCCAATTCCCCCCCTTCCACACCCCCCACGCCCCGCCGCCGCACCCCCCCCCACCCCCCCCTTCCTCCTCCTCCTCCTCCTCTACCGCAACAGAATTTCCCCATGGTAGAAACAAAAGGTAAAGGTGATGTTTGACTAAAAAGGAGAGAAGCCGAGAATCAATAGTCAGAGACTTATACGTGCCTGACATTGCCAGATTTGGAACTTCACTCCCCCGAACAGCCTTCCATTAACAAGCTCAATGGTTGTTCAACTCAGTCTTAAAACCAAATCAAACAGAAGCAAACCCATCTACTTCCCTAAATCATTGTCCACCGAAATGAGAATTCCCGAGTCTGTCCTACCCTATTGAATAAAGTAAATATTACCAGCTTAAAGAATAATCTGAAATGTTTGATACAAACAACAGTATGCCATTTGCAAACAATCCATCCCAGGTCTCTGATAGTCACTTCAATTCTCCATATTGCAATGCACCAATGATCCTCTAGGGTGAGATCTGACAGGCAGATCTTAACCATTACTTCACTCTGTTCATACGGTGATGACTCATCCACTTCACTTGAAGGCCTTTCTCCTTGGCACCTTAAAGATACAAAATTATGATCCTATAGCACAGGTCCCATTCAATTAAGATTGTCACTATAGTTGCTGCTTTTTTTAAGGAGAAAGAGGGCAGAGAAGGAGGATTTGTGTTGGGGTCGTTGTTAACTTGTTATCTTTAATTGGTGATAATGTTCAAAGTGGGATGTGTTGGTTGTTTTGATTTGCTTTGACATTCCATACATGAACAGAATATGGAAAGACCCACCACGTGGCTTTAGTTTTGGAATTGAGGCTTTCACTAGACAGCTTCCCATAAGTGGGAATCAAGGGTTGATTGATCCTTTTGGGAGTGGGATTCCTTCATTGTCCCCAACCACCTTGTATTTGTTTTTTTTTTTTTTTTCTGAAAGGTTTCTTTGGAGAGGACTTTTTCATTGGAAACACTTGATCTTTGAGCGGTAGTCAGGAGGGTCCATAGAGCATCAGTATTGGGATAAGACAATGTTAAGTACAAGCTACATACCATTGGTATGTGAAATGTCACACTAACTGACCCGCTTAAAACTTTTCATGGAAGCCTGCACTAAGTTGTCGTTTAACCTTAGCCAGTGTATAAGGCTTTAAACATCTGTCTAAAACATTGTTAGTGTTTTTAAATCAAATGATATCAATGGAGAATTGCTCAAGCATAATAATAAAACATGAGCTGAATATTTCAGATACGAGAAAAAAAAAATTCTATATGAGGGTCCACTGGTAGATTTCCTAAATAGAACAACATTCAAATCGATGCATATAAATAAAGGAGGCAAGTTACATTTGCAAACAAATATAATAACAAAATGGAAGAAAAAGTATACCATAAAAGGGAGAAGAAACAATGTGAAATACCCTCAGACATGATATAATACTTTCTGCAGTTGTCTAAAGTAGTCATCTTCTCCTTCATGCATCGATCATTTTGAGTCAGGTGCTTCACAAAAAGGAACATAAGTAAGTTTTGCCTCTTTGCCTTGATCTGTTATACTGCCAACTGATCAACCCATTCACCAATATCCATGGTGTCTCATTCAAACATCTTGGTCATAAGGCTTGACTCTTATCAAAGAGAAGGTTGCATAAGCTTTCCTCCATAGAAGTATTATCACAAGATCGCCTATAGCTTTGTAGGCTTTTCAATTTCTTCTGGTAAATGTTTGCTTCATGAATTCTTCCTTCTTCCTCAAGGCCATTAATCAGAACTTTGTACGTACCAGATGAGGCATGGAATCCCTTTCTTTCCATGTTTATGTAGAGATCAAGTCCCTTATCAACATCACCAGACTTTAAGTATGCATCTATAAGAGCAGTATATGTGACACTGTTCTGTTCACTGGGCAGAGAATAAAATATCTTAGCAGAAGAAGCAGACATTCCAGCACACCCAAACTTGTAAATCAATAGGGAAACCAGATATGTTCCCAGAGTGATGCCAACTTCTACCAAGCCTTCAACAATCTCTAAGATCTTCAGAAATGAATTAGTTCTAAGTAAGGAGCCTATTAGAGAGACATATACAGCTTTTTCAAGCTTTAAACCCATTTTTACACTGTAGTTGAATGCAATTAGAGCACCAGATGGCCTAAAATTTGCACAATTCACCTGAATGACAGCAGAGATCAGCTCAGGATCCATTTGAATATCCTTATAAACCATTTCATCGATCAAGTAATCTATCGCAACTAAATTGCCCCGTGCCAAAAAATTTAGCACAATCTCTTTGTCTGTATAGAACAGACTATCAGTTGTAGTTGCCTCAATGTTAGATCCCTCCTCATCAACTCCCTCCAATGCAAGATGGGGATTGACCTCTCGCAGGAGATCATCACTCTCTCCAGCGAATCTAAGTGCCTGTAATGCTTCAAGATATATGGGGCGACGAAGTACAATTGAATTCTCTTTCATGTACAAAAGGGTGTGAGTCATGGCTGGTACCTCTCCTGCTTTAGAGCATTTCTGAACTAGAATATTGCATGTGACCTTATCAGGCAGGATCCCTGCTTCTTGCATGTTGCCTAGAACTCCAAGAGCTGCTTTGAATTTACCTGTGTACAGTTGAGCATGCAACTTATGAATCCCAATAAGGAACACAAATGAATGGAGCTGGAACCAACTTTGAAATAGGGGCACAAAGAGGTGTCAATTTCAATTAGTCAAAAAGTGACAACTATGATAAGAACTAGCACAACTGGTCAAGACTCATGATTGTAGTCTAGAGGTTGTAGGTTCAAGTCTCATAGGTGTTAGAAAGGGCAGTCGGTCCATGTAAAGAATTTGTCAAATCCAAATATGAAAGTCTACCCCAAATTGATGGGATAAATGTCTAGATGATGATGATGATAACTATGAAGTGCCTGCATTGAAAATAACAATAATAAACAATCTATGTTGCAAGCACACTTCAAAATTTGCAACACACCCATGTTGGACACTTCTCTGAGTGGACTCTTTATGGGCTCTTCTAGTATTTACATTGTTTTCCAAGGTGATAAAAACAGTATAACACCTTTCTTTTTTGAAACCTAACTAAAATATTGATATGTATAATGATATGCTTGTCACTTGTTTGTTTGGAGTAAAATTATTAAATTCTTTTTCATTAGTGATATTTTTAGACCTTATTTTCATTTAAAAGCAAATATACATTTAAAACTATTTAAATATCATTCTGATTTCACAAGTCCTGTGTTTTCAGATTGGCCAAGTCTGTGAAACTTCACACACTAGTGTTGGACTCCAACACACATACCCATAGCCATGCAACATAGTAATCAATACTAAATGAAGAGTTGACTTTTGGCAGCTATTACATTTCAGATATATGAAATAGGACAAACACCCGGAGTGAGGTATTCTGTAAATTAGGTTGAGTATCTGCCCTCGCAACTTGCAGTTAAAATTAAATATTCATGTTACAGGTCCAATCCCAGCTCCAAGGAAGAATTCCATTTTCTTTTTCTTTTTCCTTTTTTTTTTGTTTTTGTTTTGAAATGATACATGGGAGACATGATTTACAAACTTGAAACTAGATTTGGGCTTGTCAGAGACACAATCCAGATTTAGGGCACAGTAAACTCGAGCTCAATTTTGAAGCTTAAATTGATTGTACTGAGCAACTGTTTTGAGACATATAAGCTTCCTACTGTAATTCCTAAGTACTCTCGATCAGTTCTTTCTTTCTTTCTTTTTTTTGAAGAAATTAAGTTTCCCTGTTGACTTGATCTGAGTCTTGTAAATGCAACATGAGTTGTCAAGATTTCACTCAGATGACCATCACTAGATTCCTGTCTATCTGGATTCGGCAGTTATTGAGATTCAAGTACCTATGAAATCTAAAGATCCTAAACATTGTACTCAATAAAAAGAAAGTGACATTATGGAATGACCCACATAAACGAGCTTGATTCAATAAACGAATTACTGACTAATTGTAGCCAGAGTTAAAAAATGAATAACTGAAACAGAAGACTGGATGTAAGAATCGAGTTCAAAATACAAAATCTGACAACTCATCACAGTTAGTGTGTACAATTGATTCCACAACAAAAGCTTTATTCATTCGTGCAATAGAACAAGGAAGTGGCAAGCATCAATTAGTTCATCCAAAGAAAATATAGTGCACATGCATAAGAGCACACAAATTGAAGAAACAAAGAAAACCCAATGGCGCACAAATAAGAAACTCACCAGCACCAGCTAGATACTCAATCAAAACAGTGTAAGTTTGGCAACTTGGCGAGCACCTCACTTCCAGCATCTCTTTGTAAACATCAGCAGCCTCCTTTGGACGATTGTTATCAAAAAGAACCTTCATAAGTGCAGTATACGTTACCACAGTCGGCTTACAACCTTTACATTTCATTTCCTCCCATAACTTGAATGCTTCCTCAACACCCCCATGTTTAGAGAGCCAATGCAAAAGCGATGTGTATGTAACCGCATCGATCTTTACACCTTTCTCTTGCATCTGCTGAAATACATATTTCATTGACGAAATCCTCCCAGCCTCCCCAAATATGTCCAACATCGTTGTATATGTGAACTGGTCGTGCTTAAATCCTTTCAAACCTGAGGCCCAGTTGAAAAATAACCACGTCTTTTCCATGGGTGGGTGTGTTTTCAGCACCTGGTTGATTGTATAAGAATCCCATTTTATCGGGAGCTTCTCTAACTGCTCTTGAGCAGAACCCCATGTAGAAAACCTTAAAATATTTGATATGCTACTAATCGCATTCCTCATGTAAACTTTGGGCTCTTTTTCCTCTCTCTTATGGGCACTTCTATTAGACTTCTTCCCATTACTTCTATTGGTCGATCGCACAAATTTCTTATGCTTGAATTGATGAAGAGAATGAATTCCACTAACAGAAGCCTTAGAACAATTAAAAAGTTCAGAGACAAACACATAGCGAAATCGTGTGTTCCTTGCTATATATGCACAGATTCCACGAGTAACCGGCATAGATGAGCATCCAAATTCCCAGATGCTGTAACCCAATTTCATGAAGGATCAAATTCAATGAAAAAACACAAGGGAGGATGATTTTATTGAACAAATGATATTTTACGCTGTTTCAGCTCCTTATACGGACGCCCAAATTTCAATCTCGCAGTCGCAGCTGGAAAAATAAAAATAAAAAACACTGGCCATACGCAAAAATTGGATGCCTCTAATGGAGAAGAAAGTATACATTGAGATTTGAGAACTCCAGAAACGAGAACTCGGTGAGCACCTTATTGAGAGCCGCTAGGCTGACCCCAGCCGAAGCCTTTCTTTGGATACTTTCCCTCTTCCCCTGCTGCCTAATATATGAACAATGAACCATTTAAAAAAATAAAATAATACTCAGTTAGAACTTAGAACCAACTCATGCACCTTTGATTTTCAAATAGTTGAATTTATTCTTTCGGACGAGGTGTTAGTCTATGTCTATGCAATCCAAGTGAAATATATTTCGGCAACATGGCAAACTAGTTAATTGTAATTCTAGTAATAAAGAAGTTCTCAATATTTTTTTGTAGTGTTGTCATCTTCAATTTTTTTTAAATTTTACAAAGCCAAACACTAATTACATATTAGGGAATTCAATTTGATATTAATTTAATTTCAAAATTAATTAATATAATTTAATAAATTAAATCATCAGGCAAACCCTAACAGCACACGTGTATAATTTATTGTATGCATTAAATCTAAATTTTTAGCATTTGTCTTCCTCAATGCAATACAATGTATTTTTCAATCGACTATATAAATCACTTAGGAAACTCAAAACAAATTTAGTATATGATGATGATGAACGATCCTTATTTCTTACAGAGGTATTTTTTATTTACCTTTTTTATAATTAGATATGAGATCCATCTAGAGGCAATAGTAGTTGGGGATCTTTATGTTGGCAAGTCGACCATTATTACAGAAGCTGTTCTGAAATTTTGACAATAATGCATCCAATGTCAATTTAAAAAATACCATTGTAATAACTGTGCCTCAATGTAGATTTGTTTTCATTACAATACTAGGATATTAAGGAAATACATCAGAGGAATTAATTATCAAAACGATATGTATAGAACGATATTTATACTTTAGCTCCACACAAAATCTAAGAACATATTGACATCAAAGCAGCTCAACGATCTCATGCAACTCTATACAACCAAAGACTAAGAACCATGGAAGGTTTCCAGACTTGAGGACCATTCAAACTACTATGCACCCATTAACCTCAACCATTTATTTGCATACATGATCCCTTATCAAAATGGATGCAAGAGTGTGAGTGGTCTCTTCTATCTTGACAAGGAGCTCATGTTAAGAGTGTTGAAGACAATATAGCTATAAATACACCAAACTAGCCTACATGGGTGTAGCTCAACCAATAATCTCCCATCGAAATGGGAAGTATCAAGTTCGAGCCTCCATGATCTCACCCGATGTCACTTAAGGGTAGTGGGTATCACCCGTAGAGATTTTACGCTTGGTTTCTTGCAATTTCCCACATGTAAATTAAAAAAAAAAAAAAAATACTAGACTAGAGTTGTTGATAACTACTTTCTAAGCCTCGCCTAATTATAAATTTTAATTTTAATTTCATTAGGAAAAAGTCTGATGTCATCATCAACATCTCCACAACATGGAATTTCATTTAATGGTGAGTTATTGTTACGTATGTATATCAGATTTGTATATATTCTAGCATACAATTTACAAATTTCATACATTATTTACGCATACAATGTCATCATTGAGAATGTTTATTGTTCGTTTTTCAGCATTTATTGGAGCATTTTTCTTTTCACAAATTTATCTTTCATTTGGGCACAAGAAAGAGATGGAAAAATGGAACTAGATTTTTGAAGGTTGTAGTAATGTTTATTTCATTATTTTTTAAAGATTTTCTATATATTTTAAAATAAAAAAATGTGAATACTCAAAAGTGGCCATTAAGGGCCACTGGAGAAGACCAATTTTTATGTTAGATCATTTCTCATCTAGGTTTTTCAATTTTTAGATTCTTTCGACATTTTTTTATAATTTTTTGACATACTTTCTTATATAGAAGAAGCTCTATCTATTGATGGTCTGATACTCTACGAAAAAGTCCTTTTTTAAATTAGAAAATGCTTAAATAAATTTTCCATTATCTCTATTTTTTAAGTTCTTTGCACCATTGAAATTTTTTTTTGCATCGATATTGTCAGGTATCAACATGCATCCGCAATACAGCCAATATCAATTCCAGCCATTTTTAAATCACTACTTTTAACAATATTAAAAAGCTTGTATCTGTTTAAGCCTTCAAGGCAATTGCATTTTCTGTGTAATTTTTCATCCACAGGAGCAGCGTTGGGAAAGCTTCAGCTTACACCGGTCGAGATATATATTGTCGATATTGGTGGATTTTTTTTAAAAAGAAAAAATAAGAGAAAAAAATTGGCCGAGATATCGCCCCCCGAGCTTACATATTGCAAGAAGGTATGGAGAAAGAAAATTATCCATGGCCCATATCATTGAAGAACACAGGTCAGATAAAAATCCAATGCGCCATCCATTTCTTTCCTCCCCACCCACAACCTTTCTAGTTGATTTCCATCCTTGATCCTTCAGCTCAACCACTGGCATGTCTTTATCAATTAATTTTCCATATGGAACAGCAC
Organism: Chimonanthus praecox; assembly: GCA_022113865.1. NCBI lineage: Eukaryota > Viridiplantae > Streptophyta > Magnoliopsida > Laurales > Calycanthaceae > Chimonanthus > Chimonanthus praecox. The sequence continues at coordinate 7,642,397 of CM039090.1, read as the reverse complement.
ATCCAAGGCGGCAAACACTAGAAAAAAGAACTTACATTTCTAATTTCACCCATCGGAACAAGTCTCCCATAGAAAGTAAAAAGTTAGCCCAAAATAAGTTTGCAAATGTTCGGGGAAAAGGCTGTGGCTGGTTGAAATTGAACAGTTAAAATATGTTCGCATAAACCTTTAAGCAATTGCCATTTATACTGAATCATGGTGTAATATCTGAATGGGCTGATCTGCACAATACAGCGAGCAATACACGATGACAATAGTCAGATGGAGCATAAACCCCTGTGCTCAACCGACCAAGAACCAGCAAAACAAAAATCCAAATCAACAGCAAATGCATTTTAACTGTAACATCATGATCAATTCTTCTTCCAGCCTCAGCATACATGCAAAACATTGAAATATGATTGGGGCCAATGATTCTTCTACCAGTGTTTATATGAATGAATATTCATGGCCTTGAAAACATACAACAGCAGAAGATACAAAACAACAATGTCATCCATCTTAATCTTCAACAGGATTGAAAATGGTTTCTTAGATCCTCACAACACGTAAATAACAAACAGAGGGAGAAAAGGAATGAAATGACAAAAGTCAAAGACTATACATATAAAGCCTATCTCCTCCAAACAGTCAGCAGTGCTATTACATAAATATTAAAGTCGAAATGGCTGGTGTTCTACACTCTTACTAGAAAGCCCAAGCCAAGGATACATATGTTACAGAAACTAACTACAGAAGGTGGAAGACACAAGTACCAAATTTGTTAGAAGTAAATAAAATTCCTTGGTGGGTCAGTTGCAGACAGTCTTTAGTCTCTTGGCAGCATGGACAAATCCAACGATGACCTGCAATTCATCCAATTGCTTCAAGAACGGCAAAAGCAATTGGATTTCACAGAAATGGGAGAGTCAAGCATGAGATAATTAAAAGTAGAACAAAACAAACAAATGCATTGTATCGTGAATATGAGTTCAATACCAGGGAAACATAATGCCTCTGAACAACATCAATTAGCTGTTCTTTAGTTGGGTTAGGAATGGCATCAACCTAGCCAAGAAGAAATATGAGTCCATGGTGGAAAAACAAAAGGGCAAAGGCCATGAAAATATAGTTTAAATGAACAGTACGATTTCCACTGATCTAGAATTCATTGATAGTGGGCCCAAACTCCTAATAACTCAAATATTCAAATATAATTAAATAACTCACCAGGTTGAAGTAACGCCAATATCTCCACAGTGCTGGTGTTCCTAATTTGCTTAAGTCAACCTTCTGGAGGAATGATCAAAAAAATTAAATAAACATAAATAAAGACAATCTGTGATCTTGCACTCAAAAGACAACAAAATAGAGGAAAAGGAAATGCAAGTTCATACTATTGCACCCTGGACAGTTGAATTGGATTCCTTGGACTGCGAGTCAAAGGAATGGGACCAGCTTGTGGCCTTGTGAACTGATCCAGTGGTTCTATGTGACCTATGTCTCGGTCTCTGGAGCTTTTGGGTGTCATCGGATGCTACAATAATCAGCAACAGCAGAAGAGCAGTCAAAAAGACATAATAAGAAAAACAAAATCTAACACACAGAGAGAAAATCTAACCACCCAACTTTAGGAATAGTGAAAAGGTTAACGATGGAATAAAACATAATGCATCCTATGAAGCAAGGACACTTTTTAAAGAAAATTTCCTGTCAGATACATCATTTGGACTAATCTATGAATAACCTTTTGCATTACACCTATTTCCTGGAAGAAACAGTTCAAAGCCTTGAGACGTATGGAATAAACCAAGAAAAGCTTGTGTGTGATTCCTCGTAACACTTTAAATCCTTTTTGTATATTTTCTACATTTATACTTTTATATTACATTTTCTATTTATTCAGATATGGTTCTCATAAAGAACTCAAGAAGAACAGTATCACTAGTTGGGAAGACAAGCAAAAAGTGTCACATGTGGCTATAGGTGAGGTCCACCTGGTCTGCCAGACTCCAATATGATAAGCTATACAGCAAACCAACTTATTGGTCATTCCTTGAGGCTATGGGTGGGAGGTTGATGTCATACAGTATGGCATAATTCTTTGAATCCATTTCTATTATATTTAGAAGATTTTACATGTCAAAAAAGAACATTGATGAAAAGGTAGTGATAGAATTTTGTGGAATGTGGTCTAATTTTGGAGAATTTTGATTAGTAATACCAAGCTAATTAAACTCAGTTACTCACCCATATCTGAACCATTCCACTGCATATTATCACATTCAAGGTCATCATCATCCTCCAGACCAGTTGGAGCCTCAATTACACTAAGGGCATTCCTCTGTAGCTTAACCTCTATACCATTGGTAAGGACCTGAAATTGGATGAATAGGACTATAATAAGAAAAGACTCGTGATCTGAAAGCCAGTTATAAAATCTTGCAAGACATAATCAAAATTTTGAATTCTAACTTCGTACTACATCTTAAAAGTTTATCTAAAAATTAAAAAAAAAAACACAAAAAGGCCCTAATGAAAACTGGATAATTCAGAGCAAGCTTCTCACTCACATGAAAACCATAGATAACGACCTGATATTCCATGAGTTTAAATACATAAAGAATATTAATTCACAACCTGAAAACTACGAAAACAAAACCATATGGCAATAAGCTGTCAAAGTTTACATTCTAACTTGACTACACAATCTCATAAAGTTTAATAAAATAAATAAATGGAAAAAGACAAAGAAAAGTTCTACATCATATAAAGGGGAAAATTGCTCATAAAGCAATAACACTACTATTGCAAATCAGAAAGTTCACTACAGTACGAAAATCACAAAATGCAAGGAACAAGAAGAGCAGCCTCATATGTTTTGCACAGGTGGAAATGAAAAACAATGTAGAAGATAGGATGAAATCACATAAACTAATCAAGATCTCATTCCCTTGCAGCAGTAACAGCAAATCATAGCATATAAGAGCAAAATCAGCATGAAAAACTCATTATTTACAGTAAGATGTTAATTGGGAGGAAAAATCTCAATTTCCACCATGATTACATGGGCATTGATCAACAAACTAGAAAATAACTAGATTCTCAAAGCCTAGAATCATGAAAATTCCAAAAAAAACATTAGACTACCTGATTGAATACAATGTCCAAATCCGCTAAAATTCATAATATCGATTAGAGAATATGTTAACAACAAAATACCAAAAATCTGATTGAATGGTTGAATACAAGAAATCAGCAATAAATAAATAAACACCATGACAGCCATACCCAGATTCAACTGTAGAAAAAAGATCAATCATTGCAGTAACAATTCAATGACCATGCCTTACTACATCCATCTCTCTTAAAATCATCCACTAGAACAATACGAATTTTAGATAAAGGCCATTAATCATCACCACAACACTATCCCATCTAACTAAATGGCATTAAGTTACATTCAAAATCCAAATGACAAATAATACAAACTATCCAAACCGGGAGCACATCTCAAAATCAATCAAAAGCACTAACACTCATCCGGTCCTTCAAAGAAATTACAGACCAAAACTAGACAAATAAAAAACAAATAAAAAAGAGTTGCCAGATAATGGCAAATAAAATTAAAAATCGACAAAAAATAATATTTCCACAAATCCAGCTCCAATAATCCCACATTTCCGAACCCCCAGAAAATGAATCAGCCAAGTCTCACTTAAAATTAAATTCAGATCCCAAACTCCAAAATTCACCAAATCCATCAAGACCACTTAAATTCATCCATTAAACACCCAGCATTGAAATATCAATTCAAAATCACATTAACCAAAAAATGAATACAAGTCCATCCAGAAAACTATCCAAACTATCCCGCATTACCCCCAAAATAACATTCAAATGCCACCAGATTACACTCGAAACCCAATAACAATATGATATCCCACAAAACCAAGAGGGTCCAAATAGTTCAATTGCCCGAGTATACGCTTGAAATACTGCCAAATTGCGCTGAAGACCCCAAACCCCAGACCACATTTTACGAAACCAATAGAAACCAAGATTAGAAAAGAGTCCAAATCCAGTCAAACTATACCAAATTGCTCCAAAAGTACTATTGAAACACCAACAAATGACACTAAATTCTCCAAAATTAGACCACATTCCACAAAAACAATAGAAACCCATATTAGAAAACGCCTAAATCCGGCCCATCTATCTTAATTGCACCCACATAACATAAAAACACCACCAAATTACATTGGAATCCCCAAATGGAGACCACATTTCTAAAAAACACGAGAAACCCAGAGAAGAGAAAGCCAAAATTCCGATAGAAAATTACCAGCCAATGCCACCCGCCGAGCCCTACTGCCTTCTTCACTACCCCCTGCAACCCAACAAGCACTGATTTCGTACGGTTATTCCCAGTCACGACCACTTTGGTGTGCCGCGGGAGCACCGAAAGCTCCTCCTCGCTGCTCTCCCCGCAGCTCTGCAGCTGCGAAAATCCCCCATTTACAGACGAACTCTCTACAGCTTCTAGCATCTCTCTCTCTATCTATCTCTCACCAAATTTAAGACAAAAATTTCAGACAAAAGGAATCGGATTGAGATTGGAATAGCATGGGAATGCAAGAACATGCATCGAGAAATCCGATTTTGTGATTTTTGGCGGAAGAAAATGTAGAAAAATGGGAGAAAAAGAGGGAATTTGAGAGCAGAAAAAACACAGATAGGAAGAGAGCGAGGGAGAGTGAGTCGTCCCCTTTTTCCTTTGTTTGCTAGCGTTCTGAGAGCCTGAATCCCGACGTGAAGGGGAGGACCAATAGAAATGAGACACGTAGCAAGGGTAGTTCGTTTGCGCTGCTGCTCCCCTTTCCCAGAATTGAAGTTTGAGTGAGTGGAGTCGACTAACTGCGGGCGCATAAATGACGATATTGTCCTTAGCCTCCTTTATCAGTTTGAATTTTGAATAGTATTGGATGGTGGGGAATTATAGGAGTGGGGCCCGCTCTAACACGTACGAATCAGTACTGTTTATTTTGACTGTTGCTTTAGGTGTGGTGGGTCCATGTGAGGCACATTTCTTACAAATTTAAATTATTTAAAATATTGGCTTTTCATTTATATTTAGAGTTAGTTTTATTTATTTTGGTAGCAGATATTCGAGAAAACAGTCTATACATATGTATTTTGCTCATGTGACCCACGTATAAATTTAATTTATACGAATAAATGAGTAAACAGTCCGTTAGTTCTAATCAATCATTCATTCGAATTTAGTGATTATTTAAATAATAAATTTAAAAAAAAAAAATTAAAGTTATTTTTTAACTACTTTGTATTTTTAAAATTTCTCAAATTAAATATTTAGACTAATTACGATAACGTAATAAAAATATTGTAAGACTTCAAAGTCTTTTGACACTCTCAAATGCTTAAAATATAGTGTTTTACAAATAAAAGTATCTCTAGACTGTGGCGAAAATACATTTGGGAGTGTCAAAAGATCTTGAAGTCTTAAAGTATTTTTATCAGGTTATCGTAATTAGTCCGGATATTCAATTTGAAAATTTTTGGAAATACAAAGTGCTTAAAAATAACGGTTTATCTTCAATATGCTACAGTAATACATAGTATAAATCTCCTTTAATACTTTAAAGTTATTTTTTAAGCACTGTGTATTTCTAAAATATCTCAAATTGAATATCCAGACTAATTACGATAACCTGATAAAAATACTTTAAGACTTCAAGATCTTTTGACACTCCCAAATGTATTTTCGGCACAGTCTAGGGATACTCTTATTTGTAAAACACTGTATTTTAAGCATTTGAGAGTGTCACAAGAACTTAAAGTCTTAAAGTATTTTTATCAGGTTATCGTAATTAGTCCGGATATTTAATTTGAAAAATTTTGAAAATAAATAGTGCTTAAAAAATAACTTTAAAGTTTTAAAGGAAAATTTATTATTTAAATAATCAATACATTCGAATGAATGGTCGATTTCATTCGAACGAACGTGCGTTACTATTCACTCCATTCTTTCGAATGAATTGAATTTATACATGGGCCATTCGTTCGAACGAACGATTCATTCGGACGAATACCAAAATAAACTGATAATTCGTTCGAACGAGTGAAAATAAAGAGGCAAAATGGTAATTTCACCCTAAAATCTGAAAACAGGTGTAGAGGTAGTTTTTCCGAATGTCTATAAGTGCGGCCTTTATTTTTATCTAATCAAATTTTTAACTAGCGGTGACAATGGGTTAGGTTCGATTAAAGTTTGGGTAAAGTTTCTCTAATTAATAATAACTTTTTTTTACCCAAACTAAATTTATATAAAAAAATAAAAATATGTATAAAGATGAAAACATAATTTAGTAAAGAATTAAACGTAAACTCTAGAGCGACATCTTAAGTAGGGGTGTTCATTTGTTAGAACTTGGCCCATACGACTTAAATAAATAAGTTTGAACAAGATTTTTATCCGACGATTTGATATCAGCCAGCCAGCCATCCTAACACAACCAAAATCTATTAGGAGACACGGGATGGAATGAAATTCTCATTTTATCCATATCGGTGTACCGATAACACGCCTCATATATATGTTCTACATATCGGTACACCGGTACTTGATGAGATCTACACAGGTATGGATAAAATGAGAATTTCACTTATCTCGTGTCTCCTAACAATTTTTTCCCGTGTTAGGATGGGTGTTGGGCTTTTACTTAAAGCCCGTTGAGATCCAGCAGTTTTATAATTTATGGCTGAATCCATGGGTTTAAAATTCGGTATCGACCGATATATCGGCTGATACGATATATCGGCCGATACGATATATCGACCGATATTTTTCTTTCTCATTTTTTTTTTAAACCAAAACGGCCAATATCGGCCGATAAGATACTACCGAGATATCGGCATATCGGCCGATATTCGGTCCCTTGGCTAAGTCTAATCTCATCTGGCATGGCCAGGTGCAAGGTCCCATGTGGGGCCTATTTCATGACAAATTGGAACCATTAAAATGATTTTTATTTGTTCTAGATTTAAATCCAACTTAAATAAATGTTTATTTGATGATCCTCACTATTAGATTAAGTATCTTTATTAAAAAGGATCAATCGTTTAATTTTAATCTTAAAAAGTAAAGGCTAATAGTTCATTGAATCCTTTTTCCGCTAATCTGATAGGTCCCACTAGAGATCTATTCAACCATTTTTTTATATATATTATTGGGTGGGCATATCATCTAAATTTTAATGTAATTCTAGGTTCGGAAAGACTAGTTAGAATCACAATTGTAAAGACTTTGCATTTAGATCTAAGGAAAATCTAAATCCAAGGTAAGTGTTGGAGAAAATAGGCTCAAGGAATTGAGAAAATCCTAATTTTCTAAAGATGATTAAGAAAATTCTCTAATAATAAGAAACAGACTGTCATCTAAGAAAATTGAATGGAAAATTCACTTTATAGGAGGGAGTTCACTCACTCAATTGAAAAACTAAAATCTTGAAAAATAATAAAATTTCAACAAAAAATCAAGAAGATAACTAACCTTAAAAGGTTGTAGGGCTGAAACTCGGGTTGAATCAGATCGGGTTTTAATAAATTCAATTCAACCCATATCAAAAAATATTGAACACAACTCAACCTGACCTAAATTGATGACCCGAGTTATTCTGTCATGCCCCGACCCAAAAGGTGGGCCCGGAACGTGACTGGTTTTTTTTATTTGAAAACTAAACTCAAGAATTCTAACTGAGCCGGATCAACGGTTAGGTCCAAAGGTCACAAATGATCTCAACATGTGGGCTCAAACACATACCATAAGTCTACCCAAAGGAGTCGCAACCACAAACACATAATTCCAACAATGAATTATTGTTATAACATCATCAGAGTAACTACGGAACACATGGAAATTCAATACATGACGTCAATATAAACTAAGTACCACACACGGTACTTTACATAAGTAAAAGGTTCAAAGAACCAAAAAGTAAAGATAATGGAATTCCCCTCCGTAGGAATCCCAAGGCAACGCAGCAGCTTATCCATCCTAAGCTTCATACGGATGGTTCTCCTCCTCAGGCACATCTCCTGAAATGTGAGTGGTGTGAGCTAACTAGCCCAGTGAAGGAAATATAAAAATGCAGTTTAAGTAAACATCAAGTTAGTAAATAATCAATATTTGCAATATAATATCTCATGTTTGACAATAAATTCTCAATATCAAGTATAATTTCATCATCATTTCCATAACTGCTGTCATCCAACTTGAAGCCTACATACTACGCTGAGACCATTGTATTAAGTCCCGATATGGTCAAAATACATCATTGCAAGTACATCTCCGGCCCTCACATGGCCGATACTTACACTCTTCAAGTCAGCAACTGTTGACACCCCTGATCTAGTAGACGTAAACCATCTCACACATATGGCAGATATTGGTTCAATAGTCAAGGTCAAGTGGAAGCAGTATTACATATCTCATATGATCAACATCATAAACATTCTTATTATAAGCACTTCTTAAAACAATGCATCCTGTCTAGGCACATGGGTGGGTTCATCAAACTTGAAACCACTCATTGCTCAAGATCCATTTCATTAAACCTGATTACACCTACTGCAAAGTTAAGTTCTCTCACCAAAATTGTGTGTTATCGCGGTCTCTTTTCAACAGGCAAACAAGTGCACAATCAATATAAATAGCATTCAAATGTATACATACAAGTAGTATTTCAAAATTATATATTTTCCCAAAGATCTCCAAGGTAAATGGAATTGAGTCTCCTACTTGGTTTCTAACTATTTTAAGTTACACTAATCCACAATATATAATAATAGGGTGCTCAGTCCAAAACTCATATTGTCTTCTAGGCATGACCAGATCGACGTATTGAGTTAGGTCTAGATACTCTGTTCACTTCTCGTATTGTCTTTTGGATAGGACCAGATTGACATGTTAAGTAAGGCCTCGAGGTCACTCAGTGCCAAACAAATATAGCGTCGGCCTGAAAGTGAAGTCACTCAGTGCCCGACAAATAGAGTCGGCCTGGAAGTAAATACAAATAGTATATAAACTATAGTATTAAAAGAAAAGGGTCAGTACATTTTTTTTAAAAAATTATTAATGGGGTATAAACATCAAATTAAAATTTAGGCCTAACACATGCATCACCAATCAATTAAGATTTTACATTAAAAAACTGTGTTCCTCGGAACATGCCTCGGAACTAGGTAATATGGCTTCGGATCATTCAAACCATTGTCTAAACTAGTCCACAGACTTCGGAACTTGGGTCTGTATTCGGACCGTCCGAAGGTCAGGTCTCGGATTGTCCGAAGGTCCTTCCGAACCAAAAAACAGAGAAAACAGATTTCAGTGGGTCTATGTCTCGGATCATGCCGAGTGAAGCTCGTTTCGTTCGAGAGGGGTTCGGTCCTTCCGAATAAGACTCTAAACGTCTGGAGCAGAGGCGAGAGACTTGCTAGCCTCGGACGCTTCGGAACTTCGAACTGAAGCTCGGAACGTCCGAAGGTCACTCTCGGACAGTCCGAAGGGGGTTACCCTCGAACGGTCCGAAGCACAACTCTCGGACTGTCAGAAGGTCGTCTTCCTCCTCTATCTGCAACAGCAGACAGTAACAGGCAGCACTCTATGAAATACGAATCTACAAACAGTGGGTTTTCTAGATTCGATTTTCACATCCAACCGGTCAGATGGTCAGTGAGTCCTCTTTCCATAGGGAGTGGTTTGAAGTTTTAACATTGATTAAGCTAAAGGATTTTAAAATGAAAACCACACTGACACAAGAAATCCCATGATTTTCCTTAAACTTGAAATCGGTTTTACTCATTCAAAACTTGGCCAAATTTACTTCTAATTGATTCTAAACCAACTCAAATTTAAAGAGGAACATAGTGGTTACCTTCACTCGAGTTCTTGGGTTGAAAATCCAACTTTTGAAAAAAAAAAATCCTCTTTAGCTACGGTGAAGAAAGCTTGGAAAACAGAGAGGGGAAGAGGGGTGATTTGCTGAAAAACCAGAGAGCAGATGAGACTGAGAGATAGAGTTTTTGAGGGAGGAAATCAACTGAGCTGAGGGGGTAATTTTATAGGATCAGTTGATCAATCAGAGGTGGCTAGCCGGAAGCTGCATGCAGCTGCTGTCTACGTCCCCAACAGTAACTGTCTACGTCCCCAACAGTAACGGTACTGTTTGGGTGACTAGTTGTAGATCAGTCCCTCTAGATTCTGATTTTGCAAAAAGGCCCCTATTTTAATAAAAATTCAATTTTTAACTAAAGATAATACTTTTAAGGCTGAATAAATTTAATCCAACTTGACAGATAAGTTGGGTTTTAAAAACTCTAATCAGCATAAAAAATTGGAGATTTAAAACTCACCAAAAACCATAGATTTAAATAAAAATCATAATTTAACACTATTTACTTAATTTAACTTGTGTTAAATAAAATTATTTAAAATCCTCATTTTTGGGGTTTGAAAGAAAAAAATAGACCATATTAAAATGGTCTAACATACTATACTTATTTCAAAAAAATTCTCATTTCCAAAATCATGTAAAAATATTTATTTCTCCCTTTCGGGGTTTTGACGGGTAGTTTTAAATATCATTTTATGAAAATAAAATCATTTTAAAATCAGAAATAGGAATCCTTGATTAAGGGGAATAATATCATCCAATAATAATCACTTAATGACACAATTTATAAAATATTAACAATAAGTAGTAAATTACCATTTTGCCCCTCCAGGTAGACGAGATAGATCACTGAGCTTTCGAGCTCAGATTGGGCCACACCTGAGCTTTTCACAAAGCCCTAACCTTAATATTCGAGATTAACCGGTAAAAGAAGGATTTTATTTAGCTAATTCCGCCTAATTTGGGTTAGGATATTACATACTCAACCCGATACGACTAGAATTTTTTACCCAACTCAATCCGAGTGTTGTTTTCTAACTTGGTTCAATAGGGTCGGGTCGAGTTGCTTTTAAATTTCTCAACTCTAACCAAATTTCACCCCTAGAAAATTGAAAGGAACACTCATGTAAATTTGCGTCGCTACGAATACCAAAAACCTTTTATTTATACATGAAGTGTTCATAAAACTCCACCCAAAGGAAGAAACTAATAAACCTATGTGGTTCTCCATGGGTTACACAAGATGATGTCTATCTTCGATTACACCCTCATACAACTAATCTTAGAGTGCCATTTCACGTTCTTATTCCATTATCTAACTAGGACGGCCATTGGGCCCAAAAGCCCAAAGGCAACTTGTAAAAAAATAGGCTTCCGCTCTTAATTTTCAGGCTTGAGTGTCAATTAGAATCAAACCCATTTAAAAGTTGTGCTAGGCTTGGTCTCACATGTGCTCAACGGCCTCAACCTAAAGCCCAAAGCGAAGCCCAAAGTGTGGTAAGTCATTTATATATTACTGGTTATGGTTTTTGCCCAAGTAGATAACATCCAACACATTCTTTTTCGAAGCCATCATCATCCAGGCAACAGCTACCTCTCTATATTGGTGGCTAGGTGATTGATTGGGAAGGTTCATGGTGGTATGGACTAGAGAGAGCGATGGGGAAGATGACAAAGGTGTGTAGTTATGGGTGTTGGTTGGACTAGTATGCAATATCTTTTTCTTCTTCTTTTTCTTTTCTTTTTTGAAACGTAACGTATGCAACGTTTGGTGATCACATAATAGGGAGTTGTGAATGACTAACCAGGGTTCGGAATAACCAGGGTTCGTCTCTTGGGTGCATGTATTATAAAAAAAAATTATCTTTCTTTCCTAATTTCATGGATGTGAAACATTGATAGACTATTTTTATCTGATCAAATTGTTGATTGAACTGAACAGTGGATTCCACAGACATGAAATAAGTTAATGTTTACTAATCAATCAATTAATCAAAGTATACTCCTCAAAATATTCATAGGAAAGAAAAATAATCACCATGAAACCATCCCTGTGCCCATTGGTATTGGGACCTTAATTGTAGGGCTTTGTTAGCCCAGATGAGTCCTAGGAGAAGGGTGATATAGTCAAAGCTATACCAGGGGAATTTAAACACACAATTAATCAGATTTTTTAATTTGAAAAATGATTTTTATGAGACTGACAAAAATTTACAACAAAGCCTTTTTGAACAAAAAAATGCCCGTAGCAGTAACTTCCAAAACATATTTTCAAAAACAAAGGATTGATACTTGAAACGATATTCCACCTCAGGATGGTTAGTAATTTGCACAAATCAAGCACTGACTCGGAGGTCTATGTACTATGTAGAAGACAAAATGGTAAATAGTTTATCGTTTTGTGATAAAAATAGTATACTATTTGCCCATTTTAACTTTAAAATATTAGATTGAATATTATATTGACTTCAAGGAAAACTGCCATTCATTTTTTTTTTTTTAAAGCATAGATACCCCCACTCTGTAGTATCTGAGGTGAGATTAATCCCTCAAATACACAAAACATGAAACTTTAGTTTAATTCCTGTCTTTCTCCATATAAAAACACAAAACTTTTTATATTTCTAACCGGTGATAGATCATTGGTCTATTTTTAACCTATATAGTTAGATTTTCAAATGAAGTAGGAAAAGTTTAAAAATCGTGGTTGGTGCAACCTTATGACCAGTTGCGCGTGCACCATTTCTTGGATGTGTACAAGTATGAAAAAACACTAGAATAGATAGATATATGGATGATTATGTCGTCAAGTGTGTGAAAAAAAAAATTGGATGAAAACTAGGATAAAAATGATTGGAGTCCCGTGGGTGATTCAAGTATTGTCCAACTCAGGACAAAAATGGAAGGAAGTTTCATATGTATGATGATCCAATTGCCATGTGGACCACTCTATGCATTCGCCAGATACTATGAAAACCATTTAATTCAGGTTTCAACTTAAAAAAAAAATCATCAGAGGCTTTTGGATTGAACTAGGATCAAAGGGATGGTAAAGGACACCAAACTCATACAAAGCCAAAGTTTTCCTTATGGATCAATCCATTAGGAGAATAAAACAAGAGACCTCAACACTACAACTAGCATAAGATTCAGAATGTCATCTGCAACAATAACCAGCTTTGCCCTACACAATGGAAGATAACATAGGCCATATTTAAAAGGGCTAGTAAATATTTACTACATAGATCTTACCTTCTTTCATAAAGCTAAGAACAAGTGGTCCTTTGGTTACATTTACAAAACACACAAGAAAATACAGGGAAAAAAAGGAAAACCGTATCATTATCCTAATTAAACATGTAGTTTACTTATATTTTCTCTTCTTTTTATCTGAAGAGGGTTTTCCCTGGCTTCGTCTTTTCTATTTTTCTTTTTCTTTTTCCTTCTCTTTGTTTGTCTTTTCTATTTTCCTTCTCTCCTTTGCTAAAGAATGACAGTCATAAATATAAATCTTAAAATAGGAAGCAACAATACTTCTTCCGGAGTTTTGTGATCCTACCACCAACAGCCTGCTTTTTCCCATGTGCAGCAGATGGAACCAGACCTTGTGAACTTGCAGCGCTGCAATTCACCTCATTCACCTTGCATGTAGACTGTTTCGGCAGTGTCTTTAAAATAGATGCAGCAGGAAGAGTAGGATTCATCCTACCCATACAAATGGAATTGGCAGTAGAAGAAGCCACACTTTCCATAGTGTGTGCGCTGCTGTTGTTGTTGATGCTGCTATACCTGTTGTTACTGAGGCAGCCTGTGGGAGAAAGTAGATGATGAAACAACAAAATGAAGACATTAAAACAGTGTGCTGGTTGAATAAATTAGAAGATAACAACCCAACACACGCACACAAAAAAAAAAATAAAGATTATCTAATATCAAAATATATCTTAGCAAAAAAAAAAAAAATTACTTATACCACTGTAAACGAGTGAGAACAGTGAAGAGGTTTTGTCTTCAAATTGATGAAAAACACATTTTAACAGCCAAATCATGCTGTGCAATACCTTCATCCAGATAAGTAAAAACACCACACATCATGTCATGTAAGAGATTCAAGCTCCAAATTTTGACGGAGGACACCAAAGGCTCAAAAGGCCAAAACTCAATATCAATCCAAAATTATAGTGCAACTGTAACACAATATCCATGTATTAACATGGACCATGCCCGGATTCGAACAAAACAGCAAAAGATTTCAGTAGTTAAGATTTCTGTGCAATGTGTTTGAGAGAGAGAGAGAGAGTGAGAGAGAGAGAGAGAGTACCTGAAGGTGCTAGCTGGACAACTACTTCATTTGGTCCTCGAGTTGCAGAGACATTGAAACGGCAATTCACATTCTGTTGCTCAGTATCCGGGATAGTTGAGGATGTAGAATCAATGAGATCATTGATTTCCAAATAGTCTCCTTTTGAAAAGCACTCATCTGATGTTATTGATGGGCAGCAAGTATCTACCGAATTAGAGAAAGATGATCCAGAACTGTTCAGATCATTCAATTCCAAATAGTCTCCACTTACAAAATCACTAGCTTCATATGGGCCTCGGGCAGAAATATCTGCTCTCGGGTTCTGTAGATGACTCCCAAGCACTGTTGAGGGCCCATGCCCATTCCTACTGACCACCTAAACAGGTATGCAGAAATCATTTAAGAGGATAGAAAAATAGGTTAATGACAAGCCTGTTACGATGTTCATCTAATAGGAGCCCTAGGCCAAAATTTGGTCCATCTTTAGTTGCCCTAGGCCTTTCAATCCCACTGGTTTCTAGTGTATATCCCAACCATAAAAGAGCAAAATTGTAAAAAAGGGCCAGGTGTGATCTTGCAATTGGTCATAAGGTATTTGAAATGAGAAGAGAATATTACATATGAAAACGAAACATAAAAAGAGTAAAGAAGACAGATTTAGTCAATTTTTTCCATTATAAAATGAAGATTTATATAGAAAATAAGAATCTGCATTCAGTAGCATGATTGATGAATATAAGAGGTCCAATTTCAAGGTTTCAGATTTGCACAGTTAATCATCAAGCAAACAGCCAAGCTGCTTAATTAGGAAACAGAACATCAGCCAAACAGGAGAATTCTAAATCCTGAAACCCTAACAACAGTAACCAAGCAATAAAGTTGGAGTTGAGATCCAAAGGATCCAAACGACCCTTAAATTTATAAAACATTTTGGGCTTGCACTAAGTAACTCCCCAGTGGCAAAATAGTAAATTGCTAAGAATCAACATAACTTTTATTTTCTGATTGTCATTGTAAACCTAATTCTATGGACAATGAAAAGCCCCCCTAACCATCCTATGCAAACAAACTTCCACTAGTTATTAGAGAAGGCATGGGCCATAGGTTAAGCAAAAGGTGATGTTCAAGTCATTTTAAGTTTGATTTCTTCTCTGATATTCTTTCTTATGAATAATTTTTTGTACAGTTAAATGATGGATTGGTCATGATCATCTTATTTTTATCATATTTGAACACTCAAAGATTCAAAAACATATCTTCTAATCACTCAAGAGTAAACAAATTAAAGCATCCATAGAAAATGAAACCAACAACCAAAAGTTTCAGTACCTGAGACTTGTTTGCAGAATCTTGCAAGTTACGGTGGTTTTCTTCAGCTCCTGACAAACTCAACAGAATAGCTTTCATCAAGTCTCCACTGTCATCATCTACGTGAGCCTGATGTTCTTCTGATTGACTTTGCTCACCAAGATAGACTCTACATAATGAACTAAATCCCTGCAAATAAAGAGAGAGCATTGATTTTTTTTTTTTTCATAAGATGATTTGGGGAAAGAAATGTTAGTAGAATGAAAATGAGAATACTATTTTTCAATATAATACCAACGAATTCTGATCCATTGTGTACTGAGACATCCTCCAATTCGTTCTCTCTCCATTAGGAGCTTGTCCCCTGTAAAATTCCAGGATAGTTATAATACCCATGGTGTGAGATCTTTCCAATGTTCTATACTTCACAGTGGTCTTCCAGTAACCTGCTTCAGTAGTTTTGATCCCCTTTTCTCCAGTAAGGGATTTACGGTCTACTGAATTGATCATGTAAAACATCTGTGCTGCAAATATAATTCATTTTTATCAGCTATTTATAAATGATCAAAGGGTTGGCATGTTTTGGTGGTTACTGATGAACCATAAGAAAAAAGAACAAGAAGAAATCCTCTCAATGTACTCGTCTACAAAAACTAGTGGTTTTCATGTCACAGTATCAGAACAAAATCTCAAATGTATCAGAAGAAAATTAACGTATACTATATTTTGCTAATTCTCAAAAGAAATGACCTTCACAAAATGACAAACTGCAATATTTAACAGTCCTTTGTCCAATGTAAATGGTGATACAAGGAGAGAGAGAGAGAGAGAGAGAGAGAGAGGGGGATGCAGAACAGGTTGCAAACAACTATCTGGATCATTTAGATCATTGGAAATGAGCTCAGAAGTCCTGATGTGTGTTAGGACCTGGGCTTCCAACCCAAAAGACTAGCATGTTAGGTGGAGTGACCCAAGTCTTTTATAAACCCCTAAATCTCCCTCTATACTTCCAATGTAGGACTCGTTCGCAGCAGCCCCAACAATGTGCAACTTAATTTCAAACTGCCATGACTTTTGATCCAACCATCAAAATCATTTGTATGAGGAATCCTCCAATCAGCACAATGAACACTGTGACCTGGGAATGTATATTTGAGTTTGAGGTTCATTCTGATGATCCAGATGATCCAAATAGTCTCATGCTACTTTTCAACATCAGAGAGAGAGAGAGCAAATTTTACAGATTAATAGGTTACAAGACAGGTCCTTGTCCAATAGAAGGTTCCATAAAATGACAGCAAAAAAGGTTCTGGTGAGAGTCAAAGAAATTCTAAGCTTTTCTATATTATCAACATAAAAAATACAGAAGTGTTTAGGATGAGAATTTGTTCCATCCCATGGCAGTGCATGAGATCTGAAGATGGGAAAGAAACAGAAAGCCAACAGTCTAATTTTTAGTTTCCATCCATTCAATGTCATCCCGCCAGAGTGAAATAGAAGGATACACGATAAATGGAATACAGGCAGATAATTGGGCATTTACTCGTACGAAGTTGCCAAACTAAATCTGAGAATGAAGATGGGGACTCTAGACGGTCTGATAGCATGTATCATAAGCAACTAATTTGTTACAGTTCCAAATACAACCAAAAATTATAAATAGTTCAGTAGTTAGTTTACCAGAAAGGATCAAACAAAACAATCATAAAAAGGTGAAAAGCAACAAGTATTGATCACTTAACTTGGTGGTTTGAAAAAATAAGGATAATCTGCAATCCAAAAATCATAACTAACAAGAATAGATCACAATAAACAAGCAGAGTAATCAATCCACCATATGACAGATCAATACTCACGTGGCAAATTCTCAGGTTTGACAGTGTAAGGATCGAAATCTGTGAGCACATTAGATGGGAGAGGAGTCCCACGCATCATACTTTCCAAATGCATAAAAATTTGAGCATCATCTGCATGGAAGTCAATATCAGGAGGGGAAGAGATAGTTGCCACAGGAGACATGGTCGCCGAATTTCAAAGACCAAATTAGGCTCAAGCACCTGTCAGAGAAATTGAAACTTGAAGTTCAGCTCTTGGCCTTAAGAAATCAATCTAATCACAAAAAATAGGTAAAAAAGACAATTCGATAAAAAATTATCTCAGAGATATTTACTCATAAGGAAAAAAAATCAGCAAATTGAGGAAACCCTGGGGAAGGGAGGGAGTGGGCGGACTATACGTCCTTGGAGTTTCTGCAAGTAGAACCCCTACATATATAAGTAGATGAAAATGCTGGTCATATGATAACAATTTGACTCGAGAATTAAGAACTATCCAACCTTTTTTCGGACATTGGAGGAAGTTAAAAAAAAACAATATCAATAAAAGCAAAATAGTATTTACATCAGGTAAAACAACTGCTTCTCTGTATCCTGGCATGATAGAAGCAGAAAGGAATTTGGTGAGTATAAATATTACAGCCTAGAAAAAGGTGAGATGTGCCAGATATCTCTGATATGGCAACAACCATGTGTTAGATACATAGTTCTTTTGGAAGCAGCGACCATCATGAAATGTTCTTTTGGCTAAATATGGAAATTAAAATAAAGGATAAATAGTAGAGGTAAAGAACAGAACGAGAATTAAATCATGCACATGGATAAAAAAATAATGCATCCAAACACTAAAATCTCTTGAAAGATTCAGAAAAGTACAAGGAGAAAGAGCCCCAAATGATAATATAGAGTTATAGACTCGCTCAAGTGTCAAAAGAAGATTTCTAGGGTAGAAAGGCCTGATACATCAATAGAATTTTCTTAAATATGGTCTGTGAAAAATGATAAATGATTTAGGTTGATGTAGCAGTAAGTGCATCAATAGACAGATGAAACAGAGTGTAAATGACCAAATAACATCTGTGCAGATGTTATTTATAGTCTAGAGAATGCAGATGAAAGGACAAATCATTTCCCCGACACAATCTACACATGAAAGGAACTAGTAGCTGATATCATGACAATCTTTAACCATTGGCCAGCTCAAAAATTGGATAACGAAGCAAAGTATACAGCACAAAGCAGAACACGAATAAAATTATGGCCACAGCTTAAGTGAAAGCTACAAAAGAATACATAACAATACACAAACCCAGAAAAGGAGGGAACAAAGGAAAAGAAACAAGAAAATACAACTAAATGTGATTGCAAGAATGGATCCCTCAAATGTTTTGGCAATGATTATTAATTGACAGAATTCTACATAATTTCCTTGTAAACTCAAAACCAAATGGAACTTGCATGTCCAGAAAGTTCCCAAATTCTAACAAAATATGATAGAATAGAAATATAAAGAAAAAAAGTAGAATTTGAACTCCATACAAAGTTCTCCAGAAAATTACAAGGACATGCTCAGGAAGAATATTACACCAATTTTTTTAGATAATGATATATTTTGATGTAATAAAGACTACTCAAAACTACATTGAAAACAAATAATTCTTCAAGCATAAAAGAGATTTTGGTAAAATAAATGTAAAACAACTCATTTGGCCAGTTAAAAGCTAGAATTTGCTAGGTATTAACTTCAATAAATTAATCTTATGGATTCATCTAATGCAAATTTGATGGAAGCAAACTCTTGGATCAACCTTCCCCTCAATAACAGTCTTAGCTTGTATATAAGCATGTGATGGGAGTGATATTCACTCTAAAATAGTTGAATCATAGAATAGGGTATGATTAACTCCCCAAAATGATAACTTGAGTGTTTAACATGAAAAATGCAATTAAACAGAAAAAAAAAAAAACAGATAAAAAGATAATTCAAGTTCTTGAAGGATGTTTTAGTGAAAGGCTCCAGAGGAATGTTACAGATCTTGAGATATAAAAAAGGGAAAAAAAAAACTCTTGAAATAGTGTATTATTTCTGCCTATCATTAAGAGCTGAAATTTATACATAGAAATGGCATCAAAACACAACAGAATTTGTCCAACTGAAGATGTAGTTCTGTTTGTAAGGGGGGAAAGGGAAGAACTAACTGGGAAAAGTACTTGGGATTTTCAGTACTTCTGAACAAAGCCCAAAATTAGCAAAAAAGAGGAAAGTGTCACTTTTAGCAAGACTCCACGGCAAATGTATGAATCAAGAGATTAAAAAAAAACAGATCTAAAAGAATCTAATAGAATCCATAAGAACAAAGATATTTTGAGATGAGGAAACATTATTTATACAAAATTACAAAAATAGAAATTGAAATAAAGATAAGATCAAAACTTCAGTATTTCAACGAGCTGCAAAGGGTTCATTTCATAAAGATTCTCTTTTCTGGGTGATTATTTGCAGTATTCTTCCCAACGTGCAGGGAACAAGTAATGACGAAGTTGAAATGCAATTGCTCGAGATAAACTTAAAAAGGTAAATTTCATCACTCTTGCAAAGTAAATAAGAGAGAAATTAAAACAAAAGAAAAAATAAATAAAAGCTTCAAATCCTTCAAGGAGCAAGAAGTTACTGAAATTGTTTGAGAGAGAGAGAGAGAGAGAGAGAGAGAGAGCAAATAAAAATTTTACGAGACAAGAATTTAAAAATAAAGATCTTTCAGAAAGTAGATTTGGAGTTTATAGATAGGATAAAATTGATAAAATATGGAATAAAAGCTAGAACTGGAATCACAGAAGAATCATCTGATGGATTGCAAGTATTTAAGTGATTCAAAAGAAGACGGGGAAGAAAATTTCAAACCTAGGACGTTCAAATGCTTGAAAATTCAAGCTCAAAGTCCACATGTAAAGAACTAAAGACAAATCTGAAGGATTTACAAGCAAACTTCACCATATAAAAGACGAGCAAAGAAAAAAAATTGAAATTCATCAAAGAAATTCCAATTTCCAAAGCCCAGGTTTAGAAGAATCCATTACAAGAATAGCGAAAGAAAATGAAATGTTCTACTCGAAATGAATATGAACGACATAAAAGGCACAATTCCATTAAGGGTATTAGCGATTGTTTGGTTACATGATTGGCTCTCTTTGGATGCACAAAGAAAGGAAAGTATCTTCTTGAAAATAGTCAGTCTAACTAGAAAGAGACTCATATTGTTTCTGGTCAGGTTTGATTTTTTACAGAAAAATGATTTTCGTCTCATCTAAACAGAGCCCGGCCCGGAATCCGAGAAAAAAGCAGTTTAGGAAATCTGTGAAACTGACCCACTCTAGTTTACAGATTCTGGGAATGTGCAATTTCCAAGGAAAACAGCACATACGTCACCATAAAAACCAATCAACAGCAACAACGCATACAACTGTTTTCAGAAAAACCCACTTTTAAATTTCTGTTCATTTTCCTGAAAAAGCATGTCGATGTAATCGAAAAGCTCTGTTATGAGGAGGAATTGCCCTTACAAAAAATAGTTATATTAACTAAAAAAATACCTTAAAACACTTTAATTTTAAAAAATCCTTGTTTTCCAGAAAAGTCATTCATCCAAAGTTCCAAACCGTTGCTAAGCCTCCCACGTCTCCAAATACAGAAGTGAAGGAGGGGAAAAAAAGCTAAACACAGACCTGAGTTTAGCAGCAGTACTTTAAAGCCTCCGAATATAAGCTCAAAATTAGATTTTAGAAAGACGAATTAATAAAAAGTGGGGAAATTTTTAAATGAACAAAATATTAATAATACGAAGAAACAGGGAGTGAAAATGGGAAACCGGGGAAAATTAGTTCACATCGTCAAAGCATTGAACTTAAAGTAGAGAGAGAGAGAGAGACCGGGGAAAATACGAAAGAGAAAGCTTTGGGTTCGATTCTCTTGGAATATGCGTAACAAAATCCCACAATCAGACATCCGGCTTTCGGATACTCCACTCGACTAAAGCAGCTCAAAAACTTCAATTTTACCCAAAAAACGCGGAAATCTTCAGATTCAAAGAGAAAATTCCACAAACCCTTTCCAGAAATTCTTCGAAGTTTTGAAGAAGCACAAAAGCGAAAAAAGTAAGCTCGAAATTAGCAGATAAAACGAATTTCACGAAAAAAAAAAGTGGAATCGATAATAAATGCTCAAAATCCTTGAGAAAACCAGATGCAAAAACACTAAATAGCACGATCGCCATAACCAAATGCTGAAAAAAAAAAAAAAAAAAGAACAGAAAATTTTACAGAGAGAGACGAACCGAAAGGGGAGAGACGTCCCCACTCCCCAAGCTCGCTCTCTTCACTCCAAGCGAAACAGTCCAGTAATGGGAAGGTTTTCCATTTATAGACGTGGATAACGAGAATTTCCTCTCTTCTCAGTAATTTATCGTATCAGGAAATTTTCAGTGAAGAGAAGAGGCGAAGTGACGAAACAAAAAGGAAGCTTCCTTTCTCGACACTCCAAGTCCAAGTGAACCGACCATTGCAGTGGCAGTTCGAGGCTTTTACTCTGTAGTCTCTACACCACAGAGACGCCTACGTTTATAGCAAATTTGATAATTAAAATAAAAGAGATAAAAGATAAAATAAGAAAAAAAAAACAGGTTTCAAATTCAAGTGAAATTTTTTTAGAGAGGTGACACGTAGGAGAATTTTCTCCATTCTTAGGAATTTATTCAATTTATTATATCATAAAATTTTCGGTAAATTTTTTAAATATTAAACCCTATTACAAATAAAATAGTTAAGACATGTAAAGTTTGTGTGGTAATATAAAAGGTATAATTTCAAGAAAAATGTAAACTTTAAAAATATACATAATTAATTATATCAAGTTAAGTTTGTTAGAGTTTAAATAAAGGAAACTTTTGAATTTTAATATCTTTCTATGATTGTTTATGAATCTAACATTAATTATTTAAAAGAGTATTTATTGGTAGATTGAGATACATGAAGATGGATTTTTAAGAGGTCTCATAGTTTCTGTTTACTTAATGGCAATTAAGACTAATGAGTAATTGATTTTGTGACTCATAAAAAGTAAAAACTCTGCTGTCCACTTTACAAGAAAAATGATGGGACACCCTCATTTTATAATGTGACACCTGTACTATTTTATTATAATTTAAATAATAAAAATGTTTTCACTTTTAACGTACGAGATAATTATTATTTTATGAGAACATTTTCATCATTCAATCCATGATAAAGTGGCAAGTGTTCCCTCCTTTAATTAATAAAGAATATAAAATTTTGATGAATGTATAATCGTTCTTTTTAAAAGAGGTGGAAATTCTAGCCCTTGCTCTTGGACGAAGATTCCTGATCCCTTCCTTTAAAGTAAAAATCTTATAGACAAATTTTAATTTAAATAAGAGTAGCGATCCTTCCTTTGCTTTTCCATTCGATTTGAAAGTTTGAATTACATAAAATATTCGTAGTTACTTTTACTCTTATACGATGGAGTACAAGAACTTTCTCTAATACATTTAAATTATTATATTCTTTTTTAAATTTAAATTTAATATTTACTTTTTGTATTGATCCAACTTCTCATTAAATTTGAAAATAATAGATAATTATTTTTTTCATTTAAAATTAAGAGCTACAATAATTCAACAAGTATTATCTTAGAGATTTGAGATTTTGATGGCTAATCTTGATTTTCTAACGATAGAACGAAACGCACTTTCAAATGCAATCTATCAAAATATACAAAATTTAAAATCTAATGTCGATTAGACCTCTCCAAAAATTAATTATATATTGCATTACTGAGATCCTTGAATGTGTTAAAAATATTAAAGCCCTTTAAGTAATTCATAACGTACAATATTAGCTTTTATATTTTAGATTTCAATAAAAACTTTTGATTTATGATCATTCATTGGAAATTCATTCTTTTAAATGTTAAAACTAATCTCAAAATTTTTAATCCTGTTCTTTTTGTTTTAGTTAAAGTAGTTAATAAAACCAAGTCCCACCATCGGCATTTTCTGTAGTCTGAGCTATCAGCTAGCTCCGGGCGTCAAATGTGGAGGCCGCTTCTCATCCGTTGGATGTGGAGGCGTGGCCCACCCATCAGTCTTTGTGACCACGGGCCCACAATTTGCAAAAATGCATCTGAGTAGTTATGCAGAATCCAGAATTAAGGGTGTTGGGTTGATTGGAAGAGAAACTCTAAACGAGTTTAACGGTGACATTGACGCCATGGGATAAGTCAAGCAGTCGATTTTTCTTCTCCTTATCTTCAAATGGCACAGCTCGGAGACAGCTGGAGCTCCGTTGTTATCTTCTCCGACTCTAAATTCATTTCCCAGTGTGAAACTCAGGTCAACTCGACTTGCATTACTCAACTAAAAAAATCAGTGAATTTAAGTTATATATTTATATATTTTGAATCAAGTTAGAAAAGAAAAAATTTATATAAAATTCAAGTCAAGTTGAGTTGAAAAATTTAAAATCAACTTAACTGAACTCAACATAATCCAATTCAACCGAGTATATTAAGTTATATAACAATATTCAAGTGGAATCAGATCAAAAATTCATGTCGAATTAAATCAAGTTCAATAAATTTTGATATAAATTAAATTGAATTTATTAAAATCTAATTTAACCCATTCAAAATTTAACTCTAAGATATTTCATGACATCCCTTTCAAGTCTGACTCTCTTCCAGTGGGTTAGTTAGATGTGTATCCATCATCTGATTAGATGCTGCATAATTTTTCCATTTACAAAAGTCATAGTAAAAAAACCTTTTATACTAAAGATATTTATAAGGGTTTCACTGAGAAATCTTCATTAACAACCCCTCTAATAAATATTAGAATCGGTCTTGAAACTCTCACTCAATCACTGCCACCCAATCGTTGTTTTCTAAATCTCATGGCTTGTGAATTGTGATTTCTATTATAGATTAAGTTATCTAAATTAATAAATTATGTCATTAGCATCCAACCAATAGATTCCAAATTCTACCACCATACGATCCATGGAATCTATCGCAACTCACTCCTCTCATCATTGAAAAGACATCTTCTCCTTTCTTTTCTTTTTTTATTATTAAAAAAAAAGACATCTTTCCTTTTTAAAATAAATAAATTATTCAATGAAGCCAAAACCTCTCTGTGGCATTTAGCCTGTCAAAGACCCTCTCGGATTGGAGCTTAGAAAGATGAAAGCGGCAGCCAAGCGAAGCGACAGACAAGTCCATCCACCATCCAAGGTGGGACCCACAACGACAGCGTATATCCGACGTCGAGCTTATACTGCCGACGTCGTTGACTGAAATCTGACACCGTCAACGTGAAACTTGTACACGTCCGGATACTCCCAGTCTAGTACAATTTTTTTTTATGCATATTTAATCTGAAATAAATTTATATAAATAACAAGGTGGATTATTTAATTTAATTTAAACTCGACCTCTCTTGATTCGATAATTTGTGAATAAATATGTTAATTGAAAACTAGATGATGAATTTTGGGTGGAATACATACATTGTTTGATTTCGTAAATTAATTAAAAGACCCAGCATACACGCATGTTACGGTGTTCCTAGGAATTAAAAATTTAAAACTGGAAGAGGAGCAAATCTCCAAAAATCTATCTTTTGATTGGAATCTTCTGGACTTGTTGTGTTTGATTTCGAACACTTCAATTCTGGTCAGGAAGGTTTCTTGGTTGAGAAGAATAAGGAAAAAAATGGTAGAGAACAAATGGGATCCAATCCAGAAAGGTTGAAAATATTAGGGCATTACGTCAATAACGACAAAGAAGGACACAGATTGAATGGATTAACGTTGAAGGAGGTGGATGGTTGGTCGCATCTGTGGCGTAGTCTTGTTCAAAAGAATATTATAAATATTGTTAATATTTTTAAATTTATCATGTGTTTTTTGATAAAATATTATTATCTTTTTTGTGAGATTTTTTTATTAATTTTTCAGTAAAAAATTGAAATTTTAAAAATATCTCAGCATTACTAACCACTGTTAATATTCTGAGAACGATATCTATGATCATGGTCAAAAAATCTATAGTTGACTCTTTGAACCCTTGGTGCCACTTGTTTTAGTTGGATAGAGGTCATTATTGAGGTTGTGCATTCTCAACGTAAATAAATTTTAACTAGATTTGTAAGATGAAATTTAATTTATAATATACTTTATTATTTATTGTGAATTGGACTTCTAAATATAATTTTGATGAATCTTTTGTTCAAACTTTGATTTGGAGAACCAACAAAAAGAGTTTCAAAAACACTGATAATTTCAAATTAGTGCTGTAAGAATTAGTCAAATGGCCGCAAAATTTGGTTGCTTAGCCATCCATGGGAGGAGAGAGATCCATGAACCTTAAATTGACTCCATAATCTATACACTACTTATAAAAGGAGAGGTACTCTTCCTTCTTGTATCCGCTGCGCACCATTAATTTAAAAAGAGCTCGAACTGGCACAAGGTTTTAAAATATGGGATATGATATGTATTGTTGATATATGTTTTATTTACGGTAAAACAATTAATACAAACTCTCTTTTTTTCTTTCTTTTTAATTTTTTAGAAAAAAATTATAAAAAATATTAGATAAAGGAAAAAGTGAAAAGTCTAGCACGAAAGACAAATCATTATAGAGTTTCAAGCCAACAAACTAACCCTTGACTCTTTGAAGTTAAGTATTAAATCAGTAAGCTTAAAAATTTTATTATCCCATTGTAGAAGCCTCAAACATGAGAAACTAAGGTGAAACTCCAAATGATCACAAGAAATGACAAAGGACAAGGAAATATGTTTGAAGTGGAGTCACATTTTCTAAAAGTAGAATATAAAATTGAAAGACATCCAAGCTGTTAAAAGATAAGCAAGATACTTATCATGTACTTTATTTACAGCAATTTCAATTTTTTAATGACAACTATTATTCAAACTTCCAACTAGGATTTGTCACCTCAGCTCTTCTACGAACTTTGAAGTAATGCTCAAGAATTGAAACTATACTTTAAATATTCTTCTCTAAAATTTGATTATTTAAAGACATGTTTCGAGTACACCTTCGTTAAATAATAAAAAAGTTTATGACTTTTTACATCAAACCCAATGACATGAACTATAAAAATTATTTTAGAGTGTGTCTCACTCCTTCGTATAGATCACACAAATTTATAATAATCAAATTAATTTTTATTTCATCCCATTAAATCGTACGTGACCTATCCCATAATAATGTACACCTTTGACTATAAAAATAATTATTTTTTTCTCATAAAGTTTGCGGTCCAACGTGACTTGTTGTGTATTGAAGAGAGTGTAAAGATTGAAAAAAGTCACTCTTATTAGTATTTCTTTTTATAAACATTATTTTATTACACAGTTATAGAAAATAGGAGAGCACAGGAATGCGTCACGGGGATAAAAGCCTAGTCCGTCATCACTGTGACCTACGTACGCTACCACCCACACAACCAACAACTCAACACGTCTCTCTTGCCACGTGTACGGTCAGAAGTCGGTGGTAAAAAGAGTCAGGGTTTTGACTGCACAAATCTATGGGAGAGTAGATCAGTTGGGCCTGCATTCACATTTAGAAACTAGAAATCTTGGTTGCCAATCCTAACATAGAAATAGATTTGTAGAAGATAAGTATTTTTTGAACTTCTCCTTCTGTCACTATTCCTTTGTATGAAAAAAATTAAAAATTAGAGATTTAGATTTAGACTCTTTTATGTCTTAAGAAATCAGTGAACCGACCGAATCACTTGATTCAAATTTACGTTTTTCATTAATTCGATCGGTGCACCGATCCAGTACACTAATTCACCGAAAAGTGAATCGATTTCTAAATGTTTGATTTATTTTTTTATTTTTTCTTTCGAATGGATGGAGGTAAAGTGAGAAGTTAACTAAAACTCGTGTCTACTAAAAGAGTTTTATCGTGTTAAGATGACTATCCAAAATCTTTACCATTTCTTACTTCTCAACAGTAGAGATTATGTTACCTGTACTTTGTCTTTAGCTCTCTTCATAAAAGATATCACTAGTGAATTGATTTCAAATTCATCAAATAGTATACAATGGTAAAGAATATAATTATAATTATAAAAATGGGAGGCCCCATCTCTTATAGTATAAATAAATAAAAATTTCACGTAAGTATATCTATAAATAATAAATATAATCAATTTTACAAAGGAAAAGAAAAGACATATGTACTTCTGATGAAATTATATTAGAGATATGATTAAGTTGATGATCATTTAAAGCCACTTACGAAGAAAAAGAATACAGAAAGAAAGAAGGAAGAGGAAAGTAGAACAATTTTGTTGGAGAAATAAAAAGGAGGAAGTGAAGAGAAGTAATGAAAATATGTATAATGGAAGAGGAAAAGGGAAAAAGATCGTATGTATACGTTAGTGAGTGAAAAAGGATAATGTCAAATGAAACCACCAACTGGTTTTGCCAAAACCAATGGTCTATAGTAGGAGTGAAGTTTGAAAGACTATGACTTGTTAAGAGTCCCACTATGTCATGCATGATTTATTCAGGGAAATCATGCTTTCGAAACTGACCATTTCTTACAATTGACTAATGAGGATAATAATATATTAAAGCCTTTCATAATCAAGGAGAGATTACTCATTATTAAAACAATATTCAAAAGCTGTAGATGCCAAATTGATTGGACCCCACCCATTTATAAGAGCCATCCATCCATCCATTCTCCACTCACATCAATGTGGGCCCCACTGGTTCAAAAAGAGCCGTGATTGCGCCTATCATGACATTTGGGAGCTTTTCTAATGTCATTGGATTTCACATGAGTCCTGTCTTAAGTGGGCCCTTTTGTTGCATTTTTTTTTTTCCACCGTCTTAAGAAGCACCCAAGTGCATTACGAAACTACTGACCATGACATCCATCCAATAAAATTACCCAGAAATAGAAGAAAAAAAATATGTTCGAAAGGTGTGGCTATCAATTATCATTCTGTCATTTAACCCATGGATTAGTGTGACGGTTTAAGAACCCACTTCAGGTCTTGTTCGAATTACTTTCAATAGTGACGGGCCAGTTTGAAAAAAAATTACATACTTTAAAAAATTAATTAGGTGAGACATTTAGACAATTACGATCATTAAAAAAATCAATTATCATTCATGATATCTATGTTGATCCCCAATCCACCCTAATCTTTAATGTGACCACCCAGGAATCCAGATTAAAATTTTGGTCAATATTTTCAGTGGATTGCTGGTGCGCTGGAACACAAGAACGCAAAATATTTAATTAATTTTTTTATTATAATAAATATTAGAAAAACTGGAAAATATTAATAACTAGTAAGCAAACTGAAATGAGCTTCTTTTAAATTTGTCACCACCAAAGTCATCCGAAGCCTCTGCTTCCGCAGCTGAGACAAAAGCAATGATAAATAATAAAACTGCTGTTGGCCATGAAGAGGAGAAAGAAATCAATAAAAGATTATTCTATTTAGAGTTAAAACCCATTTCTTTCAAAGCTTATCCTCTCTATCTATCTGTAATGGGCAAAACAAGTGATCCAAGCCTTCAACCACCCACGCCCTAAGTCAATAAAGACTTTTAAATCTACCAACTCTTAACTCTTAAGTAAGTGTTTGATTGAAATAGTTCAATAAACAGCTTTTAGAATCAATAAATTATTATATGATGTTACAATTTCAGCATTGATAACATATAATTCTTGATTTGAATATGCTATCGGTTTGAATTATAATGTCATATGTTGGACGGTTTTACTTGGACAAGATAAATCTTCGTATTGCACCTTTAGAAAAAATTCACATGATGTAGTTTAGCTGGTTGCCTTCCACCTCAGGAAGCGAGAGGTTATAGATTCGAACATCCATAACCCAACCTTGGTGTGCCATATGAGTAGTGGATTCAATCCCGTGGGGATTTTACGCTGGGTATCTACGATTTCCCACACGTAAATTCAAAAATAAAAATTGTCCCATGTCTAAATATACATGAGATCTCTAAACACTTTAGTTATAAAAAAAAATACACATAATTTTTCGTTGGATTTAGTAATTCTCTATCTACCAAACATAAAAATCTTATTAAAAGATCTAAAATTTTAAGATATTCAATTTTAATTATAAATTTTAAAATCTAAATTGAGATTTTACGACCAAATCCAGTGAGTCATGTAGAGCAACCTGTGCCATTCTTAGGTATGTCACTATATTGATTGTGGGGTCATAAAACAGTAGAAAAAGTTGTCTAGGAGAATTTTCAAGAGTGAAAGATGGCTCTCATCTTCTGTACATTTACAAAAAAATTACCATAAGCCACAAAAAAAAGGCGCCTAAAGATATCCTCCATATTCTATTATGAAAAATTTAAAGTTTCTCTAAATAATAAAAACAAATAAGGATTGTTTTTTATTTCTTTTAGATCCCTTATGAATACTAAATATAAGAATGAAATTAATCTATTATACCCTTTGGGCCACCATATCCTCATCCTATCTAATCCTAGCCCATCATGTGGAAATAAAAAACTAAAGGTTGGATATAAAAGATTGATTGTTTGAACTGATCATGAACACTTTAATTTTAATGATAATTTACAGTATAGTTGGTAACGACTTATCGCTACTGTCTAAAAATCATGGGTTCAAATTTTATGAGTGGTAAATAGACAGTCATCTCGTAAAAATAGTTTGTCAAATTTAAATATAAATGTCAATCACAAGTTAATAGATAAATGACTTAATTGATAATGATAAATTTATTTTCTATTAATTATAGTCAAACTTGGTTTAGAAACGGTAGCTTCATTTGGGCGTATGCTTTGGCTCAGGTTTTGTGTCACATGACTTGGCATTTGTCATTCTCTAAAATTAAAATATTAATAAACAATGGCCGACAAATAATTTTAGTTTGAAAAGTTTACTCAATTCAATATTATCTTTGTGGGGGAAGGAATCAAAAATCTATTTTGCCAACCGTAATGACAATAACTAATTTTTTATTTCATACAATATTCATAATTTCATATCATATTTGTACCACTTGCCACCGCTACAAAGTTAATATATTAAGCTTTTTCATTAGAGAATATAATATAATACCCATCGACACTTAAAATATTAATGGATATTTCCACACAAAACGTATCACTGAGCATGTTCGATTATATAAATTTTGATCTTGGAATTAAAAAAGAAAATATTCCAGTGATAACTTGTTAATAAGGGTGTAGTTCAACTGGTTCTCTCATATTTTAAGAAGTGGGAGGTTGCGAATTCGAGCTCTCATAGCCTAATCTTGATGTGCTTTAGAGGTAGTGGGTTCATCAATGAAAAATTTACACTGTGGTATTCTACAATTTTTCATACGTAAATTTTTAAAAAAAATTAATAAAATGTATTTCCTTCTTTATCATCGAGTTGAAGATGAGAGAGTTTGAATTAAATGCTATCTTCCTCAATGATCAGTCAGAAAAGAAGAATCTCAAGCGTCAGAAAGAGAGACAAAAATCCAAACATGAACTGATTAAATATAGCTGGAATAGAAGTCAAGTCATCGGTCCACTGTTGTTAGCGTTTATTAGCGGAAATAATAAACACACCAAAATATCGGAATAAAATCACAAGCACAAACAACACCAAAGATTTACGTGGTTCGGCCCATCCTTGGCCTACGTCCACGGAGCGTGTAATGATTTTATTATTCAGAGAAAGAAGAAAGAAGAAAGAAGAAAGAAGAGAGTACAATATAAATTCCTTAGAATGTATACCAAAAACCCAAACACAGTCGGGATCCCGATCAATCTCCTTCTTCTCTGTATTGTCTGATTCTCTCTGATAGGAACCAGCACCCTTGGCTGTCCTCCTTCTTCCAGAGATCTGCAGCTTTAATCTACACCTCACCTCTTAGCCTGTCTTGTTATTGCCGAGTAAACCCACTGATATTCCGACACCTTTGTCTGAATAAGCATGTGCAGCAACACCCCTATGTCTGTGAATGAATGCTGGTGTATGCCTTCCGATTAGCAAGCAGAGCATCTCTCTGCTTGCTGATGTAGTGGATTGCTGCTACCTCTTCTCACTGCTGTATGGGAAGTCCTTTATGTACACAAACAAAATAAGAGACCTTGCTGTGGTCTCTCTTCCTCTGATAAATCTCACCTAAGATGAATCTCTTTCGTGTGTCTTATTCCTTTGCATACAGCCGAATATATATTGATATTCAGTCGGTCGATCCCAATCCAAGATTAGCAATTTCCAGCATCCCATATTTAGCAGTCTCCTATGCTAACTACAATCCAACGTGTATGTGTCTTTCCATTAGGCAATTTCTCAAAACATAGACTTGCCAAAGTTACATATACCAACTTCTTTATCCCCAATTAAGAGGCCTCTACCTTCACCGTAAAACAATGCTGGCCCATAAGGATGTAATTTGAGCCAGACACAACAACTATCACCTTCTTAAGATAATAAATAGACTCAATAAGTATGAGGAAGAAGTGAAGAATATGGGAAAACTGTCTCACCACCTCTCTCATTGATAACTCAATATATAAAAATAGTAGTCCTATGATTAGGGATTATAGCTAGAATACAAACATGAATCAATTAGAAGTCTAGAAATAGAAATACAATTCAACTATATCTGTTAATAAGAAGATGTGTAAATACAGACTGAATAATATGTACATTGCAAAAAAAAATGACCTCTATTTTTTGAATTTTAAATTTTGGACTAAGAACTTGAGTAATTCTCATTCTTTCTTTTTGTGGTATAAGAGTCTTTACTGATTTATAGGATTTTTTATGACCGGCTCGGATTGTGGGCTTCCCCCTTTTATTTCGCTCTTGCTTCGGATTTTTCTCCCTTTTCGAAATAAACTTATCTAATCGTTCAAAGAAAAAAAATATCCGATTCACAATAAATTGATGCGCAGAGTCTAATGTATACGTATGAATTATAAATCTTTGTAGTGAAAAAGACACATTTCCATCGGTGAAAATAAACTCTACTTGAAGTGCTGAGAGATTTACTCTGCGTATGTAAACATCTTTTCTCAAAAATAAACACAGTGAAAGAAAAATGAAAACCATTTCATCCAAATGATGGGAGATTCTAAAGCAGTTACTTCTTCCCATGAAATGAGAAAGAATGAAAGTAAAAAAGAGGATTCTTCATCATTATGCAAGAATGAGAGGTAGACTTTGCCTTAAATTAGGGAAATCATAAAGTGGAAAGGGAACTTTTTCTTTGTGTAATGTAATCAACTTTCCTCGTCATGGATGTTCCAAATTGTCCCACTTGACAAAGTTCAAATAATATCATCTTCTTACCTGTCAAATTGTCAATCGATACGATGTGTTACAACTAAAGATAAAAGGATAAGTAAAGGGATTTTACATGATTTTCTTCTTCGAAGTTGGAAGAAATCTGGTCCTCTTCTAAGCATCTTCGTCTTACGTCTCCTCCTCACTCTCTTCCATGTGCAATCTCATGGGAACAGAACTGGCATCTTTTTGGATGCAAATGACCAACCTATTTAACCATTATCTCTGTTTCGGTCGTTTGCTCTGTACCCTGTGGTGGGTGCTCTGTTTTCGTTTGCTCTGATTTCGTAATATCAAAAGCACACAAGAGTTACTAAAAGAAACCCCACAAATAGAGACGGTGAAACTTCTATCTGAATGCAGATTCTCTAGTGTTACAAGAGTATACAATTTTACATGAACGATTTAAAAATGAATTATTAATTATAAAAAATCAGCCCCAATCGTTGAATAAAAAGAGAAAGAAAACACTTCCAAATATTGAAGGTTGAAAGGCATTCAACCATGTCTAGAGAACCAATCAAGCATCAGCTACTTCCATAGATGAGAGGGTTTTATTTATTTATTTGGAAAGAGAAATGTTTTGATATATTAGAAAAGCTAAAAGAGGAGCATATCATTTTATCATTCAGTAACAATAAGTGGTACTATCATGAATTCTTGGTTGAGATAAGGAAATCATAAAGCCGAAAGGGCAACTGTAGTTGGGTTGCAAAAGTGTTTTATGAATCTTTCTATCAGTTTTAATCAGATTCTGCAGATGTGAGAGCCTATCAATCCATCTAAATGCAAAGCACTTCACGAGCAAAGTACAAACAGAGAGAAAAATGCTCGTATTTTCATTTTCAAACGTAGCTGGGCCTAGATTTATAAAATAATAACCCTGTCCTCTGAACTCTCACTTTTTTCTTCAGTGGTCAGTGTATCTCTCAAGTTGGACGTATGTAGAGCTTAGATTGTTTAGAATATAAAAGTAAGAAGGATAATGTTTTGTATTTTTTAATTACCCGTTTAAAAAATTGATAAAATCATATGGAGTGAATTACAAATTAGGTACTCCTTATCACCCACAAACTAGAGGACAAGTGGAACTATCCTGAAAGGAAAATTTTGACTCTTTTAAAATTCATATTCTTAACAAAGTTTTTATAAATAGAGATTTTTGCCGGTAAATATCTTGAAAGTTCTGATTTTGGGTCAATGCATCTTTAAACTTTGAAATTGGGTTACAGTGACACCTACGTTCAGTCAATCATTTTTTGGTCTAAATTGCTTCCACACTACAAATGATAGTTGCTACCTTTTCAGAATCATAAGTACAGACATGCAGATGACAATTGCGACCATACATGGAACAACGCATGATAGTTTTACCAATGCGATTGCTAGTTAGTGCTACTTGTTCTAGCAACACCATATATAAAAGAAGATGTGAAAAAAAAAAAATTGTAGTCTAGTGGTTACGATACTTGTTTCTCTTAGAAGTAACATGGATTCAAATCTTTTTTATGACTATTTTTATTCTTATATTTAATTTTTCATTTTTTTGAAAAGCATGAGTAAAAACTAAGAGACGTTCGTTTGTTCGAGTTCGACTTAAACAAATGCGTTTCGACAAAGATTTTTTGTTTGACGGGTTGGGCTCGGGTTTTAAACCCATCTATTTTTTAAGTAAGAACCCAACCGGCCTCAACGGGGTTTTAAGCCCAAAGTACTTGGGCTTACAAAATAAACGGGCTTAAAAGCCTAAGTCCGACCCCTCGAACAAAATACTTTGTGGAATGGCCATTTATTTAGGTCGAGGCTAAGCTCGGGCTTTTACTTAAACCACGTTGGACTCGTACTTAACTATACTTGAGCTTAAAAGCCCGACCCATCGAACAAAAGAACTTTATCCAAACTTGTTTATTTAGGTCGAGACTAAGCTCAAACTTTTACTTAAAACTTGTTGAGGCCCGTTTGATTCCTACTTAACTGTGCTTGGACTTAAAGACTAGATCCACCGGACAAAAATCTTTGTCGAAGCCATTTATTTAAGTTGGGCCTCGGCTCGAGCATTTACTTAAAGCCCGTCCATGCTCGTTGGGCTTGCATTTAATAGTGCTTGGCTTAAAAACTCATCGCAAAGTAAAAAAAACCTTTGTCCAAACCTGTTATTTAGGTTGGGGTTGGATTTGGACATTTACTTAAAAGCTTGTCGAGCCCGTATTTAAAAAATAAAGGGGTTTAAAGCCCAGGTCCAATTGGTCAAACAAAACGCTTTGTGGAAACCTACTTATTTAGGTTGGGCATAAAGAGATGAACAACTTTTAGTTTTTACTCATTTAAAAAAAAATGAAAAAAAGAAGAAGATAACAGTGAAAAAATAGCCATCATCAAGATTCAAAGCCAAATAATGTTTACGAGAAATGTTGAAAATGGTTGATTATATTTACAACATACCGTGATCCAGTTTAAAATTTTGAGGAGGTAGTGACCCAAGAAGACGTACATACCGAAATCGCAAGTTTCAGTGTATTTCCTCTGCAAAAATCCCTCGTAAATAAAGAATTAAAAAAATCGGTGCAAACAAAATATCGTGCAAAAAGTCGTTGCGGTTGGCAAAGAACAAATCCAATAATAATAATAAGAGTAATAATATTAATAATAAACCAAAAAGAGCTACAAAGAATCGAACGTCAATGCCGACTCCCTAATTTACAACGACTTGAATTGTGTCGGTTCTGAGATTTCAAGGGTCCTATACTCTTAAACGAACTTCTAAGATGGACCTTTCATATACTCATAAAAAATAAAATCATACATTTTTTTTTACAAAGTCTGAAACATCTAAATAAAACTTCATAATCAAATTTATAACAAAGTATTATTTAAAATTTATTTTTATCGTATTTTGAGATGCAAAATTACTAATTAAATTATTATATTTAAGATTTTTTAACATATCTTTTTCAATAGATGAGATAGTTAATCCATTCAATGTTTCTTCTGACAAATTTAATTTCCACTTGTGTATGAATGTTGAATTTTTTATTTTTTATTATTTTATTATATTTAAAAGAGTAGTTGACATGTTAAAGTATATAATTCATTTAAAACAATTTATAACATAAAATTATGTTAAAAAATTAGCACTCAATTTTAAACTATAAAGCACAAAATAGTCATTCAAATTTAAATCCATTTTCTTTTCATTAAACCATCCATATTATAGTGAATACTAAGTTTCCTCATTTAGTGACTTAGGTCACACTTTTATTAAAATTTCTAAAAAAAATGATAAAAAAATGATTAATTAAAATTTAACCTTTATATAATCATTTTAATCTTATAATAGAGTCAATTAATCATCTCAATTCATAATTTTTAAAAGAAAAATAAAACTATAGGATAAATGCATTTTTATCATGGTGTTTAATTCATTTTATTAGAATTATTGATTTAAAATTTGAAAAAAAAATAACTAAATCAATCTGAATTGACTAAACCTAAACTTGATAGGAATTCGAGTCAACCGAGTTAACTAGTCTTTTCAAGTTAACTTTAAATGCTTCTCCATTTATTTTAGTTAAAAAAGAAATTATGTTTGTTATTCTACTAAATTTTTTCTAAATTTATAAGAATTTCTGAAAAGTTTAACACTTCTAAGTTATTTTATTTAAAGAAAAATTATGTATAAATTTATAATAAATTGTAAAAAGTTAAGTTATTTTACTTTTTACTTAAGTAAAAATATTTTAATTAAAGTAAAAATTAAGTCTAAATTTATAAAAAATGAACCCATCAAGAATTGAACAAACAACATTACCATTAAAAGTCGGACAAAATACCAATGCGCCAAAATTCAACTTGCTGATAAAATGCACATTAAAATAAATTTATAACATAAAATAATGTGCAGGAACTTAAAAATTAAATTTGACTTGAGGCCTATGTATTTGGGGGCTTACGCGACGGCCTAGGCCAGGGCCGGGCGTGGACCTAAACCTGAACCGATCTAATGTCATCTTGGGTATTCGATTATCTTCTGCAAAATTTCCTTCCTCGCCTTGGTGACACGTTGGATAGATGCATCAGTCAAATTCTTGAGATCCTTCCAAAAGACGGGATCGCCCCTTGCAGTCGCAGAGGCAAAATCCTCAGCCTGCATCAACAACATCTGCTCCAAATGATCCCATATTCTGTCCAACTCAATCATGGTGGTGGAGTTGGACGCCAGAATTGTGCCCACAATCTTCTCTTGCTCTTTCAACGCCTTCTTCTTCTTCTTCCAAAGAGAATCGCACCATTTTCCGATAGAGCCTAATGGGACCGACGCCAATGCCGTCAGCACTGCCGTGACAGGAGGTGCAGCCATGGCAGCCGCCGCGCCCGTGCCTATCAAGAGCACTGCAATGGCCCCCACGACGAAAATTCTGGAGGCCACCCGCCATGACCTGATACCCCTCAGCTTCAAATCGATCTTCTTCTTGTGGACATTAACTCTTTCGTACATGGACGCATGTTTCTCATAAATCTGTTGGAATTTCTCAACAAAATGCTGTAGAGGGTTCTCTTCCCCTTCTTTATTTCCATCACCTGCCGTGTACTCCTCGAATTCTTTGCTGAATCTCCACATCTCCAAGCTAATGTCAAAGTAATCTTGAAAGAGAAGTAGTAGTTGTTTCTGATTCCACACGTTTCTTTTTAGATTGAGGATGATCCTTACAGTCTCTTCATTCATCTCCAGCTGGCAACCTGTGATTTCTCTTAGAGAATTCAATGACAAGTTCATTGAGGCAGCAATGGTGGCAATGGTGGTCATGTCGTTGCTTCCCGGCCGTCCAGTGTGCCGGTTATCGGTTTTGGGAAGGAGGACGTGAGTATTTTTCCTGGTGCTAAAAACGCGACCCATTTCTCCCTTTTCCCTCTGTTTCTGGTGAAGAAGAATAATTTTTTTTTTCCCCTTCTTTTCCGAGTGATCGAAGCAGAAACAGAATAGAACATTTATAATAAGATGACGGATGGTGGAGAAAGAAAAACATTAGGAATTTCTGGGAAACATTCCTCCCGCGCACTCGCTAAATAAGACTAGCACGCCTTCCCGCTGGGCTGGGCTGGGCTATGTGGGATACTGCCACGTGGTCAGATCATAATCCAACACGTGTAGGCAAAGAAGAAGACTACCGTGCGCTTAGCACGGCTGCTAGCTGGGCTGGGCTATGTGGGCCATCGATATTGCCACGTGCTCAGATCATAATCCAACACGTGTAGGCAAGTATACTGCCACGTCACATGTGGGACAGGGATACTACCACGTCCTCAGATCATAATCCAACAAATTGGCCAGGTATGCTGCCACGTAACATGCGGGCCAGGGACCTGCCACATGATTAGATTCATATAGGCATAGGGATAAGACATAGTTTTAAAATTTGTGAGATGCCACGTGACCGAAGCACTCAAATGAACGCATGTTAATCCCTCGGCGTAGACTTGACCTGAGAGACATTTAACGTCACAATTAACGGACGTTTTAATTATTTTAAAAAATGATAGAGTAGTGATTTTTACATCACGATATTTTCTTATAATGCATTTTTTTAAAGGAATTTTATTTCTTTTGTTTTTTTAATTTATCTATGAAAAGTTGTGAGATACCCAGCATAAAATCTTTACCAATAAGTCCACTACCCCTATGACACACCAAAGTTAGGCTATGGGGGCTCAAATCTGCAACTTTCCGCTGGATATCCCACGGTTTCTCACATGTAAATTAAAAAAAAAAAATCAATATTATTGAGTCAATTAAATACTTTTAAAATTTTAATTTTTGATAGTTATAAACAATTCTGTTAATCTTAGAACTTTTATAATATTTAAATAAAAAATTTAGTCACTCAATAAAATATTTTTCTAATTCCATTCAATAGGTTCACTCTACACAGTCCATTAGAGTTTCAATTCGAACAAATCAATAAAATTTATCCAAATTTTATAAGTATAGGAAAAATACTCTTTAAAATTACTTGATTAAATGAAATTTAAGTTGAGCCTAGTTTTGAGTTTTAAACTCTGGTAAAAAAAAATTATCATATAAAGATATTACTATGCAGGAATCTTGACCGTTAAATTAATATAAACTTGTCATTCAACCCTCGGTGTGTATATAACCAAGAATTTCTATTACCTACGACCTTCTGCATCATAATAAACTAGCATGTTACCGCAAGGTCTTAGCCCGAACTAAATTTTGAAGTGTTACTTATAAATATGAATAATAATAAATTATAATAAGCATTTTCATATTTACTTTTACCTCTAATATTTTAAGAGTTCATTTAAAATTGAAAGGATCAAATTGCATAAATTTAATAAGTTTATAACATAATAACTAAATTTTAAAAATTTGAATTAAATATTCTAAAAATTTCATTTGATTGATATCATTCATATCAGTTGTGTGTTTCATTAATTCTATTAGAGTTTTAGTTTCGTATTTATGTCTAAATTTTTTGAACATATTCATCATGTTACACAAACTATCTCTTTATCACAAAAATTAGTGATCTTAATCCAATCAAAATTTATTTTTCATTCTCATATTCATGCTTAGCTCTGTAAAATATGGACCCATTACATTAAAAATATAGGCTCTAAATATGTTTCAAAATTTTAAAGAATAAAAAATAATTTAAAATATTTAATATTTAGTGAACTTAAAATAAATAGCTTCTTCAATCTCACTAATTATTTTTTTAATTATTATATTCATTCTTAGATCGAAGGTTAAAAAAAATGCAAGGGTGTTATATGAATAAGACTACCGTGAGCCTAGCACGGGTTCCAGCTGGACTGGGCTATGTGGGCCAGGGATACTCTCACGTGGTCGGATCATAATCCAACATGTGTACGTCACATGTGGGCCTAGGTAGTGCCATGCCACATGTGGGCCATGGTTACTGCCACGTGCTCAGATCATAATGCAACACATGGGTCAGGGATGCAAGTTCAATTCACGTAGATTTATCTGGCGTGTGTGAATTAAAAATTTGTCAAACACCCCTATAAGTCTAGAGGTTAGTTGAGAGAGTGTCTAGAAGAGATCTAAAGAGTCGGATAGAGAAAATTCCAACACTGGGGTCTCTACCGTCACAGTAGGGTGAAAATGCAAAATGCATTGGAAAATGGGCTCCACTGCCAAAAGGTTTGCTGTTTTCGTGGAAGAAGAAACTTTAATACTTTGGTATCTCACGCCAGTGGTCGGTTCGGTTCTAATCTTTTGTGATGGACAAGTAAATGAATCGATATAAAATTACAGAGTATTTTTAAGAAAAGTTGGTTTAATAAAATCATCTTAATTCATTATTTTAAAAAAATAGATAAATGTTTAGACTTTAGATTGTAAACTATTTTTGGAGGAAAATTTTTCCTCTTTTAAGATCCATATTCTTAAAGTCTTTTTAAATAGGGATTTTTTGCGGTAGATATCTTGAAAGTTGTGATTTTGGGTCAATG
Source organism: Chimonanthus praecox (assembly GCA_022113865.1). Lineage (NCBI taxonomy): Eukaryota > Viridiplantae > Streptophyta > Magnoliopsida > Laurales > Calycanthaceae > Chimonanthus > Chimonanthus praecox. The sequence goes on along the minus strand of CM039090.1, from coordinate 7,602,080 downwards.
GATCTTCATATTTTTAATAAAAGTTGGTTTAATAAAATCATCTTAATTCATTATTTTTTTTAAATACATAAATGTTTATATTGTAAATCATTTTTGAGGAAAATTTTACCTCTTTTAAAATTCATATTCTTAACAAAGTCTTTTTAGATAGGGAATTTTTGCGGTAAATATCTTAAAAGTTACAATTTTGGGTCAATGCATCTTCAAACTTTGAAATTGGGTTAGAGTGACATAGACACCCGCTCAGTCATTTTTTGGTCTAAATTGTCCCATGCAAGAGATGATAATTACTATCTTTTTCAGAATCACAAGTACAACTATACAAATAACAACTGGGACGATGCACAGAACGTGTGATAGTTTTACTAGCGCGATTGCTGGTTAGCGCTACTTTTTATAACAACACTATGTATAAAATAAAATATAAAATTAAAGTTTTTATAATGTAATCGTAAAGATACTAACATGGATTCAAATCTTTTTATGACCCTTTTTTTTTCTAATATTTTATTTTTCATTTTTTTTGAAAAAAAATTAGTAAAAACTAAGAGATGTTCATTTGTTCGACTTCGACAAAGATTTTCACTCAACAGGTTGCACTTGGGCTTCTTAGCCCGTCTAATTTTTAAGTATGAGCTCAACGGGCCTCAATGGGGTTCTAAGCTTGAAGTGCTTTGATTTACAAAATAAACGGGCTTAAAAGCCTAAGCCCGACCCATCGAATAAAAAACTTTGTGGAACGGTCCTTTATTTAGGTCAGAACTGGGCTTGGGCTTTTAATTAAATCCCATTAGACTTGTAGTTAACTATACTTGGACTAAAAAGCCCAACTCGTCGAAAAAAAAATAATTTGTCCAAACCTTTTTATTTAGGTCGAGGTTGGGCTCGAACTTTTACTTAAAGTTTGTTCGAGGCCCGTTGGGCTCCTAATTAATTGTGCTTGGGATTAAAGGCTCAATCCGTCGGACAAAAACCTTTCTCGAAACCCATTTATGTAGGTTGGGGCTTGGCTCGGGCATTTACTTAAAGCATGTTGGCCTCATATTTAAAAAATAAAAGGGCTTAAAGCCTCGGTCCAACCGGTCAAACAAAATACTTTGTCGAAATCTATTTATTTAGGTGGAGCTCAAACAGATGAACATCTCTTAGTTTTTACTTATTTTAAAAAATAAAAATAAAATAAATAAAATAGCCATTAACAAGATTCAAACCCAAGTCATTTTTATGAGAAACAAGTATTTTTACCACTGGACTTCAATAGGTTTATTATTTTTTTCACGTCTTCTTTTATAACCATCGTTGCTAGTTAGTACCTTTTCTTGCCAATGTTGTGTATGAGTGCCGTCGCAAAAAGTAACGCTAACTAGCACTTTGTTAAAACTAGCGTGAGCACTTTTGTGACCATCATATGTGTGGCTGGATTTGTGATTCTAAAAAGGTGGCAGTTGTTCTTTCTCATAATGTGATAATTAAAAAAAAAATGGTTGATTAGCCCAAGAAGATGTACATACAGCAATCGCAAGTTTCAGTGTATTTCTTCGGCAAAAATATCTGGTAAATAAAGAATTAAAAAAGGGGTGCCCATTCTAACGCGGGAACAGTCTTTTAGGAGACACGGATTTTTCGGACTTTCCACTTTGCCTCTATCCATTCGTATGAAAAATTTTAAAAATCAGATATTCAGAAATCGGTGCACTGACCGGATCACTTTCCAGTGAATCAGTGCACTGATTTAGACTCTTTCACATCTTAAAAAATCGGTGCACCAACCAGATCACTTTCTTCAAATTTCCGTTTTCTAGTGATCCGGTCGGTGTACTGGACTTTACTAGAAAGTGAACTAATTTCTAAATGTTTGATTTATTTCTATGGACAAATTAAAGTAAAATAAGAAATTTATTAAAATTCGTGTATACTAAAGTTAGGATGACAATCCTAAAAAATTTGGTGTAACCAATCAACGTGCAAAAAGTGATTGCGGTTGGCAAAAGAACTGATCCAATAATAATAAGAGTAATAATATTAATAATAAACCAAAAAAGAGCTACAAAGAATCGAACGTCAGTGCCGACTCCCCAATCTACAACATCAAAGCAACCGGAAGAGAGATGGGCCTGAACCAATCTAATGTCATCTTGAGTATTCAATTATCTTCTGCAAAACTTCCGTCCTTGCCTTGGTGACATGTTGGATAGATGCATCAGTCAAATTCTTGAGATCCTTCCAAAAGATGGGATCGCCCCTTGCAATTGAGGATGCAAAATCGTCAGCCTGCATCGACAACATCGGCTCCAAATGAACCCATATTCTGTTCAACTCAATCATGGTGGTGGAGTTGGCCGCCAGCATTGTGCCCACAACCTTCTCTTGGTCCTTCAACGCCTTCTTCTTCTTCTTCCAAAGAGAATCGCACCATTTTCCGATGGAGCCTAAAGGGACCGACGCCGATGCCGTCAGCACTGCCGTGACAGGAGGTGCAGCCATGGCAGCCGCCGCGCCAGTGCCTATCAAGAGCACTGCAATGGCCCCCACAAAGAAAATTCTGGAGGCCACCCGCCATGACCTGATACCCCTCAGCTTCAAATCGTTCTTCTTCTTGTGGACATTAACTCTTTCGTACATGGACGCATGTTTCTCATAAATCTGTTGGAATTTCTCAACAAAATGCTGTAGAGGGTTCTCTTCCCCACCTGCCATGTACTCCTCGAATTCTTTGCTGAATCTCCACATCTCCAAGCTGATGTCAAAGTAATCTTGAAAGAGAAGTAGTAATTGGTTTTTATTCCAATCGTCTGTTTTTAGATCGAGGATGATCCTTACAGCCTCTTCATTCATCTCCAGCTGGCAACCTGTGATTTCTCTTAGAGAATTCAAGGACAAGTTCGTTGAGGCAGCGATGGTGGCAATGACGGTGATATTGTTGTTTCCCGGCCGTCCACTGTGCCAGTTATCGGTTTTGGTAAGGAGGACGTCCGTATTTTTCCTGGTGCAAGAAACGCCACCCATTTCTGAGTGATAGAAGGACGATGCTTTATAAACAGAAACAGAAGAAAATATTTTTGATAGGAGTAGAAGTTTTTGATAGGAGTAGAAGTTCTATACCAGAGCTCTATATATGTAATAATAGTAAGAGTTCTAGGTTGAAGATTGTGGGGGTGGAGAAAGGAAAATACATGGAAAATAGACATGATATTTCTGGGAAACACTCCTGCCTTCCTCACTCTAAATCCTAATCCAATATGTCATCTGGGCCAGGAATGAAGTGAGCATTTCTAAATTTCTTTATATTAAATGATAAATATCTTAATAATTTTCAATGCAAAAAGGTATTTATGCATTTTATAATTGACATTTTTATGGAAGTATTCCCTGTATTAAAAATCGTCTCCAATTAACTAATATTCAAAATTTAATAAAATCAAACATTTGTAATCATTTATTTTATGATAATGCTCACAAACCATAATATAAAATTAACAATGGATTTAAATTCAATTTTTATATATAACTCCGTTTTTCTAAGTTTCTACTATTTGAGTTTGACTTCTTTCAGAATTAATCTCATCTTTAATCTGAGATAGAAATACCCTTATTGATAAAATTATTTAAAATTATTAATTTATAAATTCATATTTTATTCCACTAACGTATTAGATGTATTAAATTTTTAATATTAAGAATAGAGCTTAAAAGTCGTAGATAAGGATATAGTTTCACATTTCTGAAATGCCGACGTGGCCGGCGCACGCAAATGAACATGTGGTTACCATGATCCAATCGTCTCCTTCTGCTGGAGAGAAATTATCCGTGGGCGTAGACCTGCTGAGAGACATGTAACGGCACAATTAACGGACGTTTAAATTATTTAAAAAAGGTACTCATCCTCGGAATAGTCTCGCAGGAGACATGGATTTTTCCAAATTTCGCAATTTAACTTCATCGGTCTATAAAATAAAATTAAAAATCGAACATTCAGAAATTTCCGAACTTTTCATTTTTTTTTATTTTTTGTACGGACAGATAAGGATAAAGTGAGAAGATCGGAGAAATTCGTGTTTCTTAAAAAACTTTTTCTCGTATTAAAATGATCACCTCAAAAAAATGAAAAATGATAAAAGAAGATGATTTTTAAAGTTGTAAATCTCGTAATTAACCCACACGTCTCTGTGACTCGTTGTAAAATGATCCTCGAAATTTACATATAGTTTACAGTGACGCCTTCGTTAAAATCACAGGTAGGGAAAATGTTAGAAAAAGTTGAAAACTAAGGTGGTCACTTACTGTTTGCAAAGTTTTAAATCAAGAATTAATTTAATGAATTATGCTAAGCAAGGGAATTAAAAACATACCTTGTAAACTCGTTGCTTTGGCTGGCTGCAATGGTTAAGTATTAGGGGATGAGATGAGGTTAAAGATGAGAGACCCAGGTGTTGGCGTGAGTTGTCATTACAGTAATTATAGGAGGAGACTTGATTGTAAATCCCTGAAAATAAGGGTCAATCGTGATTCTAGCTATCCTATCCATAAATAGAAATTCCTATGTATATAAATACCTCTAACTCTGTGTAAAGAAATAGAAGGAAAATATACAAGAAAAATATTTTATTTTTCTATGACTTTTGACATGGTATCAGAGCCTAGGTTCGATCTCCTTTCGTAGGAATCGATATTTTTTTTCCGGTGAGACGGAATTTATTTTTATTCTTTTTTTTATTTTTCTTGTTCCCTTCCTTTCCTCTTCCCGTGTCCGGAAGAGGATCGTTGGGTTGTTTGGGCCTGATCTCGACGGGTATCCCCTTCCCGGCTGGCCGGATCGTGACTTTCCGATCTGGTTTGTCGCCGTCAGCAGTGCCGCTCGGCCGATTCCCATCGCGGATCCCCTACTTCCGCTCGCTGTCACTGCTCCTTCCGCCCCGCTCTGATCTCGGCTCGTCTTCTTCTTCAAGATCTCCGGCCTCTTCCCGTCGCTGGACTGCCATCTCCGCCATCACGGACCTCTGCCAGTGCTGCTGTAGCCAGTTCCCACTCGCCCGATTCTTTTTTTCTGTTTTGCTCAGATCTGCATCGGTATTTTCCGATCCCAGATCTGCGTTCTGCAGTCAGCCGCAGCATCTCTCTCCGACGGCAGTTCTCCCGATCGTCGTTCTGCTGGTTGCTGGCCGCCGGTTCACTCCGATTTTTGCAGCCCTCTTTCCTGCCGATCTCTCTCCGGCCGCGTTTCCAGCAGTCCACTCGCGGCCCACATCGACGCCTCGCCGGTCTCCAGGCCACTCCATCTCGCCTTGCTTCCACATTCCGATTTGCTGCTGCTCTCTGTCGTATCTGATCTGCCCCTGCAGATTTGCCGACGGTGATCTTGGAGTAACCTCCTTCCAATGGCCGAACACGACAAGCCCATCGACTCCACTGCCATTATCGCCGAATTAACAACTAGGATGACTGAAGTCTTGAATACATCTTCGGCCCCTACCCAGACCCATGATGGTGGTGTTGCTGCTCCTATTGGCATCAAATTGGACGGTCACAATTACTCTCTTTGGTCCCAAGTTGTTGAGATGTACATCTCCGGCAAAGACAAGTTGGGACTCATTAACGGCGATATCGTCCAACCTCCACCAACCGACCCCTCCTTCCGCAAATGGCGCACAGACAACGCCATTGTCAAGGGATGGCTGATTAACTCAATGGACTCATCACTAATCGGCAACTTCATTCGGTTTCCGACTGTAAAACAAGTATGGGATTCCATTGCTACTACCTATTTTGAGGGCAGCGATACATCTCAGGTGTATGACCTCCGGCGGCGTGTGACCCGTCTGAAACAGGCGGATGGCTCTCTTGAGAAGTATTTCACTTCTCTCCAAGGGTTATGGCGCGAGATTGATTTTCGTCGTCCAAACCCAATGGAATGTGTTGCTGATATTCAGCACTACAATGACATGCTTCAGGAAGACCGTGTGTATGCCTTCTTGGATGGCCTTGATGATAGACTTGATAACACTCGCAGCGACATATTACAGATGCGGCCGTTTCCTTCCATCGAACTCGCTTATGCTCATGTTCGCCGGGAAGCTGTCCGGCAAGCTGTTATGATTACTGGTGGCTCCACCGATACTCCTGGCGCAGTTCTGGCCTCAAAAGGGTTCAAGACCGGACAATCCACATCATCTTCTACCCGGTCTCTCTCTCTCGGCACTGGGAAGCCCGGTAACTTTGCAAAGTCACGATCCTCTTCCTCTGATGGTACCAAGTGCTCTCACTGCGGTAATCTGAAACATACCCGCGAGAATTGCTTCAAACTACACGGATACCCTGACTGGTGGAATGACCTTCAGGCCCGCAAACGCCGTGATCCTCCTGATGGCAGAGCAGGTCAGGTTTCCGTCGCTGCAGCCGAGTCCAGTCTCTCTCTCTCTCCCCATGTGGAGACCGCCACGAATGATTTACCAACTACGGATCCAGGTAACTTTGGTACCGCTCTTTGTAGTTCGTATCCAGATGGTGATCAATGTTCTTGGATCCTTGACTTGGGCGCTACCGACCACATGACATTCGATGCCACTGATTTTTTCCAAACTTCCCCACCTCGGCGCACCTGCATTGCTAATGCCAATGGGGCCCTATCTCCGGTTACAGGAGCTGGCACTGTGAAATTGTCACCAAATTTATCATTATCTCATACTTTGCATGTTCCCTCTCTTTCCCATAAACTGCTCTCTGTGAGCCAAGTTACTGCCGCCCTGAACTGTGTTGTACTGATGTACTCTACCTTTTGTTTACTTCAGGATATTCTTACCAAGGAGATCATTGGGCGTGGTACTAAGCGGGGGGGGCTCTATTACATGGACGATTTCAGTATGAGCCGTGCACATCACATGCATCCTCCAGTTGACAAGAATGAGCGGCAGATTTGGCTTTGGCATCGTCGGTTAGGACACCCGTCCTTTGGTTATTTGAAGTATTTGTTTCCTAGTTTATTCTCCAAGCTTTCAGTAGTTGACTTCAAATGTGAAACTTGCATTCTTGCTAAAAGCCATCGAGCTACTTATCCTTCAAGTATGAATAAAAGTGTTGTTCCTTTTGCTTTGATTCACTCCGATGTCTGGGGTCCTTCCCCCATTTCTACCATATCTGGTCACCGCTGGTTTGTGATTTTTGTCGATGACTGTACTCGCATGACTTGGCTCTACTTGCTAAAACATAAAGACGAAGTACTGACTACATTTCAGTCCTTCCACACTATGGTTCAAACCCAGTTCTCAGCTAAGATTCAGATTCTTAGATCAGATAATGGTGGAGAGTATGTAAACCACCAGTTTCATACCTACTTTCAGCATCATGGTCTTATCCATGAAACCTCTTGCCCACAGACTCCTCAGCAGAATGGTGTTGCTGAGAGAAAGAACCGCCATATCCTTGAAACTGCCCGGGCTATCTTACTTGGCGCCCATGTGCCTAGTCAACATTGGACTGATGCCGTTGTTACGGTTGTGCATCTCCTCAATCGGATGCCTTCCAAAGTCTTGACTTTCAAGTCTCCGTTACAAGCACTGTCGACATATGTTCCCTTACCTACGATGTTATTGCTTCCTCCTCGGATCTTTGGTTGTGTCGCCTTTGTCCACCTTCATAAGAACCAGCGCACGAAGCTTGATCCTTGTGCCATTCGCTGTCTCTTCTTGGGATATGCCGTCCATCAAAAAGGGTATCGGTGCTATGATCCAGCCTCCAAACGCACTTATGTGACTATGGATGTCACCTTTTTGGAGTCTGAGACTTTCTTCTCTTCCTCATTACCCAATTCTCCTCGTCAGGGCGAGATCAGGGATGACGAGCCAAATTGGCTACGCTTTGACTGGCCGAGATTTAATGACACCGACATCAACATTGGGGAACCTGATACAGAACCAAATGTGTCTTCAGAAACGGAGAAAGGTTCCAAAGCAATATCTACATCACCTGAAGCTGAAATAGAAACCCCCTCCCACTCCTCAGTACCCGACGACCCATCTCCTAAGAATATCCCCGAGGTAAACTCTCCTACTATATCTTCAAACTCTAATGATATAGATATCCATGTTGGCTATACTTTACCTTTCAGGCATAATCGTGGCAAACCACCAAGTAGATATTCTCCAGATATTGGAGAACGAAGCTCAAAGTATCCAATTGTCAACTATGTGTCTACAAAAAGGCTTTCTGAACCACTCAAGACATTTGTGCATGAACTCTCCTCGTGCCATGTTCCTACCAATGTCACTGAAGCTCTGACACATCCTAAGTGGACCCAGGCTGTAAAGGAAGAAATGGAGGCACTGCAGAAAAATGAAACATGGACTCTTGTTCCCTTGCCCAAAGGAAAGAAGACGGTGGGGTGTAAATGGGTGTTCTCCATTAAACATAAAGCAGATGGTTCGATTGACCGATACAAAGCAAGACTAGTAGCAAAAGGTTACACCCAGACATATGGTGTAGACTACCAAGAGACCTTCTCGCCAGTAGCGAAATTAAACTCGGTTAGAGTGTTGTTATCTCTTGCAGCAAACCGTGATTGGCCACTGCATCAGTTTGATGTAAAAAATGCCTTTCTCCATGGTGATTTGGAAGAGGAGGTCTACATGAATGTTCTACCAGGCTACACAGCAACTTCCGAAGTTGAAGTGGTATGCAAATTACAACGAGCTTTGTATGGCTTGAAACAATCACTTAGAGCATGGTTCGGGCGATTCAGCTTGGCAATGAAGAAATATGGCTATCAACAAAGTAACTCAGATCATACATTATTCTTAAAGCATCAACAGGGCAAGGTCACGGCCTTAATAATCTATGTAGATGACATGATTATTACGGGAGATGATCCAGAAGAAATATCAAGGCTTCAAGACCATTTGGCGACTGAATTTGAAATGAAGAATCTGGGAGGGCTCAAATATTTTCTGGGAATTGAGGTTGCTAGATCAAGGCAAGGTATATTCCTCTCCCAAAGAAAATATATCCTAGACTTTCTATCAGAGGTGGGACTAGTAGAATGCAAGCCTGCAGACACACCAATTGTCCAAAACCACAAACTGGGAGTATATCCAGACCAAGTGCCGACAAACAAAGAAAGATACCAGAGATTAGTTGGTAAACTTATCTATCTCTCACACACTCGCCCAGACATTGCTTATGCGGTAAGTGTAGTAAGTCAATTTATGCATTGTCCGAGTGAGGATCACATGGATGCGGTACTCAGAATTCTTCACTACTTGAAGTCATACCCAGGAAAAGGGCTTATGTTCTCAAAAAATAATCACCTCAAAGTCGAGGAATATACAGATGCAGATTGGGCAGGAAATATATCAGATCGAAAATCCACCTCAGGGTACTTCATGTTTGTTGGCGGGAACCTTGTGACATGGAGAAGTAAGAAACAAAATGTGGTGGCTTTGTCAAGTGCTGAAGCTGAGTTCCGTGGGATGGCTAAAGGTCTTTGTGAGCTTCTCTGGCTTAAAAGATTATTAACAGAAATTGGTTTTGCCCCATGTTGTGAGATAGACCTGTTCTGTGACAACAAGGCCGCCATTGATATCTCACACAATCCTGTCCAACATGATCGGACCAAACACGTGGAGGTGGATCGACATTTCATCAAGCAAAATCTTGAGAACAAGACAATCAGATTTCCTTTTGTTAAGTCTGAAGACCAATTGGCAGATGTACTCACAAAAGCTATATGCAGCAAGAATTTTTACAACTCACTTGACAAGTTGGGTATGAGAGACCTGTATGCACCAACTTGAGGGGGAGTGTTGGCGTGAGTTGTCATTACAGTAATTATAGGAGGAGACTTGATTGTAAATCCCTGAAAATAAGGGTCAATCGTGATTCTAGCTATCCTATCCATAAATAGAAATTCCTATGTATATAAATACCTCTAACTCTGTGTAAAGAAATAGAAGGAAAATATACAAGAAAAATATTTTATTTTTCTATGACTTTTGACACCAGGCTCGTTGCTTTCTTCAGATACAGCCGATAGTCAACAGATTGAGAGAAGGAGGGTTGGGCCACTCATGGAAAAGAAAGGAGAGAAAAATGTGATGGTGAGGTAGAGATAAAAGAAATTTAGGGTAAATTTAATAGGGGGTAGAGGGACCATGACAAGGGCTGTGGGTTCCGTACGGCCCACACGAGTTGGGGATTTTAAGATAGTCTCACACTTTTTTTTAGCTCAACCAGTTTCAAAGGAAAAAAAATTAATCATAAAATAAGAGTTCAAATTAAAAATCTGAATTTTAAATTTATTTTGCTTCAAAATAGAAGTTCGACGTTAAAAGTGTCGACTTAAAAAGTTTGGATTTTAAAATATGAAATCGATCCTTCACAAAAATTTACTTTCAAAATTGAATAAAGAGAGCACTTACACACACCTAGATTTTCTGCCTCTACACACCCGAAATCAGATTTTCGGGTGAAATTATGATTTTACCTCCGCGTTTCCATTCATTCGAATGAATGCCCAGTTCATTTTGGCATTCATTCGAATGAATCCTCAATGGTATTTTCAATTCATTCGAATGAATGGACTGAACAGTAACACGGAATACTGCTCAGCCCCATTCATTCGAATGAATCATTCATTCGAATGAATGGAGCTGAGCAGTATTCCATGAATGGATGATTCATTCGAATGAATAGTAAAAAAAGGCCACTATTCCTTTCATTCATTCGAATGAATCGTTCATTCGAATGAGCAGAATGAGCGGAACGTTGATTCGTTCCGTTGATTCCTTCATTCGATTCATTCGAATGATTTGAATGAACTGAATTCAGATTACATAATATTTTTTTAAAAAAAAAATTGAACTTATTTTTTAAGCATTGTGTATTTCTAAAAATTTTCAAATTGAATATCCAGACTAATTACGATAATCTGATCAAAATACTTTAAGACTTCAAGGTCTTTTGACACTCCTAAATATTTAAAACACAGTGTTTTACAAATAAGGGTATCTCTAGGGTGTGCCAAAAATACATTTAAGAGTGTCAAAAGACCTTGATGTCTTAAAGTATTTTTATCAGGTTATCGTAATTAGTTCGGATATTCAATTTGAGAAATTTTAAAAATACACAGTGCTTAAAAAAGAATGTGCATAATATATTAAATAATAAAATCTCCTTTAAAACTTTAAAGTTGTTTTTTAAGCACTGTGTATTTCCAAAATTTCTCAAATTGAATATCCGAACTAATTACGATAACCTGATAAAAATACTTTAAGACATCAAGGTCTTTTGACACTCTTAAATGTATTTTTGGCACACCCTAGAGATACCCTTATTTGTAAAACACTGTGTTTTAAATATTTAGGAGTGTCAAAAGACCTTGAAGTCTTAAAGTATTTTGATCAGATTATCGTAATTAGTTTGGATATTCAATTTGAAAAAATTTAGAAATACACAATGCTTAAAAAATAAGTTCAAATTTTTTTTTAAAAAAAATATTATGTAATCTGAATTCAGTTCATTCGAATCATTCGAATGAATGATTCGAATGAATCGAATGAAGGAATCAACGGAACGAATCAACGTTCCGCTCATTCGAATGAACGATTCATTCGATTCATTCGAATGAATGAAAGGAATGGTGGCCTTTTTTTACTATTCATTCGAATGAATCGTCCATTCATTCGAATGAATGGGGCTGAGCAGTATTCCGTGTTACTGTTCAGTCCATTCATTCGAATGAATTGAAAATACCCTTGAGGATTCATTTGAATGAATGATTCATTCGAATAAATGCCAAAATGAACTGGACATTCATTCGAATGAATGGAAATGCGGGGGTAAAATCGTAATTTCACCCGAAAATCTGATTTCGGGTGTTTAGAGGCAGAAAATTCGAGTGTGTGTAAGTGCTCCCTTGAATAAAACACGAGAAAACTAAATAATTCGAACATCAACAGGGAGGCTATATGGTTTTCTATATTCATACTTACCTAATTGAGGGGGAAAATGCCTGAACCTAGACACTCAAATTCTATGGTTTTCTATATTCATACTTACCTAATTGAGGGGGAAAATGCCTGAACCTAGACACTCAAATTCTAAGTTCTCAATGCATTTTCAAATATTTTTTAACACATAAATTACAAAATTACCTATGATACCCCTCAAGCATTCAAGCTTGAAACTAGGCAAACCTGTGCTCACCAATGCTACCCATTGCTATCAAACCCCCGCATAAACTCGGAGATCTGTAAATCACCTTAAACTCTAAAATATCAAGTCAGGTCGTTACATATCATTCATCTCAGTTATTTTATATTATTTTATTAAATTATTTTTACTCAAAACCCCAAAATAAGGATTATCTTATAGTAAAATTAAAAAAAAAAACTGATGAAAATAACTCAAAATGGAATAGATGTTATAAAAATTTTAAGATTAACAAAATAGTTTAGACTAATAAAAAATTAAAAGGTTATTTTTTTTAATTGACTTAATAAAATTGATTTTTGATAAATCATACATTTAATCATATTTCTTGGTGATTTTTATTTTACCAGATTTTTAAACTAATGACATTTTAATAAAGCCATCACCATAACCAATGTGAGTCACTGAGTTCCATCGTCCATATTATTAGGATCATCTTACAACGACTGACGGAGAGGTGTCGGCTAATTAAAAGATTTACATCTTTACGAACCATCTTCTTTTTCTTTTACTAAAATAATTGAGACGTCCGTCAACTGTGCCGTTCGAATATTTATCAGGCTTCCACGTGGAGACCTTTGATTGGCAGCAGCATAATTTCTCTCCAGCTTCACTGACTTGCCGTGCGAACTACTGCGAACTTCTTTGGTTAAAATAATATAAAAACTTGTTCTAAATTTCACTACCTTCTTATATTATGAGTTTACTAGTTTTTTTTTTTTTTTTAATTTACGTATAAAAAATTGTGGGATACCTAACGTAAAACTTTCACGGATGAGTTCACTAGTCCTACCGCACACCAAGATTAGACAATGAGAGCTTGAACCCACAACCTCTCACTTCTTGAGACGGGAGGTAACCAGTTGAGCTACACCTATATAGATAAATTAGAATAATGTTGATCTTACACTTTTACTTGTTTGCAGCTGAGACATTTTCAATTTTTATAAATAGATATTCTTATACTTTTCATTATTTTTATATTTTATTTTTAAAAAAATGTCTCCTTTTATAAAACAAAATTAGTATTATAGTCACTATTCTTTCAATAGATGTAAGATGTATTTTATTATTTTATTATAATTGTAATGCATTCAATATTTTCTTAATGATACTCACTATGCTTTTTAATATTTAAAAAGTTTTAAAAAAGAAGAAGACTCATTCCATAAAAAGGGGGAGTCTCATATCATTTATCATCCTAACCCCCTTATTCCAAATTTAATAGTACTTTGTATCAAATGAACCATGGTTCTTACGAGGTCTGTAAATAGATCCAGATTCAGATGGACCTGATTGTTAACGAAATGAGTTGGATCATGGAGTTCACTTATTACTTATGAATTGGACTCAATAATTTTTGAACGGACTGCAAATGAGTCTAAAAGCCTATCAAATTCACTTACGGAAATACAATATACAGCAAAACCCTCTCTTTTTCTTCTGTCACAGCAAGTCTCTCCATGTCTTCCCTTCTCTCGTCGTTCTTTTGCACTCTTTCACCTCTCTCTCTCACTTCTCCTCTCTACGGTCTCTCTCTCTTGTCACTCCTCTCCTTATATTAAGTATGCTAATTTTCACCACCAATTAATTATTCTACCTTAGCCTTTTTAAGTTTCAATAACTAAAGGCCATTAATTTTTAAAATTTTAAAATCATGAGATAAAGTGAGGTGTTTAGACCCTAATTACTACATCTTCATCATGTGGAGCCTAAGAGCTTTCTGGAAGAAATAAAGTCTCAACATCTAAGTCTAAGTCTGGATAAGTCTCTTTAGCAACTTCCTCACTCTTTCGCTCGCTGTTTACAATTTTACATTGGCTGCTCCGAGGCCGAGAAACACGGCCGGGGGTGGCAATCTTCAAATCCGAATCTGATCTGAATTGAATTAAAATTAATATTAAAATTATTATTTTTATCTATTAAATATAGCCAATATACTCCTTCGTGTTAAAAAATCATAGCTCAAAACCTCAATTTTTTGTATCTCTATGTTCTCGCATGAAAAAAAAGCCACTTTATTTTATCTTTAATTTTTTATTAAAAATATTTTTATTAATTTTTATATAAATTTAAGTTGGGTCAAATTGGCGTCAATAATTAAAAAATCTAAGTTAGATTGTATCAAGCTAGATATAAGAATCTATCATTATTTATAGCTAACTCGATTTGAGTCCCACCCAATTTGAATAATATATTATTTTAGCTATATAATTGTACAAGATTTTTTTCTACATCTAACATAAATGAATAAATCTTATCAAATTAAAAATAAAATTATACAGTGCTTTGAGAGGAAAAAATTAGAAGTAAAAATTATTTTAGGCTTTCATTAGAAATGCATTAAAACTAGTGATAGTCTAACTGTTGATTTTGTGTATCAGAATTAATAATTAAAAATAACCTTTGTGTTCTATGCATTAATACAATATAATTAGGTCTATTGCCTCATCAAGTAAGATGTGCTAGAAATTTTTATGTTATTAAATTAAAATAATATATTATATTAATGAAAAACCATCATTCCATTCTTAGGTCAGTTGGAAAATTAGAGCTTCTCTTGCAGTGGACCAACTGAACGTGCTTTACTTGGCACGTTTTTTTTTTTCAGACACATTGGATATGGTCTAATAAAACCACCAAGTAAAAGAAATATCACTGTTTGTGTACAAATTAAAAAAATCATTAAATAAAATTATCACATTTTTTAAATAAAATAAAATAAATCATTGAGATGAAACTATTTTAACTTTCAAATTTATCTGCTTTAAATCTAATTAATTGTTCTCAATTAGCATATTAAAATTAATTATTAGATTTTGTGCTCAGCTATATCACCTTAAAATTTACAACTTTTGTTAATAACAATTTTGTTCAAATAAAAGATTTGTTGGGAATAACTTGCAATTACAAAATAGATGTTTAATCTTTCAAAGAAAAAATAGAGAATATAAAACTACAAAATGTCAAAAATCTTGTAACCCAAGATGGTTAACTTGGCAGTCAAGAACCGGCCTAAGATGTGGGAGGTCTTGAATTAAAGTCACTCTCAATATAAAATGGCTTCTCTCTATGGTGTTACACAGTGTGTGTATAGATAGGAAGGTTTGCACATGCCCTAAAAATTAGTCAGGTGCTCTAAGAGGTATGAACACCTTGATCTTCAAAAAAAATAAAAATATTTTGTATTGTGTGGACCCACCTAAGCTTACATCGGTAGTGAATTGAAGAAGAACAAATGGGTGGGCGTGATTAAGTGCCAAATTTTATTAAATTAATCTTAGTAGTATAAAAATTTTGTATTTATAAGCTTTTGATTTTTTGCCTATAATACAGAGGCTAAATTGATTTTAGAAGCTTGAAACTTAGCCCAACCCTCATTAATTTTGGTTTATTTATACTCTACTACTTACTTCAACTTTGCGGTCTAAAGTTGTGATTTCATTAATTTCTTGATAGAATTATAGGGTCGAGATCAAGGAAATTTTAAGGGAAGAAATTCTAAAATGACATAATTGCATAATTCTGGAAAAGAAAATTGTTCATTAGGTTATACTGGTCCATTAGAGATTTGTCTTGATTAGGTTGTGTGCAAATGGATCTCGACTTGCAATTGGGCCTCCCCAAATTGGAGATTAATGGGTTTCAATCTGATAGCCCACTGCAGAGGGAGGAAGCCAGTCCAATAATTGGAAGGACCGACCCCAAACTCAGAGATAGATTTTCACAAGCTGCAGTTGGGACTGCCTAAAGTTGAGATGAATGGGAAGAATGAAGCAGAAAAGTTGTAGAAACCAACCCAGTAGACTAATTTTCTTGGAAAATTGAGACGGCCCAACTCAGAGATGAATAATGATGAGCAATTTCATTACCCAAATCAGAGGAGAAAGCTACTTGGAGAATTGGAAAGGCCTACCCAAATCCATCCAGATTTAGCTGGGCCTGTTTGGGTTCTTTTGTGGGCCTACTATCTGACCTGTTTTGTCCTTGTGTTTTGGCTTGACTTGGGCTGTGGGCTAGTTTGGTCTTTTGGATTGCTTGGGCCTGTTCTTTGTTTTGGGGGGCCACTTTGTTGGCCTGGCTCGGGTTTAGAATTTTTGTCTGGCCCGGTCTGTGGGCTTATTGCTTCTTTTTGAGGCTCTGTTGTGAGGGCCTCCTTCTCATGATTGCTTGATCGTTTTTGGCCTGGCCCGAGCTATGGGCATGTTCTTTTGTCCTTTGGATTCTCCCTATTTAAATGAATAAACAAACATAATTTTTCTTTATGATCTAAGTCAATATAAAAATTATTCTAAAATCATTTTTTTTAAAAAGAATTGAATTTTTTTACTCTTCCTTTAAAATTAGAGACCTATAAAATTAAGTCATTTTCAATATCCAGCATAAATTACATGAATAATCAGTGAAGTACTTCACAGTGGACCATTTCACAAGGGATAATTTCTCCCCTTTACCGCTTATGATTGGAATTTTTAATAAACAGAATTTCGTCATTTTTATACTTAATTAGAAAAAAAAAGAGGAGCCACGTTGATGAAGGTGGATAACTTTTTGACCTAGTTAGACCTATTTCTTCTTTTTTGTTGTTTGTGTAAATGAATTTTGTTACCTGTTTTAAATCATTTGTTTCCATACTTTGTCTAAAGTCTAAAATTTTGATCAAAGATTAATAGGTATGAGTTTGCAAAATGGTGAATATTTAAAAATATTGTCTGATTTAAATATCAGTAGAAATAAGTTGAAAAAAGTGAAATAGGGAAAAAAATGTCTTTGGGCTAATTTGAATATATTATTATAATTTTAAAATGATTCAATTTTTATATGAGAGCTACTTTCGCTCCATTTAATGATCCATTGAAAGATCTTAAAATAAATATAAAAACATATAAAAATCACTTCATCCAATCTTAGAAATCATATTTTTAAGCTCTTATAGTTTTATTGATTTAATTTATTTTTTAGATATTTAATATTATTCATTTTTCTTTTAATAGTTAAAGGTAGTCAATATTTTTTTCTTTCCACAAAATTTATTTTAGTTCAATACTATATATTATAGTTTGAATAGACCTTTAAATTTAAATAAAGCTATGTTTGTTATTACATTATTTATAGTTTATGTTTTTGATGTATATAAATTATAGATTCTACAATTTAGTTTCAATCTAGAATAGCGATCCTCCCAGGGGCATTTTGTGTAGCCCGACACGAAAATTAATGGATTTCCCATTTTGCCCTTACCTTCCGTACCGAAAAATAAAAAAGAATGGAATGTCAGAAACTAACTCGCCAAAATGGGAAATCCGCTCACCAAAAAATCTTGCCGGCGAGCCGATCACTCCAAGACGTCGAGTCGGGTTCATTCATCACCTGTGGGTTTTTTGCTTGGATTTTTAAAAGAGGTCGTTTCTCAACCGATTTCTACATATAAGGTATCAAAATTCATCTACTCTAAATTTTATGAGCTTTGGAATTGATTTTAAATGAAAAGGATATAGTTTTGGCTTAAAAATCGTACCCAAATAATTTAAGAAAAATTACCTTCCCTCTTAATTCTTTAGGTACGATTTATGAAGCCCAAAACTATACCCTTTACACTTAAAATCAGTCCCGGAGCTCATAAAATTCAAAGTAGATGAATTTTGATAACTTGTTTGTAAAAATCGACCGAGAAACGACCTCGTTTAAAAACATGAGCGAAAACTCACAGATGAAGGAACCTGGCTCCCCGTTTTGGAGTGTTACAGGCGAGCCAATCACTCCAAGACGGTGACCCAGGTTCGTTCATCACATGTGTGTTTTTCGTTTGGATTCTCAAACAAGTTTGTTTGTCGACCGATTTCTACAAAAAAAAGTATCAAAATTCATCTACTTTGAATTTTATGAGCTCCGAGACTGATTTTAAGTGAAAATGGTATAGTTTTGGATTTAAAACCGTACCCAAAGAATTTAAGAAAAATGATCTTCCCTCTTAATTATTTGGGTACGATTTTTGAAGCCCAAAACTATAACCTTTTCACTTAAAATCAGTTTCGGAGTTCATAAAATTCAGAATAGATGAATTTTGATACTTTGTTTGTAGAAATCGGTCGAGAAACGACCTTGTTTGAAAACCCGAGCCAAATGCAGGAAAAATCCACGGCTTGCCGTTTTGGAGTGATCGGCTCGCCGGCCCAGATTTTTTACTTTTTTAAGTTATCCGTACGGCATGGGTTAAGGGTAAATTGGAAAATCCACTCATTTCTATGTCTGGTTACACAAAAATTTTATGTGAGGATCGCTATCCTTAATCTATCATTCAATTAGATGTAATAGTGATGTAACTTTTAGAAGTGTTTTCATAAAAAAACTTTTTTTAATGATGGATAGTTATTTATTCAAAAGAAAAGCCCAAATAATTATACAAGAAGTCCACAGTCTGGGCCAGTTAGAGAACAGGAATCAAAAAGAGAAGCCCGTGGAGCCACACACATGGCGTCATGGCCCAAGAAACAAGCCCACAACCCGGGCCTATCTTTCTACTTGGCAACATGCAGCCTGGTGCTGGGTCAGGCTTAGGGTTAGGTTAAAATTAGGGTTATAGTTAGGGTTTGGGTGTTACGGCTTCCGGGGCTTCTATAAAATGGACAAGACAGAGCACAGAAGCCACTGGTCGATTTCACCAATATGAGGGTTAGGGTAAGATTGAAGGACTTCACTGCATCCGGTCATTCCCTCTTCATCGGTTCCGGTCATTTTATTTTTCTTTGCTTTCCATGATCTTCTTTCTGTCTTGGCTAGTTTTGGCACTCTGTATATTGTAATTCTGGAGTTGTTTGCATTTCATATAGGATGAAATTTTAGATATTTCACCTTTCTGCTGAGATTTGTAGGTAGATCCAAACGCATTTTGATCTTGTTGGTTTGATCTGTAACATCTGTTATCTGTGTTATTAGGCCTTCATAATCCCAGATGAACTGTTCTTCTCAGTGTTTATCTGATTCATGGGAGGCCCATATTAAGCTGTGGAAGTTTCGCTGATAGCACCTCTTTGTTCCTAGGAAGGTGTTTTAATAGTAGCTCGCCACACATTTGCATTTGGGGAAGAAGATATATGGGGGAACCTTTTTCAATTAAATTGTTGGAGAAAGATGGAATCAGCAGTCTCAAGTGGGCAATTTGATCATTCGCTCATGGTTGATTTCATGGCTGTTTGTCGAAGGAGAGAAGTAGATTCCATCATTCGCTCATGGGTGATTCCATGGCTGTGTTTGGATGCCGGAAAACTAGGGAAACTTGGAGAAGATTCTGTCTCCATGGCTGTGTTTGGTAGGAAAGAAGTTAAACAGTGCCTCTACTTCTCATGGAGAAGAAGAGAGGTAAGGAGATCCTTTGCCCCCGTTGAGTGGGGTATACCTTTAGCAAGGTTGATAAGATTTATTTGTTGGTTTTTTTTATTTTTAAAATAATTTTTAATTATTTAAAAAATATATATGTGGGGATTCAAAGATTATTTTAAGTTCGACGTACGAATCAAATTACAGTGTACAATTAAACTTTAATTATTTAATCTTAATAGTAAATCATCTTGTGTTTTTTGGAAAAAAAAGTTAAGATGTTAGGTGATTTTTGACAATGTAGTTAAAGTTTAATTTTTTAATTAAAATTTGATCCGCATGTTATGTTTAAAAATGAATTGTCAATACACATGTTAATTTTTTTATTAAACAAAAGAAATAAAAAACATAAAAATATGAATAAAAATTGATCCTCCATGAGATAGTTCAATTTGCAGACTGTGTCCCATTTGGTCCCTGTGATTGCGTACCAAAGAGGGCATTTAATAAGTAATTTCAATATGATGTTTGGTATATAAAAATTAGATGGTGGGCCCACATGGATTTTGAAATCCAATATTTAGATATAAAAGAATTAAAAATTATTGATAAATATTAAAGTTTGAGAGCTAATGGTTGTAGTTACTCAATTAAATTAATTTCTTAGGGTCTCATATTCATATTTGGATCTTTTCTGACCCATTACATTAGATTAAATTCGGCCTCTAGCAATATGCAAAGTTTAGAAATTAAAAAGAATTAGTTTAAAATGATTAAATTTAGGGAGTTTAATGAAATTGACTTTATTATCCAATGGTGGTGGTTTTTGTAGCCTTATAGTCATACTTAGAGAGGCTCTTAGGGATTAAAAATATTTAAATTCATCAATTTTTTTAAGGCCAATGAACTCTACAATTAACTCAAGGACATTTTAATATGGCCTGTATCACCTGTTATTAGTCTAAAATTTAATTTGGTATTAATCAATTTTACAACTTAAAATCCTATTCTACAATTTCACATTATGAAATCTTTTATCCCCAACGACCGTATTGTTGGTTTTTGGAATTACCTTTTAATGCATTTAAATATTATTATTTATATTTTGAACAACCATGTAACTTTAAGGTAAACTGTTAATAAAATAAAATCTTATATTTGACAAGGTGTATGTAGTTTAAATTTGTCAATCTTCTAACTATGAGGAAAAAAATTTGTTACTTAATTTTCAAGAAAAAACATCCAAGCAAGTTTTTAGCATTTTTTTGAAAAAAAAGGTATGTAAATAACTTTTAAATAATTTCAGGAAATAGTTTAATAAAGAATTTATGATAAATATATTTCTTATAGCTATAGAAATATACGTACTACGTTTTGATTGAATTTCCTCAAGCTAAAAGACCTCTAAATCTACCTCCAAGAATTTCTCTATAATCTTATCATAGAGACATTTATATAAGGGCCTTTTCATAATTGTCCATAATCATCCAACTTCTAGTCAAGCAAGTCAAAGAGTTTTATCAAATTTTCTAAGTTGAGTAAAAAAATTCACCCTACTCTTATGCGGCTTGATGAAATTTCTAGTCGAGTTCAAATTTCAAACTTTTAAACTATGATTCAAGGGGTCCAATCGGTCGAGAAAAATATCGGCCGATCGAATTTTAAATCCTGATTTAATCTTAGTGATTACAAACTCCATGTTCATTTTAGCATTCTCTATTTAGTGTCCACCACCAATGGAGCTAGACCTATGTCCAGTGGTTTATTCGTACATCATTAGTTGCTTGAAGCTCTAGTTTCATAGGAGTGACAACATCATCAAAGAAGGGGGGTATGCTAACAATTTCTTATACTAACCAAATAGATGTTAGTAGGAAAGATTTGAGATTTTCACATATAATTGATGAGTGCTGGAGTAGCTCCACGTCACGACCCCTTTTCTTCCCCAAGTTAACGTGCTACAAAAGAAATGGTATGGAAAGTTGGCTAACCACCGTTGTCCAACAAAATTAACTCTCTCTCTCTTTCTCTCTCGATATTAGGTGAATGCAAGGAACCAGGCCATTTTATTGCAAGTTCTTTTATCAAGGATGGAAACCCACAGAGACGCCAGAATCCATGATGCCACCCACGACGAAATATATAAAGATCAAGAGCCATGGAAGCAGGTACAGGCGATTTCTCAGATTTTTCTGGCTCTGGAAGCTATGGTTACACGTGCAATCTGTTGAATTCAAGCTCTGCTTCGAACGTGCTCGAACCTCTCTTCAATTCCATGAGCCTGCAAATGACAATGGGAGCTCAGACAAGGAAAAAGAAAAGGTGGGTTTTGATCGTATCCCATTATGGCATCGTTTTGAAATCTCTAGTTGTTTTGTTTCATTAGAATTTGAACTGAAGGCTTTTGAAGAACAAATATTCAGTCCGTGAGTTCGATCATGTAGTAAGATAACCTGGCATTCTGGTCATGAAGACTCAAAGTTGGCAAGAAAGTTTAACGTGTCTGGAGCCAGTTTCAAAGAATCTATATTGTTACGGGTTATGACTGTTCGGGGGAGCAAAATCTTACAAAGAGAGAGAATTCTAGGTTTGCAATTCTATCATCAATGGATACCTGCGCAACCATAATTGATGGGGATACAACAGAGAGAAAAAACAAAGCTTCAGAAAACCCATCAAGAGGTGACACCTTTTTTTTTTCCAGACTGCTAATCTGAATGTTTATAGACGATAAAACATTGGTTTCTCTCTCTCCTAGCTAGATTTAGATGGGATGATGAAAGTTTATCATGATGAAAATATTAACTAAAATTATTTGACTCTATTATGGTGTTAGATGCAAGTGTCTGGGTATACATACTCAGAATTCTCATCCTATTTGCATACATATGGGTACGTGATGGGTTCCAGTCATCCAGATGTTCGAATTACCAATTCTCAGAACCTAAGATCATGGATTCTGAATAATATTTGCATAATATAAATAACTTTTCATATATAATCTTCACTCAAAACAATCAAATAATTAACATTTCAATAATTTAGTCGGACAATAAAAGAAGAAAATTGTCACCATGTAAAACAAAGTTACACTAGTATTGAAACAATCCATGGAGAATCAACAGAAAAGAAACCTTGAAGAATCCAACATAGGTATTTTGCCCATTCTTCTTCTTTAAAAAAAATAAATCATGTAACAAAG
This sequence comes from Chimonanthus praecox, assembly GCA_022113865.1. Lineage (NCBI taxonomy): Eukaryota > Viridiplantae > Streptophyta > Magnoliopsida > Laurales > Calycanthaceae > Chimonanthus > Chimonanthus praecox. The sequence continues at coordinate 7,579,363 of CM039090.1, read as the reverse complement.
TAATCTTATCGATTGGATCAGCTATTGATGGTACATTATCCCAAAATCACAGCAGTTGGATGAGGCTACACGCTAATTCCAGGACTTCTCCCCAATAGGTGCTGGTTTAAGGAGCTGGGCTCTTTAGGATACTGCAAACCACATAGCACTCAGCAAATGAAACATTCCCAATCTCATGGTCAAGCACCAGAGGCAGAAGTGCTTGATGAACAAAATTATTTGATTAGGAAAAGAGAGAGCAGAGTTGGATATAATTGATGAGACTTTACATTCGCCAAATGGCTTTATGATAAACAATCTCAGCATGTATGTCTCTTAGAAGACAAAGAACAGCAGAATGTGATTGTGATTTGTTAGAAGATGATGGCTGCATTCTCGGATGGCAAGGTTCTCTGAATGGACTTGCTATGGACAGATGAGTTAAAGAAGCAATGGATGGACTCTCTTTTACATATTTATTTATTTATTAATAAGTAATAATCAGATACTACAAACAGCATCCACCATTGATTGAGGTAAAAAAAATTAATGAATTCAATTCAACAGTGGATACTGCCAGCAGTATCTGATAATTTCACCTTATTTATTCATTAGAAAGGACAATATATTATATCAAGGAAAGAGCAATACAAGTATCAATTTTTTACCCCAAAAAAGGTATTATTTGTCCATTAGAGTAGGTGGACAATCAATGGGGAAATCATCTAAAAGTTGCATAGAAAACTACACAGATTTTCCTGTAGGTCCCCCCTATTTCCTGTGCCGCCACTTCCAACGCCTACATGGAGATGCTAAACCGTGTACATCTCCTTCGCTACCAAGTTCCACCATACTACACATGAACACTGGAGTCTATCGAGAAAAGCAAACAAGAATTTGATGAGTTCTCTAACATGTTCATACAGTCTTGTTCTAATAAAGGATTTAAATTTTAACATGGAAGGTAGTGCTTCAGTCAATCAAGAATCCTTGAGCCATGTATTTGTAAATGGGGGCCATATTAACATCAAAGTGTACATGACCCAAAATATCAGCAGAGACATATGGATGTAAAACAGCATTCCATCTGCAGCAAAAAGAGAGCTAAATATTGGATGGCCATGATCATCCTCGAGGATATAACTTAATGGTGCCAGGACTTCCTTAGAGGGGAAAATATTGGAGTCAGCCAGATCACAATCATAGCAATGGCCATTGGCTTGCAAAAACATGGTTAAGGAATGTACAACACCACTCCATATGCATCAAAAAGGGCCAATACTGGATGGCTAGGGTTATATATACTAGGTTAGTGAGAACTTGACTGCAGATGGAAAACACATTGGAGTCGATCAGATCAACCACATAGATGAAAATGTAGGCTCAATGTAACTCAAGGATTAAGTGTACTGAAAATTTTCCTCCAACTGGGGATCATGTAATACCAGCAAGTGTCAAACAGTTTGCTGGGAGAAGGGTAAAGCAACAATATTTTCTTGGGACAAAAAACTAGTGAGTGGTTATGTTTTCGTGCTTGTTAAGAGTTTGGATCATGACTCCTATTGGTCTGGAGGTAAATGGTGAAGGGTTTGCACAAGCTGCAAGGAAGGAAAACTCAATAAGTAATCCAGGTTCCAGTTATAGTAGGACAATACAAGATAGAAAATGGAGTGTGGTAACATTTCCTTTCTCATCCAATGGGAAGGGTTTTAAAAAACACAAGATACAATACAAAATATCAGAATATATAACAGCGGCATGGGGGTGGTGAGGGTAGAGTTACTTAACGTCTGTACATGCAAAGAAGACCAAAAGCAGCCCAAAATACAAAGAATCAAAAGATTACCAGTCGGAAGTACTAAGAGAAGGGGGAGGCTACTAAGACAAAAAATTGAAATGGAATGCTACAAAGACAAATTAATGGGAAAAGAAAGTAAATGACAAAAGTGGAGCTATGAAGGGCATAATTTTTTATAGGATCAAGGAAAAAAAAGTCAACCTCAGATAGATAGGATAAATGGTTTTGATGGTGATGATAAAGATGATGAGGGGGAGGACAGTATGCAAAGCCCAATTTTCCTAGTTTGTGTGGGGTAGTCTTGAGCATTCCTTATTCCGCTTTTTTGGTGAGTGCCCATTTCTACACTTAGCCCTACATTGTGTGTTGGTAGGTGTGCAAAGGCAGAGGTACCATTCTAGTGTGTTTCTCAGTTCAGCCATGGAGTGAAAGGAGTTTCCATTTCTTTATGTAGATCTGAAATGGGTGCCGGGGGGCGGCGGGGGTGGGTGGGTGGGCTAGAGAAGCCTATTGGGCTTGGAGCATTTGGCCTATGAGGTTATGATTATCCTTAACAACATGCTAAATTGCATGGGTACGGCATGGGTATGGGTGTTTTCCTAGTTTGTGTGGGGTAGTCTTGAGCATTCCTTATTCCGCTTTTTTGGTGAGTGCCCATTTCTACACTTAGCCCTACATTGTGTGTTGGTAGGTGTGCAAAGGCAGAAGTACCATTCTAGTGTGTTTCTCAGTTCAGCCATGGAGTGAAAGGAGTTTCCATTTCTTTATGTAGATCTGAAATGGGTGCCGGGGGGCGGCGGGGGTGGGTGGGTGGGCTAGAGAAGCCTATTGGGCTTGGAGCATTTGGCCTATGAGTTTATGATTATCCTTAACAACATGCTAAATTGCATGGGTACGGCATGGGTATGGGTGTTTTCCTAGTTTGTGTGGGGTAGTCTTGAGCATTCCTTATTCCGCTTTTTTGGTGAGTGCCCATTTCTACACTTAGCCCTACATTGTGTGTTGGTAGGTGTGCAAAGGCAGAAGTACCATTCTAGTGTGTTTCTCAGTTCAGCCATGGAGTGAAAGGAGTTTCCATTTCTTTATGTAGATCTGAAATGGGTGCCGGGGGCGGCGGGGGTGGGTGGGTGGGCTAGAGAAGCCTATTGGGCTTGGAGCATTTGGCCTATGAGTTTATGATTATCCTTAACAACATGCTAAATTGCATGGGTACGGCATGGGTATGGGTGTTTTCCTAGTTTGCGTGGGGTAGTCTTGAGCATTCCTTATTCCGCTTTTTTGGTGAGTGCCCATTTCTACACTTAGCCCTACATTGTGTGTTGGTAGGTGTGCAAAGGCAGAAGTACCATTCTAGTGTGTTTCTCAGTTCAGCCATGGAGTGAAAGGAGTTTCCATTTCTTTATGTATCTGAAATGGGTGCCGGGGGCGGCGGGGGTGGGTGGGTGGGCTAGAGAAGCCTATTGGGCTTGGAGCATTTGGCCTATGAGTTTATGATTATCCTTAACAACATGCTAAATTGCATGGGTACGGCATGGGTATGGGTGTTTTCCTAGTTTGTGTGGGGTAGTCTTGAGCATTCCTTATTCCGCTTTTTTGGTGAGTGCCCATTTCTACACTTAGCCCTACATTGTGTGTTGGTAGGTGTGCAAAGGCAGAAGTACCATTCTAGTGTGTTTCTCAGTTCAGCCATGGAGTGAAAGGAGTTTCCATTTCTTTATGTAGATCTGAAATGGGTGCCGGGGGGGGGGGGGTGGGTGGGCTAGAGAAGCCTATTGGGCTTAGAGCATTTGGCCTATGAATTTATGATTATCCTTAACAACATGCTAAATTGCATGGGTACGGCACGGGTATGGGTGTTGGAGTCCAACGGGGGTGCAAGGTGTTGTATATGTCAGATACAATGCAAATAAAATAACGAAACATTGGGGAAGGGGTAGGCAGGGAACAGAATGCACAGGGAAGTAATTATCATCATCATAATCAAAGTAATTTTCTCATAAATTTGGCCCAACATATTGTCTGTGTGCGTATGTGTTTGTGCATGTGTGTGTGTTTTGAAAGGTCTATATCATGGGATTTTTGGATCTGGGCCGGGTGTATAGTGTACATACTGTATAGCTCTTGTACTTTTTCTTTAACCAGTTCCTGTCTTACACTTCAAAGTTGTCCGTCCTTGTGATTAATTTATTTTAGGGAGACGACTCCTGTCAAGGGGGTAGGACTACGTATCCTTTCCTGGACCAGCTGGTGTGGAAGACCAAACTGAGTGGACGCTTTGCAAGGGAATTTAAGTCATAGATAAGATTATTCAAGGGCCCTGCCACTGCGTATGTGATTCAAAAGGGTGCCCTCTTTCAGACTCCAAGTCAGTCCAGAAGAGACTCAGACATTTGCTTTCATCCATAACAAATTTTGAGAGGTTAGTGAGGTTTCCTTTGCTCATGTTTATAGGAGGAAAATGGAAGCAAGTTCCTTAGCAAAATCGCAGTTTGGAAATAAGAATATAACTGTAAGAAACACTTTAATCACAATACCTAATCCATTTAGGGCTTCACACATTCAAGGATCCTTGTGCGTGCATGTATTCGTGCTCATTCTTACAGATACTACTTTTAGTTCATTTACTTATTAATTCCACTTTGTTATCTTTCAGAAAAGAATTATCAAAATGTACCTTAGCAACATAGCTTCACGAATGATCTAGTACAAGAACGCTAAATGCGCAAGCCAGAAAAAGCTGATCTACAGCATGCTCCTTGCACCTGATTCAGTTTGGGGATACATAGTGCATAACGGTGAAGGGACTGCTAAATTCAAAGTCATTGTTTTGAGAACAAAAATAGTATGCAACCTGACTGAAAAAGTAGTATCTTGTGCACAGTCCAAGAGAACCCACACTTCTTTAGACTAAACATGCTGAAAAGGAGGGCCGATCTTTTAGCGATCCAAACCACTCACCTAGTGGGTTGGACTGTGAAGGGAATGGTTTAAAAATATCCTCCATTGAACATCCATCTACCATAATCAATTACTGTTGGGAGGAAAAAAGAAAAGAAGAAGAAGAAGCAATCCTAATCAATCCAAATAGATCCTAAATTGGTCTTTTTGCCATTGAATATGGACTAATGGCCGTATTCACAATCAAATGGTCTGAGAAAAGAAACTTACATTACAATCCAGAGCAGTGCATGAAAACACAGCAACATAAGACACAAACTAAACAAAAGAACAACATAATTTACAGTATAATGTCATCAGCGCTAAGATGAATCTCGATTGAATCCCCATCCATTGCTAAATCAAATAATTTGCCTCCCTTGGGGAAAGGTTCACCATGGAAGAGAGAAATTTTCCCCTTTAGTGGTCGAATTGTTTTAGATGGGATTTAGTATATGATGATGATGATGGTTAACTTAGTCGTGTATTACATGTTTTTGAATAAAGGTTTACTAAATCAATTCTTTATATTTTTGTTTCTAGCTAGGAGTTGCAAGGTGTTCGAACTCCACACCTCCTCTATTGATTCTGGAGCACTCATTATGCAACAGCACCTCCCAGCTGAACCAGTTGATGATAGACACTTCAGGGATAACAGAAGCAGCTGATGTTATCAGTTATCAAATATCAATCAGAGCAACAAACAAACTACTTTTGAAGCCTAGTAAGCAAGAAAACACAAAAGCAATCAACTAAAGAATTTAGTGTGGAATTATAGAGTTTTATGGAGAATTATATCCCTCATGAACCATTATTATTGGGATTTTCTGGGAGTTCATAATTCATGGATTCTTCATATCAATTTCTTCCATTTATGACATCATTTAGTAAATTCGTAAATTAAATGTTTGGATCATGGCATCAAAAACAGATATCAATTTCCCTTGAAGGGCGGCATGAACCATTATTGAAATTTAATACTGTTACAAGGTATATGATATGGCAATCACAATAGAGAGTCCATAGATTTCTGCCCAAGTCTATAGTCCATAGGTCAGACCTTTCAATGCAGATAAGGGAACTTGGAGAACTAAAAGTAATATCATATCTAATTACATTATATAGCATCTAATATAAACCCAAAATACTATAAGGTTTTCAATGCTGACTTTGATCTAATTCCATTCATCTGGTTGATTTTGGCATGAACTTGCAACTTACAATTATTCTAATCGCAACTCATAAATAGAAAATTGTAGGCTTGGATATTGCACACATCAAAATGAATCCAATACAACAATTTTCTGTTCCAACAAGAAAACATTGGAACAAGATGTTTTCTGGTCTACACTGGCTTTGTATGTAAGCAACATAATTTCCAAGGAAGAACAGGATTTACATACATTAGCAGAAATTCGACACAGCCATTTGGCTATCTAACAGGAACAACATGTGAATAACCATATAGTTTTTTGCTAGTTCTGTCTGTAAGCAATATAATTTGCCAATGAAACCAAAGGCAATGACTTCTCATAATCAAACCCCAATAGCTGCTCTTTCGCTTGTGTATTCAACTCTTCAGCAAACTCTTTGGACTTCGCAAGACCCAACAGCTTTGGATAAGTAACCTTATCAGCAATTAGATCCTTTCCAGCAGTCTTCCCCAACTCTTGTGAAGACTTTGTCACATCAAGTATATCATCCACCACCTGGAAGAGCAACCCAATACACCTTGCGAATTTTCTCAACCTTTCAACCTCATCATCTGATCCCCCGCCCAATATCGCCCCAATCACAACTGCTGCTTCCAGTAGGGCTGCAGTCTTGTGTACATGAATGAACTCAAGCTGCTCCAATCCAACATCCTGCAACCCAGTTGATCCGATGTCAACTACTTGCCCAGCAACAAGCCCTTCAGCTCCAATTCCCTTGGCCAGCTCAGAGATGGCCCGGACAATGTGGGCAGGTGGGACACCAGCTGTTGCTGTGGTTATATGCTCAAAAGCAAATGAAAGGAGGGCATCTCCAGCCAGAACGGCAACATCCTCCCCAAAAACCTTGTGATTGGTGGGCTTACCCCGGCGGAGATCATCGTTGTCCATACAAGGGAGATCATCATGGATCAAAGACATGGTGTGGATCATCTCAATGGCACAGGCAGAAGGCATTGCTGTGATTTCAGTCCCACCGACAAGCTCGCAGGCAGCTATGCAGAGAACCGGGCGGACCCGCTTCCCACCGGCTAGGAGCGAGTACCGCATCGACTCATGGATTTTCTCAGGCTCCTTCATAGAAACAGCGTTGTCAAGAGCTAGATTCACGGAATTGGCCTTCTGGAGCATGTATCTCTTGAAATCAAATCCAGAAAGGGGTTCTTCCGCCTTTTTGGCATCTGGGGTTTTCTCTTCTTCCTTTATTGTTTCTTTTGCTAGGTGGGTGGCAGAAATACAAGATCTTGATACGGATTTTGAAGCCAAAAACCAACGAGGAGCAGGAGATAGGGGGGAAACATAGATGGGTGTTGAAGCTCCCCTTCTCAACTGATTGAAAATCGAGCAAGTTGGTTGTTTTGATATGCTTCCATGGTTAAAAACCGAGCACGTTTGAGCAACCAAAGCAAGTGAAGCCATCTTTCTTTACAAAAAGAAGCCGTCTCTCTGTCTCTCTCTCTCTCTCTATTTGGGTTTTGGGGTTTGTTTCTGGGGAAATCTGCGAGTGAATATGAATGTTAATGGAAATAGAAAATGGAGAAAGACCAATGAATTGAACTGGGTTTCTGAGCATTTAAATAGATAGAGGAGAGATTTCATTTGATTTTCTTACCTAGAGATCGATCCTTCCTCGCAATGTGGTCATCAAAGTTTCTCTTGGACACTTGGAAAGTTTCGCATTTTCTCAATGAAAGACAGATGGATATCGTAAGAGACAGGTGAGAACGGATATATAGGAGAGAGAAAAAAGTTCCGTTGAATCGACCAATGGTGACGGATAAGGGAGGATTGAAATTGGTGTGACGATCCACCCCACTTTACCACTATCTCAAAGAAAACGATGACAGAAGGAGATTTGGTGTTTTACACGATGATAACCCACTGTGATAGCCACTATCTCAATTGTCTATTTGATTTAGTCATTAGGATGATAATAAATATTTTAATAAATTAGTTTCGTTTAAATTATTACATGAATAAATATTTCTTTCGTTTTATATGATCAATAGACTTCAATTGAATTTTAAATTGAGTTACAAATAACCTTCTAACTCTTATGCCATTTTTTAAGAGTGGATCAAATTTGGAGACTCCATCAAATAAATTTTAGTTGTGAATTTAATCAATCAACAACATTTGTTTTACAGTCACGTTCTATTTCTAGTTTATAATTGTTGTTGCAATCTGTTTCTATTCAGAATAGTTATCTCTTGTATTTTGAAAATTCTCTAAACACAAATTATTATCTTAGTAGGTCTTTAATTTTAATATGGTTAGAATTACGACACGCCTCTCGGACATGTGATTCATTTTTTTAATCTCTCTCACCCATTACACTCCCCACGTGGGAAGTGGACCATCAAAAAGGAGTTTTCTAATCAATAAGAATCCCACGTATCTGGTCAAAAATTCAACAGAGCTTTTCCTAAATTAAGACTCTATAGCTGCATTTGGACGAGGGTAAGGGTCTACTTTTATTTGTTAATTCAAAAAATCATTTCTCTCATCATTTTTTTTAATGTCCTATTTAAATTTAGAGTATTTAAGAGTGATTTCAAATTTAAGAGTGACTTCGGATGGAGGGTGACTTCTCTAAAATTTAAGCCCACGATACTAATTTTCCACTTGTAATTTCATTCCAACTATACTTCTTATCATTTCACACATTTTACTTATACAATTACCATCATTTCTTGTGCCCACATAAATTCACAGCTACTAAATCTTAAACCGTCCCACAAATCCATGTACAACCCATTTACAAATACAAGGGTTCTTATTACATACAACACAACCCAAATTAAAAAAAAAAAACATTAAGATACTTAAAAGAGAAGTTTACAAAACAATTAAATACATTAAGACACTTAAAGAGAAGTTTCCTTTTTAAACTAAATACAAAAATCTTAGTGAGAGACATTTAAGAGAAAATGCGTGTGGAACATGTTAAGTTGAAGCCGCATATTCAGAAAATCAACGGTGTATCTATGATGCACGTTCGACACATGCTTTATGTAGATTGCTTAAAATTTTTTGTGGACTCTGGAGTGGATGGAAGAATATGATCTGTCATTTCCTAATAAAATAACTTAATTTCTAATTTAAGGATGAAACATATAATAGTGTGATTAAGATGCGAATATTTTCTCAATTTTCTATATATTGATTTTACTAAATTAAACTATAGATTATGAGTATGCCAATTATAAAAATAATTTATTTAAATATATTTCTTCAATCAATTTAAATTAATATAATTGGTAGAGTCTAAGAAACTCTATTTTAACCATACAGTTTCTTTAGTTTAGACTTTATTTTTATTATTCTCACATAAGCAATTACTTATTTGATTATGTATGATTAATGGACTCTATTTTATTATAAAATATTATTTTAATTTTAATTTGAGACATTTAAGTATATCAAACTAGGGTCGTTGGTAAGATGCATGCCAAATACATGTTTTACTTTGGATATTTTAAATTGGGTGTTAGTGTAGGTAATATGGGCATGAAACTAAAAAAATAAGATACAAGCAATATATTTATTATTTAAATAAATTTAAACAATAAGATTTATTTTAACTAATAATAAGGTGTGAAAATAATAATAATAAATAATGTACTAATTTTAGTCTAAATAATTACGTGACTAGTATATTAATATTTTAATTAAGATTTTAGAGGAGAAAATTATTTTAATATTTTAATTATGTTGGAAAATGATATTAGAAAGCATCAGAAGAGCTAATGAAGAATGAGAACTACTGCCTCACATGAGTGTCACGGCAAGTGCTCTATGGGGGCACATGTTAAACAGTTAAAGGGTTCGTACAACATAAATTGTTGTTGTTTTTAGGGAGCTCTATTGGGGGACATGTTAAAGCAGGGTGATAATATAGGCCACCCATCGATATGTATTAATTTTTAAAATTTTTATATATCGACCGATATCTAATATATATCATTAATATCATTTGATATTAGTGGTTTTTATTGAAAAAAATAAGAGAAAATAATTTATCGACCGATATATATCCAAATTTATACCCCAGTATTAAAGTGTCCGTAGTTTGTAGTTGGCACAACATGAATTGATGTTTTTAGGGAGATGTATTAAATCCTCTTCATTTTAAAAAGTTACTTTTAAGGTAATCATTGGGGCTAACAATTGGTTGGATTACTGTTAGGTAATAACAAATTTTCTTTTTTATCCTCGATTTGAATTCCTATGAAAAGATAAAAAAATACAAAATGACAATAAAAAAGTTTAATAAAAATTTCATCTTAAAAAATTAACATTTAGTTTTAAGGTGATAATTAGAGGTGACAATTGGTTAGATTAGCTATAAATAATAACAAATTTTCTATTTGATCTGATTCAATGTGAATTTTTGTAAAAAAATTAAAAAAAATATATAAAAATGAGAATAAAAACTATCTTAACAAAAAATGAAAAGCAAACAACTTCCCTTGATATGAGCCATTGAGTTATTAAAGATTGAGTAAATAAGTTAAGAGTTTTTTAAACTTCCACACGATACATGAGTTAAAAGTAAGGGTAAAAAAACAGTGGACTCGAGTTCTTGGCGTATCGGCTGAGATCTCGGGCCCATAAATATCACGTGCTATCTCGGCCGATATCAACGAGATCTTGGTCATATCGGCCTAGATATATTGGACGTCCAAAATCCGAGATAATCTCGGTTGATACGAGATGTATGGGCCCAGATTTGGAGACTTGGTAAAAGAATAAACAAATTACTCAGATATTTTTTTAATTTGGTTTCGACCAGATTTGGGTCTAGGATAAGTTGATAACATATAATGGGATTGTGAGATAATAGAATATTATAGATCTAATAAAGATCACTTCTTTGATATTGCCTCCTAATATTAATACTGTTGTTATCTTATTATGTTTGAAGCAATTAATTTAGTGACGTCTTGAAAAATGATAGAACCTGCCGACTATAGAGGCGTAGACGAATTTGCAATTTATTTCAATCAGTTTTGTTGATTTTATGTGCCCTGGTGACCCATAGCACTGAACCTCGTGTTGCATGTTTGGATCGGAAACTCGAATGAAGACAATTATGTCATTAGTTTTTATGATTCGCTTTTGAGTTAAATATTACGTGATATTTTGTGAAGTTATTAAATTAAAGTAGAAGTCATTGTTAAATAATTATAAAAAATAAGTTTTATTTAGGTATTTTTCTTTATTCAATTTTAAAAAAATGAAATACATAGTTAATAAAAGTTTCTTATTGATTTTTATTTCTTCATTGCAATTCAGAGCGAGCACTGTATCTCATGTTTAAATATTTGAGAAGGCAATCTAAGGAATAGGTGGACCATTAGAGGAGGTCAACGGGAATTTGTGGCGGTAGTTGTATTTTTTGATGAGTAAATAATGAGAAAATTCATCGATAACTTGTCATGTGTATAATAGAGTTCAAACCGAAGATTTAGAACATAGATTTTAAATTGAGTTTAAAAAGATTAATTTTTTACATTTCATTAATTTTAAATTTATTGATGCAATGACCAAATCTCTAACAAGACCATCAACTCAACACGTCACGGCAGACTTAGATGCAGCACACTTTACTGTAGCAACCCGAGAAGTTACGGCGACCCAAAGAGAAGCACAAGCGGAAGAACAGGAAGGGAGCCCCAACGCGCAGCCTTATTAAATAAGGTTGAAAAGGAAGCCCTAAGTCACAGCATGTTTTTGAATTTATGAGACTAATGACTTGAGGAGAGACTTTTTGGCTTGATGAATTAAGCTCACCTGTTCTTTTCCGCTCTCCAATCCCTCATTAATTTCTTCCAGTCCAATTCGAATCTATTTCTCCCAGTCCAATTGGAATCTATATAAGGGCAGCCGGTGTGATACGTTCAATTGTGGTTGACTATGTCATATAATTTAGCTAGTCATATAATTAAATAATATTTCTTTTAATGACATGGTTGGTTATAATTTTTAGTCAGCCTTACCACACGGTATAGTGTTAATTAAAATGGCTACTTTTTAATATTTTATTATTATTTTTTTATGTACATTTTTTTAACAAATTTAAAAGAAAATAAATATAAAGACATTACATATTTTTTCACAAGTAATTAAATAAATTAACAAAATATACATATTTTCTCACAAGTAATTAAATAAATTAAAAAACATACATATTTTCTGACAATAAATTAAAAAGACATACATATTTGTGATGCTGGAAATAAATAAATTAAAAAGACATTACATACTCTAGCATAAATAAAAATACATTACATACTCTAGCATAAATAAAAATACATTACATATAATTTGCCCTAATATACAAATTATACCCAAAAAAAAAAAAATCCAAAATAATCAAATAAATTAATAAAAAGAGAAAATAAAAAAAATCAAAAACTATATACAAGTTATATATACAGCCGTGTGTGTATATATATATAAAGAGAGAGAATGTTAAATGGCTAGCTACCCTTCTGTTACCTGTGGTCAGCCGTTTAACAAACTTTGATGTGGGCTCTACTGATGGCCAACACCATACGGTACACACATTGTGGCCATATGTGTTACTAGCTGGCCATCAGTATGTCATACCAGATGCTCTAAGGTTCCTCAGCTTCTCACTTCGTCAAATATACAAGTGTATATATACAAATTATAATTAAAATAATATAAATTTAAATGAAATTATATTTTGTTATCATGTTTTTTTGAGTTTATATTTTTATTTATTAAATTATATTTATATTTTAATTTTAATAATCATTTAATTCAATAAAAAAGGGTGTACTCTTTTGATGATGTTTTCATAAAACCATATGCGAGACATGTGTCTGTACTATTTTATAGGTGTATATATGCATATAAACTATAATCTAAATTTAAATGAATTCATGATATGGTAACATGTTTTTTACAAAATATTTTTCTCTGTCAATAGACAAAGTATATAATTTAATTTTAGTAATTCAATTCAATGAAAGAGATGTAAATTTTTTTACGCTATTTGCATGGAGCCACATGTGAAGCATGTGTTCACAACTTCACATTGGTCCATCTCCATCCTAAAAAAAGATTTTGAGGACAACCAAATGGACCCATCATGGACCCAGTTACACCCCTGTTCCCCTTACTCAGTCACTCAAGGGTGCAACTCAAGTGGGCCGGGTCAGGCCTTAAGTCAAATTGGACTATGATCTAGATTATAAATATAAAGCCTATGCTCAAATTTTGTGCCAATGTAGGTCTAAATTATTTGAAGCTGGGCTTGGGTCATTAATAAAAATAAGGGCCCATATGGGCCTTTGAGTTTTTGGGCCCTTACTAAATTTAATTCTAAATAATTTGCTACTGTTATTTGTTGCCTAAAAGTTTTTAATAGAATTTATCATACTGAATTATCTTTTCCCATCACAAAATAATTATGGCCACTAATTCTATTATATATATCACATCAATTAAGTTCTCACGTTATTGTTTCACTTCTAATTAATTCATTGAATAAAGCTTCAAACAAAACCCATATAACAAAACCCATTGAATTTTTACCATTTTGACCTCGTATTACAAAACCCATTGATCTAACTATATCAATTTTCATTATTGATAAAATTTAACCTTTGAGACCTTGAAAACATGAAATCACTTATTCTATCAAACTGTTTTTTTACAAGAACCCCTTTAAATGTAAGCCTTTCCAACCAACCCATACACATGAGCCCTGGTACCCCCTCGTAGAAGTCTCTCAACTTTTATTTGAGGATAATTGATCCTAAATATGTGTGTGTGGATAATAACACATATACTAACATATATAGTTTAGGTAATTTTGGCAGTTTAAGTTATGCAAAAGCTTGACCATAACTAGAATCAAATGAAAAATGGATCAAATTTTTTGGCTTAGTGCATCGGGTTAACTCGCCCATATTTTAGAAATCGAGTTAACAGAGTTCAGTTTGACTTAATTCAAAATTGTACCCTTACCCGTATGTATAATGAAGTTGAGTACACCTAATTATATTACATCAATCAAGTCATGTTTTTAAAAATAATAGAAATTTAAGGATTAAAAAAATTTAAAAAGTGGGGCCCACTGTTTCTTATGATAATGGTTTTGTTGGAGACGTCTATACTTGAGTTATGGATGGCTGAATAAAATCCATATTGATTTGATCATTAAAGTCATATTCTAAAGCATACAATATTAAAGATTGATTTTTTTTTTGAAAGATCGAAATTTAGGAAGCTTAAATTCATGGCGTGATTAATTTAGTTAAAGTAATTTTGTATTGATCTTAATTGCGTGCATAGTCATTTTCAATGAATCAATCATCACTTTAAATTACATGTTAATTTACTAAACTCTTATAGTCATTCAAAACATAAACCGATTAATCTATTCAAAATGATTAATGAAATCTATATTTGAAATATAAAACTTTTGAATGGGCCCACTAAAACAGACAAAAGTGGGCCTGAGATGTCTCCATTGATCATTTTGACAAAATGTCGCGTTATTTTAGAATTGTTATGTGTCAGCTATGAAGTATTGTATGCCGTGCTGGTCCTAAGATGTCGTGAAATTTCAAAAGCCCTAGGTGAAATCATAAGATGGGCATCTACTGCAATTAGTATCATTTTTTTTTTTTTTTAGGTCCTGACATATCCTAAAATTTTGGAGGCCTAGACAGCCGCGTAGGCCAGCCCTAATTGCATGTGACTTAAAAGTGATTTCAAATAAGGTTGAGTAATCAGTAATCACCCATCTTATTTATATACATTAGTTTTAAGCTAATGCACATCAGAGATCAGTCTCCCTCACTGATGAGTTACAGATGTAAGATTGGTTAGCACCCCATCTCTTACTTGAGTTTTCCTTTGTGTATTGGTCGGATCATTAAAGCTTAGTGGGATTTTGTTGTTGAAAGAATTGAAGGTCGGTACGCCATATGGTACAATAAACATCCTTCCAATGGTGGCAGGGTGACCCTAATTAAATCTTCATTTGCTTTACATGCCCGATTCTGATTATCTGAAGGATTGGGAAATAGCAAACGAATTTTCTATGGAATGTTGTGATGTGAAAAAATACCACCTACTGAATTGGTCTCAAGTTCGTTTTCCTACGAAGATTGGTGGGCATGGTATTAGATGCTTAAAGTTTACCAACTTGGCCCTCATTAGAAAATGGTTGTGGAGATGAGGTGAAAAATCTGCAGTTTTTGGAATAAAATTGTTCTTGAAAAATACCAGGTTCATTAGAATGGATGGAGCACCAACAAAGGTACTAGAGCTGTATCAAAATTTTAGAGAGGGTGATTGTAGTTTCTTATTTTTTTTTCATTAACATCACATAGTGAGCTGGTTTAGGGGATGACTCCTGTTTTAGAGAGATCATTTGATGCACACGCTTAAGTACAAAATTAAGGGGAGTGACCCTTTTTGTGTTGAGTAGGGCTTGATCTCGAGACTTTCCACAACGAAGGGTGGAAAATAACCATCTAGCTAACCTCTCAGGGTTAACAAGGACTTTGTCAAATAGGTTTCCTTCACTTCTCTGCATTGCTAGTTTGCTACTAACCCAAATGCTCTGGTATCGAATTGCATGAGTTGTTTGTCTAATGATGTTCTTGGTGCTCCATCTTGAGAAGAAACTTGAATGATTGGGAGGAAGATGAGCTGCTTTCTCTCCTTAATCTCTTCATTCAGCTTACATTAGTCACTGAAGTCTAGATAGCAGAGTTTGGAAGCTTGAGACTGGCAGTAAATTCTCTGTTAATCCCTTCCATACATTTTGGGCTAACCCAGAAGGAATCAACTCTCTCCTTTTTGGAGTGTTAAAGTACTCTTAAAGTGCATTGTTTTAACTGGGTTGCTCGTCAAGATAAAATCCTCACAATAAAAGATTTGAGGAACGTTACAGTCGTTTGTTGCTAGTTAATGGATATTATTTGTTTTTAGGAACAGAGAGTTCTCTCCATGTGCTTTAAGTTGTCTGTATGTCACTCCCATCTGGAACTAGTTCCTATCTTGGTTTGACATTGATTGGGTGTCTTCGAGTTCTCTTCTAGATCATATTCAAAGTTGGTAGCTTTGATCCTTTAAAGAAAATGGTGAAATCCTTTAGCAGATGTGTTTGAATGAATGAGAAACTGGATAGAGATTATTGGTCATTCTCCTTGCAATCCTTTTTAGTCTTCGTGCCTTCCACTTTCCTTCTCGTGGTTCTTTCAAATTAAATTTTGGTGGTAGTGTTTTGTGCTAAACATGAGTAGAACTCATCTTTAAAAACTGGTTTGAAAGGAGATGATGCTCATGTGTTTATAAATCCCAAGATCCAAAAGTCCACTGGCTATATGAGACTTACTAACACTCCTCCTTAGCTCGAAGGCCGGAGACACTTGGCTCTTCCCCTTCACTCAGGGTTGAAGATACAAACCCGACCCATCCTTATGGTATCCCCAACCTGATACCATATTAAACACCAGTAAAAACTTGTTAACACTTTGGGTGCCTCAGAACCTGCTAGCACTGATGGCATCATTAAAAATCATGGTGAAATCTCTCTATTACTTGCTGAGACTTGTTGTCTGTCATTTGCATTGTGTATGCTTTGGTGTTTCTTTTCGGTCTGAAGACTTACAGGGACAAAAACTTCTTTTCATTAGTCACTACGGGAGATTTTGCTCATGCCATCAAAAGGTCATCTGTTGGTGATTTTTTTCCTAGCTAATCCCATTGAGAAAATTCTTGATATTTGTATTAGCATTCCAGTGTCTTTCTCCCATGCCCCTAGAGAGCTTAATGCTGAAGGCAACATGTTTGCCAAAACTTGATTTTCTAGACATCAAGTGATCATTATTCATTAATGAGTATCAGACGTGTAGCTTTTAATTCTTCCCTGTTTTGTTATTTCTTTCACTCCACAGCTACGTGTTTTTCTTCAATTTTATTTCCTGTATCTTGTGTTTTTCCCTTCTGTTATTTTAGTTTTGCCTTTGTGTGGGGATTTTTGTTGTCTTAACCTTTTGTTTACTCTTTCAGTAAATCACTTTTTATCATTTTTTTTTAAAGAAGGTATTAAACAAAAATTAAAAAAAAAAATCAAAATTCAAATCAAAATCAAATAAAAATAGATTATCATTTTTTGATCATTACCTAGAGAGAAACAATTATTTACGATATTAAATGAGATCAAATGAGTTTAGATAGAAAGTTCTAAATTTATAAAAGAGGGTAATTTTGTGTTGCAGCTGTTTGTTGGAAAGAAGACTTATTAGAGAAAAAATTCTAAATTTAGTGAAAATTAATTTAAATAACATATAAAATTATATTTAATCTCTAAAAGAAAAGAATTATATTATGGATGGTGAGGATTTATTTAACCAGCACATGAAACTGTCAAACTCCATTAACAGTTGGTGGTGACTAAAATAAAAGTGGGCCCACTCCTTGGGACACGAAAACTTTAAGTCGGACCCCCTCTCCATTATTTATCACCTCCTTGCTTTCCTGGGCCGGTTACCCTTTCCTTTTCTCTGCGGTCTGAAATCTCTCCGCTCCATCGCCTCGCGCCTCTCCACGGCTTTTCGTCCAACATGTAAGCTGCACCTCCGCTCTCTCTCTCTTTCGTCGTTATCTTCTCTCTCGTTTTTCGTTCGATCGCGTAATCAGAGCAGAGTTGCTTGATTTTGCTAACGTAAGCCCTAATGACAGAAGTTGCTTTCTCTCTCTCTTGTTTTTAATCAACGTTTGATTTTTCTTATTTGTTTTTTTTTTCGTCTGTCTCCTTCCTTCTCCTAATTTATATAGACCTTTTTTTTTTTTTTTATTGTGTGTTGTTTTGAGTCGTCTAGAAGGCAAAAAAGGAAGGTAAATATGGGCCCACTTGATCTCGGCCCTTGATCATGTCTAACGTCCACGTAACCATACGTGGTGATTTTATCCATCTGTGTATTGGGCTGCGATTGATTGTTTATGTGACAAGAATTGCATCCATCCCACTATTTTTTAGCCATCGTGTTCTCGGTATGATTACGGTCATCAGCCACTTTTCTATCCTGTTAAAAATCATATTAAAAACATATGCTTCATCGCCCCAAAATCTATTTTGTCGTGCAATGTCACAGTTATGGTTCTCGGGATATTAACCGCAACAGTTAATAACGGGATATTTTCAAATTCTTGGATTTTTACCAGGAATTAACTAGAAAATCTTTCTGAAAACGTAAATATTTAAAAAAATAATTCTCATCTCACATTTATTAAGTAAAAAACATCATACAATTCTACACGAGTTCATTATTAAATACCGTATCAAAGTCATCCAATATCAAAATAACTATAAAAGCAATCATCCACCAAGAAAGGCTAATTTGAAGTTTCAATTAACAAATTATCAAAAAGTAAATAGTATCATTGAGGTCAACAAATAACATCAAATGTCAATAAAATCATCATTGTTTTAAAAAAATCAAAATTTTGTAAGCCCTCAAGCTCCTCGAAAGAAAGTGGAGCGTCGTCATCATCATCATGAATAGCATATTGATTTTCCTTGTTCAAACCATCAAATGGATTAACATCAAGTGAAATGACCTTTGAGTCCTTAAACAATTTTTCTTCTGCAGTCTTTTTCAACATCAAATTCACTTTCACATAAACCAAATCTTGAAGCTTTTCTGGATCAATTTGTTCATCTTTTTGGAATAAGTTGCTTCAAAAAAATTCCACTTGCGCTCAGATGCTGATTCACTACATGGTTGACTCAGGATTTTTTTGCAATGGACCGCAAATTTGGAATTGCGCTTCCACATAACTCCCACCAATGCCCAAAGTAATTAAAAGAAGTAGATACATAGAATTAATATAAACTATAAAATACTAAACCAACAATGAATAGAAACTTACTAGGTTGAGATGATTGCATCAATTCCTTTGACATCATTCCTCCAAATTTTTTTGGATCTATAAAATGATAAAGTGCCAACTCTTTAAATGTTTCCATCAACTCTCCTCCTTGTGCCATTTTCATTATAACTTTATTGAGGCCATCTTTGATTTCTGGTTTTATGATGCAAATATGCAGTTGTAGCATGCAAAGGACTGTGCAAATTATTTTTCCAACTCTTATCTATTAATGCTTAAAATTTCCATGCATTTATCTTTATCACTAGGATTTGGATAAAGACTTCTAATGGTTGCTCTTGCACGACTAAGTCCATTATATAAGTAACTCATTGTGGACCCATCACCATCTACCACTCTCAATATTTTAACAAGAGGTTCAATAATTTGAATTACTTTTTTTCCACCATCTCAAAATTCATCACCATATAGAATGTCTGCCACATCTTTTCCCTCACTTCTTTTACATTGTGGCATGTTTCTCCATTTAGGCGAAACAACCATCAATCTTAACGCATCTTCTTGACTCAAAACAGATTGTAAAGAAATGAATTTAGTTGCAAACCTTGTAGTGGCTGGCCTTTGCAACTCTCTTCAACAAACATGTTACATGTTGATACCGATGCAAAATTAAACAATTCTTCGAGCATTGTCCATGTAAGGCTTCACATGTGGCAATTTGTCAACGTCTTCCAACGTTAAATCAATATAATGCGCAACACATTGCGTCTTGAAAATATTTGGATACTTATTTTCAAGTATATGTCCTGCAACTGTATAGTTTTACCCATTGTTTATAACAAATTGCACAACATTTTTTGGTCCAATTACAGAAGATATGTAGCATGATTAGGCATTTTGGCTTGCACCTTAGTCTCTAGTGCCGTTGGTGCCTTGTTGCGCTTTGACTAATGTGGGTACGCATTTTAATAATTGGTTGTTTGGAGGAGCTTTTCTCCTTTATTCTCACATTCTTTCGAAAGTTCTTCCTTTCTCTTTTCTATTCATCAAAGCATCCTAGTGCTAATGGTACATAGCGCGTGGTTCAGACCCAGAGTTTTTTTAAGCCTGCTACAGCTGTCACAAATCTAAAATTACAACAACATCATAGATAGATAGATTATTCAGTTTTGAACATTATGTGGAGCCCATAGTTTGATATGTTTTTAAATGTTTTGGATGTTCTTGGCAGATACTACATTTTGCCGTGGTCTGGTTTATCGGGAGGTACATTTATCCAGCTGCATACGTACATATTACTTATCTTGAATCACATTTATAACCAAGTAAGCTCCCAATGTCCATTTCTTTGCAATGGATATTTATAATTTTCTGCTCTTTTGTAGCATTCAGCTTGGTAGTTTAACTTGAGCTGCCGATGTCCCTTTTTTTGCAATAAATACTTATAATTCTCTGCCTTTACATGGCATTCAGTTCAGTAATTCTCTGCCTTACATGGCATTCAGTTCAGTAGTTTGACTGTTTGTAGATGCTTGCCTTGTTTTTGTTTAATATTGCAAATCAAGAATCAGTAGTTGTTCATGATAACTCTGATTGTTCTTAAATCTTGTGATGTAAAATGTTGTTACCAGAATGCCGACCAGCTTCATTAATTGATGCATATGTTGATCATATGGTGGATGAGACTAAAACATAACGTTCGCAAAGGGCAAAGTAAGATTCATAATGGACACTTCATGATGGTGATAATATGGTGGAGGGGGCGTGGTGGTAGACTATTACAAGATTTTCTTTGAAGTGATCAATGTCATGAACCAAATGAAACCTTTCATTTCTCAAGTAATGATAATAAAAAAAACCTTGATAATCTATTCTTTGATGTGAGATGACTATAAAGACACATGGGCGGCTTTTCTTGGAGGACAATAAAGTGTCATCCTCTCTTGGTAGAGAGACAAGTCACCCAAGCAACAATCTCATAGGCTTTCCATCCAAACTGTTGGCTTTTTAAGCTTGTTTCATTGTAGCTCTTTATGATTTCCACAATTCAACACAACTAATCAAGGAGGGTAAATGCATCTTTCATTTCCCTATCCCATGGAGGTAGTTCTAGTAGGACCAGATGTGGTCTTACAAGTATATGTTTGAAGCAATCAATTTGATATACCTAACCTTGATATTCTGTTCTTTGTTTGAATTCATTAAAGTAAGTTAGGAATTAGGTGCGTCATTCTTGTCTCACTCCAAAGAGGGTAGTTCTGTCAGTTTGGCCAAAGGTTTTTTAAGAACCTGTTTGAAGTGACCAATGTCGTAAACGGAACCTTAATGATCTATTTTTATGTGATTTTAGATCACAATGCAACCTATGAAAAATAATGTATTAATTTTACTTTGAATGATAAAGAGAAAAATGTTTCAATATTTAGGTTTCAAAAGAAGAAAGGTGTGGTAATATTTTTGTCATTTTGAAAAATAAGAAGTGTTAGAAAAATTCATAAAGAATAGGGTGACGTGTTTGGTGCATTGGCTTCTGACCAGACTCGAGCAGCTGAGCATTTCTAGATCTTCCCATTTTGTTAAAAAGTACTTCACATGCCTTTAGTCTAATCCCTGTGTGTGTGCGCGTGCGTGTGTGTGCTTCACATGCCTTTATTCTACTCCCTCCTTTGTGTGTTGTGTGTGTGTGATGTTTTTCATGAAGCTTGTGCTCCAAATGAATAGCATCAGGTTGGAATTGTCATTTTGTCTAATCTTGCTATAACTGAATATAGAAAAATGATATAGTTACCGATATGAAAAATATTGTAGTTAGAGAACCTTTTAGTTCTGAAAGAGGTGCCAATCACCCTTGCATTTATACATCTCATTTTGTTAAATTCTACTTCACATGCCTTCATTCGAATCCCTCTTCCTCTCTCTCTCTCTCGCTATATATATGTGTGTGTGTGTGTGTGTCTAGTTTTTCATGAAGCATGAGTTCCTAATTATTAGCATTATGATACTCCAATACGACTAGCCATTATGGGTGGTGCCTACCCAGTATGGTATATTCTTGCCTTTGTCTTCTTTCAAGGCCAGACTCACATCGCCCTCAACCAGTTTAGTACCCCCATGGTATATTTTTGCCTTGGTCTCTTTCAAGGCCGGACCCACATCACCCTCAACCAATACACGTTAGCCTTCAATGTTAGGGCCCACACCTCTTTTGTGTAGGGTCCATGCCTAGGGAGAGTTTTGGTCCCACACAAAAGTGACCCGGTTTGCTCTAATACCATTGATATGGAGGCGCTTTCCTTCCCAAAATGACTACCATTGTGGATGGTGCCTACCCCCATTTATAAGCCCAAGATCGTCATGTGGGACTTTTGTCCCTGTGACAATTAGCTTGGAATTGTCATTCATTGATTCTTGGTTTCATTTTGATGATGTTGAATCTTGTACCCATATTATTAGATTAAGCTATTCTTCTTATCTGGTTTGTATTGCATGAACTCATCAATTTATATATGAATAAGAGACATTGGAATTTATTCCTCACTTTAAATATGAAATTGTCTATTCGCTGCATTTGGATTGGGAAAAAGGTTTTCAGGGCCAAGTATTAGGGAAAAGTTTTAGTAGGAAGTACCGAAGTAATACATAGTTTTTTCTACTATGGACATGGTAGAAACCATCTTTTTCCCAAGAAGGGGGAAATGATGAAGTGCCATGATATCATCTCTATACTGTTTCTCCTCCCAAGAAATTACCAAATAGGTTAGATTGGAGGCCCCCTCCTTTCTCCTACTTTCTCCCAATCAAGCCGATCCTTTATGAATTGTAGTTGTCCTCAGTTTAAAAAAAGAAGAAAAAAAGGATAAAGAATTATGACTTTCCATGGTAAGCTTGGGAATTATGTGGATGCCAATTATGTTATTTGTAATTCATTTTCTGGTTGACATGGATTCCTGAAATAAGTGGTAGAGGTGGGTTTCACTAAATTTTTTAGAAAATATATTTTCTTGAGCTCCTTAATTTACTGTGGGTTCCATCTGAATCTTTCCTCCTAATGCCTTGGGGATATTTGTTTGTATATTTACTACTAATAGTAAGTCATTTGACTTCAGGGATAATGATTAAGCTTTTTAAGGTAAAGGAAAAACAGAGAGAAATTGCTGAAAATGCCAATGGCAGGGCACCGGTAAAGAAGCAGAGTGCAGGGGAATTACGTGTTCATAAAGGTACTTTATACACTCTTTCTCAATCATACTTGTATTTTACTATTACTTTGAAGATCATTTTTTGTTTTATGTGCTTTCAGGTTGATTTTTTTTAATTTTAATTCTTGTCTATAATTATGTAATTGTTAAGGATCCTGGTTTAGGGTTTAAAACCCTCTTTTTCATTGCATTGGGTTAATTTGCACTTGGGTTTTTGAAACCTAGTACTTTTGTTACTTGAGGTAGCCTGTTCTTCACAGTATGTTGAGGCTCACTGAAGTCTTTACCCACTGTTTCAGTCAAGAGGAGCAATGAAAGGTCAAACTGTGGAAGATGATCTTATGTAACTAAATGTAAATGTTTCAAGAGTTATCTCTAGTCAATGCCAATGATGTCTGTAGCCATTCATTCCCTTTTAGTTATTCTGGATCTCTATTGAGATCATTCAATGGGGGCAGGGGCTACAAACTATGAAACAAAATGCTAATAGACTGCTAAAAACTGTCTGTTGGGATGTATTTGCATCCTTAGCATGACCTGGGTGATGTTGGGTCATGATCATCATCATAGTCATTTCTTTCCGGAGTTTTTCTCTAGTGTGTTTTCAGAGTTTTTCACTTCTATCCAAGTTTTTGAAGGTCTTCGTCTCCTTCCTGTTTCTTCTACTTGCATCCTTTTCAATTTTTAATGTTGGTCATGGTGATGCTTAATATTGGCTTGATATTGAAATGCTGAGAAGAAAAAATTCAGAATACAATTGGCCAGGAACAGGAAGTGTCATCAAAACCCCATATTGCTTGAAGTTCTATTCTGGAGTGAGCAAATATAATTTTGTTTTGTCATTCTTGTTGTGCTTTTTATTTTTTGTTCTTTAACTAACGAAAATGACTTCGTTGAAATATTTTGATATTTGAGTAGTTGGTTGACTAAGTTGATCGAGCTAATTGTACTCAAGAAATAAAAGGTAGTGAGCTAATTGATCAATAATCACTACGATATTAACTGTAGTTATCTTGTGTACTTTTTTCATCTGTTTTCTAGTCTTGTTCTTGGCTTGCTGAAAGGTCGACCTGATGTTGCTAATAATCTTCATACCCTGGCAAATTTTAAGCATTGATGTTGCTAATCAGAACCTTAATTGATGGTTGAAACTGTTATAACAATATTAGTTTAAGCTCAGACTTTGGGGAATGATTCACTACAGTATTACTTGATACAATTAATGTTCATTGGCTTTAGTCGATATTTATTGATTTGCTTTAACCAATCTGATTTGAGCTTTGGCACCAAATTGGAGTAAAAAGATGCGGTAGATATTAGGAACATGGGGCTGAGTTTGGCACAGCAGGTGCAAGGTTGTTTGTTCCCAGGCTTTCTATCTAAAATAAATAAGAGAGTATCTACATGATTTCCAAAGATTATACTGCATAATTAATATATATTCTGCATCTAGTTCATTCACGGATATACTTTCCACCAATCTAATCAGCTTTGGCCACATGTCCAATGAAGTATGACATGTAAGAGATTCACTGTCAATCAACTGACACTCAGCTTGTTGCTTCTAAAACATCCATCCATTCTATAAAAATAGTTTATCCCATATGTAAACAGTAAATTTTTTCCCGTTTGGCACCTGAGAAATGGCCAAAATAAATTAGTTGTGAAAAGCAGTGACACTGGTCGACTCATTTTACTATTATCACTTCTTCATCTTTGATGGCCAAGTGTTCTTCTGTCTAGTATTGTGCATTATATAATTGAGGGCCTTCAGTGTGATGTTTTTGGTTTCTTATTTTGTAGATATCAGTGAGCTGAACCTACCAAAGTCAATTACCATTTCATTTCCCAATGGAAAAGATGATCTGATGAACTTTGAGGTTACCATTCGTCCTGATGAAGGATATTATCAGTAAGCGGTCTTCAATAAACATCTAAATCAAAGCCACTTGTTTTCTTTTGCAAACTCATTTTCCCCATTGGTATCTTGTTTTTTACTTTATGATTTTGCCTTTGACACACTTGTGAAGTGGATACGTCTTTCCTATAATCTGAGCAATTTTTATTAGTATTTGCTGTCACCAGGATCTTGCAACTAATCTCAGTGATCTCATGCTTTTTCAGTGGTGGTAATTTTGTGTTCACTTTCCAAGTCCCTCCTATTTATCCTCACGAGGCACCAAAAATCAAATGCAAGACCAAGGTATGCTTCTGATTTTAACAGAAGATATCTTTCTTTTATATTCTATTTTTCTTGATTGGATCTGAGGAACGTTAATGATGGTCGCTTCAAATCGGTTACAAGATAGAGGGAATTCTGCTTAAGTTGGTGTGGGCCATGTGCATTGAAAACCAGAAATGGCATCACGAAGAATTGAAACCTTCCAAGTGGAAGGTATTAGAAGAAGAGGAAGGCCTATAAAGATATGGAGTGATGAGAATGGTGGACATGATAGGTTAAGTAATAGAGGAGAATAGTATTTTTCTCATATAAAAAAGCCGACCTAGTTGGAGAAATGGCTAAAGATGAGAATCCCTATCTCAGTAGCTTCTTATTGCCATTCTGAATTTTTTTATTTGTGTAATATTTTTTTTACTGATGCAGGTTTACCATCCTAATATCGATTTGGAAGGAAATGTCTGTCTCAACATTTTGCGTGAAGATTGGAAACCTGTTCTTAATATAAACACCATTATATACGGCTTGAATTATCTTTTCACGGTATTCATGTTCTCTCGACATCCTCTTGAGAGACATTATGATGTTCTGATTTTTAAATTTGCTGTTCTTTTTTTATTTCTGTCTTCTTCCTTCTTTCAGTATGTTTTGTCACACAATTCTCTTCATGCATTCATTATCCCAAAGAATATGTTTACAAAAATGTTTTCTGAATGGACCTTTACTTGTTTCACTGCATTTGGGATTAGAATACCAGAAACCACGTCAGGTCAGATACCGTTCTTCATTTTTCTGCCTCAAGTGCAGTTTGTATTGCTATATGATTTGGGATGCAGAAAGTTGTGGCATCATTTTACCTGATTTCTTTTCCAATATCCACAATACCCAAAATGTATAGGGGGTAACATTCAGTGTGATGTATATTATTCAAGCCAGAATACCTAAATTTTAAAAAGTACTATTTAGGATACATCTAATTTTTGTCTCTTGAGGA
Source organism: Chimonanthus praecox (assembly GCA_022113865.1). Lineage (NCBI taxonomy): Eukaryota > Viridiplantae > Streptophyta > Magnoliopsida > Laurales > Calycanthaceae > Chimonanthus > Chimonanthus praecox. The sequence continues at coordinate 7,553,181 of CM039090.1, read as the reverse complement.
TGTCATACTGAACTTTGTGTTTCTTATGGTGTATAGGAGCCTAATCATGAGGATCCCTTGAATCATGATGCGGCTGCAGTGCTGAGGGATAACCCAAAGATGTTTGAATCCAATGTGAGAAGGGCAATGACTGGTGGGTACGTGGGTCAGACCTTCTTTCCTAGATGCATATAGCATTTTCTGGAAATAAGTGTCTGCAAATAATATATCCGGTATTTGGTTGCAAGAGCTGTATATTACACTTTGGAGCTTTTCCTGGGCTTCCGAACTTCGTTTTGCTTCAGTGCAAATTCAGTGGAAAACCAAGCAGGGAAAAATCCCTAGAGACCATGCAGAAAGCAAATGATTGGAAGATGTCTGTCCATGTGGTGTAACTTCATTTTATTAAGTTTACTGTTTTGTGACATTGGACTTGTGAGTTGCTTTTACCTTTGGTGGGAACATTGCTTGACATTTCCATTAAGCATGTCTTTCTTTTTGCAGCTTTTTATTATTTTCGAATGAGCCTCGATTTGTGAATATCCTTCTTAGTACATCATAACTTACCAGTGCCGAAGTGTGGATTTTTCTTTTAAGAAATATTTCAAAATAGGTGACCGTTACTGAATGCTCATTATGATTTTGCACCCATTCTGAGTTACATTCATTGTTGAAAATTTAAATAATTTGATGCACATGTTAGATAACTTGAATGGAGTCAAAATACAATTTCTTTTTGAATGATGATCAGTTTTATTCATTCAAAGATTGGGAGACCTCCCAAAGAATACAATACACATTGGAGTAAGTCGTGTTTAATCTTCTGCTATTATGATCAAATTGCCTCAAGTGAGTTTCTCTCATTTGTAGTTTATATATTATATTAAAATATTTTATTTCAAGTTTCAAGTCTTGGATTTTTATATGCTTAACAGAAATTAATGGGTCTTTAAGGTTTATACTCAACCTGCTGTCAAATTCGATGATTTTTTACTTAACCCAACTATTTTTGAGTTGGATTCATGTGAATTTAGTTTTTAACTAACCCACTTGTACTTCTACCAATAAACTAATTGCAGTCGAGTGCCGAAGTATTTAAAAGATTGCAATTGTATAAGAACTACAAATAAGCGTTGATTAAGACTTGGGTTCTATTTTGAATTTTGATTAGGCGAAGTATCGGGTTATCAAAATTTAAGATTAGTCCAATCTATCTAACTAGGTTTATAAATGAGTAGGCAGCCAGTAAAATAAAAAGAAGTCGTCCTTTTGGAGAAGTGAGAATTGAATTCAATACATTTATCTTCTAAAAATCTCTCTCAATACTCAGAAAAAGATTGTCAGCTACGTTTGGCAAATGCCACTTGGCCGACACAACTCCAAACTGTCCATATTATATCCGAACCCGCTATTGTAATCTCGCCGGATCTGTCTCTAACGTGTAGAACAGTGGGAGGAATAATCGGGTCCTGAGTCCCGACTCCTCAGCCCCAAGAGATCATGAATTCATCAATTCCGTACTTGTGGGCCAAAAGCAAATCTAATGCATTGACATATGACACCTGAGGGTAAAAATTTTGATATCGGTCAATAAATTTCTTTCATATTTTTTTTTTTTTTAAAAACAACCAATATCGACAGATATATATCGCCGATATATATTGGTTATCGGCCGATATTATATCAAATTTTAAAAATCGAGATATCTCGTCCTATACGTATACCCCTGATGCAACCCTTCCCACCTATTAAAATATCATTGCCCGATATGTGTTGGGTTGTTTAAGATTTTATACCTATGCAATTGATATTCCTTGAAATGATTAACACAATTGATCGTAACAGAAGTAGTTATATATATAATATATATTTTTTTTTATGACCAAGGTGTCCAGGTAAGATTCTATATTTGGACAGGGGATATTTTAATCTGATTAGTCATAGAGGCATGTGCAAGTTTTCCAATCCCACACACACTAAGTAAGCAACTACGGGAGTGGTCCAGAGAGGTGTTGAGAGGAAGTAATTATATTTGAGACTTTTAGTTAGGTTAATTGAAACATAAGGTCTCCTTGAGGATTTGGTTGCTTGGATCTAAGACTCCCAGCCGTCCATTTGAATGGCCCATCTCATAATGTCACACTGATCAGTGGATTCTAACTTCACAGCTTAAAATTGCGTCTTTCCTTGTAATTTCAATACAAAAGAAGTAGGTGGAGTGGAGTGGGATTTCATGGGTTAGTTTTAGGTGAGATCTTCAAAATGTCTGATTTAATGGGGCATGATACTTTATTTTTCCGACTCTTAATAACAAGACAGATATTGTTAATTAATTAAATATTATATAAAGAAGAAAAGCCTATTACATTTTAATACTATTCACCAAATCACCATTTAAATCACCATGACACTTCGATTCACTCATGTTGACCTACTTGTTGCAGTCTTCTTCACATTTTTTATTGAAGTTATTTGATAAATTCCTCAATAAAATTTGCGATATTATTCTTGTGCCTTCCTTCAAGGAGCCTTTTGAGGAAGAACTGTTCCCTGCTCTATCCTACTTTGAAGGTGGTGTTCCTCAAGTAGCTAATGAACTGATTCAAGTTAGATTTGGAGAATGGTGATGACCATAAACCAAGTTTTATCAATAAGTATTTGTCCCTGAAGGAAGTGTAACAATATGCCAACTTGTTGAAGCAACATAAAGAGGTATTTGTCGGGAGCTATAGAAAGATGTCAAATGTCACAGTTCGATTTTACACTCAAAAGAGCTAACCACTCTTTAAGGTTCCTGACCCGCGCTTATGAATCCAAGATCTTCTCAAGACATTTCCGATGTCATTTCTGATGTGGGACTGCTCTCGTTGACCAAAGCTCTCCAAAAAAAGTTGTTGAACATCAATTACCTTTTTGACCCACAACTAAACTCGTTAAGGAGAGAAGGAGAAGATGTTTTACTACCATAAGTATGAGGATTAAAGCTGAGAACAATCCAAAATTCTCATCATATTCTTCATTGCTTGGATTTTCTAGATATATAGAAACATGGTCTCGCACCCTTTTAGTGAAAAACGAGTATAAACATGTAACTTTGGATCTACATATGTTATTTCACTAATTTTTCATTGAAAACTATTCAAATTGATGAATTTTGTTTGTGAGTCTAACAATGAGAAATGGACGGCTTGATCTAACTCATTCTAGAGTTGTAACTAGCCAATTTGTAGGCAGCATGTGGAGCCATGGATCTCATAACATGGTGATGGTCCCACCAAGGATCACCAACTGTTAAAAACTCCTAAAAGATGTGAGAATCCAAATCCTTGTGCAAAAGGAGATAAGTGACAATCAGAAAAGACAAGAAAACGTCCACACAGTTCATGCACTTAGATGGATATAGTATCAACTTTTATATTTTTAAAATTTAAATTTATTAAATAGATAATTGAAATGAAGCACTGGACAGTTTTATTATTAAATCTTTTGCACATTACTATTTTTTTAATATTTGTTGTAAAAATTTTCAAAATTCAAGATTTAAATCTATATTGGGAAATAGTTGTATATGAGCAATCTCACTTTAAAATGATTGGTTACTAATATTTTTTTAGCGAGACAGTTTAATAAAACTTTTCTTTAAATAAAATTTGAATTTTATGTAAATGAACTGTATTTGATAGATAATTATATAAATACGAAGTAGATAAAGTTTTACCATCAATTGATAATCCAAATCATATAATTTTAGTCTTATAAATTAAATGAGTATAAGTCATTAATTTTTTAAAGTTTAAAATTAAGAGATGCGATGATATAATGGAAATGAGTATACTTCTTTTTACATCATACACAATCATGTAAAGCCCAAAACTCATAAAAAAATTTAAAGTATCAAATTTTGATAGAAAAAGTCTAGCTACTTATTCACTCTATGATCTTCTAAATAATAATATACTACTATCTCTTATTATAAAAATAAAAGTCTTCAATAATGTGACTTAAATTTTAGTTCTCACCTCATTTCTAATTAAGTCCAAATTCATTGACAATCAAATGCATTGACTCGTACGACTTTGGGATTGAGGTCTTGAGTTTGATTGAGATCTTAAGTTCAATCCTGGTGAATCCAATAAATGGCCACGAACCTAAAAAATGTGAAGTTATCTCAACCGTTAGATCAGTGATCTCAAGTATTTGGTTTGGATTACTGCTCGAGAAGTGTAATTTTGCGTTAGCTGGGCCATAAATTATGAACTATTTGTTGCCCTCAATTTGGGATCTTCTCTGCCTTACTACTGAAATAATTGTCAGATGGAAGTGGGTACCACTGCTTGGAATTGGAAGATGAAAATCACAAAAAAAGGAAAGATGGATCCATCTTTCGAAAATAATGGACGGCCAGGATCAAACTACTGACCAGGACACTTTGTCCATGTGCTCTTACCCAAGCCATCACGTGGATGCGGTTCTGATTTCTGATCCATCTCGGTAGTCGGTTAGGCGACTTATTGACCGCATATTTTGTTGGGCGAGTTCGTATGGCATTTCTCTTCCAAATGCCACTTAAGTTTGGCTATAATTACGGCTTCAACCTTGCAAATTAGGAGTGATGACAAATGAAAAATAAATAAAAAATAATTTCAAAAGCTGCCCAAAATAGTTGATAATCACTTTCTTCATATTAAGAGTTGTTTACACTCGATGTAAATTTACGTGAATATATTCTCAAAATGGAGAGTGAAGATAGAAAGTAAATATTTTTCTTTTGAATACAGCCTCACCTCAATCTGGCTGAAATTAAACAGTGTTATTATTTGTGGGTCACCTACAATCCAATCTTAAGGAAGGGATTTCATCCGGTACGTCTACACATTCAACACCTATCTATTATATTAAGAGACAAAAAAAAAGAGAGATGACCTTTATTACAAATGTCCAATTCTCTTTTTTACAAAATGATTATATATACTACCTTAAATTTAGGCCAGCGATCTTCCCATGGGCATTTTGTGTATATAGACACAGATTTTACCGTAATACTGAGTTTGCCCTCTACCTGTTGTACTGAAGAAAAAGAATGACAGAAATTCATGAACAATGTAAATCAACTCGTCGAAATTTACATGAATAGTAAAAATCAGCCTATCGAAATTTTACTATTCATGCGAAGGGTAAAATCTAAAATATAGTAAAACCCGTGTCGCTAAATACAAAATGTCCATGGTCTAAATTTATCCATAAAATATATACTAGATCTGCCTTTCGCATTGCATGAGAGGAAACCCAAGATCATATCTTTCATCACTGAGAACTTGCTCTTGAATTTTATCTTGGCCTACCAGCAGGATCGCATTGTGGGCATGTGGAATTTGGTTGAGGTTCATGTTCAGGGTAGAGGTGATAACTCCTATATTCGTGCTTTAACCTTATCCACCTGGTGGAATTTTAACTATGACTTCAACGAGGCTTTTCCTGACACAAATGCTATCATTCATAAGATAAGTGAAGATACAAGGGAATGGGCTTTTCCGAAATTCTAATCAATGGATTCCCCTTCACTGGGATGACTAAAATTGAATTTTGATGGAGCTACCGTAGGTAATGATTCTCCTGGTGAATTTGGAGGAACTCTGTAAGACTCTGATGGGATTGGTCCTGTTAGCCTATAATGGTCATTGCTCTATTATGATCCTTTTCATGCTGAGTTTCTGACATTATATCATGGCTTAAAAATAATAAGCTACCGCCACATCCCGAGATTGATCATTGAGGGCTCCATAGACAAATCCATCTATAATGCTGTTAGGACCTGCTCAAAAGGCCGGTTCAGTAAATAATAGGTAGAGTAATTCAATTTTATAAGTTTCTAAATCTCTTCTTTTATGAAGAAAGTTGTCTAGTAGATAGAAAGTTGTCGATTATCCCGTTCAATTAGGAGATCTCCAAAATCCACATGCATTGACTCGAAGATATGGTTGTGAACAGGGATTTAAATACCGGGTATACCGGTATATCGGCCGATATGCAAATATCGGCCGATATGCATATCGGCCGATATACCGGCCGGTAAATTTCTCTCTCTTCCGATTTTTTTTTTTTTTGTACTAAATATCGCCGATATTTGATGGGTCCCACTACCGATATATTTTTTTTTTAAAAAAAACCATACTTTCCAGCCCGATAAATACAATATCGGGCGATATTGGGCCGATATTCGGACCGATATATCGCCCGTATCGGCCGATATTGTATTTTTTTTTTAAAAAAAAAAGGAAAACAAATCTAATATACCGATATTTTGGAATATCGGCCGATATTAGGGCCGATATTGGGGACCGTTTATCGCCCATATCGGCCGATATTCCAACAGTACGGCCGACTTATCGTATCGGCCGATATTTCAAGGTTTCAAAAAACCGGTATATATCGGCCGATACGATAAGTATCGGCCGATATTTAAACCTTAGGTTGTGAAGTCCAAAAGAGTACCTTTGTAGGTGGAATGACCCAAGTCTTTTATAAGTTTCTAAATATCTCCTTTTAGAACCAATGTGGGTCTCGCTTGCTGTCTCAACATATGGAACCATTTAGACTTGTTCCAAGACATTTTCATGGTGTTAGGAAAGTTGCTTAGTGTTCGGATCAAACACCGTGATTCGGCGCTGGTGCATGATCTTTCTATTTGGAAAGATCCTGCTTTGCAATTTGCAAATATGGGAAGGATTGATTCCAGAGGAAATTAAATTGTTAGTAGCCACTGAAAGTTTTCCAACTTCCGGCATGCTTCATTTCTATGAGGACCGTTACCCCATTCCTGTTGTCCAGACCTCTCAATCTGGTGATCAAGACATGGCAAAGAATTTATCACACATGATCGTTGATGCCTATTAGCCTCCCTCCCCATCTATGGATGTTATATCTTATGATGATCTTTCCCTTGATCCAACAAAACCTGTGGAAAATTCAGTTTTTTTTTCACAGGAAGAAGATGACTTCCTCCTCACTTAGATGATGAGTCTGTGTGATTCGCCACCTTTTTTACTCGGCCACTCCTCCTCGGCAGCCCTCTTGTCATCAAAGATGTGGTGGCAACTCGTACTCCTACAGCTATAATTAATATGGCTGAAAGATTGGGTCGGATTTTAATAAATCTAATTCAATTTGTATAAAAAATTATTGAGTCGGACTCCGAATTGAGTTGATGGTCCGAATTGCTCAACCCGACCTAAATCGAGTTGCTGGCTTGACCTAACTCAAGTTGTTGGTCCAACAATCCGACCTGTTTTTAGCTCAAATTTGAGAAAAAAACAGCGTGTTTTATATTTTCTAAAACTCAGGTTGGATCGAGTCGAGTTGATTTTAAATTTATCAGCCCAGCCCAATCCAAATTCTATACGGGTTTTTTTCCAAATCTGACTTAACTCTAAATTTACAAATACATAACCCCGCCTATTAATTTTTTGAGTTGGGTCACCAGGGTCGAGTTAAAATCTAGCCCAAGTTTCACTCCAAATAATGAAGGAGATGTTTAGAGTGAAAACAAACCACGAAGGAAAGGGAAAAATGTATCCTCAAGATACTACTAATTCCATACGTCTCCATATGTTTTGTGTTGTAAATATTTAGTAATTTAGGTCTAAAAACTACTATAAGAACTACTCCTGTGTATAAAATATAAAAATTACTAAACAACCTATAATTAATAAAGTACTAAAATGAAGTCATTATTATAGATAACTGTGAAATCTTAAATAAAATTATCAAAATAAATATAATCATAAGTTATACAGCATATGTAAGTAATCACCACTAAAAATTATTAACACTCACTAACGTAAGTTTCAAGTACTAATGAATAATAACTAATTTTTTATCTGAAGACCTAACTTATTTAGTGAAGTAATCACTTGCACACATGTATGTCTAGTACTACCCACACCTTGGCATAGGGTTCACTGAATGGGATGGCTATGAGTTCATTGAGATTTTTTTTTTTTTTTTTCAATATGTGGCCTTATCAATCATCTTGATTGAATCAAACAAACCACATTTTTTAAGATTTCAAATTTGATTAAATTTAAATTATTTTTTAATATTCAAACTTTGTGTGTTTAAAAAGAATAACTTAGCTAATCTAGTTAAGGTAACTTTTTTATACCTCATATTTAAACAAAGACTTTTTCAACGAATTCATTACCACCTTAATTGAAGGGCTCTATACTTAGATGTATACCGTTGAACCTCCGTTATTTATTTAATGAAGTAAATAATTACTGCTTAACTCATTTGACCTGGCAAAATCAAATGCGCATTGTCCACTAGTGATTTAGCTTAGTTAGATCAGTATTCAAATTTGACCTTATCCAGTGATCTCGTTGTTTTTCATACATAAATTTAAAAATATATATAATCAAGTTGAGTAGTTAGTCAAACATGAACTTAACCTAATCAATCCAAAATTCAATCTCTTAATCATCCCTTCACTATTGTATGATCGAATTAGGTTCACTGAACGAGTAAGAAAATAATCAACTCAATTTGGCATCTACATTGCACAATGGTCATTAAATTGTAACTTTACGGAGCGCACATATAAAAAGTACTCCAAATTAAGAACAACTAAATAAAATTATTCTCTAACCTGAAGTCTCAATTCAGCATCTTTTATTGTCATTCCTTACATTTTATGGCTTTAATGGGAAGTAAGAAGTGAAAAGTTATTCTTGTGATCTTATGTTTAATTTTTTATTAAGTGTATGTTTATGTTGCTTTTTCTTTTCATATTCATTATTAATTTCAGAATGCTTTTTATATCAATATAAATGTTCACATCTCCTCCCTCAATTTACAATATATACTAAATAATAGAAAATCTTCTATCTAATAAAAATTCTAATAGAAAATAAAAATATATGCATATTAAATCTTATTCCAAACAAAGATAAAGTTGTAAATAATTTTCTGTGGAGACTAAATGAGTACAAGATGAAAGCTCAGAATTTCCATGAGATATCTCATGAATGAGTCAACTTTTCTTCTGTCTCCCATCATATCAAACTCACCTTCCATGATTTTCATTGTTGATAATCACTTTCTAAATCTTCCATTATTATTATTATTATTACTATTTCTCTTGGCATTGTCAATCTTTGCTTTATCCATGATTTGATACACAGAACTCATAGAAAAGTTTTTTAATGTAAATTATTTCACAAAAAAAATTGATGTGAACTCTTAAATATAATCTCTAAATGAATGAAAAGTTATTAAATTTTATTTTTTAAATTTATATAATAAATCAATTTACAACAAATAATTCTTTCAAAACCCACCCATTTGTCTGCTTTTCTTTCCCAAATCAGTGAAGTCAAATCGTTTTCATTGCTTTACTTCTTCCTTTCTATTTTATATATATTCACTAATTATTTTCTTTTTTATAGAAGAAGGAACCAAAAACAACAGACGAATGTCTCTCGCACACCCTCGCACGTATGAAAAGAAAGAAAGAGAGAATCCATCATCTCTCTCTCTCTCAATAAACAAAGCGCACTCCTCGTGAGCTCTCTCCGAGTCTCTGCCCTTCCAGCACCCAGATACGCGTTGATAGAGAGAGTGAAGAAAAACCCAAGTGCCCAATCAACGTTTCTCTGTCAGCAGAAGAAGAAGAAGGAGAAGTAGAGAGAGAGAGAGATAGGGATTTGAATGGCGTCAGGAGGGGGAGGAGGAGGAGGGAGAATGCCGACATGGAAGGAGAGAGAGAACAACAAGAGGAGAGAGAGGAGAAGGAGGGCAATAGCAGCGAAGATCTACACCGGTTTGAGGGCTCAGGGCAATTACAAGCTACCAAAACACTGCGACAACAACGAGGTTCTCAAAGCCCTCTGCGCTGAAGCCGGTTGGGTTGTAGAAGAGGACGGCACCACATATAGAAAGGTTTTCTCCTTTCCTACTCCCCCCCCCCCTAACCTCCTGCTGCTTCTTCCTACTTATTTCCTGCTTTTTTATTTCCATTATTATAAGTTATTATCATTGTTGTTATTATTATTTGATTTCTTTAGTCAAATACATGAAATGAATTTTTTTTTTTAAAAGACATAATCAACTGAGATAGCAGAAAACATGATCATTGAAAGTTGAATGAAAGTTCGAAATGAAAAGCTCTACTTTGATAATTGGGACAAATAGCTCAATCATAAGGCTTTTTCCCCCTTTTCTCATATGATCAGATTTTATTGAGTATCATCATCATTCTCTAAGCTATTTATCCCATCTAAGTCATTTTATTGATCAGATTTGATTGATATTCTTACATATTGGTTCCTTCTATGATTCCACGTGTTTTGTATTCCATAGATGGGTTCATATTTTTGCCGATACAAATTGGTTTGTTTAGATCTCCCTCTTAGTCATGGAAATTAGGGCTATTTTCTTCTTCTTTTTTGTGAGTTTGGTTTTTTTCTCTCCTACTGATTGTATTGTGATATTCTATTCCTGGTTATGGAAATAAAAGGTTCCTCTATGATCATGCATTTCTTGTTTCTTTTTCTTTTTTTTTTGTCTTTCCCTTTTGTTGCCTCTCCTTCTCCCTGTTTGATTAGAAATGAAAGAAATGTAGGCCTTTTCTGCCTTTATGGTGTTTTGGAAATTTTGTTTCCTCCAATCGTTCAAACACAGCTACTTAACCCTTTAACTGGATTTTGGTGTTTTTGCTTTTGATTTTTTTTTTAACATTTCTTGTGTTTTTATTAGTTCATATTTTGTTTGGGTTTTCTGTTTTTGCGAGATCTTTCTTCTTTCTATCTCTTAAATGATCCTTCTGATATGTTTAAAGCTCTCTCTCTCTCTTCCAAGAGTAGATTTATTCCTTTCCTTGCGCACAGTTTTTTTTTTCCTGCCATATTTCCCCCTTTTGCCTTGCTCCGAGTGTTCTCTGCACTCTCCACAGACACAAATGAGAACTCCCACATTTAATCTTAGGCTCCTAATTGCATTTCCTTTAATGGGTCATGAAAAATCCGGTCCCAATTGTCCTGATCTAGATTCTCAAACAAGAAATGGTTATTAATCTCTTAGAAAAGAGAGTCTTTCCTTGTCTGAGGTCTGGACAACAATGGGTACTGATGCCCTATTCATGTCAGTCATTTATCATCCTAACACCCAAGTCCCGATTTCATTACTTTTAACAGATAATTCATTTTTCTTCTTACAGGGACTCAGACCACCCCCATCTGAAGTTGCAGGCACATCAGCAAACATAACCCCATGCTCATCCCACCAACCAAGTCCTCAATCTTCAGCCTTCCCCAGTCCAGTCCCATCATACCATGCCAGCCCCTCGTCGTCTTCCTTTCCCAGCCCATCCCGTTTTGATGCCAATGCTTCTTCATACCTCCTCCCCTTCCTTCATAACCTTGCAGCTATCCCCTCATCCCTCCCCCCTCTTCGAATCTCCAACAGTGCCCCTGTAACGCCCCCTCTATCCTCCCCAACGTCCAGAAGTCCCAAACTAAAAGCCCATTGGGAATTGCTCTCCAATGGCTCCATTACCAACTTCCACCACCCTCTCTTTGCCACATCTGCACCCTCTAGCCCCACCCGCCGCTGCAACCTCACCCCTTCCATCATACCTGAATGCGATGAGTCCGATGCTTCCACCACTGACTCAGGAAGATGGGTCAGCTTCCAGATGGTTGCTCCTGCTGGGGCCACTCCATCATCGCCTACCTTTAATCTTGTCAAGCCTGTAATGCAACAAAATTCTCCATCTGGGGCAGCATTGCCAGGGGGAATCAATTTGAGACCAACATCAGAGAGGATTCAGGGTTCAGAATTTGAATTTGAGAGTGGTAATGTGAAGCCCTGGGAGGGGGAAAGGATCCATGACGATCTCAGTGTGGAAGATTTGGAGCTGACACTAGGCAGCGGGAAGAACCGGTGTTAGCTTAGATCATCTAGAATTATGCTATGAGAAGAGAAAGGAGAAATGACAAGAGAAGAAGCGCTACAATGGACTACTTCTCCAAGGTCCTTGCTCAAATGAGGGTAGACACCATTACAGATAAACATTTCTCAGCCTCCTGTTCATTGTCATTTCCCTGGTTTTACTAGTTTCCTTCTGTGCCCTATTGTTTTTACCTGTGGGAATTGCTATTGATGTTTGTAAATGATCCTCATGAAGGGTGTGGTAAGTGTTCCTTTTTTCCCCTCTTTTTGTTTTTTTTTTTGAATTTTTTCTTAATTCCCTTAGGCAATTTTTTTCCTGTCATTTAACTGTTACATCGAACCATCATTGGGTATGGATCTTGGGATGTTTTCATCAGCTTCAAGTGTAGAAATCAATATTATTGTTAGTTTGGATTTCATGGTTTCTCTCTTTGTGCAGATTTCATGGTTTCTCTCTTTGTGCAGACAAGATTGAAAATGCTTGTGGGTTTTTGTGTTTGCAAATGCATCGGTTCATGTTATCCTTGATGGAAACAGCTCACATGGAGAGAGAAACTTTTTGTATTTGTTTATAGTTTCAATGTCCTGCTCCTTTGAACAACTGAGATCTTTGGCTGTTGAGAATGATGCAGTCTATTTGGATCAGAAAAAACATATTATATTCTAGGCAATTTTGTTGCCTATCAATATCAAGGCAAAAATAAACCAGGTTCAAGGTGGCTGAAAGTGGGGGGTTTGAGACTTTGAGTGATTTAGGAATCACTATTGAAATAAAAAAAAAATTGGAGAATTTTGACCAGACAATTTGTCTGCAATAGTTTTTCACCAAATTTGTGAATATAGATAACATAAATGGTCACTCCACCCTAATTCTCTAGAGAGTTATTTGGTGTGCGGATAGAGAGGTTTGCACGTGCCTGTAAAAAAAGTACTTTTGGGTAAGAGTACTCTACTGGATCTCCATTACTGCAAAAAAATCAATTTTGTACATTGAAAAATTCGAGGGTATTTTACGCTTCAAAAATTTTGAACTCATTTTGCATAGTTTAAATGACCAAAATACCTCCAAAGTATATGTGGGTGAGATAATCTAATTGATTGCATCAGGAATTTAGAGATGCCAACCCAAAACGAGTTTGATTGAAACCTTTCCTCATTGCCCCTTTTCATTTGGTTTTTATTTTTTATGAGGATGTGGTTTAACTTTACAGCCATTAGTATCACTTGGTGTCTTCAAGCGCAAGACAATTAGGCACTTTGTGGAATATGTGGCCGTGGTAAGAAAGTCAGAGGCCAGAAAAAGTTTATAAGAGATGGAGAAGGCTGTTTGAAATCAGAGATGCTGATGGATTGACTATGTTGGCATTGCTCTAATTTGAGATTTTTAAAGCTAGATTTAATATCAAAACTGTCTTCTAAATGGATCTTCGATGTCATCTAGTTAGGTGTGATATATAGAGGATCATATTAGTAGAAGGTATATGAAGTTTCAATCTTATCTCATCTTCCTATCCCTCAAATTCAAACCTTTAAAAACCAAAAACCAAAGGCTTATAAACTAAAGTTTTGAAGAATAAAGATAAAATGGCTAAGATCATCATTGGATAATGAAAATTTTCAATTTTCATACTTTATATTCATATAGTTACTTATTCAGGTAACCATACTTTGCAGGGTCCATGATTCATTTAGTAGAAAGTCAAAGAGAATTTCATTAAAAGGTCCCGCTGGCCTAAATTTGCTAGAATGTGTGGGTCTAATTTGACTCTCGTGGACGGCACCGTTGCTTTCGTATGATTGGAACTGGCGGTCACCTTCTATGTGATGTCCCCATTGGCATCGACCATACGGCCCAATCCAAAATTTCAATGAAATTTTTACCCAATTATCTCTTGGGCAATAATAATTCTTGAATGACCAAATGGGACTACTAAAAATATTGATATATATATAACACAGTGAGGAATGATCTTATGTTGTCGTCTTAGTGGTGCTTTTTGGAAACATGGCGACTGATGCGATTGATGATTCAGTTGTATTATCGTGGGTGGTATCAACCATATTCAATTTTATTTTATTTTAAAAAGAAAAATCGTTACAGTATTTTTTGAGTTGAATCTTGCATAAAGTATAAATTTATTTTTAAGCAATTTTTTCAAGTGTAAAAAGTATTTGTCAATTTTAAACTTTTTCCTTTTAAAAATTGACCATTTTTTAGTTTTTTCATAAATGTTTTTTTTTTAATGTTTTGTTCTAAGATAATTTCAATTTTGGGGTTTTCTGTGAAAATAATTTAATAAAATAATATTTAGTGTCTATGGAATTAAATGGAGATGTCTTAATGTGATTGATACAGTTTGCTAAGCTGTTAAAAAATTAATGAAAGCTCGATTTTCTAAGATAATTTTCATTTTTAGAGTTTCTTGTGAAAAAAATTAATAAAATGATATACAAATGCTTCTGGAATGAAAAGAAGAGCCATTAATGTAGTTGTTTTTTATTTTCTAATATTCCAACATTGCCATGAAGAGTTTTTTACGAAAAAAATTATGATTTATAATAAAAGATACATATCATTATGGAATACAAGAGAAAATGAATTTCATATTAGGTGTTTCCTAATATGTCTTATCTATTTTTTAAAATTTCAAGACATACTTTATTCTATTAAAATTTTGACTCTCAATGGTCTAATACTACAAAAACATGACCCATTTTTAATAAAAATATGCTCACACTGGATTATCTATTTTTTATATTTTTTTGTTTTTTAAATTAAAAAATAGAAGAGAAACATATTAATTATATGACTTTATTCGCGGATACATATTGGTGAGCATTATTTTAATTCCGTATCCCTAGTGTGCAAGTGATCATCCCATTCCTTTATTCTTTGCCAAGTGATCATCCCTTGATTTCAACTATTTAGGGTTGGAAATCGCATCGTTGATAATTAGGGATTTAAAAATTCAAAAATTCAAAAATCTCTTATCTAGGCTGAGTTTAATACATTAATTTTTAAAATTTCAAATTGCTCTGAGTTAGCGACAAAATGCAGAAAAAGTAAAGTATGACTGGTTCGCATATTTAGATCTCTCTCTATATCACATCTTCAATAGATTTGCCCAAGGATGTGAACCTACATTAGGGAAAGGAAATTGACACAGTCTCGTGTTAGAGCAGGGTGTTCTTCACCTTAAGACTAATTCGAGTTTAAATCTATTTTTATCTTATTAAATGAATAAAGTCGATTCAAGTCTATTTCAAATTTACATTAAATTGAATTTATCCATTTACTTAGCTAGATTTTTCCATCGAGTTATATACTAAGAATGTTCCTTAAATGGATATAAACTTCGTATATGATTTTCTAGTTGTTTGACAACTATACTACTTTTCTATTACGATTATTTTCTATTGTTTCATACAAACATTTTCTATGAACAATGATTTTCGAATTCCTAAATAGAGGGGTTCAAAAATAATTTTTATGACTAGTGGATCCAACTCAAACACTAGCTGGCTTAATTCATGACCCATGACCTATAACACATTCCATAATCCAATCGACTCGATCTACATTATCCAATCCAAGGCCCAACCAAGCTAACTCGTCTTATGGTTAACTTCACCAAACCCATGAACCAATCTACAACTTAAATACCCAGTTAATGGTCCAATCTAACTAAACATAGTATCTATAGTATATTACTCAACTCATGACCAAATCTAACATATATCCCATGCTTATTGCACCATCAATGAACCAACCTAATTCGATCAAGCTAATGAATTTCTAAATTAAATTGAAACAGGCCACACTAAGATCTAAACTAATTGTACTCATTATATAATATTATTATTTTAAAAGTAAAATATACGTTGAATCAATTAAATAATGTATGTAATTATTGTCGTTGTTATTATTTTGATTATTATCAGCATCACCAACATCATCTAAAATTAGATACAATCGTGTTATAACCTGCAGCTCTTCCACCTAAAAATAGAAAAAGTTCATTTATAAATAATTATGAAAACATTTTATTACACTAAATTAAAGAAATTAATATCAATGGAAAATAAACTCTATAGATTTCATTTTCTATAAAAATAGAAATCTATCAAAGAAATCAATTTTCATAAAAAATAGATGTGCATAAAAATGCCATTAGGGCTGTCTCTTAGTTGTGCTATCATATGTTCTCAGGTCCGAATCTGAAAAGGGGGCTGATTGCCAATCGAAGCATGTCTTGTTTCCGCCCACAAGACTAGGACTTGAAAGCCCAACAAGTTTAGTGATAAAGGATTTCATGCAAATAACAAAAATATCGAATTTTCATGACCGTATGAAGTGTGTGAATTAACCAGGACAGCAGCACCAAACTCTTCACCCCTTTATTAAACAGCATATGACCACTTAAGGGGGCAGAAGTGCCCTTCATGTCAAATGTATATCAATAGACCATCTGCTAAAAAAAAAAATTGTAGATGACACCAAGGCCTGGAGTTTGATGTTTATAGAAAGCAAGATTTTAACAACAGCACTCTAGTAATCAGAGGAGGAAATTAACGAGTCATCTCAAACCAGTACGATATGCAGAGACATAACTGGAGCTTAAAATTGGGTGCTTGAAATAATACCTACGCAGTTATAGCTTCAGTGACCCTTCTTAGCCACGCCATTTCATGCTCATCTAAGTATGGTGCCAAGACCTCCCTACAAGTTGAATGGTATGAATTCACCCATTGTATCTCCTCAGGTGTTAACAAGGTAAGGTCCATCAGCTTTTTCTGGTAGGGTGCCTGCATGGATGAACAACTCATCAGCATAAACGCATGTTATGAAGGCTTAAAGCAAACCCGTCAAAGGAAACCTTCAACACAGAAAAATCAATAGAGTTCTTTAAACTAGGAAATATAAATTCAGTTTCATAGCGTAAAGGAGTCATTCTCATGTTTGCAGGGTGGCTCATCAGACTGAAGAAACATCTCCCACCTTCAGTGCCATGTTCCATCAGTTAAATGGTAGACTTTTTATCAAATAAAGAAGGATAAACTCTCAAATCAACAGAGGAAGACCATCAAAGCAGACTTGCAGAAATGACAGTATTGAAGGATAAAGTATACTTTAGAAATGGCATGGGATCACTTGATATGTACTTTTTATTTTTCAATCTTATCATTAACTCCATGGACCTATTTAAATGCCACTGATGCAAGCAAGGTTTAAGTGTCAAGCCTACATTTGCATATGTACGATCAGCTCATTTCAAAATGGTTATTCACATTCCTAAACATGAAGAGAAGAGAAAAAAAGTTTTCATGTAAATATATTTAATACAGTGAATTTTACTTTCCAACTTTTTCTTATTTAGTGTTGTATGTGGAGACTCAAAACCTACTTCCCTTCTGTCTGCCTTCCCAATCTTCATTGGTTTACATTTTTTTTTTTTTTTTTGAAGTCCAAGGTATCCAGGCCTTTTTGAGCACCTGACTAAGTCTTTAGGACATGTGCAAATCTCCCTATCCACACACACCGGGTAAAATTAGGGGGAATGACCCTTATATGTTGAGAGTGAGACTTGAACCCAAAACCTCCCACAGCTTATTGGGGTTTTTAACCATCAAGTCAACCCTCACGGGTTCATTGGTTTACATTCTTTTGCTGGTCCTGAATTCTAGAAACACAGAAGGGCTGGGGGTTCTTAACCGTCATGGTTATTGGGGTTCTTAACCGTCTAGGTGTTGCTTTTCTACTTCCTGTGAAAATTTCCATTACATAATTCATAAAACACAGAACTCTTAACCTATCTCTGTTGTTCAGTTAGTAAGACCAAGCATCACACACCAAGGACTGGGGTTTTGAGGATTGGTAAACCCACCCAAGCCCAAAAATGAAAAACCTTTGTCACCTATCTTTTGGAAAAATTGGAAATGAAGCCATTGAATTGTGACCATATAAGCTATTCTGAATTTCTTATATCAATTGAAAAGATGTAAAATTTAGAGAGAAGACAGAGAATCTTTTGTTCAGTTAGTAAGACCAAGCATCACAAACCAAGGGCTGGGGTTTTGAGGATTGGTAAACCCAGCCAAGCCCAAAAATGCAAAACCTTTTTCACCTATCTTTTGGAAAAATTGGAAATGAAGCCATTGAATTGTGACCATATAAGCTATTCTGAATTTCTTATATCAATTGAAAAGATGTAAAATTTAGAGAGAAGACAAAGAATCTTTACAGACTTTTATCAACCTAGAGGCCTATCTATCTAAGGAAACTAATATGGATAACTTTGAAAAAAAATTGCATCCCAATGAATTTGTTGAGATTACTCAAGATAAATATGATGGTGCAACCACTTCTGTTAGAATTGTTTGTGATGAGCCAGTGGAGTTCTCCAATGGAGTAGGACTCCAACAAGGATTTACATTCAGCTTGTACCTATTTACGCTAATCATGGATGATTTAATATCAAGAATCCAAGATGAAGTGTCATTGTATATGTTTTTTATAAATGATATAGTATTAATTAGTAAGACGAAACAATAACTCAATACAGGGTTAGAATCATAGAGGAGAACGCTAAAGTCGAATGGTTATGAAAATTAGTACAACTAAAAGAGAATACATGGAGTGTAACTTTAGTGGTTTAGATGATAGTGAGAACAACCAATAAAAATTAGAAATGACTTAGTTGGATATCATGGTTTAGATATTTAAGATCTATGGTAGAATTTAAGGGAGGTTTTGACTTAGATAAAACTAATAGGATAGGAGTGGGGTGGGTAAAATGTAGACAAGTCAGTGGAGTTTGTGTGATAAAAGAGTCCCCCTTTGCCTAAAAGGAAAATTTTATGAAACAGTTATTAGATCTACAATGGTCTATGGAGCAGAGTGTTGGGTAATGAAGAAAAGACAAACATATAAAGTTAGGACTGCAAAGATATGTATGCTACACTAATTAGTGGATTGACCCTAAAGGATAGAGTTAAAAATGAATTCATTATGAATACTCCCTCCTTCCTAAAATACTTTTCCCATTTCGGAATTTTTTATTTCTTAAGGGTTGTTTTTATAAAAAATTTTTTTTTTTAATGTTGGTATATTATTATTTGGGCAAATCAAAGTTTATAAAAGAAGATCGTCTTCTCATCAAGTTATAATGCAATTAGGAGCAGAAAATAAACGAATCGAACAAGTAATTTTGGACAATTCCGAAATGCATATCGGACAAGTAGTTTGGGACATAGGGAGTTTAATTTAAGAATAGCCTCAATAGATGACAAATTTAGAGAAACTTGTATGAGGTGGTTTACTAGAAGACCATGACATAAATCCAATGCATAGAGCTGAGAGGCTACAGATCGGGGGGGCACTAGAAAGAGATGTTGACCACTGAAAACTTGGAGGGAAGAGATAAAGGATATGTCGGAATGTATTGTGACTGATAGTATAGTTTATGATAGGGTCAATTGGAGAAGAAAAACTCATAAAGACAAACCTAAATAGATGGGATTTTGGTTTATGATGATGATGAAGATTAATTGAAAAGAGGTGAAAATTGTAAAAGAATTTTTTTCCTTGGAAGATGCAAGAATTTGTTGATATTTCCAGCTGAATCCTTTTGTTCCTGAATGCTCCATGTGAATAAATAGCTATTTGTCTGCATAGAAATGTTTATTTCAAGTGACAAAAGCAACCTATTTTTCAATAGGGAGTTCTAAGAACTAAGAAATTGACGCAAGGATTTAACTGTTTCAAAATATAAAAGCATATAATGATATTGCTAAAAATTGTAATGGTGTTTACTGGATTTAGTGATGGAATTTACAACACCTGCATCAAGAACCTCAAAAGCCACCCTTAAGTAAATGTAGTTTATCCAGTCTATAGATCATAGTATGTACACATGCTCATGAATGAAAGAGGGGATCAATAGCTGTTATACTATGTACACAACAGAAATGCACTATAATTTATGTAAAACTTACCCATGTTATATGCTCAAAGGATAAATACCCTTTGTCTCCAAAATTAAATTTTGTGTCAGCCTCCTTGACTATAAGCACATTCTCCAATCTGATACCAAAGTTCCCATCTTCATAATAACCAGGTTCTGAAAAGTTATCCAAAGGTAGAATGATCAACACAGACAAAGTTGATATTTTATAAGGCTTCACATGGAAATAGCATATCAGAGTATAAATAGCATTACTGGAACTTTCAAACAGTAGGAAAGAGCTTTGTTTTAGTACAATATTGTATTGAAGATCATTATTATACAACCCAAAAGCAGCACGAGGCAAATCTTAGCCTCCATATGCAAGAAGCAACTTAAATGCAAGGGAGCAGACAAGTTGTAGAAATGTTATACCATAGATCAAATGAGTTGTAAATAAAGTGAATCCCTTATGCTATCTTCCTAATGTAACTATAGTTAGGAGGACCAAACTTCTCCAACATTCTTCTCGTATCATATTTTTAGGTCTCTATCAAATGAATATATTGTCCATTAATTTATTAAATAATTGAACTTTTTAAAAAAGGTAATTACATAATTGACCGATTTTTATCTAGTGTGATGGGTCCTTGCAAAGTCACTTCAATTAAGGATGGGACTTACACAAAATCATCTCAATCCAGTTATAGAAGCCCATTTTTAAGCTTTCCATATTTCATGAATTCAAATTATTTTTTCTTCTCTAGATTTTGTCATCCTATGAGGATCCCAACCTTGCTCCATACGATGGATCCTTACTACTCATGTTTTTTGGGCTCCCTAAATGATAATTACTTTAAATTATTTTTAAATCCTAACAATTTGCATCCTACATGATGGTTTCACTCTATTTGATTGCTTATTGAAAAATCTTAACATAAATATGGAAACCCCTCAATCCCATAAAAGTCACACAATCTAATCTTAGAGCCATTTTTTAAGCTCTCACAATTTTGATGATTTTAAATTATTTTTTGAATATCTAATATTCTTAGACACTTATTCCTTTTCTTTCAGCAGTTAAAATATAGCCAATATTTACACTTTGGATGGGAGACACTTTCGTCCAACATTACGTTATTACGTTATAGATATACACATATAAACTATAATCTAAATATATGTGAAATTTAACAAAGCCATGTTTTGGTATCATTTTTTTATTCTTTATACTTTTATGTGTATAAATTATAGTGTCTGATTTAATTTTAATATATCATTCAATTCAATGAAATAGGTGTGATCTCTCTTGATGTTACTATCTTAGAGCCATATTAGTTTGGCTTGATTTACCTATTTGATTGCCTGGTAAATTCAATGTTGCATGAATAAAGATTGTGTTTAGCCTGATGTGACATTTGTTTCTCACCTTCTATGAAAAATGTAGATTGTATTATAGTTGTAAGGTTTACAATATTCTAAATAATTTATGCAAAAGACACTCTGGGGACCATATCATTTAGCCCCATGCTTGACTATTTTATATTTCTAAAAGAATTTTAAAAACTCTCAAGTCCATTCACCTATTTTCATTTTATTCAAATTAAACTGATTTTCTTCATTCATTATTTTAACTCGCACAAAAATCACTTTCTTAAATGTAGAAACAGGATTTTAGTACACTGAAAAATGCAATAGTTTGAATATTTTTATTGGTACATTTATAATTATTTGGTATTATTTTTTTATATTATATTATATAGTTATCATTTCTACTTTTATTTTTAAATTAATTGGTTTTCAGTTTTTAAATTGAAGCAAGGCTCTCTCTCTCTCTCTCTCTCTCTCTCTCTCTCTCTCAATTTCATGGAAGTCCCTCTGAATGTGGCAATATTCAAGGGTTTTCAAAGAGGCGGTTGCCTTTTTATTAAAAAAAACCTATTAAAATTAAGATAATATAAATAGTTTTCTACAATATGTGGTAATGTATTTATTGTTTACCATTTTTAACTTTATTTACCCTACAGTAGCCATGGAATATGTCTACACTAGAAACATAAAAGAAAACTGCATTAATCTTTTGCCATGATATACAGAAACTTGCCTTCTACCATGTGAAGAAAACATTAACTTCCTCAGCCACAAAGCAATGGTAGAAAACTTTGAAAGTATAGTACTAACCATCTGTAACTGTCATTGAAGGTTGCAATCCTACATTTCGTGCATGAGGTCTGAAACTGATTAAATGCGGCCCTGCTCATGTAAATCCATGTAAGATAAAACGGAAAACATCAATGGGAAAGAATGAGAATTATGACAGCATAGAACATGAAAAACAACCAGGCTAAAAGATCCAGAAGTTGACAAGTTAAATATCTACAGACCTTCATGAACATTCAGGTAAGAGCCAATCCCATGACCAGTACCATGTCGATAGTCAAGACCGTCCTTCCACAAAGGAATTCGAGCAAGAATGTCAAGAGCATGTCCTGTAACAAGTAGATACTGTGAATTTCATTAGATACCACCATTTGTTAACACAGTTGAACACCTTTTACCCAGAGATCTTAGATATGAAGATAGTAAAGCATATATAGGGCTAACAAAGAAAAAGTGAATGCCACAGATTCACCAATACCAGTTGTTCCGTTAGGAAATCTGGCACTATCCAATGCAATGTGGCCTTTGAGGACCTAGAAATGACAGTAAACAAGCAAGGATTAGCACTCCAGATTGAAGACTTGTTACCAAAATATCCAAAAAAACATAACATGTTGCATGAGAAATGATTAATAATAAGACAATTATTTTATGGAAAGTGAAATTTATTTCCAAAAGGTAGAATGCGCCTCTCCAGAAAAATAGATTCCATTGCATATTATTCACAAGTAGCAAAACTTTTACTTTCCAAGAAGTGGTGTGGTGTGAATCCCACAAATACAAAAACAGTCAATATTTGAATTAGCATCAGTAAATGCATAATTATCAACGCAAAGGGTCTCATCCATAACATCATTCAGTATAAATAAATTTGATTCATGAGATGACATCAACATTGAATTCAGGCATCAAGACCAAAGAAACAAACAACAACAAGTCCTAAGCTATTGATTGTAAGAGAGACCACGTACAGCAGTATAGCATGCTTTCTCATGTGCAGAAGGCTTGCCAAAATGCACAGTTCGTGTAATATCCGTGGTTCCATCTTGATACTTCAAAACCACAAAAACTTTAGTGTCAGTAAAAGGAATAGAAAAGTACAAATTGAATTGCAAACACAGCCAGCAAAATAAAGAATAAGGCTTGAAATGACCAACTAGAATAAGAACTATTTAAGAACGTAAGCAGACCTGTGCCCCAGAGTCAAACAAGTAGATGCTATCTGCATCAAGTTCTGAACATGTTTTTGAATCTGGTGCATAATGGATAATTGCTGCATTTGGACCAACTGATGAAATAGTCGGAAAACTCAATCCTTTAAAATGCTGTAGAACCAAACCAACAAGCAAATAAAAATATAGAAACAATGTCAACATGAGAAAAAAAGGGTGACTTTCTTCATTAGAACATCATGGTTGAGAAACAATATGAGAAAGAAAGAAAAAACATAAGCATTTTCTTTTTATTTTTGAACAGGGAGAAATTAAATCAAAGTTTCTCTTCTTGCTTCCAGCAAAAGATATGTTACCTGAAAAGGTCTCACATTAAATGTCTCCATTTAAGCACACATTAGTTAGAATTGTTCTGCTTTCCTCACGCAATTGGCAAGCATGTTCTTAACCAATGCTTTCATTTGCAAGGTTATATCCTATTTTAAATTTTTATTATCTTATCATTCAGATTGCAACTAACGTTTAAGTATCTATGTGTATATTACAAAATACTGTAATATAAACACACAAATTAGAACTTTTCATAGCCCATGTAGCTTTTGCATGTTATTTTTAAATATGTGGGTTGCCCATTTAAGTCACCAAGTCTCATGTAATTATGCTGGACCAGAAGTGACTCAAGCCCACACTACTCACAAGATACTCTCTTGGGGGTTGAGAGGGTCATGAGAATAATATGAAGCTTTTAAAGTTGCCAATATGGAGCGGTACTTGACTTTTACTCAAGTATTCAAGATTTCTTTATTTTGACAAATTTGTGCACATTATTTTCCCCATTCAAACTGATTCGGTAAAGAGTAAATGTGTTTCAACGGAGATGTTTCTATGTAGCAAACGCCGTGCCTCAATAGTTCTTGTATTGTGCTATCTATTTTTTGGTGGGAGATTGTATGCATTTCCAGTACTAGAGTGGAGATCTTTTTTCAGTATATGTTTTGTTGTACTACTTTTTAGCAATAGATTCCTCTTCCATTACAAAGAAGATTAAAAGAAAAATGACAGGCATGATTGTCTCTTTGACACGATAAAAGGCATTAAGTCATACAACAATGGTCTAAAACACCGTTATTTGAATATCTGATACTGGGAATTGAAACTTTAAACTAAAATTTTTTCCAAAGGTAAAAAAGAAAACTGAAATTATCAAGAAGTTAACACAGAAGGGGTTGGCCTGACGGTCAAGAAGCTCCCCTCATGAAGGGAGGTCTTGAGTTCGATTCATGCTCAAACCCCTCAGGCCATTCCCCATGGGGTTCCTCATCGCTTGAACCCGGTATGAGTGTGTAGGGAGGTGTGCACATGCCCCAAAGGATTAGTCAGGTAAAGTGCTCTGTGGGTGAATGCCTGGACACCTTCAGCCATCAAAAAAAAAAATTATCAAGAAGTCAACAGTGTAGTTTTATGTTTTTAACCATCACATAGTCCCCATTTCAAAAAGAAAAAAACTATCACATAGTCCATTTTCAGAAATCATGAGGATGTAGTTCAGATTTTATGTTTAGACATCAAGTGTTATGAACAAGGAGATACCTCCTGCTTTGCACGGAAACCTTCCAACTTATCACTTGCAGATACCTCTGTTAGTTTCATGGTTTCCCTGCCAAAATGTATAAAAACTGTGAATATATAGAATAAATATATGTGTGTGTATGTTTGTGTAGGTGCTCAAGTTGTTATTTGAGCATCAGTGCCATGTGGGGCCCACAGTAGAGCCAATGGACTCCATCCCCCCTCACACCCATCTACCCTGTGAATAGCACACATCACCAATTTGACGCCAATCCAACTTCCACAACTTAATGATCTAACCCAATGAATTTTCATTGTTGGATAAAGTTGAATTTTTGGCCCTTAAAAACATTTTTTGAAACATAAAACATGGTTTCACCTGATTGAGATTAGTTTTTAAAGGTACCATATGAATTCCAAGAAATTTCAAACCACCAACCATGAGGGCCCAAGGTAAGCCCCAACTAGGAGTGCTCAAATTAAAAATTGAACACCAGTGCCTAGGTGATCTGTGCCCTATATAGAGTTTCTAGGGAAAGTATTCACACCAACCAACATAGTAAAACCTTGAAAATGAAGAAAAACAACAAAGAAAATATAATAAATGTACCTTTCTACATCTTTCAAAAAAAAAAAAATGTACCTTTCTACTTGTATTTTATATGAACAAATTTTGTTGCATGGACTACACTAGAAATTTCAATTAAATGTTTTCATGGCAGAAATTAGGCTTTGAATTCCCAAATATAAATTTTCTGATGAAATCACCAAAATTCTCAAATCAAGGTCACTTTCATGGGAGATTGTGAGGATCTTGTAGCATGCCTTGAGCTTTCATAAACAGAGAAGTCCACAAAATTTCCACGCTTGAACAAAAATGTATATCTTGCCATGGAGAGTAAACTATAATAGATGGTTACTTTTGAAACCACATTCAGCAACTAATCTGGCTAATATTACAAGATTAATGGCATTTCCTAATGCAGCAAAAAATAATACGAAACTTAGACGAAAAGCCAAAATTCTGCAATTATAGAAACATATATATTTCAAAACATGTCAGGAAGTATATGCGAAGACAGCTTACGAGCGCTTTCTCTTATTTGTTCCTTCTGTCTCTATAAAGTAACCTGAAGCCCCATATATCTCTTGCATCTGCAAAGTTGATTAGTTCAATCTCCACCATGACCAAAAGAAATAAAAAAGAAAGAAAATCAAAACAACAAATTCACAAGATCATATGATAAACAGTAACAAAAAGAACCTGTGATTCAATTTCAGTACATCGAATGAAATGGTTAAAAGGGGAAAAAAGATGCCTTGAAAAAGGCAAACACTACTGACTGGACTTTGTAGCATGTGCAAGACCTAAGCTAATTGTTTGATGGAATCTATATTACAAGTGCAAGAAACTGAAAGAAGAAGAATTTGGACAATCCAAATTAGTCAAGGAAAAGTAACTGAAGGGTCAAGGAAAAGCTCAATTATCTTTGGCTCTGTTGACAGCTCGTTCCAAAAAAGAGAGAGAAAAACTCCAGGGTAACTGCTGGGTTTGTACAATCAGAGTTAGCATTGGACTATGATCCATCTAAAGCGAGAGGCACAGGATTCTCGGATCATTGTAGATGTGCTACATATCAAGACAGCATCATTAACTCCTTTTTTTTGGGTGAGATTAAGACAGCATTACAATACATTAAGCAAATAAAACCTGTATGGACTGTATGTCGCGGAAATGACCAGAAACCTAATCAACTTAGTATTGCTCACAGAAACAGTGAAGCTGAAATGCATAAGCATACATATGTACCCCATGCACAGAATAACAAGCAACCAATATTCACTGAACTGATATTCTGAATGGCAAGAAATCATGGAAATGAATAATGAAGGTTCGCAGAGAGATGGCACTGATAGAGCTTTTATCACAATCCTGACAAGCAGGTTTTGGAACATTTGGGCATCAGAAGATACCTGATTATCAAGCCAGACAAGGTATTGCACAACTGCTGCACCATCTCGAATGTGTGCCTTTCTTAAGCCCTCCAACTCAACAGCGTTCTGGTAGAATAGACAGTCTATGAGCAACAGTATGAAAAAGGAATATGCTAATATTAACAATACTCATATGAAAGCAAAAATATAAATACAGAAACTACAGATTGACAAAGCTCACTTCTTTGAACACTACTTGAAAGTTCGCATCACATAATTATTCTCATCTATTTTTTCTAAGAAGGTAATAGAATTACTTTTTTTAAGATAACATAATTACTGCTATTGTAAAAGATTACCACTTATTCTTTATTTACTTATCTTTTGAAATCTTATTGCAACTTAGTGCACTCATAGGTGAGTATTATATGCTTAAGAAAATGAATACCAGAGAACATTTGCAAGTTGCAAAATTAGAACCCTTAATCAACATTCACACCATATATTCACCTTGATAGCTTTTGCAAGGGCGAGAGGTGACTGCAGCAGAAGAACCTGATCAGAAGGTAACTTTGAATACAGAGCAAAGCAGCATGTAACAGGGTCAACCCAAATGAGATTATTCTTCTTTTCTTCATCCACAGGATTATTAGCTGTCAAATATCAAAGGAATCTCATTAGAGCTCAGTCACCTGCTTTCAAGAAAATTCATTTGAGTAGGGGAAAACATTAACTGACCAGATGCAAGCACGGCCACATCCGAGTCCACTACATCATAATCTCGAACCTCAATTCCATTCTCAGCCAAATGATGGTGAACCTGTAGGAGTAACATTCATTCAGGGTAGAAAAGTCTTATTCAACCTAATATTGCCACCATCCTTGCACTAGCTACATATACATCATAAAAAGATGCAGACATATACATTAGCACAAAAACACATGAATAGACACGTACATCAAATCCACACATACATGCAGATCAACACAAACAAGTACTTAGCCTGCTTCACACAAGTGCCAAAAGGTAAATAATGAGAAACAAACAAGTCAAGATGTCATCCACAATGATGTCCATAGAAATGCACAAAGAGACAGTAAGACATTTTTTCTGTCCCTTTTTTTTAGTATATATCTCACACACGCATGCTATTGAAGAACAAAATTCTTTAAAAAATGCAGACTGAGCAAGCAACATAGGCATAGCCATGCACAAAATTCTTTCAGTAAGGCAGATGCTTCAATATAAAAACAGCATATGTTGACAGACACAAGAAGCATATACATAGATACTGAAGAACAACTGAACAAATCATCTCATTGAGTAAGATGTAGCAAACCCAACCCAGCCCACCTGAGAGAGAGAGAGAGAGAGAGAGAGAGTAAACAATTGAATAATCACCACAACAAAAATAACAATAAATAAACAAATATAACAACAAAGAATCAAGGGTTGTGGATGTGTTCTAGAAACTGACCTCAGCAGAAAGTTTTCTTTTGTCAACATAAAAGAAGGCAGTATCAGATGTAACAATAGCAAATGCATGAACAACTGGAGAATAAGATACATCATTCCCTCGAACGTTGTACAACCAAGCCACCTGCATCAATAGAAAAAAGCACCACGTGGTTCTAAATGTCTACAAAGCACCAACACACCATAAAAACCCTAAGAAACAATATAAACAATATGATAAACAACAAAACCAGGTGCAAAGGGAATTTTATATAGGGCAACATTCATCATCATAGAGGTGCATACATAAATTTGTATACTTGGTGTAAATTGTAACTTCTTCCTTTTCTTTTTATAAATTATGATCATAATAACAACAATCAAAGCCTTTATCTCATCTTACATATAAAAAAGGACAACCCAAAAAGTTGGCTTACAAACTCAAGATTACGCATGGACAGAATAGTAAGGTATGGATGAGAAGGAGATACCTCGTCAAGTGCTGCAACAACGATAGCATAAGCATTCTCCTGAGAAATTTTTACTCTCAGATCCTTTAATTTTTCTGCAACAGAACAACCAGCAAATTCCAATGGTTGAACAATGACAGGGTTAATTTCTGATGATGGTCTGTCCTTCCAGACTTTATCTACCAAGTTTGTGGATAATTGGATTAGTTTCTGCTTCTTCTTTGCGAAAGCATTCTCCCATCTTTGAGCAGTTTCTACAGATATGCACCAAGGATCAATCCCAATGGTGGCATCATTTGGCAGATTCTGTTGACAAGGTAATCACATGCCACATTAAACTACTTTAGCCTCTCATTTTATTACCAAGCCCAACAAGCAGGAAACAGAGACAAGAGCTGGCAATGACCAACATTATGAAGTTTCAAGTTTATTAATGAACATCAGTAGACACAGAGGTCATACATCCGATGATTAGTTTCATGTTTAAAACATGGTCACAAAAACTCTAATCCAACATATCATTTTAATGTTGCTCTGCCAATGCAAAAAAACTTGCATCACAATATTCGACAACAAAAATCCATAGAGTATAAGCTATAGAGTCCATTAGTTGCAGCAAGAATGTTAAAAGTTATGTAAGCCTCAGTAAACATGCAAGTTCAGAAATGAAATGGTTATTACATCAGCTATCCAAGTCTCCACAGCAGGGTCTTCTCCAATTCGCATAAGCTTCCATCGGGCACTTAGCTGTTGAGTCGCCTGCAAGAAATATCTCCCGTCTGTCCAGAGCCGTGCCTCATCCATTGTTATGAGTGCCAAACCTGAAGAAGAAAAATGATTTGAAGTGTTCTTTTAATCAGATGAGATAATAAATATTTTTGAATAACCTTAGCACAAGACCACATTCATCAGAAGTGCTCTTAGCATGGAGATAATGTAAATATAACTGTATAGAGGAAATATCATAATGAGTATAAAATACATAAAGAGAAAGGGATGTGTGCTAATATAAACAGGCAATAGCTTTGCATTAGACTATAATTACCAGAATCTTTCCAAGAGTTCAATACCTGTTTCAGTGGGAAAAGGTTTTGTACAATAAAGAAAACATGTTACCAACAAAATAGAGTAACTTGTATAATAGTTAATTATCTAAGAGCCAGACCTAAGCTTTAATAAATTACAGAAACTTCAAAAGAAATGTGAAGTTTGTATAAAATCAGAAATAACTGCAAAAGAATTGCAGCTTATTTTCCTTCATAATAGAATACAAACACATTTATATGTACAAGGCTTATTAAATTATGTAATTGTGTATTATCTTTTCGGTATCCAAAAAACACGACTTGGTGAAGCATTTTTCTTTTCGGTTAAATACCCATTTTTAAGTTGCATTGGTAAGTTTTAAAAGGAGGAGGGGAGGGGGGAAGGAGAGAGAGAGACAGAGAGAACCCTAATAGGTAATAACAGAGCAACCTCAAGCCATAGATGAGACACTGTTCTACCGAAATGGAGAAGTCAAAATGTGAATTGCTAGACACAAGTTCCAAGTTCCAAAAAATGGACATTCAAAAAGGAAATGGAGCTTTACTTCAAAGTTCAAATTGATGGTCCAGCTTTATCCATGATGGGTCCTCAATTCTCTTCAGAAGGATAACGAAACACCATGGATATAGAGGTTGTAGACAACAATTCCCATGTTGATACCTCCCTTTCGCTGGGAGGTCTGTTGAACAACCAATCAATTATAGAGAGAGATCAAAACTTGGTTCATGGAGTTCAGGCACATCCAAACTGCCTAACTTTGAAGGAAAGGACACATCGATCTTTGACAAAAAATTCCAATAGAAGAGAGGGCTTGACCAGATAAAGTATCATATGGGAGCTGTATTTCCAGTAAAATAGAGGGAAATAGAGTTTCATTTCCAAGAAATGCATAAAGCAGTTCATTGGGTGCCTTCTGCTCTGGAAATGGTACTGCAAAAAAACCCTCCAATAGATCACCGGAAAGAGCACAACCACCTTATCGACACCCTTTACATAACAAGAAATCCAGCTAAAAAATTATGGAGCACTGGCTCACAAAGAAAGGCTACAAGATTACCAAGCCTCCACCAATATCCTTTGTATCACCAATGCACCAAAAAAGCTGAAAGAAAATGGACAATGTTACCTTACTAGTTAAAAATACATTGTATGAATAGGCAGCAAACTTATTCACTAATGCTTTGACACAAGATAAACTATTTGGAATCAAGCAATTTTTAATCCATTCTGAAAATGGTCCAGTGAAAGCAATTAATCTCTAGTTGCTACCAACCTAAATGGCAAAAAATGGAGTAGGCCCGGAATCTATATTGTACAAACTCTTCAAAATGTGTGACACACCTGTGCCAAACTCTTCACAAATTCTTCATGGAATCTTCTAATACTTTCCAATTTTAAGGATAACACAAATATTACCACACTCCTTTAAAAACTAACAAAAATATATTTGTCACTTGATTGTTTAGAGTAAAACTAGAATATTATTTTCTATCAGTGTTATTTGAACAACTCATTGTCATTTAAAATAAAGTTAATTTTGAACTTAAAAAAAATATAGTGACAAGTCCCCAATCCAATTTTTTTGGTTTGCCAAGTACAACACCTTGTACACCTACCCATGCAACTCAGTCGAGAACTATCAAATAAAACCCAGAGGGGCACGCAGCCCTAGTAACCAGTTAGAGCATTATAACAAAAGGACTTCAAAGTGAATACTCATCAAGATTGCAATACCCAAATTATAAATCCTCTCCCTCCCTAGAAGTAAAATCTTCTAAGACATTAATCAATCCCACCAATTATACAAGCTTTCATCAAGGAGTTTTCTTCTTAACAGGGGAACAAGCCACTTTCTATGCTAACCTAAGAAATTTTCATGTCAACTAGCCCCCGTCTGGCATGCACAAATGGTCCTTATGACCGCCATCCTCCCTACATCACTGTAATTTACATTTAGAGCTACAGATGGGTGCATCAATTTGGTGTTTCAAATAACAAAGCACATGCACAAGATAAAATAATTTCAGGAAAGACCTATTGACAACAAAATTAGAAAATATGAATTGGATTAGTGCTAACTGGTTGTGTTTCACCAACCAACTTTGTGAAGTTGAATGGACAATTATATTATCCAATCAATGCACTTCTGGGGTTGTTTTGCGGGAAGCCTACTTGTTTGTACCACACGTTTGGAGACATGAATTCTTGAAATCCCTCAAGAACATGACTCAACATATCTGCTGACATGCTGCACACAGTTGGTACACATCAATTAGTTGCCTAAAAAAAACCTGTGTCAGATGTTAGTGGCATGCTCAAGGCTTACATGACATTTGAGGACAAATCCATGGTCATAAATGACCTGAAATTCAAAGAACGTACAATATCAGACATCATCCTTTTTTCTGTTCATTTTGGATACTCTTCTTCATCACCCTTGAAAAAAATTTACACCAATTACCAATACACATTGCTGATTGTATCAGCATTCCAATCTGGCTAGTACACTCTCCAGTACTTGTATTTGAAACCTTATGAAGGCTGAAGTGGCCTCTGGCCAAGACAATTGAGTAAGGATTTTTTTTTTTTTTCCGGAAAGATATTAGGAAGCTATAGTCTGTGGGAAGAGATATTACATGGCAAGCAAAGAATATAAGAAAAATGAAGGGTTACTGAATTTAATTTAATTTTTTTGAAATTTAGAAGGGTTACTGACTTACAGGGACTTCCACATATAGTTCACTTCCACACAACTTACAAGGGTTAAAAGGATAGATCCCATTTGGTATACAATTACAGAAGACAAGACTCCCTATAATCCAAAATTATATATATTATTTTTGTTACTTCCATACAACTTAGACAACAGATAAAAGATAAATTCCATTTGGCACAAAACTACAGAAGTGCCAATCCATATTATCCAAAATAATATTATTATTTTAGTTCCTGGAATCCAATTTGTATGAAGGAGGTCAAATTGTTGGAGTTGACAATTTTCTTTTCCAAAAAAAAAAAAAGTAAAAGTAAAAAACCACATTTAAAGACAAACTCCAGTAAAACCATACCAGCACTTCCGGTGAAACCAGAGACAAACTCCCGTCTTTTGTCCCGTGCAGACACATATTCACTCTGCAAAACGAACACGCATTTCCATCAAAGGATCCAATAGGTTGCGGTTGCCAGGCATTGGAATTCAACCAATGTGTTTCACACTCCGAACAAAATAACGTACTAACTCAATTAATGCGGCCCATTTTGTTTGCAACGAAAGGAAACTACTATCTTAACAATAACCATCTCGTTTCTCAGAAACTAGTTAAAATGGTTATTTTCCAGAAAACTAGTTTCTTTGTCATGTATGGAAACGGCGTACGATGAAATGGAAGTAGGAAAAGTCAGAGAACCAATAAAAAGTTGGGGTATTTTTTTGCAGATCAGATGAATCAGATAGCGTTTGGTCAAATGGTATCGGATAAATCTGATCCCCAAAAAGGAAAACCACATACCCAAGGCTCTGTTCCGATGCAAGGAAACGAAAAACTTTCTTGGAAAATAACCACTTCAATTTTAAGTTAAAATAATACAAAGTGGAAATGGAATTGACCAATTTTTTTATGAAAAAGGTTACATCTTTCCAGAAAGCTCTTCATTTCCGTGCATCCAAAAGGAAGAAAGAAAAAACCTGATGATAGTCTTCTGAAGGAACGACGAGAGCATCGAGCGGAGGAGAGTTTGAAGCCATTAGAGGCCTCAAAGCGTCTAAAGGGTCTGTCATCTTTCTTTCTTTCTGCTATCAACTGCTGCTGCCCAAGAATTTCTTCAACACTAGAGCTACAGCTAGAGTCTCGCAACTATAAATAGATGACCGGATTGCGGTTTGACTTGCGAAATGGTACGATACGACGACAGTCAATGGGCCGGATCGGGTCGGGCCGATACTGGCCCGTAAGATACCTTTGTCTCGTCGCGGCTGAATAGTGATAAAAAATTCGGCTGATAGTGTCCGTATCGGTCGAATTAATTTGAATTTTTTAAGATCGTTCTCTCTCAGCCGATACGTATGTTTTCAGCAAGAGAGAAAAAAGTTTGGCTGATACCGCCAATATCTCGGCTGATTTTTATTTTTTATTTATATATATATATATATATATATATATATATATATATATATATATATATATACCGGCATGGGCCCAGTCAATATCTCTACCGATTTTTTTTAAATGAATTTTTTAAAAAAAATTGAGATTTAAAAAAAAATGAGGAGAGAGAAAAAATTCGGCCCCCTGGGCTGGATTAGTGTAAAAATGGGAATTGTTGATGGGCCGTTTGTAAAGCGTTCTTTTTCTCTTAGGGATAGAAAATTCAGCCTAGTCGAATTTTTTCTCTCTCCTCATTTTTTTTTTTAAATCTCCATGATTTTTTAAAAAAAAATCATTTAAAAAAAATAAAAAAAGGCTGTTTAAAAAAAATTAAAAAATATAAATATCGGCCGAGATATCGACTGGGCCCACGCCGATATATATATATATATATATATATATATATATATATATATATATCCAAATTAATTTAGCCGATGTGTACAGTATCGATCGAATTTTTTACCCCTGTTTTCTCTACATGAGCTTCATCTTCAAATAAATTTGTGTCATTTAGGTTATAATTTTGTGATTCAAAAAATATAAAAATCATATAGAAATAATGACTAAAAATATAAAAAGTGATTCTAAGATTGGAAAAGATAGAGAAAGGATATTTTAATATTGGATTTGGTGATTTACAAGAATCAGTCAACATCTAAAAATAAAGAAATTTTATAAGAAAAGGGTAGAAAAACAAAAAATAGTTTAATGAGACGGTTTTAATGTGGCACAATTTCTTTGCTCAATATCTTTTACAAGACTTCTTTTTATGCAACTTTTATATATATATATAGGGAAATCTACTAATCTCATGGATAAAGAAAACCACCTACAAACCTCGTGTCTTATGTAATTTTAGAAGAAGTCTGAATGAAGACCTCTATTCTATCCTATCAGGTGAGACCAATTGGCCTACCTATCTAGATTATTTCTTAAAAAAAAGGAGATGAAAAATAGGTTATTCCATTACTAAGATTTGTTAAGATTACAGACTAAGCACTTTGAATTGGATTATTATTTCATCCGCAAACGTATTACTGTTGGATCTCGTCACATTCAATTCGTCTCTTCTCAAAATCAACTTGTTGATATTTTCACCAAGGGCCTATCGAAATACTATATCTCAGTGCTTACTTTCAAACTCATTGCTTTAAGATCATCGAGTTTGTAGAGAGTATTAGCAGAAAGCATCGACTTTCTTAGTGTACATCACACTGCATTTGTATTTAGTAATGTCCCTTGATTCAGGGATTATAATTGATTTGTCTTTATCCTTTATAAGAGACTTGTAACTCAATATAAATCATGATAATGAGAAAGTCAAATAGCCACTTCATATTTTCTATAGATACGTTGTTGTTGAGTATTTCTTGAATTGTGTGAATTAATATTCTTCTTAACTTTGTTTTTAACAAACAGGTTGTCATTGATATTAAAATTTTCAATTAATCAATATATGATTGAACTTTAAGTATAATTTGTTTATCAATTAATTATTATAATGCAAAATAAATCAATGAATGACTTTATACTATGTGTATTATACACACAAACTAATTTAATTTTTTAGAAGTTATTGTGTCTATACTAATGATCTTTAATGCTTGAAATCAATGAAGTTATTGAGATGACATTGTCTTGATTAAGATGGTTTATCTTAATGGATTTGTAAATTCTAAGACTGGCCAAGTGGATAGAATTTAAAAATTCTTCTTCCATCTCAATATAAAACTGACATCACTCTTAATTAGGATAATCTACCATCTAATCATCACGTAGAACGGGACTTTTGTGATAAGAGCTTCGGATTCAAGTAACCTTACCTTATAATAATTAATATTTTTTTATTAAAGAAGATCATAGATGGATTACCCATTGATGGAGCCCTTAATTGCCGAAAAAATACAAAATACATCCTTTATTTTATTTTTTTAATCTGCTGATGTAGAACACTGTCAGCCAAAATAAGCCTAAGTTCACCACATTAAGCCAATATGAGAACAAAAAAAAAAAAATTGAGTAGCAGTAAAGCAATAATTCAAGAAACTTCTATTTGGAAAGTTTAAAATTCACACTTGACTCAAAATCCCCTCAAAATTTTATGGAGTCGAGTGGCACAATCAAAATTTTGAACTTGACTAAAAAAAAATTAGGAAAATTTATTGACTCACTCGACTCAAATCATCCTATAGATTTGAGTTAACTCAAACAAAGTCACTTGAGATTTTTTGAGTTTTTAAATTATATTTAGTCTCCAGTGCAGTCTAAGCATACGAGACAATCCGTCCGTACCCTATGTGCACTTATGAGATGCCATTGATGCCATTGTTGTACGAAACCACTCACAAGCTTCATATATCATATATAAGCTCGGGAGAAATCGAATCCAACACCTCCCATCTGAACCTTAGAGGTTAGATGTGATATAAAAAGAATTTTTCTGAGTCAAGCATCAACAATTAAAGAAAGAAGCTTATGGCTTCCGCCGATAAGAATCCAGTGACATGTTTTCTTGCCACTTAAAAAATTCCGGTTCAAATGCAGCCCAAGCGTCCGATGAGACAGCCTATGTACGGTGATGAGATACCACTAACATATGTTTTGTTAACAACTGAGGAATGAGGAATCTGTATCCGTTGCCATCTGCAAGTGGTATATGAGAATCCACAGTGTACACTCGAGTAGTTGTCTTTCGTCTTGAGAAGAAGTCGGAGGTTTGAGTTCCCATCACCTAATCTTAGTGTGTTGTAGGAGTAATGAGTTCATCTGTCTAGGTTTTATACTGGATCCTGCAGTTTTTTACACATAAATTAAAAAAAAAAAAATAGAATATGAGAATTTTTCTCAACTTCTTATTTTCTAAGGTAGGCCATGATTGGAGACAGCCTATGTACGGTGATGGGATGCCACTAAAATATGTTTTTGTTAATGTCTGAGGAATGAGGAATCTATGTCACTTGCAATTTGCAAGTGTTGAGAACTTTTTGTGAATTTTTTATTTTTTAAAGTAGGAAACCTTTGGGAGAAATCATCCATTGTTAATCAATTCGTTAAAATTAGTGTAAATTTTCAATCAAAATATTTTAAAAAAATATAAAATTGTTAAGTTATGTATATTAGATTTTTCTAAAATTTTAATATGAAAGTTTCTAATGGAAAGTTCATACCAATTTATTATAAAGGGGTTCAAAATAAATAATTCTCCCTTCTTTTAAGATGTAGAGTCTTCCACAATACCACAATAATTACATAGAGACTTTTTACAAAATCTCTCGTAATATAAGTTCTTCCTTCTTACTCTAGGTATTATCTTTATCTCTATCATAATTATCACGATAAAGTGAGAAGGGTAATTTTTTTGTCATTGAATATAATAAAAAATTGGTACATACACATATATAAGGAAAATGATGAGTCACACTTGGTACCTTTCTCTTTTTAGGTTTTTTTTTTTAAAATATGATATGAAATTTTTTTTTTTAAGTCAGAAACATGATGATTTCAATTGTTAAAATCAAGGCTGCATTTTTTATGATATTCCCTCCCTCGAAGGGTTTTCAAAAGTTGAAGGAGAGGGGTAAGAAGTTGATTTTTTACCCCTCTACTGTAATTACCAAATAGAGGTAATGAGGAGTTATCCTCCATTACCTCCGGTACCCTCTATCCAAATGCAGCCCAAGTGGCTAAAAATTGTTTTTAGTGGCTTAGAGCTGAAATTGGGTAACACTTGAATAAAAATCAAAGTTAATAGACATATATTTATATTTGGTCCACAAATAATATATGAAGTCCCACTTGTCAGCCCAGTAAATAGTCGATTTTTATTCATTGGCCCATTGTCCATATTAAAGTTTATTGCCCCATTAACCATCCATGTATTGCTTCGTGGTGAAAACATGTATGATTTTCTGGTTTTTTATGGGCCATGGCTCCATGCATTGCTTGCTGGCCCATTAAAAGTCCACATGTCTTTGTTGACCACTTAATAGTTTTCTGGTCCATGAACAGTCCATGGATTACTAGAAAGGACTATCAGTAGTTTTTTTGTAAATACAGAAACACCTTTTACAAGCCAAAAAATAGTTTTATAAGACCTTTAGGCTTATTGACAAATTTTCACAAGCCCAGAAATAATTCCTGCAAACCCAAAACAGTCAGTAATGATATTTTAGGCCTACTACAATTATTTTCAGGCCCACAGAAAACGCTTAGTTGTTGGCAAGCCCATTGACAGAACCATCATCATTATATTACAGTTTTGTAAAGTATCATGACCCACAAATGATTTATATCAGGCCCAGGAGCCATTATATTTTCAGGCCCATGATCAATTTTTACAAACCCAAAAATAATGTTGGCAGGTCCATAAACAATTCTGATGACCCAAAAACGGTCCATGTATTATTTTGAAAATTTATACAATCATTTTTAGGTCCAAAACATAAGTCATATTTTCGGCAAACGTAGTAACACTGTTTTCAAATGTCTATGGGCCCAAATTGAAATAACATTTGCAAGGTCCAAATTTAACTCTTAAAATTTTGAAAAATGAAATTCTCTATGGGAGGACCCAATGTCATCTCACATTGGAGGTGAAATTAATCCCACGAGCATGTGTAAACCTCTCAATCTACACATACTAGATAAGTCGATGAACAGTAACTCCATGGAGAGTGGCACAGAGGACTTTGAGCATGAATTAAACTCAAAACCTCCCTTTTATGAGTGGAGTTTCTAGACGGTCAGACTAACCCCCTATGTGAGAAAAAAAATCATGCTTTTGAACAAGAAAAAGTCTTTAAAGCTGAAAGGAAAAGACTTTAGATGCAAGGGCTTAAAGTTTTGTACCAATATTGCATTTCAGATTGGAAGAAAGCAAATTTGAGATATATTATTTTTTATATATTATTATTTTTTCAAATAGAATTTCTTTATTGATAAAAAAAATTGACAAAAATTGCTTATCCATCTAAATCTTCAAAATTACTTTATGTTGAAAAAGTTTCTAGCTCACCAGGATAAATGAGGGTGAAGAAATAGACTTACTAATTTCTAACAAAAACTGTCAAATCATGCTCATAAATGAATGAATTCAGCTTGTATCTCCATACTCTGTTAAACGGGTTAGATTAGGGTTTTCCACTATTAAAGTTGGATCTTTGGTGTAACCTCTTAAATACAAATTTAAGGTTCGATACTTCGACTACAAAACAGAGCACTCCCTATTGAGGCCTAGCCGAAGTTTTGAGTCCAAGACCAGTTATGAACTGGGCTGGACTTGGATCAGGATTGTAGTAGGAACGAGATGGTGTTGGGCTTAGACATGATCTATCATGTTCATGGCCCAATTAACAAAGCCTTTTGGTTCAAGATTTTGTAAAGAATTGTTAATCAGAAATGATAATCACATACTCAAAGCTGACCACATAAAAGAGTTGTAAAGGAAAAGGAAGGCATAATACACATAGATGCACATATATTTACACAATTAAATCACACACGAGTCATATGCCAATGCCATACAAGTCTAGCCAGTCCATGGCAGTAATGTAAGTCCCAGTTTCAATTTCAGGTATATACAGCAAATTCTGTGTATCTACCACAGCAAGTTCTCCGACGAAAGGATGATGAGCCTCCATTGAGAAAGAAGAGCTTGGGCTACAGCTCCGTTCGCCGTCGGAAACTGCATCTGAATGATCAGAGTGCC
The DNA here is from genome assembly GCA_022113865.1 of Chimonanthus praecox. Lineage (NCBI taxonomy): Eukaryota > Viridiplantae > Streptophyta > Magnoliopsida > Laurales > Calycanthaceae > Chimonanthus > Chimonanthus praecox. Next base: position 7,513,649 of record CM039090.1, on the reverse strand, counting down.
TTCTGATCTCTTTTTGGGCTTCTGAGAGTTCTCCCCTCAGCCTCAACACCTGCAAGCAAATAATCCTCCTTATTCAGTATAATATGAGAGAAAAATAGGCTAACTTTTTTTTAAGACTCAGGAGAAACCTCAGACCCACCTCAACTTACGCCTCGACCATAGCCCTCCTAAAACTCCTTGGTAGAGCGCAATCGCACCCACGCTCCAAGGTATGGGCCACTAGGACTCGAACCTATGACCTCTTCCTGCCCGAGGGGGGAGGGGAAGGCCACCAATTGAGCTACCCTAGTGGTGGGTAGAAAAATAGGCTAACTACTCCAAAATACTGAAATTAAGGCTTGGTTTGAAGGTTGACTTGCATGGTTAATGGAAAAAGGAAGAGCATTTGCTAAGCAAGAGTTGGTAATTGGTGTCAAAAGAATGGGAAAAAATAAAAGAAAGGGTAAATGACAGAAATGACTCAGCCGAGTCTATATGATTTGATTGTTCATAAACAAGTCTACCATACAAAGTTGCTGAGTCAACTCGGGACTTTAACTTTAAAGTTAAAACTTCCCAACCAAACTAGCTAGACAGATTTTCAAGTACATGAGTTGAGAAAAAATTATATTAGATAGCTTAAACATATAAATAGAAGAAAAACTAACTTCAATAGATAAAGTTTAGACTTTAGACGTTAAACACTAGAAGTTTCAATATATAGACTTACACTTAATCAGAGATAAACTCAAATTCTAATCTAACTAAATAACAATTCTAATATATTTTAACCCTATTCAAATGAGAGTCCGACTTTGGTGATGATGATGATGACCAGTCATAAAACATATACACAAACAAAGAAATATGCACACACACCTCAGCTTCAAGTTGACACTTCTCTACAACAACTGCTTCATGTATGGCCTTGAGCTTTGCATATTCCTCCTCAAGTTGCTTGCTCTTCCACCGAGCTCTCCGGTTCTGAAACCAAACCGCGACTTGCCGAGGGTCGAGTCCCAACTCCATGGCCAACTGGTCTTTCCTCGCAGATTCCAACTTGTGTTCAGTCCCGAAATTCATCTCCAAGAAATTCACCTGCTCAGCACTTAGCCTCCTCTTCTTCCATCCCACTCCTTCTACTTCCACTCTCGTTTTCTTCCTCCTTTTACGAGCTCTCTTTTCACCTATTTCAGAAAAAGAAAAGACAATTAAAAAGCTGAAGCAACTACAAATTATGCCATATCATAAAAGGCTTCAATGTGGGAGTTAAACAATGGTAAAATTAGAATCCATAGGGGGTTGGCTTCATTAGTCAGGAAGTTCCCTCATGAAGAGAAATCTTAAGTTTGATTCACGTTCAAACTCTTTTGAACCACTCTCTATGAAATAACTTTTCGTCGTTTGAACTCAGTATATATGTGTAAAGAGGTGTGCACATGCAAAAAAAATTAGTAAGATAAAAATCCTTTACGAGTAAGACGTTTGAACACCTTTGATCATAAAAAAAATGATGGTAAAATTAGAATAGACTGACCTTGTGGGGTTTGGGTGTACAAGCCAGAGTAATATTGAGAGAGTAGCAGCATTTGATCTTCTTCTCCTTGATTCATTCTCAGCTTTCTTAAAGTCTCTTGAGTTCTAAGTTTACTCAAATGACTTCTTACGAAGTGGGCATCCCAGACTAGACTTTCATTTATAATGAGTGGGGTTATTAAAATGCCCCTGCTTCCTTGAAAAATTTCCCGACTACTGCCCTAGTAAATTAGAGACTGGATTAGGTGACTAAAAATAATCAACTTAGCTTTGGGTGTGTTTACTATAAACATTTCTAAACCATGGTCAAACAGGTTAAGAGAAGTAGAGTTGGGTAAAAAATAGCATATATTTAAAGACAAAGTAGATAATTTAAAAATATGAAATATTGAAAAATATGATAAGTAATAGATTGACAGATTTATAATTTTTGATTGAGTAAAAGTAGATAATTAAAATATAAAAATTGAATTAAATAAATAAAATTTTGTCATTTATAATAATAACCACGGTTATCGAGGCTTTTCTATTTTAAATTTAGGAAATAGGGGTACACCCGCAGATTTAGAAAAAGGATGGCACTACACGTGTCCTTCTTTCTCTTTCCTTGTTGTTGTAATCCACTCTACTCTCGGTCTTTACTCCCTTTCAATACGATTGTCGTGGGACAGAGGTTAAATATTGAGATAAGCTTAGTGAGACATTATATTAAAGTGACACATTAAAATAAAATGTCTTTAGATGAATTATGGGTTAAAAAAAAACTATATTAATTTGATATAATTATATATTATAGAGTATATAATTTTTTACTACTAGTTGATGATTCAAGTCATATAATCTCGAAGTTTAAATTTTAATAATTATGAACTGTTAATTTTTAAAAGATTAAAATCAAAGAAATATTTTATCAAATAGAATTAGAATTTCGTATAATAATTAATCATATAATTTTCTTTATATCAGAACCAAAATTAGGGTTTAAAATCTATTTTTAAAGGATATGTGTTGGTAGAGTTTTTGTTAAATATTTTGAAAGTCAGACGTGTTGTGGTTCAGATCCCAAGCCCAGTCTGTGTGGTGTATTGGGACACGTTGCCTCATTTGCTGCCCAATGAGGTGAGAGCTGTCCTACATCCGCCGGGCAGAGCTGTTATCTCGGCTCGGCTCTTTAGCAAAAGTCCAAGTCCCAAGTCCCAACTCCCAAGTAATAGAACAAGAGCTAGAAAGGATGCTAGCAAGCACTAGCACTGGAATATGACAAAGGTGATCTTTCCCTCCTTAAGCCCCATGAGCCGTCAGCCAGCGGCTGAGTTCCGAGGAGAGTGACAGAAATAGTTAATGTGAAAAATTTAGAAATAATTCTACTAAAATTCTCACCTTTAGGACACATTAAGATAAGATTATGGAACTTTAAATCCATAACTTCTCATTTCCTGAGACAGGAGACAATCAGTTGAAGTATACCCATGTAAGAAAATATTTATAATTACTCTTATACAAATTACAATGTTAAGGTATTTTCATAAAAAAATCTTTTTTTATTTTTTAAAAATTTATATCTTATTACTTTTCATATTTAAAAGCTAAATTCAAAAATATAATTATTTTAAATAATTAATACAATTAAATATTAACTAAAAAAAATTCAGTTGACGGATAAAAAAATTGATTTCTAATGGAAATTTTATCTAAGCTGCACATGGGACGTACACCTAAACTTTCCACGCAGCAAAGAAGGCAGCCTTCGAAGGGGACCACGGGATCTTTGCCACGTGTCTCTAAGTTACTTGCTGCCCTCCCTCCATTCACGCGAAAAGGCAACCCAGAGTCCCAGACGCCTGCTGCGTCAATTTCCTTTACGAACTAAACGCTTAAACTTTTCGGTTCGTTGCGTTGTACGGAGCTACAGAAGTTTAGTACGGTTGACAATTTGACATTCTTTCTTTACATTAGAATTACATGGGATTTTATAGTTTTATTTCAATATTTCATGTTTTAAAATGATAATTTAAAGCGAAGGTTGTAAAAACTTACATATTTTAAGTTCAGCAAATTTATAAATTTACATTTAAAATACTATTTTGGATTTCAACAACTTGTAATTACAAAATTATCAAATATAAGTTCACCAAATATAAAGTTGTTATTGTCATAATACTTAATTTTGAATATTTATTGAATTTATAGATTTTAAATTTTAGATAATTAAAATTTTTATTGGAACTTCTATTAAATAAACGCAATGAACTTAAACTTATTAAGGGTTTGAAGTATTTATCTTAGAACTCTTACTCTAATGATCCTAATCACCTAATTAAAAAACTAATTTCTTCGATACAATGATAAGACACGACAAATTATACCTCAATACAAACATAGTGGAAGATTGAAATATCAAAATTAAAAAATTCAACCTTATATTGATAAAAGAAAGTCTTTGGTGGTGATCAACTCACCATCTTTGAAGGCTAGAGGTAAAAACACTAGAAATTTGATAAAAATGGACCATGTTTTATGTTTTTATGTCTTTTTTTATTAAAACTTTATAATGTTTTTTTTTAAAGACTATGGAGAGTAGTTGAGAATGATTTGAACCCAAAACCTCCTACATTTGAAGTGGGTTCTTGATTGCCAAATTAACTCTCACAAATTTAAAACTTTATGATGTTGTAGTAAAATGAAGTAATTATCTTATATTTAGACATGTCGGTCTTTAAGTTTATAAGGAGGGATACTAACGTGCAGGGCCCGCCTTGGCTTCAGGCCAAATCGCGCCCCTCCCCCCCCAAATTTGACCAGTGGCCCTCCACCATGCACTTTTCCTAGGGTTTAGAGCTCCTGAAATTTCAGGGTCGGTCCTGCTAACATGTTTTTTCATATTATCCATAAACACAGATGTCTTTGAAACACAAACTCAATCGATGAACCGAAGAAAGGAAAGTAAAAAACAAGTGTAGAGTGTGGACTATGGACTGTAGTTGCCTGTTAAAATCCCAAGGCAAGTTTGTCAAAGACGTGTACTGTTTGCTAACTATATGTTAGTGACATTATCTCCTAGGGTTTGGAAAGCTATCTATCTAATATTATTTTATCATATATAATAACAGCAAGCAACAAGATTTGAATAGATTTTGATTTGAGAGTTTAACAGCCCCCCTTTCCAAAATCCTAAATCCTAAATCCTAATTCCAAGTTTGGAGTAACTAGAAGTCGGGTCTTTCTTGTTCTTTCTTTATATAACCCATTCTTATCCTCTGCCCTGCTTTTGTAACTTCATTGCCAGTATGGCCCCCAGAAAGTCTCATTGGCAGCAAAGCCCATTAGACTATTAAAGGGGGGCATTTCCTGTTCTTGGGTGTGGACCCTTTGGCTTTAAGTGTCCTTGCTTTTCAACACATTCAGCAACAGGGGGCATGTATTCATGAACCTCATGCCAAAGGTTAGCATGACTAGACCAAGCAATTCCATGTGTTGTGGTGGAAAAAGGATGTCTGGAGGTGATGGATGACTTCCCCTAAATGATGTTTTCCTGGAATGCTTTCTCCATTTGTCGATACTTGGAGGCTGAGTAAGTGTGAGATGGACTATTTGGGAGGAAGAGGACACGTGTAGTCCATTGGTGATGTGGGACTTTTGCTAACACTCTCTCTCAATGTCAGGGTTGGAGACACGACTCTCCCCTTTTATACAAGCTGGAGTTATAAATCCAATTCATCCCAATGATACTCCTGCTCTGATACGACGTTGAACACATGAGTAGAACCCATCTTTAAAAACTGACTTGAAAAGAGAGATTGTTAAACACTGAAGAAGTATTTTTATTTGTATTGTGATGGATGATGACAAGTGGGTCTGAGGAGAGGCAGTCAAGGTCATTATGTAGTAAAAGCTTTGTTACCACTTGTAGTTAAAAAGGAATTAATCACACTTAGAGGATAAGGATCAAATGGATCTGTGCATGTGTATGGAAAGATATTCACATTGGAAAGCAAGCTTGGTTTGCTTATGTTGCAGGCCTCTACTACTTTAATGATAAAAATGGTCTGATAGGTGGAAAGGAGGTTGAGGCAGATTCCCCTCACATGCCTAAGACTCTCTTTACACACCAAATCCTCCTCTCCCTTGACCATAATGAAGCTTTAAAAATTAAACCAAGGCTGGTGTTATCTTTACTCCGACACCTCTAGACCTTGTTTCCCATCTTCCAACTTCATTATGAATACTAGAAAGCTCTAAACAACCTCTCACCCCTTTGTAAATGTAGTTTCCAAGAAGACCCATTTGACATCTAATCAAGGTTTATCATTTGATTAAACTAAACTAAGTTGGGTTGTGAAGACTTACATAGAGACCCACAAAACAAACAGTGAGGTTAACCCCAATCTAGCAGGAAATTGCGTACTAGGCACAAACTCCTTAAACAACAGTTAACCTATTATTTACTCCGTCAATTTGCAGTGATTACCTTCATTTGTTTGATTAGTTATTGATTAAAGAATGCAGATTTTGAGTGCATGCGTATCTTGAATTGCACGCACAAATCGGCATAATTTTAGTCTATGCATCTCTTCACCTTGCTAGTCAATTTTGTCTGTGTTGCACCACGCAGTTACCCTCCTTGTTTCCCTCCTCCACTTCTTCATCATCAAGGAGAAATATTGTTCGGCAACACGATATAGTCGTCGTCGAGTTGGGTAGATGAAAACTCAGTATAAGAACCTGGATACTAAAAATCCAAATAATTTTCATGTAGTAACGAGTTAATCAATTGTTGACTGAGTTGCAATAGAATCTCTGTTTTTCTTTCTGGTAGGACCTTAGGTATACATTTCAAAAGACTAGTCTGAGAGATGAAATGATCTAAGTCTTTTATAAATTTTAAAATCTCCCTCTATACTTTCAATATGGAACTCACTCGCAACCAACCTCAATAATCCTCCCTCGAATGAGGACAACAAACTCGTCCAAGTGGGAGATCTCTTGAGTCCACATGAGGTAGGTTGAAACCTGACTCTGATATCATTTGTTAGGACTTTCAATATCAATCTCAAAAGACTAGCCTAATAAATAGAGTGATCAAAGTCTTTTATAAACCTCTAAATCTCTCTCTACACTTTCAATGCAAAACTCATTCCCAACTAGCCCCAACACTTTTAACTGAGTCAGTGGTTGACTCTTTGAATTTTTTCGAGTATAACCTGTGACGTAAAGGATTACGTAACCCTAGCTTCTAGGATCATCGTATTGTACTTATTTAATTGGAGATTATCGGCGAAGTTTAGCCTAATTCCACAAGACTGTTTAAGAAAAACAAGTTAAAAAAAAAGACACAATATTAAATATGCAAAATGCAGAGCTTTTTTCATGCCATTGGAAGAGAAACATGGGACTCAGGGACTGCTGTAATATACTAAAGAAGTGCATTGAAAAAGGAGACTTGTTAATCATATTTTAAAACTTCTGTAATGGCTAAGCAAGATTTAGCCCCACTCTGGCACTCCCTTTTTCTGCCGGGAAACACCCTTTTTCAAATTTTATGTGAAAATTACTATTTTATCCTTCCGCTAAAAATACTTCGAATTATTATTCAGTGCAATTTTTCAGATCCTTCGAATTGTTCGAAGGATTATAAAGATCCTTTGAATGATAATACAGTAAAATCTATTTAAAAATTTAAACAGTAAAATCTTTTTTTTAATTTTAAAATTATTTTTTAAGTACTGTGTATTTTCAAAATTTCTCAAATTAAATATCCGGACTAATTACGATAGTCTGATAAAAATACTTTAAGAATTCAATGTCTTTTGACACTCCCAAATATATTTTCCGCACAGTCAAAGGATACCTATATTTGTAAAACACTGTGTTTTAAGCATTTGAGAGTGTCAAAGACCTTGAATTCTTAAAGTATTTTTATCAGGCTATCGTAATTAGTCTAAATACTTAATTTGAGAAATTTTGAAAATACACAGTGCTTAAAAAATAACTTTAAAATTTAAAAAAAAAAAGATTTTACTGTTTAAATTTTTAAATAGATTTCAGTGTATCATCATTCGAAACGAAGTATTTTTATAATACTTCGAATGATTCGATGGTTCAAAGGATCTGAAAATTGTACTGAATAATCGTGGGAAGTATTTTTAGCAAAAAAGCAAAACGATAATTTTTATAAAAAAATTGAAAAAGGGGTGTCCGAGGCGCGAAGATTTATTATGAGATTAAGAAACCAGAGATTCCAAGTTAAAAGCTTTCTAATACAAATGCGACGTATTATAGTATGATACGAGGTATTAGACGTGGAAGGCTGACAAGAGGACACGCCCAATGGAGAAATGTCTTTTATCTCTCGCTTTTCCTTCCATCTTTTACAAATTGTGAGTTGTCATTCTTTTGTTCCAAAGAGAAAGCAGCGACTGTACCAGAGCTTTTAAGTTCATTTTTTAAATTTTCAATTCATTTAAACTGAGGTTTGGCTTTTGATTGCCGGAGCTGAGATGATATTGAGCAGTCATTAACTTTAGATTAAAATAACACATGACTATCATCTAATTGAATATTTTTTTTTATAATCGAAGGTGTCCAAGCGTCACACCCAACTAATCCTTCAAGACGTATGCACACCTCCCTACACACACCGGATTCTTCGATGGCAATAAACTCCATGGAAAGTGGTCCTTCGTTGGGATTCTCCAAGGTTTGAACCCAAGACCTCCCTCTAGATGCACCCAAACCAGTTGGAATTGAATATTAGTGGCGAGAAAAATTATAGGAAGTTAACTCCACCCACAACCCAAAAGGTTTGGAACGATGGCCAAGAAACTGTCTCAAGAAGCAAAAATCTTAAATTCGATTTACACTCTATTTCAAAGGGGCCACTCCCCTTAAATTTACACATGTTCTGAAGATCAGTCGAGTGCTCTAAGAGACCTTAATACTTTAGTCATAAAAAGAAAAGAAAAGAAAAAAAAATCCACGTAGCTAAAACATCCTGGGTTCTGGATAAGGGTAGGGGGTTGTTGGTGTTTAGGGGTGCGTGTTAAAAAATGAATTAAAATTTTAAAATTGTTGGGTAATGGTTGGGTTAGAAGAGAACTAGAATATGAGTTGAATAAAAAATGACTCAAAGGAATGTAGTTCGGGTTAAGGTTAAGGTTAGGTTAAACCCAACCCACCTGCCCAAGTTGCAACCATGAAATATTCACATTGTATCTCTATTTTTTTGAAAAACCTATAGACATATCTGTGCACGACATTTTTTATGGAAAATGGAAATAGAAAATGATTTCTAAATTGACAAAAAAAATTATTTCTTTATATGAACCTTTTCGAATTTCTATAACTTGATCATTTTCCAAAATGTGACCTATAACCCAACCAATGGACAAAACATGGCTTAGCATAACTCATGATTCAAGATCCAACTTGACCACGACCATGACCTAATCCATGGGGCCATGACCCAACAAACTTGACCCATGACCCATGGTCAACCTAACCTACCTCATGATCTGATCCATGACTTGACTTGACAGCTCATGGTCCATGACCTAATCCATGGGGCATGACCCAAAAACTTGAACCCATGTCCCATGGTCAGCCTAACCTACCCTATGATCTGATCCATAGCTTAGACAGCCCATGGCCCAATCTAACCAACCAACTTACCAAGTATCTATGATTAATGACCCTTGGCCCATGATGCAGCCCAACTGCTGTACCACGCCTAAACACTCCTCGGTCCATGAAGTGACATATAACCTAATCCAGCTTATGATTTTTTTGGTTAGATTTAGGGTTGGACTGCTTAACACCCCGAAACTTGACCTAATTGCACTATTTATTATATGATATTTACTCATTTTAAACACACTTCAACTACCTGACAATAAAGAAGAATTTTATTGATGAATCATTATAAAAACTCTTTATTACGCCAAACAACAAAAATTGATAACTATGAATAACAAAATCTTTAGATTTCTCTTTCATAAGAAAGATATTCAATCTTCATCATCATCTAAATCATTTATCTTTTCAATCTAGAATTGGGCTCCACATGGGGCCTTCAAGCTGACTGTTTGCTCATGTTAGGCATTTACCTTAAACGTATGCTGTATATAATCAGGCTGGAAAATGGACCAATTTTGATAAATTTAATCCAAGCCCAAGCTTAGTCCAACCCAAAATCGAAGGCTTAAATTCATCCTGATGAAATTCAATTTGGTAGAAGAAAGAAAAGTAGAAAGTAAAATGCTTTTTGAATAGGCTTTAGTATCAGTTGAACCAGTTGAAACCTGCACATTCCGTTCTCTAAAAGACTGCTGTTGTGAGAGTTGGGAGACTGGCACCCATACATTTCATTCAAGCATTCAACAATGTTCAACATCAATCAAATATTTTGTTCAACTAATTCAATATGCATGTAGGTCCTGAGTATTTCGAATTTAGAAGAGTCCCCATGAATCTTTAATTACATATCATCGGAAATTTTTTATGTACATCCAAAAGTATCACATCAATATGTACTTTTACTAATTAAAATTTAAAAAGAGCTATATAATTGACCTTCTATCATGACAAATACCAACAAAGTTGAAAAGTATTATAATCCATGATGTATGGGAGAAGCAAGAACTTAGTAATGGAACATAGGTTGGGGGACTACTGGTAGAGGTAATGGACCCCTAAAGAGGACCTTGGGGCAGTGGAGGGGGGCCATGGCCACCCCAAGACTATCGCCAGCACATGAGCATGTTCATGAAAGGCTATACAGTTGCCAACACGAAATTGAAGAACTTTAAAATATCATCTTCTCCTTAGGAAGCCATTGCCAATTCACATTTAAATAAAAATTTGCAGTTAATCATTTCCAATTTGTTTACTTTATTATAAGAAAAATAGGTCAATGCATTGCAAATTTTGAACTAACTAGGTTGGATTTTGGCAGAAGCCCATTATATTTCAAGATTTTTCCCAAATTCATGCGTTAGTTAAAAATCGTAGAAGTTTACCTTAGTCCTCTCGACATAAAATTCTTGGATTTGCCCCAATGATTATGTGATCTATTGGTTCACAGCATAGCTCACTTGGGCCTTCACTTGCAATAACGAACCATTAACGCATGGAAACAGCATTTGTATGAGAAGGAAGTTGTTTAAAAAGTAATAAAATAACAAGAAAAAAAAAAACACAATGATTCATACAGAAAAGGCTATTGCTCTTCAATAATGAACCAAGCTCAAGCATAACTTACAAAAGACCAGGAACAAAGCCAAAGAAGTTGTAATACATCTTGATTCCTACTTTCCTTCACCTGCTATGAAATAACAGTACTCCAGATAGTTCACCATGGAAAAAATACAAATCAAAAGACAATTAGTATTGAAACAAGCCCCAACGTACATCTAACTAAAGAGCTTGTCCTACAAGCACAGCAGGCATGAAGCTTCAAGATTTTTTTACAACATGATGGTGAAGCTTTTTGTATAGAAAGGTGATCCAAACCCTTGAGCAATTCGAACTTGGGAAACATTCTGAAAACTCCCTTACCTTTCCTTCAATAAGTAGTTGTTGGAACTTCTCAACTCCCACGATGTGAAGCATCCTTCAATAAGTTGTTGTTGGACCTTCTCAACTCCAACGATGTCAAGCATCCTTTCAAGGGCGAGCTTAATAAGAGAGAAGATGCTGATAGATGCTTCTGTCGCATCGAGATTGATGACAGGCAACTGAAAGCACTTCTCAGCCTCGTTTTCTCACCTTCAAAAGCTTCGAAATCAGGCTCATGACGAACAGCAGAAACCTGAAGTGCCTCAGGGAGGATACAGTTGCAGAGAGACCCTACAAAAATATGATTGGTGGCATAAAACCTTGGTGTTTGAAGGGAATATACAATGTGACGTGGGCGTAGAAGACTTTGGTTCAAGATTTGTTTGATAGATGAGAAAAGACTTCATTGACATTTTAAAACAGATATACGACTTTAACCCTATTGCTACAAATAAAGGATGGCAGACATGATAAACTCATGAAAACGGATAAGCCGGTACTGTGACATTGTAAATACTAACACTATAAAGTGTAGCTTTCATTTATTTTTTCTTTCCTTTTCTGAAAGCCAAGAAGGAAGTAATCATAAATGATTATCTGGTGATCTCAGACAAATAGTAGACCGCTGGGCCACTGTATGGACCATTCATAAGTAGGTTTCTTTCCCTTTCTCATCCAATGGTGACTGATTCTCAGCATCAGTTTTGTTCGCAACTTCAAATGCATGGCTAGATTGGATGACAAGATAGTCCATGGGTGAAAGCTTCTGCCATAGGTCACCCGTAATTGTTGGACTCACTTTAATAGGTGATGGTTGGTCACTTGGAAAAGTCTACTTAAACGTTGGGCCCACAAAAAATCATCTTGATTAAGATCAATCAAGCCATGTTTTTTAAGCTCTCAAAATTTTAATCACTCTGAATTATTTATTCGTGACATGATCACCAGCACACTGGTGTGTAGTGTATTACCCTGCACAACTAGGCATGTCGTCCACCAAATGAGGATGGTGATGGGTCCATTTAAAAGGTTTTTTCTTGAATATGTGACAAACAAAAGATTACCATGATTGAATCAATCAAGCCATGTTTCTAAAAGCTGCAAAATTGAAAGACAAAAAAATAACATAAACTGATCAAATTTCAAAGAGCTTAAAAAAATGTCGTTTGATGATTAAATTAAGGTGATTTTTGTTGGGCCACAAATTCAGGAGAAGACCTTTCTAATGAACCCATCACCAACTTATTTGGTAGGTCCATGCCTAGATGTTCATGGTAATATGCCACACACAAGTGTGCGGGTGATCATCCTTTTATTTATTTAATTCCTAAACTTAGCCTTTAAAATCACATCTTTAAGGATCCAATCAAGGCGATTTCAGCGAGCCACATATTCAAGCATAGACCTTTCTAATAGATCTATCACCATGGGAAAAAAGTGGGCCCCACTGAGGGATTTGATTGTTTTTACTTTTCTCCAGAACTACAAGACAGATTTTTTCAACTTCAAGAGCTACAGGACTGAGCTCAGGAAACTGTAAAGCCGATTGAATACTTCCTCAAAACATACTTTGAACTAGAAGTCGTCTAAGTTGCATGAGTAAAGGTATGAGTATCGGTTTCAGACATGGGTACGAGGTGTCGGATATGGCGACCCCAAAAAAATAGGACTTAGGGACAACACCATATTTAAATAAAATTAAATCTAAGTTTATTTGAAATGAAAATAAGGTTTGAAAATAATACCAAGAGGCAATAATATACTAGTTTTACTCTAAACATTTAGGTGACAAAGGTTTTAAAAGGGGAAATATGTTTCTTAGTCATCCTGAAAAAGTAATGTTAAAAAACACTAAAATAGTCCATGAAGAATTGATACGAGTGTCTACAAGTACCTACAAGTATCCGACATGGGTGCATAGTGTCTACAAGTGTCCACACGGGTACGTTACACATTTTTTAAGTGTCTGCAACATAGGAAGTCACTAACCATTTAATTCAATCACTGAGGAATGTGCCTGTATGAGCTCCCTCAGTTTTGTTTGGTAAATCAGGAATTTTACAAAGTTGCACTCACCTTTGGATACAGTTCATATCAAAATTGAATAATAATCCAAAATGAGTTTACTTACCTATTTTTGCAAGTCGATTCACCCATTTTGGAATTTTGTTTCCAGTCAACTTGTAACAGATATCCTTGCAGAAATGGTTGCAGTTCTTGACAATCAAATGATAGGTATCACCATTGTAATTGACAGAGTGGCGCTCCATGAACTCTCTGATCTGAAGTGGGTCCAAGCATGTTGTGCCCATGAATATAGACTTCCTAAACTTGAAGCCTGGGCACTGTCGAGGCTCAACCTCAAAAACCCCACTTGTTGGATAATCATGTGCCCCAAAAGCATATTCTACACCGTGGACTGTATTCATGCATATGTTCTATCAGCACATTTTACTTCATACAAAGTGTGCAATGTTAAAATTGTGGAAATATCATGAAATAAAAAGAAGAGCTCAAGCAAGTACACTAATCTATCCAATCTATCAATCGTGGCTTTTAAGTGATATCTATCAATCAAGATTACAAATGTCCGGTCGAGTGCAGAGACTGACAAGAAGTAAAATATATGCAGGGGAAACCATAGTTTCCAAGTAGGCCGCCCTAATTTGAGTTAAATTATATGGCCAGGTGGTCCAAGCCTATTTCACTGCATAACAATAATGGTAAAGAACCTTCTCCAGACCAGGCTGAAGTTCCAACAGTGTGTAACAGACTGGTCCAGCTTAGTTCACATTTTTTGAAAGATGGGTTTGCCTTGCTCTTGGATTATCAAGTTAGGGATAGAAACACCATATAACCGAAAATAGACCCACCCAGTTGCATTTCTTTTTTAAATAATGTCCTAATAAAGAAAAGTAAGGTAAATGAATATAATCACCAAACCAAACAATAAATAAATAAATGCATGGTAGAGACAATTTTTAAATTTTTATTTACCTTTTATATTGTTATCATTTTCTTGTTCCTGTCTCTTGAGTGGTAGTTTAATATTGTTATTTAGATGTCTTGTAACAAGGTGCTACATTCTGTTGCATTGTGCAGACACTGCTTTGAATTGCTACCACTGCAAGAACTCTTCTGAGAGCTTTTTTTCTTCCTCTGTTTTCTTTTTCCTTTACTCTTTTTTTTGCCAGGAATTACACAGTGCAGCTAAGGGACCAAGAACAAGAGCAACCTTCATCCTATAAAAAATTCAAAGAGAGAGGAACAAAAACAAGTAGAATCAAAGAGTTCAATTATTTTCTTCTTCTTCAATTCGCCATACTACGTACATCCACATATAAAGGTCTCAAAACAACCCTAAAACCTAACCTAATGCTCAAGAAAGAGAATCCTAACCCAACCTACTGTAAGTGTAGCCTTAATTTTAGCAATTGCATAAAAAATAAACCTTTTTTTAAACCTCTTAACTTGGCCATAAAAGAAACGAAAATACAGAATTATCAACTTGCTAAAAATAACAAAAAATTAGAAACTTATAAAAGTACCATACCTACTAATTTTAACCTAATTTTTTAAATAAGGACTACAATAGATATAATATTTTTTTGATGATCGAAGGTGTCCAGGTGTCTCGCCCGACTGGTCCTTCGTCGTATGTGCACGCCTCCCTACACACACATGTCAGATTAAAGCAGTGGGACCTTACTCTATACATAACCCACGGAAAGTACCCCCAGAGGGGCTGGCCAGGAATTGACCCCAAGACCTTGTTGCCACATGCAAGACTCTTGACCGCCAGGCCAACACCCCTGGGGATTACAATGGGCATAGTCTTCCACAACCCATCCTACATCAAGGAGGGTGTTGTTTGCACCATCAAGGCAACACGAAAACATGACAGAAGTTTCACACAGGATAATTCTTAAGTCTATCGTGTAACTGTAAATATATCAAAGCAACATGATGGGGTTTCTACAGAAACCATGAAGTTCGTAATTTACATGCCCATCAACAACACATTTCCCTTATATATGTACAGATTGAAGAACTCATAAATACACTACAAGTTGTCATCCAGGTACAAATCATAATTGACAATTGGCTCACAAAATGCTTTAGTTAGGCCTTAGGATCTACCTTGCCACGGATGAAGAATACAACCCAAGGACACCAATCAGAGCACTTGAAAAATTTCCTCAAATTTTCAGAAAAGCGAAGTTAAAATATCGCCCACAAAGAAATTTACAAAGTGCTCCTCAAAGTGTTTGTTCAAAGAAATGAGGAGTGTGTTTCATTCCATTAAGTAGGAAGTATTGAGGATCATCATTATCAATGATCCTCGGGAGTACTGATCAAATACGAGAAAGTTACTTTATTGCTCTTTTTTTTTAATGGTGATTATATTAAAAGAAGAGGAGGCACCAAAGGTGCAAAATCAGAAACAAAGGAGAGAAAAAAAAAAAAAAACCACCGCCGACCCCAGTACACCCACGAAAAGCACAAGAAGTAGAAAGCTACACAAAAAGAAGAAATTATTGCTCAGTTTAAAAACTCATGTGAGTCCGTCCATGCTTACTTGACCTGAAAGGATTTTGAGTCAAGCAGGTCAACTGAGTTGAGTAAGCCCGAGTTTTTCTAAGTTGAGTAAAAAAAACTCATCTGAGTTACTCGACTCGATCAATTTTGAGTCAAGCCCAAGTTTTGAGTTTTTAAACTCCACTTTACTGTATCAGTAGTTTTATTGTACAAGGTCACTTTACAATAGTTTTACTGTCATAATTAGTTGTTTATGGCTCCCTTCAACAAGGGATTAAGTGCAATCCCATCCTGTGATTGTAACAGGTTTTTGTTATTTTAGAGTTATATATATTAGTGATAATCTCTCAAGATAGAAGCACAACATGACACATCCCACATTGGGTGAGAATCTGCCACAGTAAAACTACCCAAATCCATCATTGGTTGACCAATTAGCCCAAGGTAGGTCAACCAATTGCTTTCAAAATTAAAATTTACAATGAAGAGGAATTCAAAATGCATTTGAGAATCATATTGTAAACTGCCAGGCACAATATTTATCCACGCCATCTTAAAAATGGGCACAACAACATATATTTGGAACCAATTTTTTTTTTTTTTGAAATGGTTCATATATTAATAGATAAAAGCACCAGAGGTGCAGAAACAAGATAAAAAGAGAAAAGAAAAGGAAAAAAACACAGTCAAGGCTAGAAGACTGGCAACAACTAAGAAAACGGGAAACTCAAGTGAGATCAACACAATCTTTCCATTCACACAAAATGTCAGACATAGAAATATTTCTGAATTTCGAAAGAGAAACATCCCACGATGCACACTTGGTAAAGCTATGTCTTGCAACCGCCGCACTGAAAATGGCCGTATCCTTGAACAATCTGTTGTTACGCTCCCACCACAGACTCCAAATAGTGGCAAAGAGAGATAACTGCCACAAGGAAGAGCATTTACGCGATACAGAGACAATATCCCAAGTAAACGATAACTCGGCCACTGTAGAGGGCATAACCCAAGGCATACCAAAACTGATCTAAGACAGAACTCCATACAGCGGAAGAGAAAGAACAGTGAATAAGAAGATGATTCGACTCTTCGGAGGCATGAAGACAAAAAGGGCAGGCACTCACCATAGTTTTCCCTCTATTACGCAAGTTATCTTGCATTAAAATTTTCCCCAAACCGGACGTCCACAGAAAACCAATAATCCTAGGAGGAGCTTTGGTGGACCAAATCTTGGGGTTCACAGAAGAGGTTGCAATAGACGGAACCATCCAACTGAAGGACTTAACCGAGAAGATTCCATTATTGTCAGGCCACCAAATAAAAATGTCCTCGACGGAAGTGTGAATTCTATAGGAGGCGATTGTAAGGAGAAGCTCAGAGTAGGCAGTAGCATCAGAAGACAGATTACGCCGAAGAGGAACATCCCAAACGACATGCTCACCAGAGTAGCAGTAGAAATCAGCAATGACTCCAAACAGCCTAAGAGATCGGCGATAAAGAGAAGGGAAGCGATTATTTGGAACCAATTCTCAAAACGAACCAATTAGACTAGAAACACCACAGGCTAACCTGAAAGAACAAACTATGCAAGGAGCACTTTCATCTCAAGCACGCAAGTGATGCCCAGCAAGTCTTTAAGTTCTATCATGAAATGGGTTTTCAGTTTTAAATGCCCATTGGAGTCCTTTCCTCTTAAAATAGCCAAAACAAAAGCATCATACTAGGAACAAATAATTTCCTTTCTCACTCTATTGAGCCCAAAATTGAATAGAAAGAATTAGCTAGTGAGTTCATCTAATCATCCAGTTGCAACAACGTCTGGAAACAACATTAATACATCACTCCAAACAAAAATAGCATCAAGTTTGATGTAACCCTGGACATTCAGGAGGATTCAAGGCTCTTTTTGTAACCTTTTTTTCTCTTCCGAGATAGCTTCTTTGTACTTCTTTAACAGTTGAATAGCACCAGTGCAATAGATCTCTTGTCCCTAAAAAATGGTAAAAAGAATTTCGATTCCATCCATGTTTCCCATAGACAAACAACGTGCAATCTAACGTGCTATTCGTCTTCTTTGTTGTGGCCCTAATCTGTGTTCAGTTCCTTTGCCAGTCTTTGTAGTTCTTGCTTTATCTATGTTTTTTTCTTTTTTTATTTGCACCTCTTGTGTTTTTTTATAATTAATATATATGAACCATTTCAAAAAAAAAAGCCAAAAAGGTGTCAACACTTCATTTTCAACATTTGGCCACCAATTAAGCAAAGTAACCATATTCAAGCCCACCCCCTCCTAAGGACTACTAATCTCCAGTTTCGTAAAAATGATGAAGTGTACAATTCAAAACAATGACTTTTGGTCCAAGAAGCAGCAGCATTTTAAGGATCTCCTTTGTCCTCTCTATGCTCACCTCAAACATAACTAATTCTTACTTTTAGGGACACCATGGTAATCTTTACCTGGTTGTAGAGACATAGTGCATTATTCATAAAAAACTTTGAAAAAGCATTGTAAGGAGTTATATATACAAAATCAAATCTGAATATTTCAATAGCACAATACCAACAAATGAACAATGCCTTTAATTGGCACAATGAAATATAAAAAAAGAAGTCAAACACAGCAATACCTTCGATTCCAGAGTGAAATATTCCGAGTCCAGCCCAATAAGCATAGCCATTCATGGGTGTTAAGTCATACACATTGAGATAAACTGGTGCATTGCCAGGACTTAAACCTGCAGAGCGCACTTTGGAGAAAATGAAGAAATGTGCAGCTGATTTCCCTTTTAATCGAAGGGGCAATATGGAAGACCAGCCCTTCTTGGATCTCAATTTCATTATCCCTAATTCTTCAATTGAAGATAGAGAAATGGTCAGGGCCGAATTCCAGCCAGCCCTTCTAGAAAAACAACAGAAATGTCAATCATCTCCACAAACAAAAATCTGCAAGAGAATTAAGATATATCTAGAAAAACAACAGAAATGTCAATCATCTCCACAAACAAAAATCTGCAAGAGAATTAAGATATATATATATATATAGAGAGAGAGAGAGAGAGATTTAGGAGTGTAGATGAATCAGGGTAGAAAGAGCTAGGATCTTAGTTCATAAGCTAAGAAGGAAAATCACAAAAAACATCTGACGTGGTAAAGTCCTATGGTTGCAATGCTTTTGCAATCTTTAACATTGTGGCAGTCCAACAACAGACATGCACAAATTGTGAGAACGAGCAACAAGTAAAGCACTATGAAAATATTCAACTCCAAGTACAGATTTTTTTAATAATGCAGTATTTCGCAGGAGATAGAAACATCACAGTATTGACCTCCAGCCCAATTGAACAATAATTGCTACAGGAAAAAAATGCAGAATTTATCACTACATTCCAGTGAAATCTGAAACAAAAAGTATTACCCTGATCTTCTAATGTTTAAAAGTTGAATCTTAGGGTCCATTAGAATGCTCAGCAAATGACAAGCAGCGGCAATATTTCAAAAGAGCAGACACTGTTAATTCCATTCCGCATTTGGGAAACTGGAATAGCATTTTGAGGGATGCAGTTTTTCTAACTTTTCCACCTCAAATCAATATCACACAGATAAGGTTTGCTCAGAGGTATCATTGACTTTTACACCCAAAGTACAATCTGCAAGAAGTCGATCTGGGTGGGAAAAAAAAAACATGTGCGGATTTTTATGAAAATCACTCCCAAAAATGTTGTTTTCACCTTCCGGATCAAGTTTCTCTAATTAGCCACAAGTAAAACAAATACCCCAGTAGAAAAAAAAAAAATCAAAATTTGAGGAATCAAATTATTGCCCACTTGCATTTTCTCAAAGCACAGGAAATAACAAGGGGGTACATGAATTAGGTAAGAACCCTGACCGAACTTAGAAATGACAAAAAAAAAAGACTACAATTGGTTATTCTAAATGTTCATACACATGAAATGAGCAAGATACCACACGAGAAAATGAAAAAAAAAAAAAAGGCAAAAAAAATCTTTTAAGAACAATATCGTACATACATTAAGGAAGCAAATGTACCCATAAGATAGAAATGAGTAAAAAATCCAACATTAACCATCATTAACAAAAATCATCTGTCCTGTCTACATGGGTTAGCTTCTAAGTTCTACATTTTCACAGATTAAAACTCATGTTTGAATTTGACAGAATGTCCTCCATTGGAAAACCTGACGTTCACAACCGGCCTTCCATCCTAGGCAAGAGCAAGATGAAAGACTAGCTTTAGCACAGTTCAGTTCGAATTTGATACGAGTAGAAAAAACCCAAAATATGTTCCTGAAAATAACAGATCAAGAGCTCAAAATAGAACCCAGAGAGAGATAGAGAGAAAGAGATGACCTTCATTAGTAGGAAAGAAAAGAAGCAGTGTCGTATAAGTGGAAGAAAAACCACTATCCATCTGCATTCTACAGCAGAGAAACGACCAGGAAAACTAGTGGCAGCAAACAACTCATCCTCATCGAATCCAAAACCCGGGAATCCTTCCTTTCCAGAAAAAAAAGACAAATCTCAGGAAGATTAGGAAGAGAAGAAAAAGCGGTCTCTCTCTCTCTCTCTCTCTCTCTGCTTTACATTATAGTACAGACACGAGACAGCTGCAACTGCAAGTAACTCTAGGCCTTTTTTTGGAATCCGAATCGCCTTTCTTAAATTAATTAATTTACTGAAAGGAAAGAAAAATATGTGTTTAACAACTAAACCTTATTTTGGAAAAAAATATAAAGCTGTGTCGGAAACTGGGAATACTCATGATTATTTCGGATGAAATATTATTAGTGGAATTATTTAGAGAATTTGAAAAAGTGGGATTCTTGCCCTGTTTTATAAAATATGGGATTTAGAACTTTTTAATTTAAAAAATAGAAAAAGTGATTAATAATATTATTAAGATACTATACTTATTTTCAAATTCTATTTTTACGGTTGGTTTGGATGAACCGAGGAGAGTTCTCTTATTTGAATTTTCTTCAGAAGAAGAAGTGGGTCTAAAATGAGAGCAAATTTCTCAGTAAGAGCAGATGGTATAAAAAACACATTTTTGTTAGAAGATTGTGTTATGTGCAAGTATCAATTAGATTGTAGATAGTTATAATTTATTTTTATTTTTTAAATTTAATAAAAAATATAATTGATTTTACATTATTTTTTTATAAATATTATTTTAGAGAATAATATGATACTATCCATTTGATTAAAATAGAAAAATATTTTAAATTTAGTTCAGTTTAATATTACTAAACAGTATACGATCAATTAATATTAATTTATATATAATATTATTAGGTCTTCCTTAAATGAGGCCTTTTGATAAATACAGTCACTTGAACCCCATAGTTGAGTGAGTTTCATAGGTGATGATGTGTGTAGAAATTATAAATTTACATTTTTTTTTATAAATTATTATCACAAATATCGGCCACATTTTTTAATTTATCATGTTTTTATAGGCAAAATACTATTACCGTATTAAAAACGCATTTTTATAGGGGCGGCCGTAAATTCCCGATAAAATCGCATTAAAAACGTGATAAATGGTAGTATCGTAATAATATCCCAATAAATTGCCAGTAAATTCCTCATTATCATTTTTATTTTATTAATATTTTTATTTATCTATTTTTATTCTTTTTAAATATTATAATTTCTGTGAGATTTTCCTCTAAAATTTTCGATAAAATCTTGAGAATTTGAAAATATCCCGATATTACCAATGCCCATTAATATCCCGAGAATGGTATTCGTGACAATGGTATAAATGAATTCGTTTTTCAACGTCTTCAAAAATTCTAAAGTAAAATTCACAAATTAAATCTACAATTTGCAAAATTCGGACTAATACCAAATTGAGCGGACACAAGTCACAGAGAAAAGAGGAGCATGAGGGACAATAAATCCCTTAAATCTATTGGGAGCCTTGTAAAGACTAAAGAGTAAAGACTGCTAAAGAGGACTTAAAATAATTTTCATTTTTTTCATACAGTTACTAGGGTAGATCCTTTTAGATAATTGTTTTATATACATTTTTACTTTATTTCATATAAAAGACGTAATTTAAAGTGACTCTTGTAGAAAATTTGACCATTAATTTTTTAAACAATGTAATTAGCTTTTATGTTGGTTAAGTAAAAATGTAAAAAAAAAAAGTCTAGTTTACAAAAAAAAAACTTTGATTTGATGAATTTAAAAGATTTGATTTGTAATAGTATTAAAAAATATAAAATTTGTGTGAGATAGACAGAAATATAGAAAAGAATTATTTTAATATTATGCTTGGTGAGTTGGAATGATTTGACCTGTATTTTTATATTAATATCTAAAAAAAAATTGTGAAGTGAATAAAAAATTATCTATCAAAAATCTTCAACCCAATTAATTTATATTTCAGATTGGAAGATCTAAAATACTAAACTTAATTAACCCAATTCAATTTTTCATTATCAAAAGATCTGTCCTTTTAGAGGACAAAAAAATTCAAAATACTGTAAAAACCTGCCACGTGTAGACTGTCGAGGGCAGATAGGTAAGTTTGCTCGTCCACCCCTTAACCTCGTGTTAGTGTCGGATCGACATGTGCTGTTTGGTCCGACGTTAACTCAGAATCACTTAGATTAATTTCTTAATAATTCAGATCTTGATCTTAATTGTTCGATTGGTCATCTTATTATTTGGATACTCGAACTAATTTTGACTGCATCAGCATATATACCTACCAAAAAGTGCAATGAACGACAGCATAGCCAATCTGGCAGTGGGTCCCAAAATTAGTTAACGTCACAAAATTAAGATTTTGGTATAGTCACCACTTTTGTTAAATGGATTATCACAATGTTCATCAATCATAATAAAAAATTATTTAATTTCAATATTTGTAGAAGCAAGTATTAGTCAATTAAAAAAAAGTTATAAGAAAATAATAATAGAGACTCAAATTGTTAAGGTAATTTACTTTGATTTGGCTACAATTTAAATTCAAGTTAGACTGCATATTATGAAATAAATTACTCTAAGTTTAATTTAATTTTTTTAACTTGATTTGATTAAGTTCAAATAAACTTGACCCCTTTGCTAAAATTGACGCTCGCTTAATGTGGATAAAAAGAAAAATTCATAAGCCTTTTGAGAGTTATTTTTTAAAAAATTTAAAATTTTAAAATGGAACAACTAAAATTAAATACAGAGAGTATATTTTTGCATGTCAATATATTGTACTGAATATTATACATATTACATGTTGTTTGAATAATATTTAAGACAGGATAAAATTTAATATCATAGTTATTGCTCACATTAACTAAGCTGAGGTCAGTCAAGTAAAATATTTCTCTCCAATGAAAAAGAATAATTTCATATTTCACTTTAATTGAAATGGAATTGCATATTGCAAAATAGATGATAGAAATTTCAATATTTATTAAAAGTTAATTGCATGTTTTATACTAAGACCTAAAATATTGAACATAAACATAGATTCAGCTTAGAAGACAAAATTCATTAAACAAATTAGAACAATGTGGCATGAAAGACATACATTTATTTTGATAAAATTAATTAAAAAAAGTTCCAAATGTTTGAACACACAAAAATTGTTTTACCTTTCTTTCAGATATTCTTTATTTTTTTTAAAAGTGAGAGATAAAATGATAATTTCACACGAGATTTTAAATCTATACAACTGGCATTTAAATTTAATATATTTAGCTTTCATGGCATTTAAGGCTCTTTTTTCAATCGTTCAATCACTTGGCACTCCATGGCCCGTTCCAGTCTTGTCATAAATTGGGTCGTCATTAGTCAGTCAAAAGGTCAAAGGAAAGAAAAAGGCATGACCAATAAAAGAAAAGAAAGAAAATTGAAGGATTGGTTTTTACTTGCAAAAAATGGGGACCCACTTCCACTTCATTATTGTCCTTCTAAGTTGTAATATACTCAGTAGGCTAAAAATATCCCTTTCAAAGCTTCAACATCGAAAAATGAAAAGCCAGACATGCGAACGTGATGTTGCTTGCTTGTATGCGTTCAAAAGAAAGAGACATCTACTTCAAAATATTTCATTTAGAGGTTACACTTGGAACTGGCCAACAACATCCATCCTATTCTATGTCTTCTCTACTTATTCTTAAAAATAAACAGGTTAAAAAGTGATTCCGATATTTATTTTTTAAGATTAAGGTATTCAAAAGTCTCATCTGACTAATTGTTGGAGTACGTGTAAATCTCTTAATTCACAGTTATTGAGTACAAAATTAAAGGAAGTGGCCTTTTTTATCTTGAGAGGAGTTTGATCCCATCTTTGTACCAATCAAAGTTTTAGTAGAGTATTTATATTTTTTTTTTTACTTCATTTGATACTTTTCGGTGCCTTTTGAGTAAATGGAAAAAAAACCCTTCTCTCTTGACGCTTCCACCTTCTAATTCCTTACTAATCGAAGGGCATAATTGGTTGCAATAGTGGCAGGCAAATAGAGAGGATCTCTCTTCTCAATTCATGAACCTTATTCTGTGTTTTATGTGTTATTAGTTCCATGGTTTCAGCATTCCTAGGGAAGTTTTGTGTTGATACATTTATTACTTTTTTTTCCAGTTCTGTGCTTCGATTATTAATTTTCTATTGATGTTAGGAATATTACTACTTTACTAGAATTTATTTATGAAAGAACACAAAAAATTCTCCTCGGAAGTGGATGTGTAGAGTGAGGAATGAGTGTATGTGGACTATAGCAAATAGAATATCGACAGTCACTTCATGGGTTGTGAATTTTAACTCAAATATTGGGGTTGGTTAAAATATTCA
Organism: Chimonanthus praecox; assembly: GCA_022113865.1. Taxonomy (NCBI): domain Eukaryota; kingdom Viridiplantae; phylum Streptophyta; class Magnoliopsida; order Laurales; family Calycanthaceae; genus Chimonanthus; species Chimonanthus praecox. The sequence continues at coordinate 7,489,219 of CM039090.1, read as the reverse complement.
GTTATCCCATTTGGCTATGGATCCCAAAATTAATATGCTTTGGCTTGGAAACCTAACTCTAATACAACTGTTAGAATTGAGTTTCCAGCTCAAAAGACAACTTGATAGGTAGAGTGATTCAGTCCCATATAAGTCTTTAGTTTTTTCCCTTTACAATCGACGTACCACTCTAGTTGTTAATTTGTGAGTGAGTTTTACCTCAAAACTATTTACTAGAAACTTTTCAACGATACATAATTGCCCCATGAAGTGTATGTCAACTCAATCATCCAAGCTATGTGGCTGATCCAACTGAAAAGGACCTCATGGAGATAACCAACCAAAACAATTTGGCAATAAAGAAGTGAAGGAAGAGGCTGGAAACGTCATCATTGTAAAAAGGAGGAGTTGTAGCCCAGACTATAGACAATGAACTCAAAAACAACTTAGGTTACTTGTCAACTACTCCATCTTTACCCATTCTCAAATATCCAAACTCTCCAAGCTGACTCACTGCATATACCACTGATTAAACTAATCAAACACACCCAGAAAGGTAGGAAGCAAGGGTGACATGTAGAAGAAGAAATAAGAGCCAAGACAAAATTGGGAAGTGACTAGTATCTAAAAGCCCTTCTTCCTAGTACTCTAGAGAATCAGGGGAGCTTGACAAATTGGTAGATGAGGTTGGATGTGCAGAGGCAAACTGTGTAAAAAAAGTATTTCCCTAACACAATTTCAATTTCAAATATATATATATATTTTTTTAATATCAAGGGTTGAGGTCTTTTTTTTTTTTTTGAATACCAAGGGGTTGAGGTCTTTCAGAATAATTATTGGAGCATGTGAAAACTTCTCTATCCACAAATATTGGATAACACGAAAGCGACCATTTTCTGTTGACAATGACTTGAATTCAAGAGTCAAGACCTCCCGCATTGTAAGTAGATTTTTGACCACCAAACTAACCCTCACAAATTAGGATATTGGAATGATTGAGGGCCGGTAGGAAAACCTTATATGGCCATATTCGGGAAATAACAATGAAGCTGAAATTTGAGGGGGACCTTGGCAAATAAAACCTGGTATAAAAATTCCTGAATGCTAAGGTATGCCATTTAGCCTAAATTGCTTCCACAACCCCCTGATGCTTGAGATCCATTAATATTTGAAGGAATCTCACTTGAAGAACCTAGTTTTGAGAAATTCTTGGTCCAAACTCGGATGAGAGGTCACCCAAGGCTTCATTTGAAGATGAGGGATGGAGATGCCCATGCCAACCAAAAGGAAACCAAAGCTGCCTCTGACTCACATTTTAGTGAAATATTGAGTGATAACGAGCTAGAGCTCGAGTCACCCTCTCTTAGGACCTTGTAAAAAGAAAATGGCAAACGTATTAGTCTATATATATATATATATATATCGATTTTTCAGTGTCGATCTATATCGGCCGTACGAACTACTTTTCGGCCGATATGGCCTATATATCGACGATATATATTGGTCCGATATCGGCCGATATAATTAATATCGGTCTGTTTTTTTTTTAAAAAAAAAAATCAAAACGGTGGTCGGCCCGGGTCGAAATATCGGACCAATATCAGCTGATATTTATGTTTTCAATTTTTTTTGGAAAAAACCAGTTTCCTTTTCGGTTTTTTTATATTTTTTAATTCAGAAAAAATAAAATAAATAAAAAATTACCGATATTAAAAAAAAAAAATTATGAGAGAGAAATTTTTCGGCTGATATATCGGCCAAGCCGAATTTTTCATTCCTGCTCCAGATGATGAGGAAATCCTTAATGCCCTAAATTTTTGAGCTTTTCAAGTCTCCTGGACCAGACAATGGTCGAAGTTTAATCTTCATTAATCAATGGTCTAGAGTGGAAAATAAGTCTGCAATATGGCTGGAGAGTTCTTCGTCTCTTGTATCCCCTTGTCAAGCTGAATTATTTAAGGCAGAAGAGCCATTGTTAATATTGTGATAGTTAAAGAATTAGTGTACTCTATGAGGAAGAAAAATGGTACGCAGAAAGTTTTTTTTTTGGGCTAAGCTTAATATAGAAAAGGCATATCATTATCCATGGTGGGATTTTATTATTCATTGGATTTAATGACAGTTTAGTTAAGCAAATCCAAGAATGAATAGCGTTATTCACTTACCAAGTCCTCATTAATGGGACTGTCTGAGAGTTAATTTGGCCAAACTGGAGAATCAGAGAAAATGATCCTAACTCCCAAACTCCCAATCAGGGGTCCAAATATCGGTCGATACATATCGTATCGGCCGATATGTATCGGTTTTTTAAGACCGAATAATATCAGCCGATTCGATATGTATCGGCCGTACAAAACGAATATCGGCCGATATTCTGTCTGCAGTATCCGTCACCATATTGGCCGATATGCATAAATATTGGTATTTAAAAGTTATATATATATATATATATATATATATATATATATATATATTTAAAAAAAAAAAAAAAAACCAATACGGGTTTTCACGGTTTTTTGCAGGTTTTAACGGTTTTTCAAGGTTTTCAACGGTTCTTCCGATACGGCTTTCATGGTTTTTTGTGGTTTTTGCGGTTTTTCACAGTTCTTCACAATTTTTTGAGTTTTTTTTCACGGTTCCGATATCGAAGGAGAGAGAAATGCCGATATCAAAGGAGAGAGAAAATTATCGGCCGAAATATCGATCCGGGCATTTTTTTTACCCCTGCTCCCAATACCTTTACATGGGTGGAACTCCTGCAAATGCATTAATTAAATGGTTCTGAAGGACGCCAAGGTGTTCAAAGGTTGTGTAGACAATCCTATTCTTGACTTTGTAGATGACATCATATTATTTCTCAATTGAAAAAGGATGTTGGACAAGTCATTAATAACAAGCCTATTATTTTTTTAAAAAGGAAGATTAATGTTTTCCTAAAAATGACAATTAAAATTTCATTGAGTCATTTTTTTATTTTAAATTATCGTGTAGTTTGTCTCCATTTATAATGGAGTTGAGACTAATTTCTATTTATATTTTTTTTAATGATCAAGGTGTTCAAGTCTTAAAGAGCACTCAAGTAATCTTTGGAATTTGTGAAATCCTCCTTATATACATATATCAGATAACTTTACGAAGAAGACCTCTTTTAAAGTAGAGTAGAAATGTAATGACCTATCCCGCTAGTACAATATTATCCGTTTTGGGCCCACACACAGTCTTAAACGGATTTATTTTGGTGAGTCAACCCACTGTTACTCCTAAAAGGTATTGTGTTAGAAGGAGGAAGGCTACTACTTATATACCAGAGAATTTCCAATGCCACTAACAATGTGAGACTTTTTGAGACAGGGTATTACAATCTACCCCCTTAAAGCCAGAGCCGTCTCCGATTCTGCACACACAACAACCAAGTCCACACTTTCAGATAGAGAGTTAAACCATGTTCTGATACCATTTTTAACGACCTATACCACTAGCACAATATTGTCCACTTCCAACCTATAAACAAAACAGGTATTACAAGCAATCGAACTTTAAGACTACTGTCAAACGGTTCCTAACAATGAATGCAACAACAAAACAAAGACAACATATTAATTGTGATCAAAGTTTCAACTGGCCGAGCAAAAGCAAAAGGGGGTGTGCTTTATAAAAGAAGCCTGTAAAAGCCTAGCAGACACTTCCTTTGACCCATTCCAAAACTAGAAAAAGATCATGGCAACTTGGCTTCCCACCAAAAATTCTAATTTTCTTGTTGAAAGTTACCCAAGTAAAACCAGCAACGGAAGATTGTCTCTTTTAAGTTCCTTCCTAACATAAACCTAGTTAGTGTTCTAATATGCCCATCCTCGTACGTTGAACCCCACCCCACTCTTGTAGCTCCACATGGCCGAAGAGGCCTGGAGCGACTATCACTCATAGAAAATGTCACTTAAATTTTCAAAGTTATATTATTTTCTACTGTTACATGTCGTGAAAATAATATTTTTTTGCTTGTAGCTCATTCAAAAATAATTTTTGATTTAAAGAGTACTACTTTTTTTTATTTATAATATCGATTTACATCTCTTCATCTCAATTAGCAGCCATTTACACTAGGCTCAGCAACATGTTAAGTTGGGTTAGATTTGAATCAAGTCTTATTCAGTTCAGATCTTGAATTCGAATTAAGTCTTATTCACTTTAGATCTTGGATTCAAATTATTTTGGGTCATATTAATGTGAAAAATACGTGATAAACTATATTTTAAATGGATGTATACTTTATATAATTAAATGTGTTATATATGAATTAAGAGTCCAAATCTCGACCGATACACAAGGTGTATCGGCATTACCGGCGAGATCTCAATCATATTTGGCCCAAAAAAAAGAGAGAGAATAATATATCAGTCTATCGGCCGAGATGTCGAGATCTCAACCTCACCAAATTTTGGACCCCTCGTATAAACATAATAAATATCAAGTTTGTTCGATCTACTCATTGTATGAGTACTTTTAAGTTTTTTTTTCTTAATGAGAGGTTAGTCTCTTGATTTGATCTCACTACTGAGAATTTGGAATGAGAAAGGCGACAGTTTTGAGAGCTTTACCAGGCGGTGGGCCTGGTGTTGTGGTGGCTTTAGCCGAAGAAGCTTGGATGGGTGGAGTTGCAGGACGTACGGCCATGGCATAGATGTGAGAGATGTCTTGTTCTTACTTTATAATCATATAATTTCATCATTATATTACTACCAACCATCTAATCTCTAATTATGTAATGGAATGCAAGTATGAAAGAGAAGAGAGGAAATTCAAAGGAGCACGTGAATTTCCTGAGGGTCAAGACCAGAGAAACTCAACCACTCACATCTCACCTCCTCCTTCTCTTGGCTGCTGCGCACCGACACCGCCTTGGCCCGCCTCCACCCCGCTTACCTTTGAAGAGAAGAAAAGCCGAGAAAGAGATGACCACACTGTTGTCTTCATGTGTGTCCGCTCTCCATGAAGTCTTGAAATTTTATCCATCGTCGTCGTGAATTAGTTTAGTTTTTTGTGAGTTTGATAAATTAGCTTCCTATTCAACTCTTTAATCACACTATAAAATTTTAAGAGAAATATAAATGTTTATTTAAAACAAGAGTTAAATATTTTAAAAAGCTAATTTAAGTTTATACTAATTAGGTTCATGATAAAATATTCTTCATACTAAAACAACTTGAAAAAAAAAATTAGAAGAAGGGAAAGAATCTACCAATTCAAATACTTTAATAATGTGGCAATAAAGGATTTAATTTAGGGGTGAAACTTGGGCCGGGTTAAACTTGACCCAGATGATCCGACATGAGAAATCAAGTGAATTGGGTTTTATAATTTTAAAATTAGGTCGGGTTGGGTTGAAGAAAAAAATTTAAATTAAATTTGGATTGGGTCGGGTCAACCTTTTTTAAAATTGTCCCGACCTATTCCACTAAAAAAAAAAATATAGCACTCGAGTTGAGTTGGGTCATTAATTCAGTTGGGGTTGGATTGAGCAATTCGGGTCAGGTCGAGTTGAGTTCAATAATTTTTTATATGAGTTGGGTTAGATTTATTAAAATTTGATCTGACCAACATGACTTTCTGTCTTAGGATTTATATTATTTCCATTGAGAGCATGACATGTGGAAATAGTAGGCATGACATCTATATGAAGAAGTGAAATAGAAAACTTTGATGACCAACTCACTTAACAAGATATTGTCTGCTTTGGGCCCACTTGACCCACACAGTTTTACATTTGGGCTCATCTCACCTTTTAGGCCCAAAAGGCTTCTTGCTTGAAGAGGGGCCCCTCAACAAATAGACCATCTCCGCATCTCTCACATCGCCCAGGCCACCTCTCTTAAGCTTAGAGCCATCTTCGGCTCTGCCACATTACACAGGTAGAGAGTCCACACAGAGAAGGGGTTAAACCATCTTTGATACCATTTTGTAACGTCTTGACTCCCTCAACAAGATAATGTCTACTTTGAGTCTACCGAACCCTCACGATTTTATATTTGAGCCCGACTTACCTTCTAGACCCGACAAGCCTCTTTCATGAAGAGAGGCTCTCCCTTCAAATAAACCCCCTCCTTGGGCCCAGGTGGGCAGGGGCGTCACAGTCCATGATACATGAATACTTTTCTAATTAATCCAAATAAACTATTTCATCCATCTTCAGAGTTTGAATTTGGTGTTATCAGTATATTTTTATTTAATAAATTGGCATGTTTATCTTGTAGTGCTTACCAATTACACCAAGTATCATGTATTCATTAAATGTATTTAAATATAAAGAATTATTATTAAAATAAAAATTTCCAATATTATTATGAGTTTCAAAATCAAAATTCTTAAATTAAAATAAATACCTTGAAGATCACAAATCTATTTTTATAGATTTATATGAAATTGAAAAATATTTTAAAATAAATTATATTTAAATAAAATTACCCACATCGGTGTAGCTCAACTGGTTACCTTCCACCTCAAGAAGCGGGAGGATGCCACTTCGAGTCCACATGGCCTAACCTTGGTGTGCTCTAGGGGTAGTGGGTTCACCAATTGTCACAAATCTCATTATCGGAATATTAACGTCAATTGTTAATAGCGTGATATTTTCAAATTTTCAGATTTTTATCGAAAATTTAATGGAAAAATCTTGCAGAAAATATAATATTTTAAAAATAATAAAAATAAATATAATACATAAATAATGTGGCTCAAGTTTGAAAATATAGAAGATATTTCAAAAATAAAAAATATATATTTTAGTCCAAGCATTTTTAACAGAAATTTAATGTTAAAATCTCATGATTTTAACAGAAATTTACCGCTTCTCACGATAAAAATACGTTTTTAATGGAATTTACTGTTAAAAATGGTAGACACGTTAAACTCGAGTTTTAAACGTGTAAAAGTTATTTTATCGATATTTTCGTGATAAGAATGAAAATATTGAAGATATTTGTTACAGTGGGCTCACCCGTGGGGTTTTACGCTAAGTATCCTGTGGTTTTCCACACGTAAATTAAAAAAAAAAAAATATATATATATATATATATTATATATATATATATAAGTAAATAAAAAAAAACTATTTCAATAAAAATTCATAGGATGAGACTTCCCTTAGTATTAGTTCAATGATCTCGAAAATGAACATGTGCATTCGATACATGTATAAATTCTTTTTTACTAAGGCTAATAATCATTAGAGATTTATTAGTAAATTTAAAATGAATAGTTGAACTACTATTTAAAAACTCAAAATGATATGGGCAAATTAATTTAAGTTAAGTGAGTCATGGGCTTTTAAATTTTTTTAATTTTCTAAAAATTTGATTGAATTTAGATGAAATTTGAGTTTAAGTTTGGATTTTAACTTTTGAATAATTGTTTGAAATTATGATGTTGCAGTGTCGGCTGGTGGAGAGGCCAAGATCTATACTTAAAGAGGAGAAAAAAAAAGAATGGCACTTGTGTAATTTGATCATAAGTCATAGCTCATCAAATTCAGACAGTGTTCTTACCGCTCATTCGGTCTAAACGCGCCTCTCCCTGTCCGTGTGAATGAAAATACTAATTCTTTATTTTAAACTAATGTAAAATATTTTATTTAATTTGACATAATACAGTAAGTCAATAGACTTCGTTTTAATTTGACAGAAAAAAGACTTCACTTCAATTAAAAGAAATATTGTAAACCCAATATCATGTTGCTAAAGTAAAGTTCAGAATTATGATTAAGAGATTTATTGGGATAGAAATATTTTATATTATTATAATCAAATATTTTTATCTTTTGTAGAGAAAAATATTTTTTTAGTTATTATTTTTATATTACATCTAAAATGAGTAGTAAATCGAATTTGACTACGGACAAAATTTGCTAGAAAAGATAAGATAGAGTGAAATTCTCTTTTTACCTCTATCGGTATACCACTAATTAAGCACCGGTAAATCAATAACACGCCACTCTATATCTATATATTTTGTATAGAGGTCGAAAAAATGGTATCGGAGATAAAATTCTCTTTCCTTATTATTATTTTTTTTAACAAAAACCATCGATAATAGTCAATATTGTGATATCGGTCGATATGATGTGATTTTAATACCGGTATATCGATTAATACGAATCATATTGGCTAATATAATAAGATTTTAAAGCCGTATCATATCGGTCGAGATGATTATATCCAATATTCAGATCTTTATTTCTATACATCGATTCACCGACTTAGCAATACATCAATAAAAATGAAATGAGAATTTGCCGGGATTTAAGGATATTTTTATGTTATTTTAATTAAGTAGTATAATTGTATTTATCTAAGAAGGTGCTGAGTCCTGACAAGAGTGGTGGGTGTCGCGTTAAAAAGACTCTCCTCAGCCCATCCCTCTCAGGAGTCAACCATTTCTCTCTCTCTCTCGTCTCTGCTTTCTTTCTCTATAAATTGGAGATCAGGATCGAGGTTTCATTGTTTACTTCTCCTTCTCCAAGTCTGAGTATTTTGGTTCTCTTATCTCTCTTTTCTTTTCTAAGTCTGCTTCAGTCTCAGTCTGAGTTTCAATTGCGTGGTATCGATGTGAGCTGTTAGTGTATCTGTTTGACAGTGCAATGCAAAGGCAAAGGGAAAGGGTAACGGTAAAAGGGTGGGTAGAAGAAGGGAGAGATGGCGGAGACAAGGGCTTGGATTTCCAGTACAGACCCTTCCCACCTCTCTCGAGTAAATCCAAGTGAATACGAAATGAATGGCTCAGATTCCATCTCGTCTGAGGAATCCAAGATTGATGACAGGTGGCTCATCGATCCCAACCTCATATTTCTCGGCCCCAAGATCGGCGAAGGTGGTCATGCCAAAGTCTACGAGGGCATGTAATCTCTCTCTCTCTCTCTGAATGTTTGGATCTGATTTTATTATCTTAGTCACAATATTAAGAAAAAATAGAGACACGGTTCCTGCTTTTTAGCATTAATACAGTAACAGCTGTATTATAAGCTTCACACCTTTAAAATAAATAAATAAAGAATATGGTTTTAAATGATTTATTTAATTTGTTTTTCTAGTTATTGAGGCATCTTTTATTCTTTTATAAAAGAAGACTCTTTTTCTGTGTTTTTAAATAAATACTGCCATTAAGCAGTGAACAGTGCAACAATTGTCTCTTTAATTTTTTTGAGTAATCGCAATTTTTTTTTTTTTATTGAGAGTTGAGACACACTTAATTACAATAAAATTGAGGCAAATCCTGTTTTTCCTTAAAAAGTCTTGAACAGTGACTTAGGTGGACATACAACAAGAATGTCTTGCTGGAAAAAAAATAAAAAAGGAGTGCCGCAGTTTATGGAAAGACGGGAGAGACTCAATTTCGAACTACAGTGGTGGACCCTGGAAAAGTCCATCTACTGGGTCTTACCAGGAAGGGGTCAGGGTCTATAATACAACGATTAATTTTTTTATTTTTTTTGAAATCCTAACTGATAATTTATAACCATTAGATTAGGTGTAAAGATCTTCCACTCGTTTCTGTTTTTGGAATCACTAGATAGACGGTTTTATATTTCAATCAGTTTTTATGTATTTTCCATTATTTAGTTTAAATCATTTGGATATATTCTGGCATTTGAATTTGGTTCAATTTTGTTATTTCTGCATTGCGTGAGCATTAAGTACTTGATGCAAGTGCAGGTGTGAAGCAAAGCGAGTTGTGAGAGTTGCAACAAGTACCGAAGTATGTAGTCGTGATTCCTAGTGTGGTCCTTGTGGAGTAATCAAGAGAAACCCTTAGCATATGCTATAGCAGCTAGGAGTCTAAGGTCCATTGTGAGAGATTTTTGGTGTAGCCAAATAGTCCCAAGCTTTAGTTCATTGTATTGGTGTAACCTTAAGTGTTCAGTTGGTGAAAGAAAAAACATATTGTCTTCTTGTTTTCATGGCCCATTATTGTGCTTCTGCAGGATCAACATCAAGTTGTCTCCATCAGATCTTCCCCGCCATAAAAACATGAAAATAGTACCTCCTGTGATACTCCAACCACCCCATGAATAGGTTATTCCTAAACGAGTCATGAAGGGTATAACGAACATACCTTGTCTCCACATTGGATCAAGAACAAGGTCAATCTGGTGGTGTCATATTCTTGCAAAGATCATTTGTTGAGGTTGGACATAGGTAGGAGTCCCTTGTGTGAGGACCCTCATTGACTGTTGTTGTGATGGGAGAAAATGGTGAATAAGTTCTGCCTTGTGCTAGGGCTGGCAGGGGTACAGTGAACAACATTAGCTGTTTTTGCAGGAGTTATCTTACCAGTTTTATATAGTTAATAGAAAAATGTTCCTAAGTTATCTTATCAGTGTTAGATAGGTAATAGGCTCGTTGCAAAATAATTTAGTAAATTGGATTTTGTTTACCAATCCTGGATAGCTGGGTAAATGGCTTTGATGACGATGTTGTGATGGCAGGGGTACAGCGAACAACATTAGCTGTTTTTGCAGGAATCCATTGGAAAATGTTCCAAAGTTATCTTACTGGTTTTATATAGTTAATTGGAAATGTCCCTAAGTTATCTTATCGGTGTTAGACAGGTAATAGATACGCTCGTTGCAAAACAATTTATTAAATTGGATTTTGTTTGCCAATCCTGGACGATGTTGGTAGGTGATGAAAGTGCTAAACCTCCCCCCCCCCCAACACAAACACACCTCCTCTTAAGTTATAAATACGAACCTTCATGTCCAATGAACCTACTTTCCTACACAATATAAGCAAACTAATGTTCCTTATGTTGTTTGCTTGGGGATTGTTTTAACCCTTTGTAATTTTGTATCTTGGTATTTCTTTTGCATGGAAGACAAGGATTCTATTGTATGTAAAGTCAACTTGTCATGAACCTGACTTAAAAAATCAGGAAGTGACCAGTGTTCTTCAACATGAAAATAACGTCAAGACAAAACTCCCCAAAATACCCTTTGACTATGGAGTCTTGGAAGGATTTGCTTCTCTGTTTGTGTGCGAGTGCGCACTTGCGCATATGAGAGAGAGAGAGAGAGAGATTTAGATCCATACAACATCTATTGTCCTTTTATAGAATCTTCCTTTTAATTGAGTGGTACTTTTTTATTACAAAACTCCACTACCTTGCATACACCCAATCCATCCTTTTGATTGTAGTTGAATCAGTTCCTCTTTCGTTCTAAAATTGCACCCTACTGTAAAGATTTATAGCAATTATTATCAAGTCTGAAAATAGTAGAACTGGTTCATTTGGTGAGCCAAACTTCAGTTGCTGGATTAATCATGGGCCTATGATAAAAGCCCAAGCATGCATTGTGCTTATGGCCCTTGATGATCACTAATCCAATTTGGCCCATTCTAGCCGTTAAATATGTATGGGTCAAGGGTTTCTGTTTACATGGTTTGATGTGGTAGAGCTGAGTACCCATATGATTGTAGGAAAAGTAAATGAAAGGTTTTGTGCTGAAGGTGCCTGGTGTTTGTTACTTCAGTGAGTTTCATGCGTATACTGCACTAAATGTTGTCACTGCACCATAATGTATTTTGTAGGTACCAAGCCTCTAGTGTTGCTGTAAAAATAGTACAACCAGGTAGTACATCAGAAGAAGATGTGAGGCGCAGAGAGAAGTTTCTGAGAGAGATCATGATGCTATCTCGGGTGCAGCATGAGAATTTAGTAAAGGTACCCTTTTCTTCTGTTTTTGAAGAATCCTTTCAAAATTTTCTTTTTCATATTTTTTATTTGAATGCTGAGAGAGATCATGATGCTATCTTGGGTGCACCATGAGAATTTAGTCAAGGTATCTTTTTTTTTTTTTTTTCTGTTTTTGGAGAATCCTTTCAAAATTGTCTTTTTCATATTTTTTATTTGAATGCTAACAATACTGTAATATAACAATTTAAAACCACTTTTGGGTTACAGCCCCTGAATGTGTCTCTTGTTTATTATGTTGTGGTAGTCACACTAATATGCTAAACTTTGAAATTTTAGAAGTTATGGCCAAGTTATAGTTGGAAATAGTGGTATTTTCTTACAATCAATGTGTTTAAGTGTAAGTGGACATTAATTTTATGGACCTCAAGTGAGGTAAGTTGTATGCCTCTTGATATGTTCTTAATGTTTGGGTTTCAACAAAACTGAAGAAAACAAGAAGTCAATAGAAATCGAAATTGGTAAAAGTGAATGATAAAAAGGGACTTTTCTTACCATCTAAGGAAAAAGTGATGAAAGGAAAATTCCACTTTAACTTGGAAAAGTGTTGGGTGTTCGTGTGATCCAAATATTAGTGGTGATCAATAGATGAATGAATTCCTTGGTTCTTGAGTTGTTAAGAGGTAACTTTTCCAGTGCTGATGATAGAATTTTTGTTTAAATACTATATATATTTTGTCCCTCGAAAGAGAATAGGTAGAATGTACAAAACTAAGATGTTGTCCATATAAAGTGAACAACTTGGATGGTCTGTTGTATATGATATAATGGTATATGAAATTTCATGTTTCATCCAATGTGTTGATGTCAAAGAGTTCTTTGATCAGTGTTACCTTATGATTTCTTAATTCCTCATTAAAAGATCATATGAACTGAACTCCTTTGCCACCATCTCATCCTGGGTTGTAGATAATGTGATAACAGCAATTATTATGGCTCTATCTGTTACTTTATCCTTTAAAGCAATTACATTATGGTACCAATTTCCAAACAGCCCACACAATAGACAATGGGATCAACCATTAAAAAAAAAAAAAAAAGACAATGGGATCAATTTCCATAAAATTTGCTCTTTGGAAAGAGGGCTTATCCCCAAGCTCTGGCTTTGGCAGGATGCACTAAAGGAGATGAGGAACTTTGGCTGTTCCAAGCATAGAAGGACTTTACCGAGAAGACACCCAAACTATCTGATTCCCACCCATAGAGAAGCATCCGAAGATGAAATCATTGGGGTATAAAGATAAGCAGTGGAGGGAAGGAAATCTTGTGGCAAGTGGTGCGGGATCACTCCAAGGATCGCTCCACATGCCAGGTCCCTACGAGGAGTGGGGTTGATGTCCCACCCGCAGATACCCTTAAACGAGTTGCATCCAAGTTTGGTGCTAACTTTGGATTATGGCTAACTTTGGATTATGGGGCCTATAATGGATCCATCAACCCAACCCAACCTTTTTCACTTTTCAAGCCTATTGATCTAATCCGATGAATATCCACTAGATAAATATGAAATTTTGAAGGCCTTCAAAGACATGGTTCTCTTATCTGATCAAGACAAAATCTTATAGGCGCCATATACAAGGCCAAGTTTTTCATACCCACTCATCCATGTGGGCTCAAGTGGGGCCATCAAAGAGTTTGTACCAACTTTGCGGGGGATTGCTACTATATATATATATATATATATATATATATGAATTGGAAAAGCTTCAAAATATTCTAGTCTATTTTAGGTTTCTGCATGGACTATTCATGTTGAATGCTGCAACTCAAATTTGGATTTGATATTCCCAAAGATATGTGGTTATTCAAACTTACTATGATGCTTAGACACATGTATCTGGCAGGGACACACCTTAGATACATAGCAAAGAGAGAGATCCTTACTTAAAAGTCAAGTATTTGACAACACAATTTGGGATATTTGTCCTTTGAAGTGCTCAAGTATTGTTACATTTAAGAAAAAAAACATAATCTAGACTCTAGATGTGTTTGGATGAGGAGAATCTAAAGTTGGAGAAGTCTCCCCTTCTTTTAGGGTAAGAGAAGTGAGGAGAACTTCTTACCCTCAGGTTCTCCTAGAGATTGTTAATTCAAATATTTTAAATGGAGAACTTGGTAAGGCTACAAAGTTGTGTGTTAGATCTTTTTTACTTTTTAAATAATCGTGAACCTTTAAAATTAAAATATTTGAGGCCTGCATGTTCTTGAAAAAAAGTATTTGGTGGGATTGAAAATTTATTTGAAGCTTGACATACGAACCGAATTTTATTTGAAAAATTAAATCTTAACCACTTGATCTTTGTAGTCAAAATCATTGGGCGTTTTTCTGGGTGGGGGGGAGAAGCAAGGACACCCAGTGGTGTTTGACCACTAAAATCAAGTGACTAGGATTTTATTTTTTCACTGAAATTTGGTCCACTTGTTGTGTTTTAAATGATTTTTTTTTCCTATCGGATAATTTTTTTTATTGAACTAAAAAATAAAATAAAATAGAAACATAATAAAATGTAACTAAGTACATCGTGTTCCCCTGTAAGGGGTGGTTGATTGTGGTAGATTAGATTATGATTAATTGTATAAACTCTTATAATTTTTGAGGATCCTAATTTCCTAATTAAGAGATTACACAATCAATCATAATCTAATCTATATCAACCATAATTGGAAATACATCTTTAATAAATTGTAATATATCTCAACAAGAACACCATCTTCTCCTTGATGAGAACTTTTGTCCTTGTGGGCCCCGCTTTCTCTTAGAAAAGGAAATCAAACAGGAGAACCTAGGAGAAGTCTCCTCACTTTTCCTCATCCAAACCTCTGTTTCAATATGAAACTACAACTTTATTAAGCGTTGTTTTCCATAGAAAAATGTTTATCTTTTAGATATGCTTACTTGTGTGCATTTTTAAGATACCAAGGGATTCCCCCCTCCCCACCCTCCCCTCCCACCCAACTAAATTTATTGACTGTTGATCAACACTGTATATTAATTACATTAGACATACTTCGCTTCGTTTAGGAATCTCTCAAGTCCTTTTTTCTCTTTTTGGATAACATGGGTATTCCACTCTATATTGGAGGCGAGACTTATTCCACAAATACACAAAACTGCCCACAAGCCTCGTCTATAATGAAAGCTTGGGAGGAGTTGAACCCAAGGCCTATAGTCTAATCCTAGAAGCTCAAGTCAAATTAGCACTATTATATACCACTAGTTCTTAAAAAAGCACATTTGCAGCCAGCTTTCATTCTTGGGACATGCATATTGTGTTAAACATTAGATTTGATTTGCATCCATAGAATGTATGCTTATAGTTTTGGTAAGTTTTTTAGTTGCTGAGATTTTCATTCAGTTCTATTGGAACAGTTCATTGGTGCTTGTAAAGAGTCAAGTATGGTAATAGTGACAGAGCTTCTGACTGGTGGTTCACTTAAAAGATATCTGAGAGCATTGCGCCCAAGTTGTCTGGACATTGAACTTGCAATAAGTTTTGCATTAGATATCTCACGAGCCATGGAATGCTTACATGCAAATGGGATCATTCACCGTGATCTAAAGCCTGGTAACTCTCTATTCAATTTTATTACCTTTTTGTTTCTTAGATTTATGTTTAATTCAAGAAAATTGTTTGAAAATTGATTGTACCATTGATGACTATCTTAAAGTTGTACAAATTATATCTCTTGATTTCTTGTGACAGTTTATTGAACTTGAATGAGTGACTGGTTTCTATAATATGTTCCCAAATACTATTGTGGATTTCATGAATACTTTATTCTTCACCTACTCTTAGCTGATTTGAATTTTGAAATCCCAGTAAGTATCTTGATATGATGTCACAGGAAGGCTCTTGCTACAATCAGAAGTTACAAAACTGATTGCCACTGTAGCTAGAACTGTTACAGTGTGTAGCTGTGCTAACACAGTAACTGAAATTAGTTCATGAGTGATTTTGAGTTCATTTTCCTTTCCTTCGAGCAATAACCATGCCTGACTGCCAGTAGCCCTTGTGAACAACCTTGAGTAGCTCAATTTTGCCTCATTTTATGGAAATACTGATGCATTTTGTGGTGAAATTTCTTCAAGGACAATCATGTCGCATGAAGCATTTTATTGTTGCTTGAATTCTTGGTTGTTTGCTTCTTCCGTTTTAAAAAATGATATATGAATATTCTCAAATTTGGGCTTTTACTGTTAGATAATAATAGATGGCTCAGACAAATGACGTGCATGTTGCAGATAATTTGCTTTTAACAGGAGACCAGAAGAAGCTTAAATTGGCTGATTTTGGGTTAGCAAGGGAGGAGACAGTGACAGAGATGATGACTTCTGAGACTGGTACTTACCGTTGGATGGCTCCTGAGGTATTCTATCTTGCTCATTGTTTGAACATATGCAACTTATATAGTTGTAAGGTTTCTCAATTCTCAACCTCCCATCTTTATCAGTTGTACAGCACTGTCACACTTCGTCGTGGGGACAAAAAGCACTACGATCATAAGGTTGACATTTATAGCTTCTCCATAGTTCTGTGGGAGCTGCTTACTAACCGGATGCCATTTGAGGGGATGTCCAACCTGCAGGCTGCATATGCTGCAGCTTTTAAGGTATTATTTTACCGTGTTCTCCACCAAGTAATTGTTTCTCCAAATGTGCATCTTTTACTAATTTAAAGGTTATTGAGAAACTCTTGCAAAATCTAATTGGTTTGTCTAATAGTGCTCTATAAATTTATTCTCTTAACTGATTGGTATTTTGTAACTATCAACCATTATTTTCTAAAGCGAACTAGATTGGAAGAATTTTTTATGGTCTGGTGGAGTATTGAGGCCTAGACTACCAAATAGTAGAAGACTAATGGAACTAGTACAACCTGGTGATTAGACTGGCATAGGTAGCGGTTTTGACCTATTATTTGTTATTTATTACTCCTTCTGCCCCAATTTAGTTGTCTTATATGGATTTTGGAATTGTTCCAAAATAATTGTCCCATTTATATTGGAGTAGCATAAAGTGTGTTGAAATTGATAAGAATCACCTCTCAGTTGCATTGTGGTTTAAAGTCAAATTCAAGTTACTTAAAAAATACAAATGTTTAAAATGAGACAACTAAAATGGGACGGAGGGAGTATTTCATTAGAGACTTAGTTGAACTGTTATGGACTGGATCTATTGCAATGGATGTTCGATTTCCATTTTTTTTAAACGCAAAATAGCTCATTTGTCATCTTGACAATATAGACTTGAGTCTAGATTCTTTGCCTGGTGGGACACACTATATAGCCAATGGAGCAATGGCACTCATTTACAAACTAGTTATAGACCTTTAGTATTAAAAGTAAATGGGTGCTGGCCTGTTAAAAGTTTACTCTGCAAAATTAAAGGAGGCTAGAAAGAGAGTTCTGGTAGCTCGATAGTAAACCCTAAACCACTAAACCACTACGTAAACCTAAAAAACAAGATTAAATAAATGCAAGTTACCTACTAATTGCAGCAGTAATTGAAATAGTAAGAGCAAAAGCAAAGATTGATTCTGATAAAATTAAAAGAAAAGGTTTCACCTTTAGGTTAAGCATTCTAATGTAATATACGCAATTTTCAGGATATCAAATAAAGGACAAGGGTTATGGGTCCACTACGCTTCATTCTTTCATGCAATAGTGCTACTGTAGATAAAGAAATTATGTAAATTGGATCTAGACTTTGGTCTGAGGTCAGAATAAAATCAATATGGACTCATCTTTGATTTATCTGGTCTGGATCCCAGTTTCGTCCAGGCGACCAAACAGCCTACGCACCCTTGCAACGGCAACACGGTCATAATTTGGACCATTTAGGGAATATAAATCTCATTACGGTCATTTCGACTTTAAGATTTTTCTCATGGTGTTCTCCATGAACTTTATCAAAATCCTAACATGGTTTTTGCCATGGTTTGATTTTAGATCCGAGAAGCATAACACTTATCTAAAGTATAAATAAATACATAAATGACAGAAGAGAGAGAGAGCTACATAAACGTCGAACTTTTATTTGAACTTGGAACTACAGTTCATAAACTGAAAATTACATACTTACAGAAGACAGCTTACCTTCAGGCTACTCCCGAAAGGCGCTTAGCTACGAGACATACTCACAGGATTCTTAGCTTTGGTTATATTGCTCCAAGCTTCGATATCCAAATACAAAGCCAAAAAGGTCCTTATATAGGCATGGATCCCAAATGAAAATAAACTAGATTACATAAAGGGAAGCTGCTGGGAAGCTTCCTTTGGACTGGTTTTTCTCCAAAGTAGGTGAGACATAACTCTGTTGAAGACTTTTGCAAAAAGTAGATGGAATAGTGTCGGTGGAGATAATTTTTCTTCAGGGTGATGTCATGGCTTATGTCATCAACCAAGACTTTTGGGCCATGATGATGTCATGGCATACATCATCAAAATGATGACATCATGGCTTGCATCATCATTTTTTATTTTTCTCCTCTTCGTCTGGAAGAATGCTAGGTCGAATGGACATCCGATTTGTATCGTCATCAAGCGATACGTGGTCCTTCTCTCCAGTTGGGTCTAGCTTTCTACTGTAGATTGTTGAAACGAACTCGTCGACTTCTGTCTGGTTCATTAAGTCAAGGACTTCATGTCTGACATTGGTTTCTTCTCTGATAGCGAGGGCTGCTAGCTGGGCCATACCGCATGGAAACTGTAGAGGGACGGTCTGATCTCACCTCTATATCTTGCTGAAGTCTAGCCTCTTCTGTGGCTATACAATTGGGTAACTTTTCAATGTACCCCTTTATCAAGTCTGTCTTGCCCATGGTCAAGCCATTGGCTAAGTGGGTGGCAAGGCCAGTAACCCAACTTCTGCCTTTCAATGCTTCCGGAGAAGGCATATGGACTTCTGGTTTGACTATGAATTGGACTTCAAAGCGGACTTTCTTGAAAACTACTTCTGTGATTTCCTTTGCAGCTATTGCATAATTATTACTGTCAACTACTGAGAGAGTAGTTTGGTCTGATGAAGTTAAGGTCTTCTTTCTTAACATCTCATTTTGAAGCCTGTAGCTTCGAACTGCTTTGTGCATTGCTACTATGCTCTGTTTCATTTCAATGGTAAGTCTACTCTGGAAGGCTACCCAGAGTGGGTCTGCTGTGGCCATCTCCAGTGGACTGAACTGGAATCTAGTGGCGTCTTCCATTGGAACTCTTTCTTGTAAACCGTACTGTCGTATGTATACATTTCCAAATGGTCTGTATTTAAATGCATTATTTGCATTCATTCT
Organism: Chimonanthus praecox; assembly: GCA_022113865.1. Classification (NCBI taxonomy): domain Eukaryota; kingdom Viridiplantae; phylum Streptophyta; class Magnoliopsida; order Laurales; family Calycanthaceae; genus Chimonanthus; species Chimonanthus praecox. The sequence continues at coordinate 7,470,215 of CM039090.1, read as the reverse complement.
CGGGGGTTTTAATACTCGATCAAAGTCGCTTAGATCAAATGGATCTAGCCTGATTTCTTTCATTTTTTTGGTCTGGATTAAGAAATCATCTTGGTCTGACTGGGCTTGGTCTGATTTATGTCCTTCTGATGAGGCTTTCTCTATCTCTTCAATAGATTCAGTCATTTTAAACAATCTAAATTGATTGTATTCCTCTTCTGTCATGGTTGCTCTGACCATGCTATTTTTTCCTCTTACCTCTTCTTGGGTAGTATCCACGGCCTCTGGTATTACCTGCAAACATATTAACTTCTGCAATATGAACAAGATTAATGTCAGCAAGTAGAGGGTCACGAGATAAAATATCAGGAATAATATTTTTATCTCCTGGGATATGGACTATTGCAAACCTAAAACCATTTAGGTAAATCTATCAATTTAGGAGTCTGGATTGCCGAACATTTCCTAAATTGGTCTTCATGAATGTTTTCACAAATGAAGATTCTGTTTCTACTGTAAAAGGTTGGGGTCTGAGAAACATCTCATATTTCTCTAAGGCTCTTACTACTGCTAAGAGTTCCTTCTCATGTGTTGAATAGTTCAGTGTTGCACCTCTAAAGATACCGGACTTGTAACAACATAATCTTCTCTTTCTCTCTTTGTCATATTTATTGACAACAGAGTATGTTGCTCCCCATAGAGTATTAGAAGCATCTGTGCTTACTATAAACTCGTCTTCTGGAGTTGGCAGGGCTAAAGGAGGGAGGTTTCTGACTAATTCTCTGACTGTTTTGACGATATCTTCGTCATGCTTATCCCAACAAGTGAAGGGATTAGTGACTTCGGTTTTTCTTAACTTGGTTGCTAGGCTACCTCTGTACTTAGCAATGTTAGGGATGTAGTCTGCTGCACAGTTTAGAATGCCAAGATATGGCATTAACTGTTTCCTATTTTGTATATTTAATGGATGCTCAAGGACCTTCTTGGAAATGTGGTCTTGAAAGTTATTGTTCCATCTTTGATGGTTACACCTAGGAACTTAACTTCTTGCTTGGCTATCTCACACTTTGTTGGTGAGATCACGATTCCATGCCTTTTTATCTTTTGGATAACGGCTTCAACATGGATCTTATGTTCTTCTAGGGTCTTAGAGGCTACTAAGATATCATCAATGTAGACTAAACAATGGTCTTGATGAGGTCTAAAGATCTTATCCATTCTTCTCTGGAAGATTTGAGGGGCATTTTTCAAGCCAAATGGCATAACTAGCCATTCATATTTTCCCTGAGGTATCTGGAATGCTGTCCAAGGAATGAATTCTTTTGCCATGGCAAACTACCAGAATCCTGATTTACAATCTAACTTTATAAACCACTTTCGGTCTGCTATGAGCTGTATCAGGTTCTCTTTACTTGGTATTAGATAGCTTTCATCGACTGTATTATTGTTTAATAGTCTATAATCAATCACCATTCGAGTTTATAGTAAGCACAGGTGCTTCTAATACTCAATGGGGAGCAACATACTCTGTTGTCAATAATTATGACAAAGAGAGAAAGAGAAGATTATGTTGTTACAAGTCCGGTATCTTTAACGGTGCAACACTGAACTTTTCAACACATGAGAAGGAACTCTTAGCAGTAGTAAGAGCTTTAGAGAAATATGAGATGTTTCTCAGACTCCAACCTTTTACAGTAGAAACAGACTCTTCATTTGTGAAAACATTCATGAAGAACAACTTAGGAAATGTTAGGCAATCCAGACTCCTAAATTGGCAGATTTACCTAAATGGTTTTAGGTTTGCAGTAGTCCATATCCCAGGAGATAAAAATGTTATTCCTGATATTTTATCACGTGACCCTCTACTTGCTGACATTAATCTTGTTCATATTGCAGAAGTTAATATGTTTGCAGGTAATACCAGAGGCCATGGATACTACCGAGGAAGAGGTAGAGGAAAAAATAGTATGGTCAGAGCAACCATGACAGAAGAGGAATACAATCAATTTAGATTGTTTAAAATGACTGAATCTATTGAAGAGATGGAAAAAGCCTCATCAGAAGGACAAAAATCAGACCAAGATGATTTCTTAAGCCAGACCAAGAAAAGGAAAGAAGTCAGGCTAGATCCATTTGCTCTAAGCGACTTTGATCGGGTATTAAAACCCCCGAGAATGAATGCAAATAATGCATTTATACATACGACAGTACGGTTTACAAGAAAGAGTTCCAATGGAAGACGCCACTAGATTCCAGTTCAGTCCACTGGAGATGGCCACAGCAGACCCACTCTGGGTAGCCTTCCAGAGTAGACTTACCATTGAAATGAAACAGAGCATAGTAGCAATGCACAGAGCAGTTCGAAGCTACAGGCTTCAAAATGAGATGTTAAGAAAGAAGACCTTAACTTCATCAGACCAAACTACTCTCTCCGTAGTTGACAATTATAATTATGCAATAGCTGCAAAGGAAATCACAGAAGTAGTTTTCAAGAAAGTCCGCTTTGAAGTCCAATTCATAGTCAAACCAGAAGTCCATATGCCTTCTCCAGAAGCAATGAAAGGCAGAAGTTGGGTTACTGGCCTTGCCACCCACTTAGCCAATGGCTTGACCATGGGCAAGACAGACTTGATAAAGGGGTACATTGAAAAGTTACCCAATTGTGTAGCCACAGCAGAGACTAGACTTCAGCAAGATATAGAGGTGAGAAAAACCCTCTTCAAATATGGCATACTTTCAGAACTGTATGCTGAAAAGGAAGAAGTACTGTCATTTCTTCCTAACGAAATAGTAAAAGTCCTAAGCTTTGCTCTCAAGGGACTTTTTCCAGTATGGTTATCCTGCTGGAATATAGTAGACAATGAGAAGTCCTTTTGTCTTATCCGCATTCAAAACGGAAAGACATACTCAGAAGTTTGCGAATATGAGTATTTGAAAGAAGAAAATGAGGAGAAGACCGATATCCAATGGATGGATATCAAGAAAATTCAGACCATTATAATCACCGAGGTAGCTGAGATGCTAAGCCTCGATACTGAGTTTTGGACCATTTATCTATCCAAAACTTGCCTGATCCAGTCCAGAAGTATCAAAGGAAAGAAGGTTACAGTTGAACCTCTATGGGATCAGAACGTCCCTCTACAGTTTCCATGCAGTATGACCCAACTAGCAGCCCTCGCTATCAGAGAAGAAACCAATGTCAGACATGAAGTCCTTGACTTAATGAACCAGACAGAAGTCGATGAGTTCGTTTCAACAATCTACAGTAGAAAGCTAGACCCAACTGGAGAGAAGGACCACGTGTCGCTTGATGATGATATAGATCGGATGTCCACTCGACCTAGCAGTCTTCTAGACGAAGAGGAGAAAAATAAAAAATGATGATGCAAGCCATGATGTCATCATTTTGATGATGTATGCTATGACATCATCATGGTCCAGAAGTCTTGGTTGATGACATAAGCCATGACATCACCCTGAAGAAAAATTATCTCCACCGACACTATTCCATCTACTTTTTGCAGAAGTCTTCAACGGAGTTATGTCTCACCTACTTTGGAGAAAAACCAGTTCAGAGGAAGCTTCCCAGCAGCTTCCCTTTATGTAATCTAGTTTATTTTCATTTGGGATCCATGCCTATATAAGGACCCTTTTGGCTTTGTATTTGGATATCGAAGCTTGGAACAATATAACCAAAGCTAAGAATCCCGTGAGTATGTCTCGTAGCTAAACGCCTTTCGGGAGTAGCCTGAAGGTAAGCTGTCTTCTGTAAGTATGTAATTTTTAGTTTATGAACTGTAGTTCCAAGTTCAAATAAAAGTTCGATGTTTGTGTGTAGCTCTCTCTCTCTTCTGTCATTTATGTATTTATTTATACTTTAGATAAGTGTTATGCTTCTCGGATCTAAAATCAAACCCACGGCAAAAACCATGTTAGGATTTTGATAAAGTTTATGGAGAACAGCATGAGAAAAATCTTAAAGTCGAAATGGCCGTAGTGAGATTTATATTCCCTAAATGGTCCAAATTATGACCATGTTGCCGTTGCAAGGGTGCGTAGGCTGTTTGGTCGCCTGGACGAAACTGGGATCCAGACTAGATAGCATCTTATGTTCCATCTTGAGGTTACCGGTCAGGATGTCTTCTAATATTCCATCTTGAGGTTCTCTGTGGAATTTAACCATGGTCTGGAATTGGACTGCTAAGATCTCTTGAGTCTTATCAAGAGTTGACTCATAACCTTTTGTCTGAATCATCAACTTAAACTGGTGGATTGCATTTATGCTAACTGCATAACCAGGGATACAAGAAAATAGGATACATTATTATGTAGACCTAATTCTCCTAATCCAATGATATTCTTTTGAAGATAGAATATCTCTCATCTACTAGGATGACACAAAGTGTGACTTCGTTTCTTGGCATATGAAGACCTTGAAGTCTACATTGGAAAAATCCAAATGTCATATGCTTATAACCAGTTTTCTTATAGCTGTTTATCCACTTCTGGAGAAAGACTTCTATTGTATCTTGGAGTTTTGATACTGTTAAAGTATTACTCCATCTGGTCATCTGGTAATCAGCTGTTAATGGAGTTTCTCCATTAATAAAGATATCTTTGTATCTTGCTGTTGGGAGTTTCTGCTTTTTAAGATTATCTTTAATATAATCTTCTAACTCTGTGGATTCTTTATGCCATTCCATTGGTGGCTTTTTCTTGTCTGAGATGTAGTTAACTTCTCTTTTCCTTTGGCTAAGAACATATTGACTTCTGCGATAGGTTCTTCTCCTAAGGTTTGCTTACCTGTTTGGACTTGTCTCTTGTCTTTTCCATCATTGATGGTACAAGCGGTTCCTATTTCTAAAGGTTTCCTGAGCATTTCTTCTATTCTTGAAAGATTCTTTTCATTCTTTTCTTGATAAAGAGATAAAAGAGTGGTTACTGCTTTTCCTCTATCAGGACTAAGGTTTCTTTGAACATTTTGTTCAAGATTAGTCTGGTGTCTGGAGTTAATCTTTTGAAGATCATTCTCTAAGTCTGAAAACTTCTTATTCATAGAAGTTTCTATCCTGGTAAGGATACTATATAAAGGTCTCTGGACATCTTCTTTTATAATCTTTTTTACTATTGTTTCAGAATTCTGAAGTCTTTTTATTTCTTCTCTAAGAACTGAAACTTCAAACTTAAGGCTTCGGATTTCTTTAGTCAGTTGGTCTAGGGCAACTCTATTTTCTTCTTTAACAATATTGTGTATTGTACTTTTAGTTGTTTCTTCTGAAGCAACTGCTTGGACTGACTTCTCTGTCTGTTCAACTATTGATACATAGCATTATACTCTCTGTTCAACTGCTTATGTGTTTTTCCCTCTACAAGTTGGTCTCCCTTTTTGTGTTCATACAAAGTCTCCTTTTCTCTTCTCATCATGTTTGATACATAACATTATACTAGCATTAGAAGCCCATACCATGCATGGGCAGAGACATATTTTGAAAAAAAAAAAGGAAAAATAAATAGTTGCAAAATAGAAACTTAGGAAATAAAACACATAACATTATAGCATCGATCTCATGGATGAGTCCAAGATGGCTAAAAAATTTTCTTACCAAAATCTGGATGGACAAAAAATAGTGTTAACTAAATGAAACATTAAGTCAAGATATTATATATATATATTTTTTTTTTGAAACATTAACCACTGGATTTTATTAATTAGGGAATAGAGTACATAAGAAGGATCTGAGTATAAGAGTAATATACTCAGAACAAAGAAGAGGAACAGATACATAGATATAAGAAGACATAGAAAATGAGAAATTAAAGAAAAGATATATCAAAATGTCATCCCGAACTAAAACCAAAAGAGGGTCCGAGCCCCCTAACTTTCGAGGTTGGTGGGTGTGAAGAATTCCACCACCAGAGACTGAAGATGAACACCAGTTTTCGTGAAGAAATCTGCCACACAGTTAGCTGAACGAGGAGTATGAATGAAGGAGATGTTACCCATATTGCACAAACTCTATATATCCCTAGCAATATCGACCAACCTCTACAGGGGGGATTTCGTATTACTAGTTTAGGAGATAGCGTTAGTTGAGTCACCTTCGATAATGAGATTTCCTCTCCTAAACCTTAACCAGATCTGAAGTGCTCTCCTAATTGCCCTCAGTTTATATATGATTGTGAATGCTTCATGCGTAGAAAACAATAATGCTAACATTTTTAGGCCCTGCTCTCATCAATCAAGTGATTATGAATGAATCAACTTGAATATAGCTCTGAACAAGTTATCAGGGGTTCCACCAAATGCCTGAACTTCTTGCCCCATCAAGTCATGTTACCCTATTGCAGTCCTTGTTTCAATTATGAAAAGTTGATACTTTAAGTGCATGGGTAGCTCAGTTGGTCTAAGCTTTTAGGATTAGACTAGAGAGGTCTTGGGTTCGATTTCTCCCGAGTTACGTGATACACAAGACTTGCGGGTGGTTTTGTTTATACATGGGATTAGTCTCACCTCAATATAGGTTATCCCAAAAAAGAGGTGGAAACTTTAGAATCCAAAGCAGAAACGAAATCTATGGAGTACGATAGAAATTGTGAAATTAGAAAATCATAGTAGTAAATATGGCTTAGGGTTAAAATGAACAAATATGGTTGTATTGAAATAGGGAACAGTATTGAGACTCATAAACAGAGAAACAATGGAGAGATTTTTGGTAGGGTTTTTAGAAGGGAACAAATCGATGTTGTGGAGATAGATATATGGGATTCTTGAGAGGATTAGAGGGGTTCGAGTGCTACATGTGGTCCGACCTTGGGTAAGTTGAGCGTAGAATCACAAAATAGAAACGTGGGGAGATGAAAACAGACATGGGAGTGTTGCATTGTGTAATAAATTCAATGCCAGTAATCACCTTTAAGGTTCTCTTTCTCTTCTGCAGATAGTCTCTGATCCTTAACCTCCTTGGATATGCACATTGATAATTTATCAGCCATAAAAAAAAACATGCACATTGATAATTTCAAGTTCCAAATTCTCATCTTTTTAGGAAAAAAATATTTTCTAGTTTTGACGTTCTTCTCTTAATCTCAGAAAGCGAGGCCCAGTGTGGACAACCTTCCAAAGGATCTTGTTTCTCTCCTGGAGTCTTGTTGGGAAGAAGATCCAAATAACCGGCCAGAATTCCAGCAAATCACGAGCATGCTTTCAAGCTTCCTTTCTTCCTTGACTTCTGTGCAGACCACACCACCTCCCATAATTGAGCTGGGGCAGAGCAGCTACCTTGGGGTTGATTCTCCAGGAACTCGCCATTTGATGGACAGATCTAGAGAGGACGATGAGGTGAAGACTGGAAAACCATCGAATGGAATTCTGGGCTGCTTCAATGAGTGTTTCTCCTAATGAGGAATGATCAAGAGGTTTGAGTATTTTTCCTAACAATCTGTGGTTCAAGAGTTTCAATCTTGTGGTCTAGCCAAATTTTTCCTTCTGTTCGGCTAGTTTGAATGAGAGGCAGAGATGACATGGTGGGGTTTTATAGAAGAAACACTGAAATTCTGAAAGATGTTATCTTGTTGTAGAATGTGGTATTATCATATCATCACACAACATTGTATAGTAGAGCTTTGGTGGTCAAGCAATGTGATAGATGTCAATTTAGAAGGGCAGTTAGCCTCATGAATTCCCCTTTAAACATTTGGATAGATGATGGAATTCAAAATTTCTTTTATAAGATAGCGTCTGTAATGTGTGTGCATTTTCCCATTAGTTTGGATCATCAACTGTAAATTCTCCAGCGCTTGGTACTTGCATAAGGTTATCTGAAATAAATGTCTAGGGTGAGCATAGGGAACATTTTGGGTGGGTGACATTGCATTCACTTTGTGATTTTGGCTTTGATTATCAATTTCGTTCGGTTCTGGCCGGAATGTTTTGGATTTGGCTGGAAAGACTTGGTTTTGTTCTGGTCTGTTCCGGCTGAAATGAGCTTGATCCAGGCCCATTTTGCCCTACATGCTTAGCTCTATAAATTTTGTTCTTTTTTTTTTTTTTAAGTTTTTTAGATACATATAAAATCCAATAGTATAACTGAAAAATAGATTTCATTAGATATAGTTAGAAAAAGTTCAAAGCCTAAAACGATCAAAGTCACTAGGAGTTTTTAATTCAAGGACTTTGATTTTATTGATCAAAGTCGCTAGGAGTTTTTAATTCATGACTAGAAATTGAATTATGGACTTAGTTCAGTTGTAATTAATGAAGTATATTTTTAATTCATATAATTTGTTTTTAATGTATATGACAAATTTTGAGATGAAAAATGAAATAGACTTGGTATGTCTGTGTTTTAAGTTTTGACAATTAATTTTGAATAAAAAAATTTCAGAATAAAATTGAAATATTCTTGAATTAGTATTTGACAATTACAATATTATTAATTGAGATTATAAATATAAATAGTTATTTAATGATAACTTATATCTTTATTTTTGTAGATTAATGTAAAATAATAAAAAATAATTAATTTAAATATAAGTTTGCACTATTGTCTTTATATTCACCCGCTTAATGTCAACACACACCACCGAAAAGAAAAGATTAAAAAAGAAAAGAAAATAGAAAGTGCAGAACACTGGCAATTGAAGACATTTAGGAAGAACATTCGAGCATTCTGAGCAGTGAACCACACACGGACATCGCACCATTTGACAGTGGTGGCCATTATGGTAATGGTGGCAGCGTTGATGGTGGTGGTGGTGGCAGCGGCGGCGGTCACGATTGAGTGGTGCCAATGAGGATTAGAATTATCCACTTGGGTATGTTGACGAGTCCCAATATCTGACCCAAGGAAAAGAGACAACGGAGCCCAACACGAGTTACCATGTCGCGCCACTACTCTTTATCGACTTAATCAATGTGTCTAGATTTAGAGGTTTATACATGTTTGTAGGATCAGTCTCACCATCAAGTGAGATGATAGACATATACATTCAATAGACCTCACTTGTAAATTTGGTGTATCATCGGGTGGGGGTAACAACACAACTGCACAATCTTCTTTCTACCCATCTACTCCATTATATATTTTTTATAACATAGGTATTCATGCACTACATTGAAATTGAGACTAATCCCATATATACATGAAATGACCCACAAACTTCGTGTATCAAGTATGTTTAGAAAGAGTCGAATTCAAGACTTCTAATTTATTTCTAAAAACTTAGACCAATTGAGTTACCCATCATAATCTAATGCATCATATCTCTAACCATATGATTATGTCCAAAGTTAACATGCAAGTAGAGTATAAAGATTCATTTGAAGCATCCAATTCCCTTTATTCTATACACCTACATAAGTATACTATACACCTACTTATATATATTAGATTCATAATTAGACATACCTAGTTAGGTGTAGTAAATACCTACTTATAAATACTATATAACTACTTAAATAAATAAGAACATGTAATACACTTGGTTAAGATTCATAATTATTGTCTAGAGCTTGTCAATTCAAGTCTTGTAGGCATAGATACTTATATATAAGATATACCTACTTTAATGCATACAATACATATACTTACTTAGGTGTACTCTACACTTAATTGTATATTATAGATCCCTCATTAGATATATTTGCTTAAGTATACTTCATATTTATATATGATATATTAGGGCATAACGGCTGCTGCCTGTATCGATGAACCGATTTTTCACTCCAACTATTCACCACTTTGACATGAACTGATCTATGGATGAACCCAACTGCAACTATGCCAAGCAGGTCCCCAAAGGCTTATCAAAGTACTGATTATATTTAGTATATTATGATAAAAAAAATCCAATAAAAATGGAAGAAGAGAAGTTTGGAATTTGAATCCCCCTTAGTTTTTCATAGAAGTTGGTAACGTCTATTAAGGGGGCTTGCCAATAATGGAAGTGTTTAGAAGAAGATGTGGTTTTCTTTATTTTATTGTTTCAATTTTAAAATTTCCATGCAGGAATTTACATTTGATTGAAAAGGAGCTCAAGGTGGGAATGCATAAAATCCCACATAATTGCATTTCCATATTATTTTACAAATTCTCATTTCGATTTGTGATTTTGGAATTTGAAAAACCATAAACGACTTTGATCATAGAATTCACACATCCCAATGATGATTCCAAGCCCATTTAACATAACATAGTTATTACAAGTTCTTAAATTAAATTTTTTTTTGCAGAATTTGTTGATTCTAGAATTTAAAGAAAAGTAGAAAATAGATGCCATTATGTACATAAAATTGTACCATTTTGTATACCTATATGCTCACATGACAAGCTACAATTTGTTTGATTTTCAAAAGCTAGAAAAGAAACTCAATTAATGGCATTGCGAAAACAGTGGGTACATTACTACAATTTATGGGTATGGTTAGAGTTTTTCAATAAAGAATTATAAATTTTACTCATTTTTTTTTCCTACCAAACAGGTCCTCAGATGGATATACATTCAGCATTGGATCAAAGTGTCGTCCATCCAAGCCAAAAAAATTGAGATCACCAAGTGAAAAAAGAATAAAAAACGCCCAAATCTAATTACAATCCATTGTCTTAATAAAATCTCAGTTGCCATCTCTAAACATAAAAAGATAAAAAATAAAAACTAAGGAAGTGAATTAGGCGAATGAGACATTTCTAGTGAGACTAACAAGACTGCCCATTAGATGGATCATGGGTAATACATAATTGAACGTGTTGAATAAATAAATATATGAATAAATAATAAGGTGTAAAGTTTCACCACCCATTAATCTATCCTGACCTTTAAAATTCAATTGAATATTTTACTCACATGGTGTAGCTCAACTGATTGCCCCCCGCCTCATGAAGCAGGAGCAGGGTTGGCTCTGGGCATAGGCGGCATAGGCTGCCGCCTAGGGCCCCCAAGCTAAAAGCCCCTTCACACATTTAAACTCCTTAATATAGTAGTCACAAAGGCCCCTGAAATCTCACTCCGCCTAGGGCCCCTGAGATTTTAGGGGATCTCAGGGCCGGCCCTGAGCGGGAGGTTGCGAGTTCGAACCCCCATGACCTAACCTTGGTGTGCCTCAGGGATAGTGGGCTCACCCATGGGAGTTTCACGCAGGGTGTCCCGCGGTTTCCTATACATAAATTCAAAAAGAAAAAAGAAAAAAGAAGAAGAGTTTGCCTTTGTCTCAAAATAGGATCCATGGGAAAACTAGAACCATATACGTACATGGTCTGCTTGAACTCGTGTTTCTTTAAAGGAACTTAAAAAAAAATCCAAATTTTTTAGACCCCACACACAAACATCAGTGGTGCACTTGATCTTGCATACCTGCCAAGGGAATATTTGAAGTTTCCAGTCTTCCAAGGAAATTTTCAAAAATCTCATTTTGTGAGTAGAAACCATGTAACAATATACACCTGAATCCAGGGGTCCGAATATCGGCCGTTTTTGTAAAAAATAAAATAAATTAAGGAGAGAAAAATATCGGCCGATAACGAGATATCGGTCAATATATTGTATCGGCCGAGACCATTTTTTCGATCCCTGCCTCAATCATTCAAAAAGCCAGATGATCTGATGTTAACTTATGAAATTATGCTATTCTCATTATTATCATAATTATTCTTAAGACAGCATATTTAGAAAGTCTAAACAGGCCCTGATATCTCTTAGCTCATTTTTCTGCTGTTCAATATTCCGTTCTTGGTGATCAACCAGACTGCTGCCACCATGTTTCACTTTTACCATGGAAACCCACCTTTCATTCCATTGCGTCGACTGATCAACAGTAGTTTGCAATTTGTATTCAACTTAAGTTTCACTGTAACAGCTGCATGCAGACTTCTTTTTTTTGGGTTCAAAAATGACTATTAACTTCAACCATTATACTTTCTTTTCCTATCTTTTTAATTCAATGAATACATGACATCGGACAATTCAAGTAATACATGGGGCCATCATAACAAAGATCATATCTACACATAGGCAATTGTATGTTTCATATATAAAATTAAACAATGCATAGTATGTGTACTTAAGATAAACACGCATACCTCTAATACAACACAATTTTCATCTTTGAGCAACGCCTATGGTTCTTCAGAATGTTGACGTCAAACTGAACTGAGTGAATTGAAATGATCCCATGCTTCCTGTAGGACATACAGAAACTTGTGTAAAGCACTTGAAATATGACACTACTGCTACATGGGCTTATTCTTGTAGCGTTGCAGTAAATGCACAAAATATTAGAAGTTAGAACAATCCCTTGGACTCCAACATGGATAAGCCATAAGAGTATTCTTGTCATGCTGCTGTACATGCAAATGATAAGAGAATTATCCAGTGGGCTCCAACATGGTAAGCCATATCTTGGAAGAGATCATGATTGAACAGGCCTCTAGGGTTCCCATGCACACAATTTTTTTGGGATAAGATGGGTATGTCCACCTCACATTAGAGGTGAGACTAATCCCACATATACAAAAACCACCCGCCAGCCTTGTATATCAGATTACCCAAGATGAGTCGAATCCAAAATCGCTAGACTAATCCTACCAGCTTAGACTAACTGAGCTACCCATGAGAGTTCATGCACACAAAATTAGTGATTGCCAAGTTTACGAGAAGGTGAGATACCATTTTTTCCCTCTTCTGACAAGTACTTTTCTTTTTCTAAATAAGCATAATAAGAAAGTCATCGGTCTTGTAATAAAATTCACTGCATTTGATGTTTTAACAAACCCTCCCATGAAATGGGCTGAAGTTTACTGCTTCAAAACTTGTAAAGATCTTAAAATATAAAACCACAGCATGCCTAGCATAGATACAACTTCTAGGGATGTTCTTACACAGGTCCAGATATGCAATGAATCATTCCACACCAAAGAACCTGCATCTCTGATGCACGTCAAAAACAGATTTAAGGCAATGCTAATTCACCTATTCTGTCATTGTTTCATATGTCATTGTGTTTATATAATTTTAACAAATATTTATCTGCATATTTTTCTTGTATTTGATGATTTATGTGATTCATAAAAAAATGCATTGAATGTTACCTCATGTCTAGATGTATTATGTTCTTTATCATTTCACATAAAATTGGATTGCGTCCACTTAGCTATTTTAGTTTTGGATAAAGGGTACAGCTTAGGATCAATATTGGCTGAAGCAGGGGCAGGACAGTTATTGGATGCTGTATTATCTTTCTTCTCTCAAATTTTAGAGTAGTGAATATGTATGTAGTTTTTTTTTTTTCTCAATCTCAGAAGATTCAAAGCATTCATAAGATTACTGCACTTCAACAAGTTTTGGTGGTACACACTTAAAATGTAATGGTCCTCTCTTTTTCCTACATGATCTGGTAAGAGATCAAACAAATGAGACCCCAACCCAAAAAAAATTGATGAAGACTAAGTTGCAAGGGTACAGGTCAATATCAGTCTGACATGGGTGTGAGGTGTAAGACTCGGCAAACAAAAAAAAATTAGGACATGGATGCGAGGTGTCAGACTCGGCAAATCAAAAAAAATTAGGACATGGAGACACAACACCATATTTAAATAAATTTAAAAATAAAATTTATTTTAAATGAAAATAAAGTACAAAAATAATACAAATAGAAAATAATGTACTAATTTTACTCTAAACAATTAAGTGACAAACATAATGATATTTTACTTAGGTTTTAAGAGGAGAAAGGAGTAATAATATTTTAGTCATCTTAGAAAACAATATTAAAAAGCATAAGAAGAACCCATGAAGAATGAGTGCGAGTGCCCAACATGTGTGTGAGCGTCTACAAGTGTCTCACACGGGTGCACCACATATATTTAAGTGTCAATGCAACATGGAATGAAGGTAGCAATGACAGGTTCTATATAGTCTGCATTGGACCTCTTCTAGCAGCGATATTTTTCAATGAAAAGCATGTCTGTTTTTTCCCTCCCAGAAGTAATAAATTTACAGCATGTGCACGTAGTAGATACAAAGGTATATGGCACAAACAGGCAATCGGGTAGCCAATTCTTTTAATCAGGTGGGCTTCAAGCAATGGCTAGCCATTAGAGCTTCTAGATTCTCTGGATATTTCTACACCCCTACAACTCCAAGAGAATCTTAGAGACGTCTGGAGTTCTTGAAAGTACTACAAATGATGTAGAACAAGTGGCTGATAAATTCTTGAAGACATACTCACGTCGGATTTAGGAGTCCGAGACCTATCTCTCTTAGGATTTACTATTTTCGCATTATTTTTAATTTAGAATTATTGTGTCAAAAGGAAGCTAGGTCGGTAGCTTTCCTATTTGATTTAGGAGTCTTTTTCCTATTTGATTTAGGAGTCCTTTTCCTATTTGATTTAGGAGTCTTTTTCCTATTTGATTTAAGAGTCCTTTTCCTATTTGATTTAGGAGTCTTTTTCCTATTTGATTTAGGAGTCCTTTTCCTATTTGATTTAGGAGTCTTTTTCCTATTTGATTTAGGAGTCTTTTTCTATTTTGATTTAGGAGTCCTTTTCTATTTTGATTTCTTAATTTTTCTTATAAATACAATGCATGTAAGAGAGGGATTCATCTCTTTTGGAATATATGAATTGATATAGATTTACTATCTTATTTTCCTCTATCATCTCTGCCAAGTTGCAGACCTTACCTTCATTTGCTGGTTTTGTTCCGGCCATCGCTGATTCTGGGCTTAATCCCAGAGGAGATATCCTGCTGTCGCTGCCTTGGGCTTTATCCCAAGCTTATCTCAGTTACAAGTCTTCCGCCCCTGCTGCCATTAAAATCATCACTGTTGCTATAGCTCCTTGTTCCAAGCTTCTTCCAACTATAAACCAGGTACTTGATCTTTTTCTTCCTCTTCTTCTTCATCCTCTTCCGCTGCCCCCTTTTCGTTTTTCCCTTTCCTTTTCTTTTCCCATTCATATTTCACCTTAACAACAACCCTAATTCCTTCACCCACGTACCTTAAGTCCCCCACTTAAGTTAGAACTTGCACATGTGCCTCAACTCACGTGTGTGACTCTTTTCGAGTCGGGTTTTGACTTGATTTGATTTTTATCCCCGCTTCCGCTACATTAAGTGGATCAGAGCCAAAGCTTCTTGTATCCAGTGACGATCTTAAAAAAAAAAAAAGAAGAAGAAAAAAAAAAAAAAGAAAAAAAAAAAAGAGAGGAAAAATTTCAGATGGCATCCAACGACAATCAGTTTGTCACCACCACTCAGCTCGATACATTTAAAGCGGAGATGAAAGCAGAGATGAAAGCAGAGATGAAAGAATTATTCACAGAATTTCGTGCAATCATGATTGCCGATTTCAGAAACACCGGCAAGAATCAAAACGAAGAGCTACCACATCAAGAAGAGTGGGATGATGAGGACGTTGAGCAACTGCTTCTCAACTCCCACCCACCCAATCCCGATACACAGCATTCTGGCGCTTCTCGCCGCTCCTCTGACAACAATAACTATCGACCCAAGGTTGAACTTCCCTCTTTCAATGGCCTTCTCCACATCGAAGAATTTATGGAATGGGTCACCAAGGTTGAGCGTTTCTTTGAATACATGGGAGTCCCTGACGCAAAGCAAGTACCATTGGTTGCTTTCAAACTCACTGGAGGTGCTTCTTCTTGGTGGGAGCAAAAACTCAACAGGACAGATCCAGACAAAATTTGGCTCCTGTTCGTACATGGTTTCGCATGAAGCAGCTTTTGAAAAGTCGGTATCTGCCTCCTCATTATTCGCAGGTCTTATTCAACAAATTGCAGGATTGCTGCCAAGGTACACGATCTATTCAGGAATATGTTGATGATTTCTATCGGCTTCTCTCTCTTAATGATCTTCATGAGACAGAAGAGCAAAAGATTGCACGCTTTTTACGTGGTCTGAGATGGGATATTCGCAAAGCACTTGCTTCTCATAGCCACTTCGCTTTGACATCAGCTATTAGTACCGCTTTAAACGTGGAAGAATTCACTGATACCTCTCCACCCAGGTACCAAGCCAATTCCCGCCCTAACTCATCCCGCCCCTCTTTCCCCTATAACCACTCCCAGCATCGCAATAATAACCACCAACCAGCATCTACCCAATCTCCTCCCAACCCCAACTCCCAATACTCTAACCCTCACTCATCCAATAATTCCCGCCCCTACAATAATAACCGTCCACCACCCCAACGCTCCACCTACCCTTCACAAAGTCAGCCCAATCAATCATCCTCATCCTCCAACCCTTATTCTCGCCCAAACATGGACAAGTGCTTCAAGTGTGGCAAAGTTGGCCATCGATCACATGAGTGTCGTAGTCGTTTGGCATTGATTGACTCTGAGACACCCGAGCAAGATCCTATTGATCCTCATGATAATGACATTGCGGATGACTATCAAGTTGATGATGATCCATATACTGGTGATCAAGGTGAAGAGCTTCTTTGCTCTCTTGTGGTTCGCCCGCTCTTGCTTGCTCCGCATGTGTCACATCAACCACAGCGCAAACACATCTTTCGCACTACATGCACGAGCAAAATTTGTTCTCTTATTATAGACAGTGGTAGTTGCGATAATATGGTTTCTCAATTTTTGGTTGATAAGCTTCAACTTCCAGTTCAACCACACCCCAATCCATACTATGTTGGTTGGGTTGATGATATGTCGCCACCAAGTCACTTCTCAATGTGAGGTTCCCTTCTCTATTGGTAAGTATCACGATACCGTTCTATGTGACGTGCTTCGCATGAATGTCAGCCACCTGATACTTGGCCGGCCTTGGCAATTTGATGTTCACTCCTTACATGATGGCAATGCCAATACATATACCTTCATGCACCATGGCCAGAAAATTATTTTGGCTTCTCCTACACGTCCTCTCCAGCAGTCACATGAGACACGGACATGCCTCATCTCCGATGACATTATCAAATTCCAGAGAAACAGGCCGTATTTATGCTCTTATGGTCCGCCCTGCCCCACAAGATACTCATGATGTTCCTCCTCAGCTGCAGCCCCTATTGGATGAGTTTTCATGTCTTCTACCTGCCGACACTCCGGATTCTCTGCCCTATGCGCAACATTCAGCATC
Organism: Chimonanthus praecox; assembly: GCA_022113865.1. NCBI lineage: Eukaryota > Viridiplantae > Streptophyta > Magnoliopsida > Laurales > Calycanthaceae > Chimonanthus > Chimonanthus praecox. The sequence continues at coordinate 7,453,131 of CM039090.1, read as the reverse complement.
ATATTGATTTCATTCCTGGAGCCAGTCTTCCCAATATTGCACATTACAAGATGTGCCCCAAAGAACATGCCATTTTGCAGGAACAAGTTGAAGACCTATTAACCAAAGGATTGATTCGCCCTAGCATGAGCCCTTGTGCAGTCCCAGCTTTGCTTGTGCCCAAGAAAGATGGTTCATGGCGTATGTGCATTGACAGTCGAGCAGTCAACAAAATTACCATCAGGTACCGTTTTCCTATTCCGTTTAGATGACATGCTTGACATGCTTTCTGGTTCAGTTATCTTCTCCAAACTTGATCTTAAGAGTGGTTATCATCAAATCCGTATCCGGCCTGGTGACGAATGGAAAACCGCCTTTAAGACCAAAGATGGACTCTATGAATGGCTTGTTATGCCTTTTGGCCTCTCCAATGCACCTAGTACTTTTATGAGACTCATGAATCAAGTCTTGCAGCCTTTCATTGGCAAGTTTGTTGTGGTGTATTTCGATGACATCCTCATCTACAGCCGCAATTCGGATTCACATGTCCCACCTGCGGAGGTTCTCAATGTTCTTAAAGCCAACACGTTGTACCTCAATCTTAAGAAGTGTCACTTTATGACTCCGAAGATTCTCTTTCTGGGCTATGTTGTTTCTGCCTCTGGTATTCATGTGGATAGTGCAAAAATTCAGGCAATCCGAGATTGGCCCGTACCACGTTCTATACACGACGTACGCAGTTTTCACGGCCTTGCTTCATTTTATCGGCGTTTTATTCGTAATTTCAGCTCCATTGCAGCCCCTGACAGAGTGCCTTAAGCATTCTCCATTCGTCTGGACTGATGAAGCCGACAAGAGTTTTGCCCTTTTGAAAGAGAAGCTGACTACAGCCCCTGTGCTCTCTTTACCCAACTTTGAGAAGCTATTTCAAGTTGATTGTGATGCTTCTATTATGGGTATTGGTGCTGTGCTATCTCAAGATGGTCGCCCTGTTGCATATTACAGTGAAAAGCTCTCAGATGCCCAACGAAAATGGACTACTTATGCTATGGAGCTCTATGCTGTTGTCCAATCCTTAATGTATTGGAGACCTTATCTCATTCAACGTGAATTCGTCCTATTTTCAGATCATCAAGCATTGAAGTTCATTCAAAGCAATTCTTCCTCCAATCGTTTGCATGCTCGTTGGATCACTATTATCAATGAATTTACATTCACTTTGAAACATAAATCGGGCCAACTAAACAAAGTCGTTGATGCACTAAGTCGTCGTTCTTCTTTACTTGTTACTATGCGCAGTGAGATTGTGGCTTTTGATTATTTGAAAAAGCTTTATCCTGATGATTCCGATTTTGCTGAAATATGGGCTAAGTGTTCCACCAGTCAAGGTGATACACATGATTTCTTGCTTCATGAAGGTTTCTTGTTTAAAGGGAATCGTCTCTGTATTCCCCAAGGTTCTCTTCGTGACCACATCATTCGCGAACTTCATGGCGGTGGCCTCGGTGGTCATATGGGTCGTGATAAGACCATCTCTCTTGTTGAAGACCGTTATTACTGGCCTTCTTTGAAACGTGATGTCAATTCCTATGTTCGTCGCTGTTTTATCTGTTAGCAAGGAAAAGGTTCTTCACAGAACACTGGATTATATACTCCTTTACCGGTGCCTGACGGCCCGTGGATTGATCTCTCTATGGACTTCGTCTTGGGTCTTCCTCGTACACAACGCACCAATGATTCTGTTTTCGTGGTTGTTGATCGGTACTCCAAAATGGCACATTTCATCCCTTATAAGAAGACTGGATGCAGTCCATATTGCCAATCTCTTCTTTCGGGAAGTCGTTCGCCTTCATGGTGTCCTAAGTCCATCACTTCAGATCGTGATCCAAAGTTTCTTAGTCATATTTGGCTAACTCTTTGGAAACGCCTTGACACATCTTTGAAGTTCAGTAGCACCGCCCATCCGCAGACAGACGGCCAAACTGAAGTGGTGAACCGCACTCTTGGCAACCTTATTCGATGTCTTTCAGGTGAGAAACCGCGCCAGTGGGATCTTGCACTAGCTCAAGCAGAGTTTGCCTACAATGCCTCACCTAACAGGTCCACAGGCCTTCCTCCCTTCAAGATTGTGTATTCTAAAGTGCCTAAGCACACTTTAGACCTTGTGGCCTTACCTCCTCTGCCAGAGTCCAATGTACCTGCCAATGAGATGGTTGACTCAGTTACCGAACTTCATGACACAGTTAAAAAGTGCCTTGCTGACTCCAATGACAAATACAAAGCACATGCCGATAAGCATCGGCGTGCCCAATCTTTTGAAGAAGGTGACTTTGTTATGGTCTTCCTACGAAAGGAGCGTTTCCCCGTCGGTACTTACAACAAGCTTAAGATGAAGAAGATTGGGCCCTTCCGTATTCTCAAGAAAATAAGTGACAATGCTTATGTCGTTGACCTCCCTGCAGATTTGCATATCTCTCCTACTTTCAACGTGAAGGACATCTTTCCCTATTACGATGGAGATCCAGTACATCTGCCAGATATAAACTCGGGGTCGATTTCTTTTCAAGAGAGGGGGAATGATGTAGAACAAGTGGCTGATAAATTCTTGAAGACATACTCACGTCGGATTTAGGAGTCCGAGACCTATCTCTCTTAGGATTTACTATTTTCGCATTATTTTTAATTTAGAATTATTGTGTCAAAAGGAAGCTAGGTCGGTAGCTTTCCTATTTGATTTAGGAGTCTTTTTCCTATTTGATTTAGGAGTCTTTTTCCTATTTGATTTAGGAGTCCTTTTCCTATTTGATTTAGGAGTCTTTTTCCTATTTGATTTAGGAGTCCTTTTCCTATTTGATTTAGGTCTTTTTCCTATTTGATTTAGGAGTCTTTTTCTATTTTGATTTAGGAGTCCTTTCTATTTTGATTTAGGAGTCCTTTTCTATTTTGATTTCTTAATTTTTCTTATAAATACAATGCATGTAAGAGAGGGATTCATCTCTTTTGGAATATATGAATTGATATAGATTTACTATCTTATTTTCCTCTATCATCTCTGCCGAGTTGCAGACCTTACCTTCATTGCTGGTTTTGTTCCGGCCATCGCTGATTCTGGGCTTAATCCCAGAGGAGATATCCTGCTGTCGCTGCCTTGGGCTTTATCCCAAGCTTATCTCAGTTACAAGTCTTCCGCCCCTGCTGCCATTAAAATCATCACTGTTGCTATAGCTCCTTGTTCCAAGCTTCTTCCAACTATAAACCAGGTACTTGATCTTTTTCTTCCTCTTCTTCTTCATCCTCTTCCGCTGCCCCCTTTTCGTTTTTCCCTTTCCTTTTCTTTTCCCATTCATATTTCACCTTAACAACAACCCTAATTCCTTCACCCACGTACCTTAAGTCCCCCACTTAAGTTAGAACTTGCACATGTGCCTCAACTCACGTGTGTGACTCTTTTCGAGTCGGGTTTTGACTTGATTTGATTTTTATCCCCGCTTCCGCTACATTAACAAAGATCTCCACGATCTTCTAGAGAACTCTACAATTCTCTACACTTTATCCATGTACAATCTTTCTATGTACGAGTCAATTTTCTTTGGGAATACCCTTCTCCTGGTGTGACATTTTAGCCCTTAGAATTACTATTTAAAAACAAGAAACTCGACTTCAACATTAAGATACATGAATTGAATAACTGTAGAAGCCACTTTCACTTCAATCCAGTGGGGATCTCCCTTTCCAATGGTCAAACAAAATGGAACAAGAACTGAAAACTCTTGGCCAAAATTCCAGACTGTTCTACCTAGGCTGGAACGGCCTGTGGTAGAACTAGTTCACACCATGGCTTCTTTCTAAACTTTCTTCTAACATATTAATCAGGTGGGCTTCAAGCAATGGCTAGCCATTAGAGCTTCTAGATTCTCTGGATATTTCTACACCCCTACAACTCCAAGAGAATCCTAGAGACGTCTGGAGTTCTTGAAAGTACTACAAAGATCTCCACGATCTTCTAGAGAACTCTACAATTCTCTACACTTTATCCATGTACAATCTTTCTATGTACGAGTCAATTTTCTTTGGGAATACCCTTCTCCTGGTGTGACATTTTAGCCCTTAGAATTACTATTTAAAAACAAGAAACTCGACTTCAACATTAAGATACATGAATTGAATAACTGTAGAAGCCACTTTCACTTCAATCCAGTGGGGATCTCCCTTTCCAATGGTCAAACAAAATGGAACAAGAACTGAAAACTCTTGGCCAAAATTCCAGACTGTTCTACCTAGGCTGGAACGGCCTGTGGTAGAACTAGTTCACACCATGGCTTCTTTCTAAACTTTCTTCTAACATATCATATTATGCCCTCTTTTTAGTACCAAAATGAGCATGAAAGAGAAAACATTTTACCCCCTCACTTCACATGAAATCTCTTTCATGATGCACATACACAGATGTGGGTATGGACACAGATATGGGAACAGGGATATAACCTCCCTTTTCCCAAAATCTAGGACACAAACAGGGATATGAGTGTCTGTTCAAAAAATACTTTTCATTAGGTCAGTGACTTTATTTTACCATGCTATTATTTCATCATTCAAGCCTTTTAACCATCAATCTGGTGTTGGCCTTTATATTTGGATTTGGCAAAGTGTTTCATAACCCGGCTGCCTATCTGACACCCATAAGACTTGAACCCATGACATTTGGGTTGCAACAACAAACCCTTACCAGTTGTGCTAGAGGTTCTTGTCTCCATGCTATTATTCTTTTTATTAAATGAGTTAGCCTTTCAAGTATTTAAATGTCCACAAGTTTCAATTTTACAAAGCTCTTTTATGCCAAGATCTTTTATACCCTTCTTTTTGTTTTTGTCTTAATGAGAAATTTGTACAAAAAGCATCAAAGCATATTTTAAGTACTCAAAAAGTATCAAAGTATTCAACATGATTACGAGTAACTGACACACTTGTTGAGCATATGCAGGTTTTGGCATCTTAGCTTCTCTTACAAACCACACATTTTTCGGGTGTGCATGTGCATTTCTTCTAAATCTTTTTGCAGACACGCTTACCAACTACTATGCATATTCAAGGAAGGCAAGGCAGAAGATGTCTTTCCAGTCTTGTTGTTGTTGGTGTTATTTTGCCATTTTTCTGGAATGGAACATTAGAACTGCTGAAATGCTGAGACCTTCACTTCAGAGGCAAATCTGAAAGACCTCCGAAAGAAATGAAAACTAGGAGTAACTTGCAAGTCTGACCTAGAACCTCATATTGGAAGCCACTTGACTTGATGAAGTGTTGATTAAACTCTAATTGAGTTCTTAAACATGGGTTCAGTATTACCTATGAATAATAATTTTGCATCCAGAGTCAAGAATACCTGCAAGATGTCAAAGACTTTTTCTGCAATGTATTTTTGATGCATCGCAGCACCCTTTTGCTGTAGTTTGTCTGGGTGTAAACACAATAAAGCTTTTTGATATACTCTTTTCACAGAAGTTCCTTCAATTATATCAACAAGGGCCACAGGTTTCCATCCACTATCTGACCAAAGAACCTATAAAAGATAACAGGTTAGAAGCCAAATATATGTCTATATATATATATATTATGATTATTATTATTATTTGGAATATAGTAGTAAGAAGTGGCATGTTTGGTCATGTGGAGTGATGGAGAATGTGGCTCAAACATGGATCACTAGATGAGTAGAAATCACAAAGATGTCTACAAACAAATCAGATAGGGCTTCGATACAATGATGAGCTGTGTCAAGAATTGCATTACCATGTTAGAGAGAGAGAGAGTATAATACATTCTTGGATTTTACATTTGTTTTTTTTTTTTTTTGAGTGATAAATGATTTTACATTTGTGATACACCATGCTGTTTATGAGGGATTGAGCCAGCATTCATTTTACATCCTGCTGTTTTAAGTGTGATTGACATTTATGGTAAGTCATGTTGTTTAATAATTCAGAGAGAATTTATTTTACATTCTGAGGGATTTGCATTCGAAATCATTGTTCCATTTAAGAGGTATTTTGCATTTGTGATGCATCCTGGTTTATATCATCAGGCAGTATTTAATATCAAAAAATGATGCTCACGTATTGTAGAGTTGACAGCAATGAACGGATATTTGTTTCCTTTCCAAGTGACCATTGTTGTATTTTAGCGTCTGACATCTGCAATGAATCAAGTAATTAGATATTCTTCTCAGTTAAACCAAAAAGAAAGCAGTATTACAAATTTCTGTAAGGTAACAAGTGATTTATACTGTAACATCATATGGATAAAATCAATGTTGGATGTATTACTTGGATTTCATCTTGATTTTGACCATTTTGTAGCTCTTTTTGCTGGTCCTCTGATGATTGTTTTTGCTGTATATTTAAAAAAATAGAAGAAGACGACAAAGCTACTATTTAGCAGAGATGAAAAGTAGAGATAATATCACAAATGAATAATTTTAAGTGTTTCATGAAGTGCCAGCTGGTGTAGACATACAGTGTGTCACATTTTGCAAGTAGGTAAAATGTATTATATGCACAATAAATCAATTTCAAAAGCATAAATGAAACCTGCATTTCTGCAGGGAATAATGATTCTGCACTGGAAATGTTAAAATACTTAAGTGCAAATAGCTAGGAGCTTAAAGAAACATTTTCACTGGTTCAACATGAGGTTTCATGGTTTTGTGTTAGGCAGAACCTCAGTGTTCACAAACAACCTAGTGTTACTTAGAAATCTACTATTTTAACTCACCAACAAATAGATTCATTGTACCTCCTGCAACTAAATTAAGAGAAAATAGAATGACTTTCACCATCTACCAATCAGTTGTGGCACGTACTCTTTTTTTTGAGAGATAACATAAATTTCATTAAAATACGGAAAAAAGTACAAAACATCAGCTGGTAGGAAAACAAAACCAAGTATGGTATAAAAGGGCTAGACCAGAACCACAAAGCAACAAAAAGAAATACAGCATACAAAAATCGAAAATCAACACAGTGAAATCCCCTAGGCCCCAACTCTCAATTACAAAAGACTCCTGAATCCGAATTTTTTATCCCATTTTTCACAAGGAACTCTAGAATATAAATGTCTGAAAGCTTCCAAGTATAGAAGAAATTAATGGAAACTCATAAGAGAATTCAGTTTATACACTTGTTTGTAATCCTTCTTTTCAAATAGACAAAACCACTGCATGAATGAAGCAAATCATCATCATCATCAATGCCATCTGTCCCATTGGCTATCTGAATGATGAAAATGCCACCCATTCAGAAGCAAGAAATGAAGCTATGAATCTACACCTACCAGGCAATTTAGATGAAGATCTTCGCCATGAATTTCCCTTATCTGTCCAAATGCCTCCTCCGAATCTTCTGGATTTGGTTCTGAAAACAAGTATAAAATATCTAAATGAAAATTTATGTACGTATAGCCACCAACCATCATTTGGTAAAAAATGGATGATGTTGGGAAAAAAGAGTAAGAGATGAAGAAATTGTCCTCAGTCAATATGAATACTAAGAGGCCAATTGATCACGTCACACAACAACAAATCTCGGATATATCACACTCCTTAAAATTATGGGCGGCTTATCTTTCTGCAACTTTCATAAAATACTGGTCTAGAGTAGACCCCCTCTGCTCTATATCTCAATCTTGGACCCTCTCCAACAATTATTTTAATCATCAAACGGCAAGCAAAACACAGAAGGTTGATACCTAATTATCTATCACCACAAGAAAGAAACAAATCTTTCCAAATGACACAGCTACAACGTGTTTTTCATGGTAAGAAACTAATAATGTATAAATTAATAAAGAACTAACCAGTGAATGACTCCATGAAGCCATTTCTTTCCGAGGAAGAATCATTATTGATGTCTGTTGTCATTGTTTGTTTCAAAATTTTATCTACCTGAAATATCAGAACTGAGTGAACTTCATAAGCAATCCAATCTACAGAAAACATTTATCCATTTGTGAATTTGGGTAAGGAAAAGGTTTTAGATTCCTAAATATTAGCTGCAAACAGTCACTCATCACACACCATGACAGGCGCATCTGATGATATTCCACTGCTATGCCCATTGCTCATTTTCTCCTTTCCATCTGAATTGGTTGCAGAGAGTGATGTTGATTCCTCTATTTTGAATGCTCCCAAGTCTGTCCTCATAGAACTCTGAATATCAGCATGTAGCTTTTCCTTTGGAGTAGCTTCCTGATTGAATCTTTTGATGAATTCTTTGACCTTTCCATTGGTTCCACGCCTATGCATTTTTTCTTCTGAATTTATTAGTACAGCTTCCAAGGTGGGGACATTTGCTTCGGCCTGATTGATGATGAGTTTTCTCCCAATCCTCTTTTTCACTTTAATATTATCATCAACAATTGCTGCTGACGGATTATTAACTTTAGACTCACAATCTGCCCCTCCTGCTGATTTAACCGTCCCTTTTCCTAGAATTAACAAAAAAGTGAATGAGTTGGATATACTCCATTTAACAAATGAAGAAATTTACTGAAAATACCTGGTTCAGCAGAACTATCATTAAGCTGGCAGTCAAGGTCCCCCAGTTTAGGTTGCCATTCTTTTTTATCAGTAAGCTTGCATGAATCTATACTGGGTGAGACACCAACCACACCAGAATGTAATTTGTTATTCTTTCCTGCATCATTTAAGGCATTTTGAAACATCTCTTAAGTATGCTGCTAAAAGTCCCATGAAACCACAATGAATGGCTATAAACTAACCTGTTTTTTCACTCGTATTATTGAGAAAACCGGAAAGGGGCTTTCGTTCAGGTTCAGAAGGCAATGGTTCCTCAACTATGCCATCTTTCATCGTTACACTGAGATTTAGAGATGAACCGTTATCATGGTTATCACATATGAATTGGAAGGACGCACTTGTTGGCAACATATTTTCATCAAGGGAAGACAAATTGACTCCTTGCAGAACCGGTTTGGGTAACCCAGTAACTATACTCTCATTCTTACCATGCTCTTTGGAATTTGAACGTTTACTGTCCTTAGAGGGCATCATTAGTGTAACCCCTTTGCTTGCCCATTTGTATATAGAGAAGTGAAATTGACCTCCCTCACAAGAAACTTCTGAACCACCAAAATCCTTGGCAAATTGGCCTCCTGTTTCCTTTTTAGCAGATTTGGTAGATTTTGCTGGCTCATCTCCTCTAATGGAAAATTCATGGGATAAAAGGCTTTGCCGATAAGAAGGTCGAGAATCACATCTTGAATCATCTTCTCCCAGCACTGGTTGGATTGCAACTTTAGTCATGCCAGTTCTTGGAGAAGGAAAAGCAAATGTATTTGAAGAACCATCCTTGTTTGCAACAGGGCTACGACAAGAAGTACTGAATGTCGAATCGTCTACCCTTGTGGCTAATTTTGAGGAGAGGCTGGAAATGTTCAAACCAAGAAAAGAAAAATCAGAACCATCAAAACTGGAACCATGTACATACAGAGGATATAGTTATCATAGCCAAGGATATGAGAGAATGGGGGGTTAAAACAACTACCTAAACAATCAAAACATGAAACTAAACAAATAAAAGTAGAAGCAGATGATACTGATCATAAAAAACTTAACAGGCCCCATTGCCAATGAGGCATGCAATGACCACCTAAAATTAGAAGAAATGCATCCATCCAATATGTACATATTACAAAACAATGGGCCCAATGAAGAGTTTTTCCATGCAACGATAAGAAAAATATAGTCACACAATGTGAAGGTCCTTCTATATCAGTTCCAAATCCAATGATCAGTTGTCTTAGGCTGCACATGGGTGTAGCCAGAATTGAGCGCAGTAAGGACCTTTTCTGAGTAAACATTACATCATCAGTTATGGTGAATTGAAACCAGTACATGGTGCCAGAAGGACGTTTTTGCCATAAGAGATGGCAACTATAAATTTGTGATGGGATGAAAATGGACAGGAGTCCATAGTGCAGTTGGTAAGCATTCACCTTTCCATCCTTATTGGGTTCAAATCAAATCCTATAGGCATTAAATAGGAAATCAGCCTATAGGATAAAAAACTCCAATCTAATTAAGGGTGGCAAGCCAAATTGATTGAATAAATGCTCTAATGATGATACTTGAATTAAAAAAACTGTATCATGCAGGTCTCTCTACACCTCAAATTGATAACCAGGTCCTCTAATTGTCAGAGATGGTGTGTGATTAAGGAGAAAGATTTCACCAGAGCAAGCTTTGTAAGTAATCCAATCCCCACTCAATGTCCAAGAAATTCATATTCAACCTAAAAACTTTTGAACAAAAGCGTAAGTGCACCTCTCTACCCAGTTGATTTTAGAGAAGAACAAATAACCTCAAACTGAAGTGGAGCTTCCTACGCTTGCTAGCCTCCTACAGGTATGTTTAAGTGCATGCATATGTTTGTGTGGGTAGAAACTTATTGATTACAGGATGAGAAAAAGTAAAGCACTTTTACCAGTTGACTATATAAAGCGAAAAGGAAAAGCACCTGAGATGAGAAGGGAGTGAGGAGCCTCCAAATGTTTCAAATTTCGGCGGCAGTGGACGGGCAGGGCTTAACGTCCGAGAAGCAGGCATTGTAGAGAAAGGATCCTTATCAGGCTTTCTTGGTGTTGAACTAAGAGAATTTTCACCTCTGAAAATGTCATCAAAGAAATCGTTGCCCAGATGCCTTCTCCGGTTCGGGCTGTCCACCCCAAATACAGGCTTCTCACTCAGAGCAGACCACGAATTGCGAAGTGGTGCCACCATTTCTTCACTGCCTCTAGATGAAAATGAATCCATAGTTTCTCCAGGGCTGTGTCGCATCTCAGTACTGGAACTCCTAGGGGGGCCCCCAAACACATCACTGAAATCCACATCCGAATCCCTGGGTTGAAGCTTAGGTGAAGCGATGGACTTTCCTAATGCTTTCGGAGAACTATATCCCAACAGAACATAATCTCTGTAAGACAATTTCTCCATATCAAACTGGTACCTTTTACTGCTTTTCAATCGTCAATTGCTGGCAAGGAGAACTAGGCTTTCCAGTCTTCCAACCAACAGCATCTTTCTATAATATTCCACGTCTTAAGTCCAGAGTTAGATCAATGACTAAAATTCATATGGTTGACTCAAATTCAAAAGTAAAAAAGCCGGGAAACCTGATCCCAGGCTAGAATTCACAAACTTGTTTTAATTTCTAGTCCTCCGTCCGTTGTGGTGGGAAAAGGTGAAATCGGAAATACCAATTCTCATGCAAATGAAAATGAATGCAAAGAAGATGTGAATGGAAGAACTTGGGAGCAAAGACTTGGAATATAATCAAGAAGGAAAAGTGCAGAGTGATGAAATTACATTGATCGAGCGATTTCAGAATCTCAGGAAAACTGAAAAATCCATGCTCAATACGAGAATGAATGCAGATTCCATTCCAAACCCAAATTTCCACAATACTCGCATCTTCAAAGAAAAGTGATTCTTCAGAATCACTGATAAATTCTTAATTCTTCTCTGATATCACTGGTTGGAAACAAAACCAGCAGACCAATATGATAAGGATTCCAAGAACAAACCAAAAGCTAGCATACAACAAACCAATAAATAGGAAAACAAAGATAAAATGCGAACCACAGAGAACACAAAGATTTACGTGTTCCTCCCACTTTGGGCTTAATCCAGCAAAGAAAAATGCGTTTTATCGCGGAGAAAAATTACAAGGATAAAGAGAAACCTTCCAAACAAGAAATTCCTAATCCAAGAGAGGAATCTCAACGAAAGGAAATGCGGCTTCTAATGAATGCGAACGGATGTAAAAGGAGAATAGGAAGATATGTTCTGGTTCAAATGGAAAGACTAGTGATGCTTGAATTTCGGGGGCTGTAATAAAATGAGAAAATGCGATTTTTTTCATCGAAGAAGAGATTTGAGATGGGAAGGAGAAAATCGATGTTGGGTATTATCATGGGAAAAATACAAGAAGAGTAGAAGGGGAAGAAGAAATGAGGACGAAGAGATTCCGGGTTAGAACCACAAGTGGTAGGACTTAGATAAGAAGAGGAGGAGGAAAAAGACAGAGAGAGGGAGAGAGAATCAAATGAGAAACTTGGCAAACAGGTGAGACAGAATTATGCGCTGAACAGCTGAGGCAGAGAAAGTGAGAGTCGAGTGCAAGTCAGTCTTCCTTTTGCTTCAATCTGGCGCTCCAATTTTGACTGATTATTTATTTTGAAAAGTACAACTTTAGGGAATCTTTTGTAAAAATATTTAGAAAACTCTGAAATTGAAATGGTCCTTAAAAATTCATTTTTTGGGAATCTTTCCAACTGATTTATTTTTTTTTAAAAAAAAAATCAGAAAATTTATAGGAAATTAAGAAAATTATGGGTTTCATGAATTTGTAATTTTTTTCCATTAAATATCTGCCATTTAGATGATCAAATATTGTTTTTAAATTAATAGCAAGAAAATTTCAAATATTTCTAAAAAAATGATAAAAAAACTATAAAAAATTTATACTGAGAAAGATCTTTTAGACTTTCTTGAATTTTTAAAAAATAAAAAGTCATAATTAATTATTTCCATAAAAAAAACGAGTTTCCATCGATTTTTAAAATGCACTGTTGCTTTTCTATTGTTTTAAAAAAAAATTATCATTAATTTTCCTAAAAAACGAAAAGTCACAATTAATTTTCTATAAGAAAACGAAAAATCAGCATAAATTAAGTAACCATTAATTTTCATTTTGAAAAAAGAAAAACTAGCATTAATTTATTTTTCATTAAAAACGAAAAATTAACCTTAATTAAAAGTAGCATTAATTATTTTTCATTAAAAAACGAAAAACTAGCATTAGTTATTTTTCATTAAAAAACGAAAATGTGCATTGATTAATGCATTATGCATGTTATATCGAAAATGTGCATTTAATTTTTTATATGTTTGTTGGAACTCAAAAATGTGGTTGATTCCAATGGTCAAATACATGTAAAAAAATTAATTTTTTTTGAAAAAAAAATTAAGAGAAAACGGTTTGAAAACATAATTGCATATTTAGGGTACATTTTTTTAATTTTGCAAAAATCAAAGTATAACTAATTTATTTTTGTTTTAATTACTTCTGCCAATTTTTAAACATATCGGCCGATATTTCCAAAATTTATATTTTCACTTTTGGAGTGCTCTCTTATCCATGTAAGATGTTAAAAAAAATGAAATCTCAACTTAGTCCATATGGACTAAGTACAAAGTAGCCCATCTTGCACTGACACAAAGTCTAGCATAGTTATGCACAGGAGTACAAATATCGGCCGATATATATCATATCGGCCAATATGTACCAGTTTTGAGGTTGCAAATATCGGTCGATATATATCGTTATCGGTCGATATTCACAATATCAGCTGAAATATCGGGCGATATATGTTGGAGAGAAAAAAATATCGGCCGATAACAATATATCTGTCAATATATCGTATCGGCTGATACCAATTTTTTAACCCCTGGTTGTGCTATCGCAACTCAGTTTATTTATGCTGGGAATCCAACTCATCTGTGCTAGTGCAACTCAGTCTGCCAGCACAATCTAAGGGCAACTGATGTGGCCATATGGCCACCGTATTTGGACCGTATGGGACTGGCTATTGGTGGGGCCCACACCATTTTTTGTTAAATGGCTGGCTACAGATAACACATGTGTAGCCAGCCATTTCTCTCTCTCTCTCCTCTTTATATATATATATATATATATATATATAACTTGTATATAGTTTTTGATTTTTTTTATTTTCTCTTTTTATTTATTTATTTGATTATTTTGGATTTTTTGTTTTGTTTTTGGTAGAATTTGTATATTAGGGCAAATAATTATTTTTTTCTTTACTTTATTATTTTATTTTTTATACAAAAAATAAAAATAACTATTTACCTTTTGATTTATTTATACTAGAGTATGTAATGTCTTTTTAATTTATTTATTTCCAGCATCACAAATATGTAGTCTTTTTAATTTATTTAATTTCTTGTGAGAGAATATGTATGTTTTTTAATTTATTTAATTACTTGTGAGAAAATATATATGTTTTGTTAATTTATTTAATTACTTGTGAAAAAATATGTAATGTCTTTATATTTATTTTCTTTTAAATTTGTTAAAAACATGTATATAAAAAAATAATAATAAAATATTAAAAAGTAGTCATTCTAGTTAACATTATACCGTGTGACGAGGCTAGCTAAAAATTATAACAAGCTATGTCATCAAAAAAATATTATTTAATTATATGGCTAGCTACATTTAGTGACATAGCCAGCCATATATGGCCATCCCACACCGGTTGCCCTAACCCATCTGTATTATCGAGCAGTGAGCAGTGACCTCGTAAGTTGTCATTTCAATAAAAATACTAACTAGAGAGGATATTTACTGCCTACATTAGCACTAACTCACTAAGGGCTTTAGGGTTTTCAATGGATGACAATGGGTGGGGTCATGGCGGGTCGAATTAGATTTGGATTGGTTATAAATAATAACAGATGTTCTATCTGACCTGACCTAAGTCAATTCGAATTTTTAATTACTTACCTGACTTGATTCAAATTTATATAAATATAAAAACTAGAAAACTGAGAGAAAATTATTTTTAATAAAAGATAAAAGATAGTATTAGGATATGGAAATTTGAGGAAATAGGTTAATATTTTTTTTCACTTGGTGGGTAAATGGACTAAAGTTAATATATAAAAATAAATAAATTATATAAATATTAATTTAAATTTAATTTTGGTCGAATTGGATGGGTTTGGATTCAAAACACCTCTACCCAACTCAAACCAAATTTATTGTAAGTCAAGTCAATTTTTTTTTTTTTTAAGAATTGCGTGATCTAAATCAGATTTTTTTTTCGAGTCAAGTTAGGCAGGTTTACGGGTTGAGTAAAAAATTATCACACTCAGTTTTCCTCTTTCTTCTCCGGTGACAATATCTTCAGCGTTCTCCGCTTCCTACTTCGTTTCTTCATTGCTTTAATGTCCATCTTCCTCCACCGTATAAAAATAATGAAAAGTAAAAATACTATATCCATATAACAAAAGTACTCGAATAAACAAATAAAAAAAAAAAAAAACTAATCAACAAATGAAATAAAACAGGCTTCTTAACAAACATACCTTCATTATCTTATCTTTTAGAAACTCAATTTAAAATAACATGATTCTTTAAATAATTTAAATAATAGATACCATTAAATAACCATTCTCTCATGATTCTATAAAAATAAAAATAAGAAAATAGTGAATGTACAGTATGATTCAACCTAACCTATCAGTTTCACCCAATCAAAGTTCATAACCCAACCCAATGTAACCCAAACCTTCCCTGAACTTGAAGTGGACTGACCACTCGACTTAACTCAAGCTGACTTGGAAAATAGAGTTTAGGTTAAGTACATGGACTAATTTATCACTTCAACTAAACCTAATGTAAATTAATTGAGGATTCACAAAATTTGGGGAACTTCACCCAACTTAAACCTGTTTCACCCAATAATTTTATGGGTCTTCGGTGGGCTCTGTTGCACTTTATTTGATGGCAGAATAAATTATGTTGTGATGGATTTTAGAATCTTTAATGTTTAAATTTGAATATGTTACAAATTTATTTTGGATCACATATCTTAATTCCATCTACTTTTGACATTTATGGATAGGATCCACAAGCTCCAAATTTTATAATTAAATGAACTAAGTGAATGTCATCCGACGGCGACATCCCACTTTGGAACTAAAAATTTCATTTATTTCTCTCTAGGGTTTTCAGTTGTGTGTCTGAGTGTAAAAGAGGAAAAGAAAACAAAGAGATAAAAGGAAAGAGGGAACATAGGGAAAGGATTGAGAATCCTTATAACTAGTTGTCCAGACTATTTTTCGTAGTGGAATCAACATTATACTATGTGGATATAAGCAAGATTTTGTCAAACCACGTAAATCTCTGTGTTCTTGTATGTGATTGATATATAGTTTGTGTGTTTTATTCCTAACAAGTGGATTTATCGTAATTGTGTTTATTTATCTTACTATCGTACTGTGATTGGTTAATTTTTCTTTTGCATATACTTCTTACTATTACCATATTGAATGAAACATTTTCTAATATTTCTAATTACTTTTCTCCCCACATAAGAAAGTAGGCAAACGTTTTTGTTAGAATAAAAATGATTACTTCAATTCAACATCAAATCTCACTCCAAGACAAACTGATTAGATCCACAAGTCTTAACTCTTCATATGAATCACAACTTCCTCTCTTTGATCCTTTCTCTATTTTCCAAATTAAGCGAGGGAGACCGAGAGTGTGTGTGAACGATAATTTTCGACAATTTTTTTTTAAAAAAAAAATCAAATTTCACATAAAAATATATATAAAACCTTCCTTTATTTCTATTGGTGAAGGAGATTCTCTATCTCCACAGTGATTTAGACTCCATGTCCTGTCTATTTGCTTGAAATCATGTCTTTAAAGTTCTAAATCTCTTGGTCACAAGAGAGCTTAGTCTTTCTTGTCCCCACGGTTTTTCGGGTAATCCACACATCTAATTAATTGGTGGCCACATAAAAGAAATTCAATCCAAAGTCTTGTTTCTTTGTACCCTTTTTTCTCCAAAAATAATGACATCTGGTGTCAGACTTTGGCGTATTTCTCAGGTTGAGAAATTTGAGTTCTTGAAGGGTTCGACCATCCATATCCATGTGCTTGTTGGGTTGGAATGAAGTGAACATGGATGGGGAAATGTGGATAAGATTTGAACCCTAGACAGATTAATGGACTGGTGGGGGTGCAATCCAATTATAGATGTTGTCTGTGTACTTTGTAGACGCTGGATACTGATAATTCAAGGGATTGTTTCTCTTTTTTTCGCTTAATGGAAAAATAAGGAATGTAGAAAATGAGATCCATTTCTTCTTCGATAGAAGAGAATTGTTTCTATTTTCTCCAAGAATCCAATCTGTAAGTGGGTATAAGAAAATTTAATGAGGAGAATAAGAAGGTTTTCATTATTAGCCATAACAATGTTTTATTCATTTTCAATGAATACATAGATTTTTAATGCAAGCAATAAAAATGTTGGGTTACTATGATTTCGAAGCACACGTTGGATGACATGAATTGAACCAAAATATAATATTCTCTTTATTAAATTACTTTGGTCAATGAGATCAAACAGGTCCCATGTTTCTCTCTACCACCTTGTTTGGATGACACCGGCAACCTAATAGGGATGACAACATGATAAAAATAGAGCTTAGCATTAATTTTTAATCTTTGTGTTAATCGAGCTCAAGCTTAGGTCTAAAGAAAAGCCCATTTTAAAAATTGTGTTGCTTTTCCATAACTAACCCAAAAATCTTATGAATATTTTTATATTTAAATACATAAGATATTTTTATTGAGACTAGATTAGGTGTGCTCTTTTCTTCAATCTTTTTGTGAAATTCAATAAAAAGTCAACTTTATATATACAAGTTGAACTAAATTTCATCTTATAATTGAATTGAAAGCCAATTGGTGTTACTAGTCGAAATTATTAAACATCCTTGAATTTATTTTGAAGATCTCTTCTAATTTTGACTATTAAGACGAGTGACTATAAATTAAATTCTAAGCTAAAATTTAATTCATCTTCTTTATCCATATGATTGATTTTTAATTGGCTGAATACAATTTAAAAAAGAAAAAGAAAATGGACTAAGTAAATATTGTGACATACACATTCTTCCTGCTAAGCAGGTTTTATTTTCAGACTCTCTTTTCGTCGGGCTTCTCGGGCTCAAGCTTGAGCACATATCTTAAGCCCGAGGTCCCGAGGTTGGGCTCAAGCTTTCATTTTCTTGGGTTCAGTTCGGCACAGCCTATGCTTCACTCGAGCTTGGCTTGTTGCCATCCCTTACGGCCTTACCTACAAATTACCTACAAAATGAATGGGTGTAGTCAAGGCTGGTCATAGATTTAGGCCAACTAGGCCGCCACTTAAGGCTCTCAATGAGACCAATGGATTATAGAACTCCACTTGCATTGCTCTCAAGTCCTAGTGTCCCCACCAATATATTACGCCTTGGGCCCCTGAGATTTCAGAGTCGGTACTGAGTGTAGTGGACAAAGGTACGTGCCGTGTCCATCCAACTGTTACGAGGTCCATGTCGTCACCGTCGTAACTCCATGATTCCAGTGAGTTCCTGTCATTTGTTTGATTGACTACTTCCCTCTTTCTCTCACATTGAAGATTTCGCCAGTGAGCAGGAACATAAAAAGCATTGAAGAAGAGAGTAAAAAAAGTTTGAAATCAAGATCAAAGTGGTGCCATTTTTTTCACCTTGGGTGTTCTATCAAACTTGTTCATACTAGGACTAGGCTTCCAGCCTAAAAGATTAGCTTGATAAGTGGAGTGATCCAGTTCAACTATCCATCTCGTGTGGTAAAGCATTGCAATGAATGCCATGATTAGATTGGTTGAGAATACCAAATGGCTAAGGTAATTGAATTTACTTGAAAAAATGGGATGAATAGTGACTACCTATTTTGTAAAGAAAAAGAATATCACCCATACATCGGTTTGTACATTATTACCTCTTTCACTTTTTATTTATTTATTTAATCGACTAAGGTGTCAAAGCCTCTTAGAGTACTCGACAAATCCTCAAGATATGCACAAACCTCCCTACGCACACACATGATAAATCTACGGGAGGAGCCCTTGGAGATGGAGTGGGAATAGAACTCAGAACTCCCACTTCCTAAGACATGTTCCTAACTATCATTCCAAGCCCTTCGAATTTTTTAACTTTTAATTATCAATCACAAAATCAAGAGAAAATGGTATTTATCAACCCTCCAACCCCAACCTTCCACTTTTGTCGCCGTGATTCAAATTTTTGCAAGTGGCACCCAGTCTTTTCAATTTAAAATTTCCCATCCTTAAAACCTCCATTTTCTAAAGGTGAATTGGCTGTTACCTACTTCTCCAAACGAATTTTCCTCTCATCTCCAATCCATCTCAAAGAAAATCCTTCCAACCTGTTAAGAAGAATTTAGCCAAAGCTACCTCTACTCTGAAATCTGAACAGCTTTTACTCCGGTGAAGTAGTTTCCCCATCTCCACTCTCTTCCCATCTCATTTTCTAACTATGACAATTGACAATTATAGAAAATGAGACTTTTCTCTCTTTTTAAAAAGAATTGGTTTTATATAGGGGCGAAAAAAAATTAATGAAAGAAATAAAGAGGTTTCCTTCACTTGGTGAGAATGTTTTGTTCATTTTCAACAGAAATGAAGTTTTTGACGAACAATTTAAATGTTAGGTTTTCATGACCCAATTCAATACTAGATTTCACAGCACTTCTTACATGACATGAATCAAATCCAAACATAATTTTTTATGCAGAATTGAATTCTTCTAATAAAGTGAAGAACGGCTCCCAAGGGAGTTTTCGGTGTCTCAGTATAGCAGCTTATCTCATGAAATATTTGTAACGAACCTTGCACTGATGGTTTCTGCATGAATTAGATCCACAATCTCGTTTCATATCTCTTTGGCAAAATAATTGGTTTTGCTTTGATTACTCCACTTAGGGGTCGAAAAAACGGTATCGGCCGATACAATATATCAACCGATATTTCGTTAAACGGCTGATATTAGCCGATATGATGTAGCTGAGATATCGGCTGATATGATAAGGTTTCAAAACTGTATCATATCGGCCGATATTCGGACCCCCGACTCCACCAAATTCATTTTAGGATGCTACATGCCATGTCACCATATCTCCCCCGTAAACAGTTATTTGGGCATGGTCATAAACCACAAGAAAGACACCTGTAGTAGAAATCAGTAGATAATGGGCCAAAAACATCAGGTTGTCAAAGAAGAATCAGTACAAAACGAACAGGATAAAAGAACAAGCAAAGAAAAAAAAAAGAAAACTTAAGCCATAAAAATGAATAGGAAATCCTCATATCATTTGGTGAGTAATGATCCCTAGTCCAAAACACAAGAAAAGGGGTAAAAACCCATGAAAACTACAAAGTGGAGCATCAGACTGATGGCAGAAAACTATCTGAATTCTAACTAAACACATTCAAGAAATACTGTAATCATTCCGGCTACTGCAACTCAAATGAAAAATACAAGCTCTAGTGTGGAAAGAAGGAAAGGTACATTTCAATTGCCGGTAAAAGGTTTCATCCAGTCAATTCAGATTTGTGAGGCATTGTGACCAAAAACCCAAGTATCTTAGGTCATGCTGTGTGCATAAATAAAATATTCTCACTCTGAACCATCTGGAAAAGGTTTCAGTGCATCTTGCTTCCCATTAACATAGCATTCCACAATTGCTTTCAATCTTGGAAATTTATCTGGGTGGTAATTCACGTGAATGATTACTGGCTTAAGCTTGCTTAAGTTAGCATCTTTCCTCACCGTCTTGAACAGGACTTTGCTGTTCATAAATAGATAGTAATCCATAGTCCTTTTGGAAGCATGAAGTCCATCATATCCAGGATGTGATGGGTAAAAGAGCTCCTCATTGAAGACCGCTTGATCCCAAGAGTTTGGCTGCCGAACAAGTCGATCTGCCACACGATCCAGAAGCTCAATGGAAGGGATTGTGGGCCTTATGTAGAAGAAACCGGAATTAAATACCCATATTCGCATGGTATGAGCATACCGAGCCCATCCCATCTGTGGCTCGTCAAAGACGTCATTATACCCATAAGCTGTCATGTTGTTATGACCATCAGTCATGGACTCGACATCAGAATCCCGGTACAGATGATCGAATGGGTTCTGCAAGTAGACTATATCAACATCAGATAAAAGAACACTATAACCAAGCTGCAAAAACTCCCTCAAGATGCGAAACTTCAGGCCTGAGACAGCATGATTACCACCAGTCCTCCCCACAAAATCAACACCTTCATCGGGGTCTCTTCTGTATACAGGAACTCCCTTCGACTTACAAAAATTCTCTGTTTCGTCATCCAATGCTACAACAAGATAATTGGGTATGCCCACTCTCTGGATGCTCCCAAACCAGACCTCCAACATTTCCTTCACATTTGAATTTGCCAAAGCAACTATAAGCTCTTTTCGGACAGCTACTTTTTCAAGTGTCTTTGCCAATCTTGGGTTAACAGATTCATCAGGGATAACAGTTGGGTTGGTTCTTAGAGCCTTGACAGTACCAAAAGGGCCAGCTTTATGTTGTTCTCCCAATACGAGAAACTGTTTTTGTGCCTGATCCTTTCCTTGTTCAGCCAGCTGAAGCTTCATGTTCATCTCCCTGATCTGCTTTCTCAGTTCAGCATTCTTCTCTGACAATGATACTAGCTCCGACTTCAACATGTTAACCCGCTCTGCCGATTCACAGAAGGATGAACCAACCTATCAACAAAAAGAAAAATGAAGGCAACTGCAATTAACAAGAGATTACGGCTTCCAGTAACTGTTCACACCACAAGGTTGAATTTCAGGACATTGTTATCTTAAATATTCTACAGAAATATTATTCTGAAGCAAAATTTTCTACAAGAATCCTCTTCCTTTCTTGGTAAGTAATGCACAGCTAAATGTTTAGATAAGTTCCAATAGAACCTCTAAAGAATTAAAACTCAAAGGTCTTGATGGGGATGATAAGAATGATATTGAAAATGAAAATATATTATTGATGTACATCTTTTAATCAATATAGTATGTTAGGTCCTCACAAACATGAATATTTATTTAGTGGGATAAGAGGAAGGGTTATTATTCCCTTTGTCATCATTTTCAGTGTTCAGGACAACAGAAATGAGTGTGTTAAAAGATGAGGTTCCACTGATCCTGAAGATAGTAAGTACAGAATCGTGATCCTCCAATAAAGTTTAGAACCATCCCCCCACCCCCAAAACACACACACCCCCGAAGTTTGACTTCGACTCCATCAATGCCTATTACATGTTAGCTAAAGGATTAAATATCAAAGATGGTTTGATCAGTTCCTTGGAGTTTAGACTCAATTTTGATGTTAGTTCAGTACAATCCTACCCTACCTCTATATATATACACAGTATAGGAAAATATTTGGGAGAAAGGTTGTAGGGACCTTTATGTAGGGCCATCCAACAATCAATCGAAACCATTCACACTCGCTTACCCCTGTGAATTGATATACACTCAAGGGCAAAAAGAAAACATCTATCCAAGGCCTATAAAATCATTAAATTTTGAACTTCTTATATTTTTGGCCATTATGATGGGATGGAGTTGAATTTCCATGCTTTCCTAGATCATGTAATGGTCTTCAATTCCTTAATGATTGACATGTGTATCTATACAAATAGATAACGAGATCCCCTTAAGACCGATTCTCATGAGACCTTCATGCAAACTTTAGTTTGTGGGCCCCACAGTGGACCCAATGGATCCCCCTCCCTCCCATATGATTGCATTTCTAACTTTTATAGCATGTTGACCTAACCTAATAAATTTAAGTAATAAAATAAAATTGAATTTTGAAAGCCTTAAAAAACATGTCTTCACTTATCCGACCAAGGCGAAATTTTATAGGCACCATATAGAAGTCAAGACTTTTCAAACACACCCAATCATTTGGGCTCAGATAGGGCCCACCAGGCTTCATGCATAATTTGTTTCAATTAAGGGATGTCCCTCATGTGGGACAAATTTCTTCTACCCAAATGGAGCGCAATTGAGCAATACCCCTCTTCCATCCTCCCTACCTCCACGCTGATGAAGAACGGAGAGGATCGGGTTTTAAAGGGATGACTCAGCCAAAACAGTAAGGTTGGGTGAGTTGACCGTTAAATGGGTAAATGGGTCAAGAGGGAGTTAGATTGGTCAATGGTGGTTTGGTAATTAAAAAAAAGGTAGATGGATATTAGTGGGTCAACGGTGGTCACTGGGTCTGGAAACACCACAGGGCGAGGGCAAAGGTCTAGTGGGTAATGGTGAAAAAAAAAAAAGGGGGCAAGCACTGAACAAGAAAGAAAGGGCAAGGAATAGAGACGATCGAAACAACAGGCGTTGGGACAGGGAGGATGGCTGGGATGGAGGCGTTGCTAGCAGGAGAAAGGCCGCTACAGTGGCATAGCAGACGGCAACAACGGACAGGTAGTCCGTTTGGCGTCATTGTCCGATAGGTCTGGTAGCAGGATGTTGTCAGCAGAAGCAGCATTGCAGGATCTAGGGAACGAGAGAAGCTCGTTTGCAGGTAGCCTGGGCACGGTTTGGGTAAGATGGAGATGTGGCAGCAACCAACGTGGAGCACCGTCCACGACAGGGTTGTTGTGAGCTCTCAATAGAGGAGAGGGAATAAAAGAAACCAGGCGATCACCGTCACTAGAGAGGGGTTCTTGAATCCACAAGCAGGCGAAGAGATAGGAAGAGGGGAAATGAGAATCCACCCAAGAAGGTAAGAAGGAGTTGGAGAAGTTCCAATTTAATTTTCCATTTCAATAATCTTCTTTCTTCATCCCGATTCGGGATCTTATACAAAAGGGATTGGAAATTAAAAAGAGAAATAAAACAAAAAAAGAAATAAAAGGAAAACACAATCGTCCATGCAATTACAATGAAAGAAATAAAACAAAAAAGGAAAAAGAAAAGAAAATACGGGAAAAAAACGGCAAGCTGGATTTTCGGTCTTCAACCGGAGTAGTTTTTTTTTTTTTTCTTTTATCCATTCGTTCCACATCACACCCTCACCCACATCTACGCCTTGTGAATTGGATCCCTACCCAATTAGAATTATTTCAAGTTGATTTAACCATTAGACTGAAATCCATCTTAAATTGACCCCAATTTCTCCGTTGATCTTTGGATCTCCAAAAGTCTTTGCTTCTAAAATCCAATGGCTTTGATTTTTCCATAGGATACATCCTAAAAATGACTTTCATTTGAACCCACCCTCATGAAATGGGCCCACCCATGTCGGCCACAAAAGGCCCTTGCACAGTGCCGCACATACACGGCACTGCTCAGCTGAAAGCCTTGTCAAATAGGAATTGGATTCAAGAGCTAAAGACACTATTAGATCAATGCAAACAATGTTTGTGGGGAAGGCACTTAAAGTCTTCTATGACGCGTCTCATTGTAAAAAAAGGATTCAGTTAACGCTAGTTCATGCATATCTATAGAAAACCCAGTTAAAATCAAAGGTGTAGCTTTATCATTCATATCACATCCAAAATCTAGATATAAGAAACATGTAACCAACAAGCAATCGTTGCCTTCACATGGCTGCAAATTGGTTCAGAAGATAAACATTACAATGTGGAGCATTTATACATTTAAGATGCAAGTTGTAATGTATGTAATCTGGGGCCCATTTATTTGTTCTGCAGCTATGTCTGTGATCTATAGTCATTGGGCCATACCCCGAAAAAAAGTCAGTCACAATGATCAGATCAAGCAACCCTGGCCACTGACTGGACTTTTGCTCATTGAAGACTGAAGACAGAAGACAGATTCCATTACCAACAATTTGATTTGCACTGGTTAAATACCATGTGAATGGTGTGTAGGATGATCCAATCACAATGACTTTTATGATGTAAATCATATACACAGAGGTCATTGTATTCAGTAAATTATATTTAAGAGGAAACAAAAAGACTCTGCGCATTGATTCTAAATCTATATCTTAAAAACCAAGTTGAAAATTCTCAACAAAGATCACTAAAACCACAATTTCAAGATCACCATTGAATATCATTTCAATGGATGATCCACCCACAATGATTCTCAGGATTGAAATCTCACATACACAGCAATTATTGTTTTCAGAAAGAGGAGAAAAATCTACGTATAGATTATAGATGTTTGGATATGCCAAGATTTCCAGATTACTGCAGTTGAAAATTTCCCAAATGTAACATCATATCCTAAATCCAAACAGCCATGAAGCAGAATCTCTCTACACACCAAAATTTCCAACCCAAGGGAAAATGGGAGAAGAAATATCAGATTTAAAAAAACTATTAATAACAAAATCAAACCAGACCACCACCACAAACCGCACCCCCGACCCCTGCCCCCCACCCCACAAAAAAAAGAAGAAGAAGAACAGAAGAAGAACAAAACATAGGAGAGCCGTTAAAAAAAACCATTGGTTTTGGGGGCCATTTTATATCTCTGTCATATATTGGTATTTCATCGTGTGATTTGTTGAAAACAAACAGCCCAACAAGTCAGCCATCGAGAACATACTGCAAATCCAAATGTTAGTCAGCTTAAGTAGAAATACAAAAGTATCAATCAGAAATTCGACCAACCATATAAAGATGAGGCAAATGGCTTTCACAACTAGGACAATTTTCCTTTTGGACCAAGTTTAAAATTTAAATGCAGTTAACGGAGATCTGCAAAATCTCCAATTAGGGGGTTTTCTTGGGGAGGGGGGGAGCGGCGGGAGGTGGGGTTGCGGGTTCGCCCCCGATAAGAGGTTTTTCCCGCATTAATAATTCACTCTCAAAATATGAACAGAGAAAGAAAAGTGCAGTAGATTGGAAGAAATACCAGTAGAGCAGATTTAGATTTGGTGGGTCGATGGTCTTGGGTAGGATCCAATCCGAAGAAACCATTGGGAAAGAAGAAGGCGAAGATGCATCCGAGCAATATCCCGATTCCGACCGCGACCAGAATTCGCGAAGTTCGGATCGATTGACCCAACCCTCTCTCTCTCTACGCATCCTTGATGCTCTCTGAGTTTTCCACACAGAGGAAAGTCGGATGAAAATGACGAAGAAAGTCGTCCATGTGGACAAGCGGAGCTCAAATAAAGTGGACTTTCATTTAATTCATTATCTTTTATTATTTACTATTTTATTCTTTGTCATGGAATTTTGTTTAGATTTTTTAAAGTTTAAAAGTTAAAAATTATATTTGTTTATAAAGCCAAACTAGTGTAAGATCAGATGTAAAGTATGTCCAGGTGTCTCCCTTGAATCTCCACAATGTGGGCCCTCAAATTTATATATATAGTTATGGTTGAAAATAAAATTTTATATAACATTGCAATTAAATTTTGAGGCAACCGTGGCAGATGCTCAAGTTGAAAAGTCGAGATGTTCTAGCTAGTTGTGTCACATGATGAGCTCTATTTAATGATCACAAAAATATTATATAGATGGATTGATTATTATGACTCTATTAAACTATAAAAAATGAGACTCATTAGATTGTGTTAACCCTTAATCTTAAGATTAAAAATGAATTATTGAATAAATATTTTGACATATTACGATTAATCCAACGGCGAGAATATAACAAATAATTTTTTTTAAAGTTGGATCTAATTTTTTTTTTAAATATCTAACTAGATTTAACATTAGTCCTAAATGAGATCCTTGTACACCCACATGGCACATCTAGCTTAGAATGCAATAGCAATTCCAAAATTAAAAAATTCAAAAGCCCATTAAAAATAAATGAATTTTGATGATAAAAAAATTAAATCTATTGATTTTAAACATTTAAAGCCAAATGGCATATATTCATCAAAATGGATTGGATCATCAATTGATAGTAGAACTTTATATACTTCATATCCATTTAATTATCTATCAAATGAATGTGAAATCTACAATTGATCTAACAGTATGACTTATTTGTGCGTCTCACTAGCATGTCTCACTGGTCTAACTCAATTATGAACCCTCTTAAGCCTGACCCAACAGAGTGCCAATGGGTCAAATTGAGTGGAGCTCATATTCCAATATCAGATTAATTTTAGATAATAGTAGATTTTCTTTTCAGTTTAATTCGACCCATTGAATCATTTTGATTATTAACCTGATCCGACAGAGATTATTATAAAAAAATAACATACATGCCCTAATAAATCTCAACTCTTCGATTTGTTTTCTTTTCTGGCATT
Source organism: Chimonanthus praecox (assembly GCA_022113865.1). NCBI lineage: Eukaryota > Viridiplantae > Streptophyta > Magnoliopsida > Laurales > Calycanthaceae > Chimonanthus > Chimonanthus praecox. The sequence continues at coordinate 7,426,204 of CM039090.1, read as the reverse complement.
TGAATGCTCTGATCAGTATCACCATTTGCATGTTTTGGAAGAACTTAACAACATAAAAGCAAACAAGAAAACCAAAACAACTAAATACACGATCACAAACATGTTCAGATCTTGTGAAAGCGAATATGGGCACCATATTGGGGTTGTAAAGTGAGAAACTGAATGGGGGCATGAACATATGATGGTGAGATGATGAAAGATAATCGTTGCAGAACCATCGTTAGGACGATTTTTGCCTCAACAATGGCGAAGTTCTGACCCACACAAGTCCTTGGCCCTAACCCAAATGGGAAAAATGCAGCTAGATGCCTTCTTATCTCTGTAAATCTTAGTGGGTTGAACTTATCGGCATCTTCACCCCAAAGTTCGACATCGCGATGAATCGCAGCCATCGGCAAATAGAATTGTGTCTCGGCCGGAATGTTAATGGTTCCTAACTTGACATCCTTGCAGCATTGCCTCATCAGCATCACTGGAGGCGGGTAAAGACGTAGCGATTCATCTACTATCATGCTTACCTGCAGGAACAATTGCATTCAAGTTAATTGGGAGTTCATATAATGAAAAACTCATTTACTCAAAACAACTAGTCCCATTCTGATACAGATATCTTGATGCAATTAGAAAGACTGGTAGTACATGAGGAAGACTAATGCAATCAGGCATCATTAGTCTAAAATGAAACTAGTTGTAGCATACCTGAAATCGAATATAGCTCAAAAATGGTTAGTTACTGAATAAGAAATTGCATAAAAGTGAAGTTCATCTACAAGATATTGCAGAGTAAAATTCCTAGCCAACACAAGATAGATTGGATAAGGCTTCGATTATGAAAGCAATTTTTTTTTAGAGAAGTCAATAGATGGAAATTAACAAGAGAATGAAATGAACAAAAACTAAAAACCATTATGTTATGTGGAGCATGATCATCTGAGCTCTATTTGTAAACTCTAATCAGGATAGTATATAATGTCGTTTTCTATGAGAGAGAGCAACGAATTTCTTGCCTTTGAATATAGTGGATCCTTGTTGAACCCGTGAATGTATTGAAAGGGAACTACGTAAACATGTATTGTGGTTTAATTCTATATGTGTTGATTTTCTTCCTTCACCCAACAATAACAAATGACTATTTATTCATAAAAGCTTCATCTGACAAGAGTGAATAGAAAAGGCTTTGCAATTTTTCAGAAAAAGAGTGGTAACCATGCTGACCAGCTTGAGTTGGTTTAAACTCTCCATAGTAGGAGGGACATGGCTTCCACAAACATGGATTACTTCTTCACGGGCCTTACTCTGCCACTCTGTGTGTGATGCCAAAAGAAGAAGTGCCCATGTAAGTAGATTGGCAGTCGTTTCCTTCCCTGCAAAATAGAATGTCTTGCACTCATCTATGATTTCTTCAACTCCAATTCTATCTCCTCCTTGGTTCTTGTTTGCAGCCATCATCAAGCCAAGCAAATTCTTTGAACTTTCTCTTACTTCTCCTCCATTGATGTCAATAAGCTTTCTCAAAGACACTCGAATTTCCTTTTCCAGCTTCCACCTCTTCCTGTTCTTCTTGGTAGGGATAAACCTACAGTTGGAGAATCAGGTAATATTTCAACTTTCATTTCAGGATGCAAATTTTAAACAACTACTAATTTTTGCAACTTCATCAATAAAAATAATTCTCTCGTAAAGTAACGGTTAGGATTAGATATCCAACCCAAAAGACTAGCTCATTATGTGGAATAACTCAAGTCCTTTGTAAGTCCCTAAACCTCTATTGTGAAATAAAAAAAAAAAAACAACCACAAACCAAACACACACAAGAAGAACACAAAGATATACGTTGTTCGGCAAAACCGCATACATTTACGGAGCGTGATGCACTTCCACTTTGAAGAATAAAATCGGACGATATAAGGATTATCCAACCCCACCCTTTGTCCCCACACCCACTCCTTTCTCTCTATTTTTCTCTCCTCTCTTCCCATAGAAATCTGTAGCCACTGCAATAAACCTTAAAACAGAAAAAGAGAATATATATATATACATGGACTTACATGAACATAGAATGGGTCTACTGGGCCTGGGCTTACAGATAGCCTAGGCCCAAGAAAGGGCATTTTAGAAAGAAAAAAAAAACCCAACAATCTTCCCTTTTCACAACCAATGTGGGACTTGTTCGCTACCCCCAACAATCCTTCCTTGAACGAGGCTCTCCAATGGATAGAACATTGACAGTCATCCCATCCAACTAGAGAATCCACAGAGTCTATATGCATTGACTTGGGGATATGGCTCTGATGTCACTTGTAAAACTGAGTGTCCAGCCCAAAAAACTAGCTTGTTCGCTCCCCAACCATAACTTCATTAAGTCGATAATGACACATTGATGGTAATTGAAAGGAATATCATCGACAATGTGCTTGTTATCCAATGATATTAAGGCTATCAACATGTTTATTGCTGCTAATGGCTGATGGGTCTTACCTGAATCCTGGAATGTAAATACTTCTGATGGCCTGTGAGACCAAAAGCATCTGTTCTTCTTGTAATTGGAAGATGAGCTTCCCCTCTTCACAGCTGCTTCCAAAAGCCGTTCTCGAGATGATGTCTGCAGTAAGACTGTTGAGTTCTTTGTGCACTTCAATTTCAAACTCTTGCCAATTTGATCCATTTCTTTCCCATTTTGCTAACATACTTGCTGTGCCTGTCACCATTGCAGGCACCCAACCCTGAAAATACAGAATGTGTGCAGTGCAGAGCACTGTGATCAGGGGCCGAAAACTCGGCTGATATTTCATCTTGGTCGAGATTTTTCTCTCCTCATTTTTTTTCTTTTGAAAATCTCGGTGGCTTTTTTCTTTGAAAAAATTCATTTAAAAAATAAAAAAGGCTGTTTTTATTTTTTTTTAAATATAAATATCGGCCGATATTTAAGCCGATATTCGTCTGTATCGGACGAATATCGGCCGAGATATCGACCGGGCCCATGTCGATATTTTTTTTTTAAAATAAAAAATAAAAAACGGCCGTATCAGCCGATTTTTTTTTATCTCTACCTGATATGTCCAGTATCAACCAAGATTTCGACCCTGTGATACACAGACGCTTTAAAGTAACTAAGTAAACAATGTTTTTTTACTGTGTCTAATACTCATTTTTATATATATAATCTACATCTTTGTTATTTTTTTTTTGTCTCAAAAAGGGATGGCAACGGGCTGGACTTGGACTGTACAGACAATGTAGAAAGTCTGAGGTTGACTTTTTTTTTTGAACGAAAGGGTAAAGATGTCATTTAAAAAAAAAGAGAAAAAGGCCAAAAACAAAGATGCTCGCGGAGAAGACTCAGGAAGAAAGCAAAATAAGATCCGCGCCCACAGCCCGGGCCAGACAACTATAAAAGCCCAAACCCAGGGCGGGCCCAAAAAGAAAGTACGTTACATACCTGATTTCGACATTGAACGACTGAGCCTGACAAAGAGCCCAACAGAAAACCCGATTCGGAGGAGAAGCCCGAATTGAAATGAAGTTAAGGACTGTGTATATTCCAATACGTAGTTCATTTCTCTATTTCTTTTAAAAAAAATTAATTAATTTCATAAAAATTAAACCATACATATTAAACATAATACTTAATGAGATATAAGTGTGAAAAGTTTCAGAATAAAAATCAATTTATAGTCACTTGATCTTAATTATCAAAGTCATGACGCCATGTGACTTTGACTACTGAGATTAAATGGGTAAAATTGATTTTTAAAGTGAAATTTGGTACCACATGTATTTTATCATATGTATTTAAAATATGGAAATATACATAAAATATTTAGGTTGGATATTGAGCTCTGGGATTGAGCATTGATATGTCCAAGCGTGAACCCAATTAACAATCGACTATAAATGAATGCTCAGGCCTTATTTTCAAAGGATTATTGAAATTTTAAGTTTTGGAGTCATTCCCATCCCTAGTCTGAGGTACTGGATACTAAACCTTATTAAGAAAGTTGGTGTGGCATATGCAATATTAGATAGAAATTGATAGTAGACATACCTTCAAAAAATGATCAGATTATGAGATTTAAGTAGATAATTAATGATTAATAATTAATTTAATTATAAATTAAATTAAATTAAAATTATTATCATATACTATATGTGAAGCACGTATCATAACTAATATAAAGAAAAATGAAATACCTAATTATAATTCATTTCTACCACAGAGATTTTTTAGGTGAAAAAATCAAAAGTAGAGGGCACATCTAAATTGTAACCACTAATCAGTAGCATATAATTTACATGGCTTGACGGACTTGTTAATAGAAGTTTAGTTTGGTACTAAACTCTAAATCCGATTATACGAATCAAATTTGAGCATTTTAAATGGGTATGGGATTAAAGTTTCGTATCCGAATCCGATTATTGATAGTTATTGATTCGAATTCAAAATTGACCCAATCCGACCAATTTAATGTCAAATCGGCTTGAACTAGATCTAACAAAATTTTACTCAACTCGATTGTGAAACTAAACATGAGCATTTTAAATGAGTATGAGTTTAAAACATCTGACTCAAATCTAAAATAGATCTAAACTGATTAACTCATTTAATAAATAAATATGAGTTGAAGATTATTAGATTCAAATAATATCTAAGTGTGAAATAAATTCGACTTGATCCACTGTAAAGTCTAAGCCAAATGCTTGTTTTTCACTTGAAATAAGACCGGCCGTCCAATACATTTTCTCTTATTCCAAATTTCCAATAGACCAATTTGCAACATGTGTGGAGTCTACCAGTTGTAATGGCAATCTAATTCACTTTGTTTGATCCACTTTGGCCAGTTAAATTTATGATAAATAGTTAGATCTATTTCCTAAATAAACTTCAAATGCATGTGGATAATAAAAATAATTTTTGATTTGATGATCATAAGCATTACTTAATGAGCTCCAAAGTAGTTAACTACAATAATTCAATGCAAGTTCAATATTTTATTACTATACCACACTCACTTGTGCTTACTACCTGCTACCATATATAAAAAAATTCACACCACTTAGTTGACTATTACTATAATATAAAATTTTAAACATTAGAAAAATATTTTTTATATATTATATGTTATGGGTCAGTCGATCCCCTCACCCTATCACACTAAATATAATATAATAAAGTATTATAAAATTGAAATATAATGTCAGGATCTATTTTTAACCATCAAACATGGGTCATTCAAAATCAAAGATGGGTGATTATTAATTTAAATAATTTTGATGGAAAATTCAAATTGATTGGAGTGATGGCTAGGAATTATCTCTGAAAGTAAAGTTCTGAGTTTGATTCTCATCCTACTTCGAAGGACTAATTTGGTAGAATTATTAGTATGTGTGGTTAGAGAAACTTACAAGAGTGCTTTTAAAAGTTGAGACAATTTTTTTAAATTTACGTATGGAAAACTCATACAAATCTTACTAAAACCCCCACAGATGAGCCCACTACCTTAGGACACATCAAGATTAGGCCATGGAACTCAAAGGAAAAAATTGAGACGCTTTGGTAATAAAAAGAAATATTTTAATAGAATAGTTACCAATTATTCTTGATATGAACTTTTAACTTTAATATATTATATAATTATATATTTATGGAACTGAGAAAGTATTATAGTAAGTTTTATTACACATCATATTTAATATTTAAAAAAAAAATTGCTTTATGGTCCACTACCAAAGGGGAACTATTTAAAAAAAATTGGAAGGAGAGAGAGAGAACCTTGACTCGTTCCATGTTGAAGGCCAAGTTTGCTATCCTTCTATGGCGAGCCCATTTGTTCCCTTTCAGGCCGACGAGGCCTTGACCAAAGAGCTGCCCAGAAAGAGGATTGAATCCTACCTTCTCAAAGCAGCCGCTGGAATTGAGAAGAACCTGTTTGATGAGGTCCGGCTCAGCTATTGCAATCCGGGGCTTGGAACCAAACCAGTAGAGGAAGGTCTTGCCGTAGCGCTTCGACCAGTGGTAGTAGTGGGGCATCACTCTCTGGCTCATCTCGTGGCTCAAACCAGGCAACGGCTCTGCTTGAGCCCTTGCAATGAGTTCCCGAATCTCGCCGGAGTTTCCGACGATGGGGCGGTGGGAAGGGCCGCGCAGGCCTTGCCTTTGGAAGTGGAGTGAGAGTTTCCATGGTACCCAGATGTGCAAGTGTATGAATCTCAATAGGAAGGACAGAAACAAAAGGGAGATGGAATTAAGAAGAAGAAGAAGTAAAAGAGGCATGATAGTGAGGGTTAGTTCAATGGAGTGAAAGAGGAGGAAGGAAGAAGGGAAGGGGAGAGACTTAAGAAGACTTCTGACCCTATTAAAATGCCATAATATATTATTTTGGTTCTTTAAAAATTAACCCAATGTACTGAGCAGGTCTCTTTAATATCTAATTTATAATAAATGAACAACCTCTCTCGAGAAAAGAAATACTCTCAAGTTGCTCTTTTTGTTGTCAAATATCTTACTTAGCTCAATTGGTCAACCGTCTACCTCACTGTTTTAGAAAGTCAGAGGTGCCAAATTCGAACCCCATGGCCTTATCTAATGTACTCTAAGGGCAGTCGGTATTACTTGTAGGAGTTTTACGCTAGGTTTCCGACACATAAATTAAAAAAATTAAAAAAAAAATCCTACCCACATTGTTCATGGACACGACCTTTTTCTTGAAATGGGTCAAGGTCTCACATGGGAAAGTCTGATTGATAGAGAATCATATCTAAAGGGATTGATAAAGTTTCGCTTTGCACACCAGGCCCTGCTTGGTTGGGCTGATTGCTTTTCTAACTTCATCCAATCCCCGTTGGCAAGTGGATTATTACATCTATTTTTGGGCATTAAAATCAGAAAAAATAATATAATCTCTACTGAAAAAAATGTGGATGAAATTGGGGTTAAATCTCATCCTTTAATTCAAATTTCTTGTCTTGAAAATCTCCTTCCAAAACAAGGCCCAGAATCTTCTCAATTAAGTCCCACCGTCCCTGCTTGATCTGGAGTGAATATCAGTCACAAGATACCCATTCTTGCTGAATTTAATCAAGACAAAATCTTCTAAAACCAGTTTGTAATCTGGTCTACACGTTTCAGCTTGAAGTTGTTAAATCTGGGCTTTCAAATTCAGTCATGAAGGCCCAAACTACTAAAAACGCCCCAAGCCTGCTGTTTTACAATTTTCCCATACATGTTGCGCCCAACGTGTCCTCTATGTCAGCATCTCTTGTGGCATTCAGATGCCCAGCTAGCTAAAGCATTTGGATTTAATTTTATAGGCTTTTGAGGTCCAACTCGTCTCCAAATGGGCCCGGTCCATGATTGATTTAAATGGGCTTTAATTCTTGTACAAGTGGGTTGGTCCATTAGGTTGTGTCCGAGCTCCCCTCTTCCCTCCATTGATCTGTGCATAAATTGGAAGAGCCAATTCATTAATCTGATCCAATTGGATCGGCTCATCTTCAATCAGGCTCTGGTTGGATTCATAGAGTTCGATGTCCGTCTCAAACTTAAACACAACCATAACTAAAAGTTACCCAAAATGTATGGGTAGAGAAACTTACACATATCCCAAAAATTAATAAGATACCTAAACACTTTGGTCAAAAATAATAATACTAACGTTTTTACTCAATACAGTCAATCATCCGGTGTTACTACAAACCAAGGGTAAAGATATCGGCCGATCTGTATTGTATCGGCCGTACACAGTATTTTTCGGCGAGCCAATATATCGGCGATATAAATCTGTCTGATATCTTCCGATATTCATAATATCGGTATTTAAAAAAAAAAAGTTCAAAACAGTGGTGGGCCCGAGTTGATATCTGGCCCGATATTCTCGTTTTCAATTTTTTTTAAAAAAACCAGCTCCCTTTTGGGTTTTTATTTATTTTTTAATTAAGAAAACATAAAATAAAAAAAAATACCGATATTTTAAAAAAGAAAAAAAGAAAAAACGAACAGAGTGACATTTATCTGCCGATATCTCGGTCTGGCCGAATTTTTCACCCCTGCTACAAACTATGTCATTTTCTATATTCACGTGACAAAATATATGGCTCTCATGTTTTGACTGTTAGATAAGGAATTTCGTATTTATTACTCTAACAAAACCCCATGTTGCCCTTCTAAAATGATATTTTATTTTCTAAGATTTTCTAAAACGGCTAATGAAAGATTTTTTTCATCCTTTTAGAAAACACTTTTTATTTAACACAATAAAATTAACTATATTTAATTTGATTGATTATAGAGGTACCTCTTATTTTATTCTTAAGACACCCTCCATTTAAAATAGTAAAAATAATTATATTTGATTGTATAGATATAAAAGTATTTCTATCATTATTCTTTAATTTTTATAAAGATAAGTTTGCCATTAATATTCATTCTTTTAAGTAACAATTGTCTTTTACATAAATAAAAATAATGAGTTTATGAAGCCTCCCATTATTCTTATTTGAATGGGACTAACTTGATCCTATATATACCTTTTACTTTAAAATATTTGTAATTTTATGAGTAAATGGATATTTATGAGTTGACTCTTATACATTAGAAAATCTGGTCTACATGAAGAGTCCCTCTTTTCTCTCTATTTTCATTTATTTGATTAATTTTTTCTTTGATGACATTGAATAATCATGTGAGAATAGTGGGCTCTATTGTATATATTTATTTTATCGCACTGGCCTACTAAAGTTTCAAAAATTCATTAGCATTTGATCACTTCTCATAAATGAATTTTATAGTTAAGGAGTGATGCTTTATTAATTAATATAGAAGAAAATATTTTAGTATATAAAAATAATATTTTAAGTTTTAATGAACATATTAAGTTATTTACTTTAAATTTATCAAATAGAGAAATTGATTTTACCAAAGTAGATTAATTGAAAAGAGAAGAAAAAAAAAAATTCACCTAGAATTAACACATTGACAAGGTACATCAACTTTCTTTTTCACCAGCCAATGTTTCTAAATAGGAATTTGTAGCCATTCTAAAATTTACCTTACTCTTATTTGATATATCCAGTTCTAACAATTTGGCAAAACCTGATATATATAATAGATATAAATTGTGTAAAAATCAAAGAAAAAACTATTTTAGAAATGCCACAATTCACAAAAAAAAAAACTTTATTTTACTTATTAAAGTTAGATAAGTATGCATGTCTAAATAAATTAATTTTTTCATTATTATATTAACAATCATTTTAAATAAAGATATAGATTATGTAATAAAATGGTGACTCAGTTGTATCTGCTTAGATCGAAAGTATCTCATGAACGTAACCATGGTACGTGAGGTATAAATGGTGCACAACACATTACACGTGGGGCACATGTAACGTACGTCCGAGTCTCAAGAGAAACGTGACACACATGTTATGGTCCCAAAGTCGCAAGCCCCCTAATTATCTCATCATCACTCATATATATATATATATAATTTAAGACATAGGTGACGTGTCGCCTGATTAATTCTTAAAGTATATATAAACATTTAAATTTACACATACTGGATATAAATTATTTAGAAGTGTGATCTTTTTTGTTGAGGGAGATTTGATTTCAAAATTTACTATAAACAAATGTAAGTTTTGATCATAAGCTAACTCCTTAAAATCACGGGTTGAAATATCGGTTCTAGAGATGTGAATATTGGCCGATATCATATCGTATCGGCCGATATTCATAATATCGGTCTTGATATCGGCCGTATTATATCGGCCGATATCAAAATATCGGTCGATATCGGTCGATATTTAAAAAAAAAGGAGAAAGAAAGAGAAAAATATCGTGATATATCGGTCGACATATCGTATCGGCTAATATATCGGTCGATACCGATTTTTAAACCCATGCTTAAAATTTCTTGTGCACTTTACTTATACATTATTTTGAATATTAACATAGAAAAATCTATACATCACTTCATACACGAGATATCATACTTTTTTTTAATAATTATAATTCAAATAGAAATATATCCATACTTTTTATTATAAAAATAAAGATATTTCTATTATTTTTTCTTTATTTTAAATTATGTGTTTTTTAAAAGAGAGGGATAAGTTTTAGAAAGAGAGATAAACTTTTGATTTGGACAATTGTACTTATAAAACTGAAAAAACACTAAAAATTATGTTATATGGTGGCCCTTTCTAGTGAAGAACACAAAACAATTTCTACATATTCTTTAGAAACTGTATTTCAATTTCTGAAAGTACGGAAAATGATAAGGTTTTTTTTTTTCATTTTCAATGATTTACGAGCTATTTTTCGAGATCACAAAGAGTTAGACATTTTTCTCTGTTCCAAAGAATTCATTTTCCATATGTGGAATAGAAAATTTTAATAAGAAAAAGAAAGAAGTTATTCTCACACGTTAAAATAAGAATTTGTTATTTTCTCTGTTTCAAATTAGTTGTCTTATATGGACTTTAGAATTGTCTTAAAATAGTTGTCCCATTTAACATAAAATGTGTTGAAAATTGATGAGATCACGTGTAGTGCTAGTCTTATATATAGAGTTCTTAAAAAATACAAATTTTCAAATGAAACAATTAAAGTGAGACGAAGTGAGTATTTTTTATGAAAATTAAGATTTTCATGTGAAGAACAAAAACATTGAGTTGTGGTCCAAGACAGGGTTAAATTTTATAATACAAGTTGAATCATATGAATAGAGTTCAAATATATTTTTTTTGAACAAAATAAGTTTTTCAAAGAATTTGGTGAACAATCACTCCCTCAGAGATTTAAAATTCGCCAACTGAGATGTATGAGCTGATGAGGCTGTATCGCTGATACATTTTCTCTCTCATTTTCAATTTTTTAAAAACAAAAGAATATGACAAAAAAAATTTAAAAAAAAATGCAAAATTTACTGTGAGCATGCTTTTCTTACAAACAGTCATTTCATTGAGAGTCGAGATTTCACTACGTGGAAACTTCATACATGTGCAGCTGCACTTCGCAACTGTTCATTAAAACATCACATGTATATGCAACTACACCCTCTGACTGCATGTCGGAACTTCAGACTTACCCTCGTTTGTACTGAGCACGTGGAACCTACTCTGATATTATATCATTAGATATTTTATAGAACTTAAAAATTATTTTAGAGTGGAGTGAATTCTACTTCAAGATTGTCATATATCATGATTTTATAACACGACACGTAAAGGAGGATAAGTTGTAGCACGTGAGGCATATATGAAGTAATAAAGAGAATTCTACATTCATTTAATTTAAGAAACCAATATCTCTAACCCTCCTCTCAATAATTAACTTTTAAAAATAAATTTTATTTTAAAAATATTTCAATTCATAATTTTCAATCAACAGCAGATAACTTTTATCATCTACTTTCACTTACAGCCCTTTTTTTATTATTATTATCCTCTCAAGTAAGTACTGTTGAAAAGGAGGGAAGAACATGTCATTAAAAGTCTGAAATAATATCAGTCCCCACACCCCCACTGCCGTATTTGATGATTGGAAAAGGAGTAATCATCTTTTAATGACTGACCTGTTCATTTGATGGACCACACCATAATCAATACGTGTCACCCCAGCCCCAACTCGTCCACTTACGTCATAGTTTTATAGATTCTGTTTATTAGAGAGGAGAGGGAGAGGAGAGCGGCCTCTCCTTCTATTTTATCCAGTAAATGTGGACCACCTAAACCTCTAACCCAACCATTTGCATGCCTTTGCTCCTACAATGTTATTTGTTTTAAAGAGACTTACATCGGTGCCTATGGCTTAGAAGATGTTGACTTCTGTAAGGAGTTTCATTTTCCACAAACACCTCACATTAATTAATACTTATCACATCTGTCAACTTAAGAACAGGTGGGGGAATCCATTCTTTCTGATTAATTTTATTTTCTTCTTTATTTTATTATAATAAATTGAAATTAACGCAGTAGTTCAACCGGTAATTTTCTGCTTTAGAAAATAAGAGGTATTAGGTTCGAGTCCCCATGACTTCACTTGATGTACAGGCGGTGCGTATCATCCATAGGAGTTTTACACTTTCATGAATTTTTTTAAAAAAATTATAAAAATACTCTAAAAACTATATTAATCACATTAACATATAACCGTTCAATTTCAATTTCATCACCATTTAATATGGTTTGACTCAAAGGTGCAAATATCGGCCGATACGATAAGTATCGGCCGTACTGTAGTATTATCGGCCGATATTCGGTCAGAAATATCGGTCCAAATATCGGCCGATATTTATAAATATCGGTATTTAATTTTTTATTTTTTTTTAAAACACTAATACGGTTTTTTGCTGTTTTTTGCGGTTCTTCACGGTTTTTAACGGTTCAGGATTTACTGCTTTCACAGTTTTTGGCGGTTTTTAACGGTTTTTTGCGGTTTTGTCACGGTTCATCAGGGTTTTTTGCGGTTTTTTCACGGTTCCGATATTGGAGGAGAGAGAAAAAGCCGATATCAAAAGAGAGAATTTTCTCCTCCAATATTGCGGCCGATATTTGCATATCGGCCGCACCGGTATTTGGACCCCTGGTTTGACTAAATAATTTTCATAAAAGAAACGCAATTTATTGAATATGGAATTGAAAAGACATCTACAACACCATTAATCCCACCTCAACATCTACCCACAAATCATTAATTTGTGTTCGTACATTTGAAATAGACATGGCCACACAAGATTTCAAATGAAAGGGTTACCAATTTATGCAATTGGTAAAATCTAATCAATTCCTTTTAGATGGATCAAACCCATCATTGTTATGGCTTGTTTTGTTGTAGGACATAATGTACTGGCTATTAACTTAATCGACCATAATCTGAGTTGAGGTTTTAGTATGAAGCCTGCCCATTAAAAACCCAATCGGCAACCCAACTCTCTATCATTAGACCTTCCACAAATCGATACATGGTAGATGTATGTGATGTATCAGATTTTAATTACTTTTACATTAAATTTGGTCATTTACACTTTTTATTGCATTTACTCTAGCGAGCCCATATATACATATGGGAAATCTTTCCCTACACACTTGTTTTCCATATAAACAATTTATTAAATTTATTAAATTACACTTTTGCCCTTCCAATTAAAAACACTTTTGATGTGAAATGTGATTTTCAAACGAGGTCGTTTCTCGGCCGATTTCTACAAACAAGGTATCAAAATTCATCTACTCTCAATTTTATGAATTCCATAACTGATTTTAAGTGAAAATGGTATAGTTTTGGACTTAAAAAATCGTATTCAAAGAATTAAGAGGGAAGTTCCTTAATTCTTTGGATACGGTTTTTAAAGTCCAAAATTATACCATTTTCACTTACAATCAGTCTCGGAGTTCATAAAATTCAGAGTAAATGAATTTTGATACCTTTTTTGTAAAAATCGGTCGAGAAACGGCTTCGTTTGAAAATCTCACTTCACATCAAAAGCGTTTTTAAGTAGAAGGGCAAAAAGGTAATTTTCATCAATGATTGGAAATCAGGTGTGTAGAGAAAGATTTTTCGTGTATCTATATGGTTCCCCTTACTCTAAGAACAAACAGTAGATTTTGAACTACTTGGATAGGCTTTTGAGTCAAGCTCAGCTAAATTTCAAACATTTTCAAACTAAAATTTGACTAACAAGAAAGTAATAACATTAACAGTGGCCACAATAATATCAATTTTTTTTTCATTCGATCTCAAAGTCACTCTCAGTATAGTTATCCAGTTTGTGTAGATAGCGATGCTTATATATGTCCCGAAGATTAGTCGGGTGTTCTAAGAGACCTGAACATCTTTGTCATTAAAAAAAAAATTCACTCTTATTAAAACGCTATGTTATGCATTATGATCAATCAATATTAATTGTGAAGGTTATTGATAGTACACAAATTTCTTTTGATTGTTCGTTCATTGGACGAATGTGATCTGCTTACATGTTAATAATAGAAAGAGAGAGAAAATTATCTAAAAAATGAAATAAGAATTGATTATGTGATTTGAAAGATTTGACCTAACTTGATCATATCAGTATTAAAAATTATGTAAATTTATATATATATATATAAAAAAAAAAAAAGACTAGAAACAAGAAAAAATGGATTTAAAATTGGATTTAAGAAGTTGCAAAATTTGGGTCCAATCTCATGATGCTATTATCCATAAATCGGAGAAATTTAATCATTATATTTTTAAAAATAGAAAAAAAAAGATTTTTTATTACATTGGATGCGTTTGAAGGATTTTGGCCCGCCATGGCAACGTGCCCAACCTATGTCAGATTTGATTTGATAACTAAGATTTTTTAGAACTTACAAATTTGATTAAAATATTTTAATCTATACTTTTGTTTTTTAAATACCGGGAATCACTCATGGTGTGTTTTGTTTTCATTCTCGCTTCGTAATCATTCCTCTAATTTTTATTTCTGACATTCTCATTTTTTTTTTTAATTTACGTATGAGAAACTGCAGAATACCCCATGTAAAATCTCAATGGGTGAGCCCACTACCCTAGGGCACACCAAAGTTAGGCCATGAAGTTCGAACCCGCAACCCCCACTTCCTAAGTGGGAGGCAACATTGAAGTAAAATATAAATCAATTTCAAATTATAAAGATTATAATAATACATTTATTATCTTGTCAATATTATAAGATTTTTTATATATAATCCATCTATGATTGGCCAAATTAAAACACATGCCCTAAGATATCATCATCATAAGCCAAAATTCCATCTCTCTTAATCGGCCTTACGACTTTTTCTATCACATAGAAATGCTAAACTAACATAATTTTGTTCCTTTAGTGAATATCTAAACCCTAAACCCTTATGTGAACTAGTTTGGAAGATCTACTTGTAAAGTCTTCCAAAATTAAAATTTAAGAACAAAAGAATGTTTTTGGCCAATACATTTAAACTGATCCAAATCAACAGTGATATTAGCTTAATTTCATTATATTTAGATTAAATGACTAAGAATGAGTTTAAATTACATTATTTGGCCTTTGTAAAGTTTATCTTTCAAAAAAGTAAATTGTTCATTAATTTCTGAATGCCAAGGTACATATATGGATTTTTTTAGATTTTATAAAACAATAGAACTCACCGTTGGATTGAAGAAATGAATAATGTACTTTTCATTTGATCCATCCAAAGATGAATTCAATAATTTCACAAAATCTAAGAAAATACATATGCATCTTAACTTTTAAAATTTAATAAATTGTTTAAATTTTTTAAAACCATGATGCCATTTAAAATCATCCTTACCATTAAAATGAATCTAACTATCATTATTTGACTTCACTCCGTTACTTTTACTCCAACTACCAAATAGGTTAAATGGCCGTTCCAAACATTCTATCACAAAATTCAAACTCATGGCCAACCTTGAAGGCTATAGTAGCCGTGTCTCTTTTAACGACGATAAAGTCTAAAACCCTATATTTAGCTGAGTACGAGGATATTGGATAAAATTTCAAAAATTTCAAATACACGTATTATCTCGTAAATCATAATGAGATTTTTTTTATTATTTAAGATCAAAATATTCAGACTTCTTAGAGTTGTTGACTAATTCTTAAATCATGTGTGAATTTCACTATCTACACATATTGAGTAACATTATAAAGAATGACTCTTTTGTTGAGAGTGACATAAACCTAAGACATTCTACATCTCTCGCCGAGTTCTTGACAGCGAAGACAACCCAACCCTCATAGGTTACCATTTCAACGGCATCATAGAATAAATTCTCCCCTCCGACAACCCCTTAAGAAACTCAAATAATTTAAGAAAAAACTCAAAAAACCTCATCAACTCACTTCACTCTAAAATTAAGTGAACCGAGTCCAACTCGTCTAAGTTTTTCCTAATTTTAAACTATGGTTAAGGTGGACATATTTGGAAGAAGGATATCTCCCCACTCCAAATCACTCAAAACTCATAACCCAAAACAATATTTTCAAATATGATCCAAAACATGTGGAACAATATGATGGGACCAGAACTCATCTCTACATCGGCTCAGTTACTTTCAACGGTTAAATTTATCTAAGAACTATTATAATTTATGTTTATTTTTCTTCTTTTCTTTATTTGAAAATCATTTTACAATTGTTCGCTATTATAGTGTTGCAGTTACAGTATGATTTTCATTTTTTATATAAATATATTAAAATATTTATTATTATAATATTATACTAACATCGTCGGTTCAAAATAGGTCAAAGCAATTTAATCCTACAATTGGACTTAATTAAATCAATGTGTTCTAAAAATATTTAAATAACTAATCCACTAATAGTTAAATTTTCTTAAAAAAAAAAAACTTTTTCTGTATAATTGAAATATGTTACACATTGAAATGGTGAAACTCACATTTTTATAAATTTCAACTTTTCATATATCTTATCCAACAAGACCATACGAACTGAGCCTGGAAATTCATGCCCAGCAAAACATACGGCAACCGAGTCAGTATCAGAACCCGGCCGTCACCGACAGTCCACGTGCTACCTACCGTCATGCTAGAACAGTCAACAACAAGGGGCATTCTCGTAACTTCACTCCATAAATTAGCCCTGCAATAGGTTCAGAGTGCGGGCATTTCTGGAAATGCAAGAAAAACATAGGGGCTACAGACAGACATCGCACTGACACCAAAAAAAATTAAAAATGATTATTGACGAATATATCCCTAAAACTTACAGAGAACGACAAAAAAAAACCTCTGTACACCTCCCTCCTCTTCCTCTTCTTGTCTGCCAAAAAAAAAAGTCCGAACCCCTTACCATATTTCGAAGATTACCTTGCTCTCATCAACCCAGAAAGATTTATAAACAAAATAACTCATTAATTTCATTTTCAATCCCTATCACGAAAATAAATTAAAACTAGGTAATAAATTTTTAAAAAATGGTTTAATAACAGCATCTCTTCACCTTACCTGCTGCATGCACAGTTCGTCATCCTCATGCATCTTGCATTAAAATATCATGGCCATTGGGCCATTCTTGATGCATCTTCCTACGACTTCCCTGGCGAATTACCACCACCAAAAGATGCGGCGACGTCGAGCCCGCCGCCGATTGAGGTTAACAAGGCAGAAAGGCTACCTGCTCCGGCACCGGCACCCATGCCCAAACCAAGAAGATCAAGAGTAGCAGGCTTTGACCCAAAGAACGACTGACCCATCATCAACTCCGGAAGTGCGACATTGGGGAGACCTAGCCCGAGACTCTCCGATGCGGTGTCCGACTCAATTCGGTGTGCCACTGGAAATTCTCATGCTGCTGCTGCTGCTGATGTTGACTGGAAGGCGGTGATGCTGATGTAGATGATGGTAGTCCAAGACCAAAGCCTCGGAAAAGGGATGAATTGGTGGCAGCTGCACCCATCTGGGCAGCTTTCTGCAAAAGCGCTGTGGCGGACATGTGGGGTGACGGAGGTGGAGCGAATTGCCGCCGGTCTTGTGGCGAAAAGAGGGATGGGCCGTTGGAAGAGAGGCAGAGAGAGGTGGGTTCAGTGGAAGTAGAAGGCACACCCGCTGCTGAGGTGTGGTTGGAGCGAGTCATGGCACCAATCAAATCGGAGAAGGCAGAACCTTGCGGCTGCATGGTGGAACCAGCGGAAGCAGAAGCATAGAGACTGGCAAACAAGCTGCCACTACTTCCACCACTGCTGCTGCTGCTGCCAATTCCACCCATGGCCGGTGGTGGCATCGGAATTTGATGTAGAATATTAGAATTGTCCGCCTCTGCATTCCCATCCCAACAGAACACGAGAGACAGAGAAATCAAGAGAAGAATCAGAACAGAAAACAAGTTACAACTCAGAAACATTCATCATGATAAAGGGTTCCAAGTTTTTTGAAGTAAAAAAAAAAGCCCGAAAAGCGGAAGCAATCATCAGCATCTTACTTCCTTTTAAAAACTTTTATATCTCTCCCGCGAATTACAGCAGAGAGGAAGAGAGATCAAACAATCAAACAAAGGCTTTGAAAAGCCCAGCTCAGAACTTTTAGAACTCCATGACTACATTTAAAAAAGCACGAGCAATCTCACTTTTCTTTCCCTTTTCGCCCTTCCTCCCTCTCTTCTGTTTTTATATTGAATCTTGCTTTAGCAGACAAAAACAAATCAAACAAATACAACAAACCCAAGATCTCAATGGGATTTTTTTGCCCAACAAGCGGATCAGACAAAACCTCCAATCCCCAAATACAAAAACCGGTAGGATAATAAAAATAAACCATTATGCCAAAAAAAGTGTACCTGTTTGTTGAACATGTAAAACCCCAGGAGCAGAAGCAGCAGAAACTGCAGCTGCGATTTGAGCTTCGGATCTTCCTCCGAAGTGGAATTCGCTGCTGCGGTCTGTACCTTGGCGCTCTCCTCCGCCAATGCATCGCAAAACGCTCGGTGGGTGATAAAGCTGTCTCTCCTGGTGAAGAAAAAAAGTGAGAAGCCAGGAAGTAGGTGAAGGAGAAATTCAATTCTAATGGCCGGTGGCAATTGAGATGGATAAGAAGAGGAAATGGGACCTGGAGAACAACGTTCCGCAATCACAGCGGTACTCGCGGGTGCCGCAGGTCTTGAGATGAGCCTTCCAGTCGGACTGGACGGCGTACTTCTTTGAGCACTTGTCGCATTTCCACTTCTTCTCGCCGTGCTTGCGGCAGAAATGCTTCTTAATGCCGGTAAGATCGCCGAGAGCACGGGCAGGGTCGTGGTGAACGCACGTCAGCTCCGGGCATACATACACGCGCTTCCGCACCTCCTTCCCCGACCGCTGCCTGAGCTTCCATGGCAGGTTGTGCCCTCTCCTGTGAAGTTGCAAGTTCTGATCCCTCTGGAACCCCTTATTGCATATCTCGCACACGAACCTATTTGTCGCCATCAGAGTCTTTGGGGACAGCGCTATCACCTCCGCATCCGGATCTGCAAAAATCAAATTCGAAAATATTCCATCAATTGGGATTTTTCCCTTCTTTTTTCTTCTTCTACTCTTTCATATCCTTCCACACTTAAATGACGATTATCACTACCTGGCATTCCGGGGAGGCTCCGCTTTTTCTTTGCTATCGCCGCAGCCGGTGCTTGGGCAGCTGCGGCGCCGGAAGATGACACGCTCGCATCGCCGGAAGCTGAATTCTCCAATTCAGCAGACATCAGAGACCCCCAGAAATTTAGTTAAATATAAAAAAGAACAGAAAATTATATGATTTTCCAATGTTCAGATTCGAAGCCCCTCAGCCTCAGTGGGCTGAATTCAAGGATTTCTTTTGGACTTGAGAGTTCAGTTCAGCTATGGATCACAATCCATGGAAAGGAAATCGAGCTTCTGCTGTTTAGGGATAAACCAACCTAACAGTTCTTGGCACTCGGCTACTGCTCAGACCATAGCAACAAGCCAACAACAACCAGTCCAACCCAAGAATACACCTATACAAGTACTTGGTCAGATTCCGACATGAATACGGAAATCCGGCAGTTTGATAAGACAGATAGAGGCCGAGAGGTCGTCGGAAACGGCATTGCCAGTACGGAAAGAAGTCTCTGAGTCGTATGAGGCGGCGAAGAGAGGGGAGAGAGAGGGGGGCTTGTGGGCGGAGGATTTGAAAATGTGGAAAAAAGAAGAAAAGATCATTCAAGTGGCCAGTGTTAACCATGGTTAAGACTTCAACTCAGGTTGGGTTGGGCACACCAACCTTCCAGTCTCCGCAGCTGAAATAGGTTGAGAATGTCGACCGTCCACGTGTCCAAAAATGCGGGTATCTGGAGTTGTTTCGGCATCTGTCGCAAGAACTCGGACTAAGGTGGTGCCCGCCAGCTTTGTCGTTTAGCGGTGCGTTTGTATTCTCTCTATTTCTTTAATTAATAGTAAATCGGAGTTTTAGAGAAGGCAGGCTTTCTCTTCAGTGGTCCGCAGGAGCATTGGATATTTCCTTCCCTGTCAGCTGCGATTGTGGGACCATGTAAACGTGACGTTCGTTACTTTTAATTTAAATAAGACTAAGTTTATTAAAGATTCAAAAACTTTCACTTGTTAAAGATAAAGTTAAATTCATTTCTAGTTATTTGTTTAAATAGAATAAAATCAATGTCAACTTGCTACAATAGGAGTGTGAAACCAAAGTAGTTTTGCTGTTGGTATATCTTGAAATATTTATATGACTTGATTACTGTAATAAAATAATATAATATTTGCGTATAATAATCTTTGGAGTCAAATTATTATTTGAGATATAATTAAGGTTGTCATCAAATACACGGACAAAATCTTTTAGTAAATATGGGATGGAGTGAAATATCAATTTTATTCGTATCGGTGCAGCAGCGATAACACGCCATTTTACATTATATATTCTGTATGCCGATATACAGGTGCACTGATACTTATTGACAGTGTACCGGTAGGAGTAAAATGGACATTTTACTCCATCCCGTATCTACTAAAAGATTCTGTCCGTGTTAGGATGGGTGCCCTAAATTAATATTTTAAAGTTCAATGAAAAATTAATGAAATTGAATGTAAAATTTAACAACTTTATTTTTATCTAAACTTGAATACAAATTTAAATTTTCTAATGCAAATTTATCTATTTCTAAATTTTCAGTTCGATAACTCATTAATGTCAATAATGACGTATAAGTTATATTTAAAGAGAATAAACATGCATTATAAGTAATCATGTAAAAAGTAAAAAAAATCTGAATTTAATATATGTACAGTATGAATTATCTTCAAATAGATATTAAAAAAAAAAAACTCAAATGCGAATTCGAACTAAAATCCTATGTAACAATTCAATAAAATTAAATTTGAATGCAAATCTTATATTTATTCATACTCAAATTTTACTTAAATGTAACTAAAATCCAACCTATTTATATCCTTAAAAGGGTCGGCTCTGGTTATAGGTGGCCCTCAAAATTTCAAATACGTCAGGGCCAAGAAAAAGAATACTAATTGCAGTAGGGTCCATCTTACAATCTTACAATTTCACTTAGGACTTCTAAAATTTCAAAGTATCTCCTGACCGACAACGCTTAAGTCTAAGATAATTTGTTAAAGCTCTTTATAGAAATCATTGTCTTAAACGCATGGCATAACATGCACGTGAACTTATCAACTTTTGATAAGTATCAGTTGAGAACTTGAGATAGATAACTTTGCCTAGACAAAGAAAATGTAATTCAAAACTATATCTACTTTGTGTTGTTGGGTTAAAATTAGATCTCACGATGGGTTGAGTCATTTTGGATTCAAGTCGGGTTTTAAACGATTTTGGTTTAACAAACCTCAATCTATTATTTACTTGTTTATTAAATGATTAGTCAGTTTAGATCTATTTTAAGTTCGATTTAGAATTGTTGAATTTTAATTATCCATTAATCTGATAAAACATATAGAATTATAGATTTTTAACTTATTTTAGAATTAAACAATAAAATTCCTTTAAATTTAAAAGGCATATAAATGTTCAATTACTAAACTTTCAGATATTAAAATATTTAAAAATTAAAATATCTACAAGAGTATTGAAAAATTCATGATTGATAATTTTAAACTTATAAAGCAATATTTCGATGCTATGATAAAATGAAAAAGTATGTAACATATGTTCAATTTTACCTTTAATGGTGATGGAGAAGGGGATTGAATGGAAGGGAAGGGAGCAGACGTTACCTTGTTCAAAGGGACAACAAGACAACAATCGACTTAGGTGTCCACCGAGAGAGATGAGAGGACACATTCAAAGTGTTGGTGTTGGGGGTGAAATTCACTTGAGAAATTATGCGGGTCAAGTCATGAGAGTCGGATCAGTGGGTTAGGTTGAGAATACAAAAACTCATATGGAATTCGGTCGAGTTGGGTTGAGGAATTTTCAACTTAACTTGATCCAATCCGACACGACTCGAACCAACTCGACTAAAATTAAGCTAAAATGTGTTTAAAATACAAATCATGTCAGAATTCGGATTGAGTCGGGTTCAAATTCAAGTCGAATCGAGTCGAGAATTTCCAGTCAATATCTTAGATCGGATCGGATCGAGTTCCCTCATATATTAACTCGAGTCGAGGTTTTAAGAAATCCAACCCGACCCGTAGACGAGAGATAAAGACTTTTGTGACAGACTCCAAGCGTTGCCTCTTTATAAAATTATTATTTTTTTATATAAAGGAACATCGGAGAACAGGAGTTTCATATCAAACGTTTATTAATATTGATTTTCCATTTTTCTAATTTTTACAACATATTTTACCATATCAAAATATTTGCTTTCAATAGTTTTTTTCTTTTTCCAAAAATACCCCTTTAAACAAAAATGTATTCACATTAAGTTTTTTATTTTTCTATTACTTTTATATTTTTTATAATCCTAACAAAAGTTCTTACCTTGCTACATGTTGTCTATTTAAAGGCTAATTCGTATCAACCAGTATACCTATCGGCAGCAGACCCCTGATTTTACCTAATTTTAATAACACTCAAGACTCAAGCATAATCATTTGGTATTAGTATAATAATAGTTTGAAAATATGACATTTGACAAATGATAAAGTTCATTAATAGATCTCTAGATCTCTTAGAGTACTCGATTAATTTTAAGAAGATATATAATCTTTTTTATTCATACACATTTGATAATTTTACGAGAAAGGATCCTTTAAAATTAAATAAAATTAAACCTCACTCAAACACCTTTCAACCAATAGATCAATTCTTTAAATGTTTGTAAAAATCTCATACTATTGCTACATTAGTATCTTGGGAACTACGTAAAAATCTAATACTATTGCTACTTTAGTATCTTGGGAACTACGTAAACATGGATCAATATCAATGTTTATTATTGAAAAATATTTTGTTCAAAGTCCCATCACTCACTGCCAAATGTTACTATTTTCTTTTTACCTTAACTTTTTCTTCGTCACCTTTTTTTACTATTTTTTACTCTACGTATAAAAATTTATAAAATACTCAACGGTAAAATCCCATAGATAAACCCTTACTACTCTTTCTTCCCCACTTTAATATGAGAACTTTACACTTTATTCATTCACCTTAAAATTTCAGAAGGATGGTGATTTAAGTACTCTGTTTTTGTAAATGATGGACCATTTATGTACTTTTTTCATAGTTGTCACTGATAAAGAATAAGTAGGGTGAGTGTTCCCTAGAAAAAGAAAAATAAAAGTGCTTTAGTCACCATCCATGACAAAATCGTATTTATCACATGGATAGTAATGCACATGAAATGACCCCTTTGAACTATGTCTTGTCTCACTCAATAATTAATCTAATTACCTGAGCAAGGGATGTATATGGGTCTGCTTTAAATAAATCTAAATTAATTAGTCATATTAGATTAAAATATTTATTATATAATTTTAAGAAATCAAAGACTAAAATGATTTAATAGATCTCATTTAAACAAATCGATAGTCTCATTGTAATAAGATATAGTCTACATGAATTAGTTCAACCGGTAATCTTTTTTTAAGAAGTAGGAGGTGTCAGGTTTAATCTCTTATTGCCTCACTTGGTGCTTTAAAGGCAATGATATCACTCGTGGGTTTTGCGCTAAATTTCCATAGATTCTCACACTTAAATTCAAAAAAAAAATGAAATATTCTTTTTCTTCTTCTTTAATACCAAGGAAGGTCCTAAAAAACACTTAAAATCACATGTATCTCTTGTCATTGTTAATTTTGATATACTGACCAACACATATTTAGGCCATCACTATTGCATTCTGGAACTGCCCATCATAAGCTGGGCCGTAGATAATTATGCATGAAATCAGCCTCCAATGATACTCTTAAATTGGGCTAAAAAAATCGGTTTGCCGATGCATATCGGTCATAAGAGATTGAATGCATTCGACAAAAGAATCACCCTAAGATGATCATCTCATGGCTATTGAGAACGAATCAAATCAGATGGTTATATTTCTCAATCTTTCTAACTTGTTCCTACCCAATCAAAGTTGAAAAGGTTGAAAAAGTCAGTCATTCACAATCACAATGAAGGATTCCTCAAAAAGTTAAGGATTTCTAATCTTTTTTAAAAATTGAATAAATTCGGTCTTATACACATGAGAAAGTAATCAAACAAGAAAGAAGGTGAGTTCTTCTTTCTTTTATCACTTAAGAGCCGTGCTACCTACATTCGATCTGGCACCTGTTTGGACTCCGACCACAATCAACTATATTTTTTATACATGGTCTAAGAGAAAAGAAAAGAAAAGAAAAATATGGTCAAGTGACTCATCCTACAGTGACAGTCAAGCCATTTACAGGAAAAAAAAAAAAATTCAAGTAGGGAAAGTGACTGCCCAGTTAGAGGTGTGCACTGCCTTTAGCACCAATTTTAGGGGTCCGCATCCACAGACTTCATTAATTCTTGTTCCACTTGCTCAACACTAGTAGCTTTTGTGGGGTAATGGACTTTTCTTCATAATGTATGGAATATTCAGCAATGTTATATTAGATGGGACACAGATAATTATGATTTTTTGGATATTTTTTCTTCTTTTTGTCAAAGTGGTGGTAACACTTAAAAATGAATTTAATCTAAGCATTTGGCCTTTGGATGAAGGTTTTAAGTCTAAATTGATCGAAATATTGGATTATGTTTGTATTGTAGTACTTTCTTTTTTCCTCCAATAAGTGAATCCTTAAATGCGTACTTATATGATTTCTTATTAAATCTATATTTATATGATTTTTTTGGTATTTATCATTATCTCATTAATATTATTTGACACTTGATTCGAAATTATTTGGCCAGGTTGCAGGAGATGTCAGGTTTGAGTCTCGATGGCATCACCTAGTCTATCTTAAAGGCAGTAGGTATTGAATATCAAGGGTGGAGGGTATCGCAGCCTCCCATGTAAATTAAAAAAAAAATATTAAAAAAATTATTTTTTAAAATTATATTTAAAATAAAATTTTAAACTAAATTTTATTACAGTTTTTTTTTTTTAATAACAGATGTATCAAACTTAATCACCATTTAATATAAAAGGATTCTCAATGGTTAATTTCTAAAACATACTGCCTTTGTGGAAATGTTAAAACAGCCCATGCCTGCACACACAGGTAACTTTCTTTGGTGCTGGACTATACAAGGTGGGACCCACAGGAGGTAACTTTCTATGGTGCTGGACTATACAAAGTAGGACCCACCTATTGAAGGGTTCCAATCACCCGACTGCGTGGTGTTTGTCCCAAATGCAGGCAGGAGCAGGCAATTAAGCTCCTTCCCAGTGACTGCTGAATTCTGCTGCAATCCATCTCTTTTGGATATTTTTTAACTTTGATTGATAAAAAATAAATAAAAAATAATGGGATAATAGGGACTTCCTTCGTTGGGTATGAATTTCAATCATAACACTGGCGTTGAGCAGATAGGTTATCATCACCATTCAAATGCTCTCTATTCAGATGAATGGATGGCTGCAATTGTTTGGTCAAATCCAAATTTAACCATTAAAATAATTAATCTGTCAGGCATTATTAAAGTGATATTGATGATTTTGATAACGAGAAATCGAATTTATCTATATATTCATTAATTATGAGTCCGAGAGGCCTCCACGGTTTTAAGTATAAGTTCAGCCCAGAATCAATTTAAATAAAAAACTTTGATAAAAAAAAAATTGTTTGATAAATCGAGCTTGACCTAAATAAACAGGCTTTAATTAAAAAAATTGTCCAAGCTGGTTTATTTAATTCGGGGCTACTTAAAGCCCATCTAGGCTTGCTGTGTTCGTAATTAACTGTACCTAAGCTGTCAAAATCTTTGTCCTAGCCTGTTTATTTAGTTGTTTCGGACAAATGAACACTTCTTAATTATTATTTATTTTTTAAAAAAATTAAAAAAATGAAAAAAATAATCATCAACAAAATTTAAACTCAAATCATTTATACGAAAAAAAAAAGTATCTTTACCAATAGAGTATAATACTTTTATTTCTTATTGAAACTCTAAAACAATATATAAAAGACAACACATAAGTTCCATCCGTAAATGCACTTCTTAAAAGGAAGTCACACTTGTCTTACATGCGAATGAAGGCAATCGGATCCAGTAAATACGAGGCACCTAACTCAATTTTTTTTTTTTTAAAGTACAATATGTAAAATCTCAATTTTTTTTAATGATAAGTTAGTTATTCAAAAACGTAAAACATCAGTGATACGAAAACTCTCAATTTTCAAAGTATTTTTATATAAAAATCCCTATTAAATGGGTTATCCAACGGATGTCAACTTTTACCAGGCATGCCAACCCTAATTGAAACTGCATCAAGGCAAGAATATAGTCTGTTATGATTCATTTAAAACAAGTTGATTGGAACTTACTTCAAAACAACCCTTTTTTTTATTAATGAACTCTCATTCAAAGGACTTCCTTCACTACAACCTTATTTACAAGCTCGTACTTTTGCAGAGGATCTCTCCCTCCAAGACAACTGCTTTCTTTCCAAGTAAATTAATGTTAAGCTGCACTGGAATAATTGGAAATAATTATATTCACTTAAATAAATTAATTAAAAAGTTATTATTTTTTTAATATGGATATCCTCACGTCATATTAAAGAAAGAATTAATTTCAGAAATATATATAAATCTTTCAATCCATACATAGATAAAAAGTAATTGTGAGCCTTGTCACAAATATCGGCGGCATTTTCAAATTTACCGCGTTTTTATCGGCAAAATACCATTACCGCGTTAAAAATGCGTTTTTATCGCCACGACAATAAATTTCCAGTAAATTCAAGATAAAATTGTGTTAAAAACGTGATAAACGTTAATAACGCGATAATATCTCGATAAATTCGATAAATTCCCGGTAAATTCCTTATACTATTTTTATTTCATCAATTTTTTTATTTATTCTATTTTTTTTATTTTTTAAATATTATAATTTCTGCGAGATTTTCCTATTAAATCCCGATAAACATTCGAGAATTTAAAAATATCCCGTTATTACCAATTGCCCTTAATATCTCGAGAATGATATTTATCACAATGATTGTGAGTACTTATTAATGGTCACGGTCAAAGACTTGCTTCGAATTTCCGGCCTTCTATAAGCTAACACCACAGTGAGAGATGTTCCAATAACATTACCAAGTATAGACTTAGATCATGAAACTGGTGTTGGAAACAAGAGGTAGAAACTCCTCCAACTAGAAGACACCATATACATGGGTGTAGTTCAATTGCCTCCTGTTTTAGAAAGTAGAAAGTTATGGGTTTTAATCCCCCATGCCTAATTTTAGTGCCCTACGGGTAGTAGACTCATTCGTGGGATTTTACATTGGTATATATTTCTTTTCTATTTGTTTCCCTAATTATGGGATTATAATTTTCCATTGATTAATTATTTCCTCTTTAATGAGCTATGTAATTTCTATATAATTATTTTCAATGAAAGAGGTCAGTGAGCCATTTTCCAATTTCTTTTTAGTATCAGAGTCCGTTCTCATCCCAACTTGATTACTCTTAGCCTCCTTTTCTTCATATCATCCTGGTCGAGACAATCGCCGTCAAGGCCGTTTTCCAAATTCTTCAGAACCATTGGCCCTTAGAGAACACGTTGTCTTCATTAAGACAATTTGCAATGAGTTAAGTTTTAAAGTGGCTTATAAATCTAAGACAAGTGTATGTCTTTTCTTGAATACAATTAAAAAATATATATTTTTGGAAGATTCTTTCGGCACCCAAAGTTCCCATTTCTTTCATTGATTGCTTGTGGGATCGATAGAATCTTATGAAATTGTCTTCCCTCTCCTAAAGAGGTTATGGGTCATATCATCACTCTTGATTACATGGACAAGTCTACAAAGACCTCAACCACGAAAGTCCTTTGTATGCCCCTCGGGTTTTGGATATTGGATCGGCTAGAGAAAAAAAAATTGATCAATTTCTTAAAAAAAAAAAAATATCGGTTGCCGGCCCAGTCGATATCTAGCCCAATATTTTTTAATTTTTTTTTTTTTCAGAAACAACCTTTTTTTATTTTTTTAAATGAATTTCTTCAAAAAAAAGTCATCGAAATTTCCAAAAAAAAAAAAAAATTGAAGAGAAAAAAAATTCGACCGATATGGTATGTCGAATTTTTGACCGCTGATGCCACTACGAAAGCAAAAGGGCTTGGGATCAAATGAGCTTTGGTTAACCTTGTAGGCTTGTACCCTTATATGTGTTGGGAGGGTATGGGCCTCAAGCAAGAAAGGATTTGAGAAAGTGAATTGAAGATTTTCATAATTTACATCTCCAAATTTCTCCTAAATTTTGACTAATTACAATTTACAGCTAATATACAAGATATCTTTTAAACCTCCCCTCAAACTTGCAATAGGACTATAGAGACAGTTTGTGGCTAGACTTCCCTCAAACTTGCAATAGGACTATAGAGACAGTTTGTGGATAAGAAAACGAAAATGAGAAGTTATATGATCTTTTGTAAAAAATTGGATAATTACAACGTGAATATAATGGCATTCAATTTGAATATATTTTGTTTGATAATGCAATTTGGGATTATAAACAATCTGAATAATATTTTTGTTGTCACCAAACAGAGTGAATAAAAGTGAAGGAGATTTCCATGTCATTGAGTAATAGATAGAACCGAACAATTTCCATAGCTGTATGGAGCCATTGCTCGACACTCAACTTTAGAACTGGATCAAGAAACCACATTTTATTTTTTTTGTTTTTTTCAAGAAATAAAAGAATCACCAAGAAAATATAAAATTCATATGTGAATTTGCTATAGTGACTGTTCACCTGCCCACCATGCATCTAGTGTCGGCCCTGTGATGCCCATTGGTTAGTCCTATCTAGTGTCGGCCCTGTGATGCCCTGAAATTTCAGAAGCCCTAGGCGAAATCGTAAGATGGGGGTCCTACAACAATTAGTATCTATTTATAAAGGACTGGAGCACTCCACCTATCATGTTAGTTTTTTGAATAGTGATATCAAATCAAGGTCTCAAAGTCATAGTATGTGGATTTAGAGATTCTCTAGTCGAATGGAAACTTTCTATCCGTTGAAGAATCTCGTTTGAGAGAGAATTTTTTAGTATGAATGAGAGTTCTACACTGGTTGTAAGAGGAGAAATCTAAAAAATATTTTCCATAATTAACACACTCACAATCTATACTTTAGTTAATTACTTATGATAAAGTAGTCTCATCTAAAAGCAGTAGACTGGTCTGTTAGACTATCCCTTGGATAATCTCAAGAATCTGATATTTACTTCTTCTTTTTTTAAATAAAATAATCATACGATAAGTGGCTTGTAATTGGACATTTTGGACAGTCCAAAACAAGATAAAGTCAGTAGTTTCTACTCAATTTTAAAAGAGACGTAACTAAGATGATAATAAAAGACAAAAACCGGAAACCTACCGGAAAGGGTCACGATAGGCCCCACCAGATGGACGATGCGGATCGCAAAAAGATGGGCCATGTATGTTTTCCCAATTGATTTGGGAGCAAGATCTTCATACAGAGTTTTTGAGTTCAAACCATGGAGCTCCAACGAAGGGCTACTTGCCATGGGAATATGTATAGAATAAGGTTCCATCGATTTACCAGGTGTGTGCGGATAGGGGGTTTTTACACACTCTTAAGGACTAGTCGGGTGCAACATGTGGACACCTCCGGAACTCAAAAAAAAAAAAATACTTACATGTATTTATAAGGGCAAATTTGGTATACTTTCGGGATAAAAAGTTCTGTGTCTTAGATAGATTATAAAAGAGAGTGGTCTTTCTAAGATTAAAAAAAGTTGTATACACAGATAGATTATTAATCATATTAATTCTTATTTTTTGAGATTGAAATTGAACTAGTTAATAAATATTTTAATTTATCATAATTAATTTAACAAGTGAAAAATATTAAAAAAATGATTTTAAGTTTTAAAAAAAATAAAATGATTTTAACAACATTGGTAGAGTCCATAAGACAATATCCAGCATTACATATTACTAGTAAAAAATACACTGAATACATTATATATCGACCGCATATAACCAAAAAAAAAAAAAATGAAGGTTGACACGTATCAGCACAGCCAAAGTTCAGACGGTGTACTGATGAACTGAAATTTTACCCCAGCACGCGCACAAGGGTGAATGTGTAAAAGGTTAATATGGACTCTTGAGTACGATCTATTGACTGGAATGTGCGGTGGGGTGGGGCCACCATCTTCAAAGCAGGAGGTAAAAATGTAAAAAATTCAGATCCAATGCATCTGTGTGGGCCACCACTCTAGTGTCTGCTCATCAAAATGCATGGTCAAGGTCCCACCCACATACTTGAATTAGAAGCCCTTTGCATTCTCAAGGTGTAATGAGAGCGAAAAATAGGAAGAAAGAGATTTTTTGAGACTCAGACAGTGTTGATAAGATGCCATTTGAGAAGAAAGCTGAATCCAATCAAAGAGTTTTCATGTTCTTCCTTCTTTCTCCACTCAATCATTACTCTCATTGACTAAAATCAATCTAAACCTTGTTATTTTATTTTACTCAATTACTCATTCTTTTTAATATTTCTTCTTCTTCTGTATTATCCTAATCTGGGTCTTGTCTTAGAGATTTCTATTCTTGTTCTGGACTTTTGTTCTTTTGAAAGCTCAAGTGGGGCTTCTCATTGCTATTACTGCTTCTGTCTTTACATCTAGTCAGACAGATTGTGGGGGGATCCACTTCTTTATTAATTAATCATTCAAGAATGCTAATAATTATCCTTAATCATGGGAAGAACTAGAAAGTATGTTTAAATAAAAGTAATTAATAATTAACAGTCATGCAACTTTAAGCAACAATCGTCTCTCCTGCTCATAAATTCCTTCAATAACTATTGCATATCACTTGATATCTAACTAGCATTTATACATTTATAAAAGCAGTCAGATATAAGTCCTTAAATGGTTATATATATATATATTTTTTTTTTTTTTTTTGAGATCCTAATATATCCAGGTTTTTTAGAGTACCTTGACTAAGTCATTTGAGCGTGTACAAACGTCTCTATCCAACGTTAAATGGTTATATTGTAGTGACCAATATAATTTCATTAGTTAAAAAAAAAAAATTTCATCATATCATCTTATAGTAGGTATAATTTTAAGATAGTTTAGAAGCAAGTTCTTCAAGTGTAAAATATATTTTTATTATAATATATTATATTATATAAATTTGTCAATTTTAAATTATTTTCATCAATTTTTTTAAAAATATTTTGTTCTATTATAATCCTCATTTTGTGGATTTTTTAAATTAATTTAATGAAATGATATTGAGTATTCATTTAATTGAATGGAGATGTCTTAATGTGATTGTTATAGTTTGTTGGGTGCTTGTGTGATCTTCTCAGTTTTTTTTTTTAAATAATGAAATTCTGGATTTCTGACGTAATTCCCATTTTGAATTTTCATATGAATTTTTTTAATGAAATGACATAAAAATGTTTATAGAATCTATAAGAAATAAAGGAACTGTAAAGTTGTAAAGGAGAGTTATATGTCGAAAAACTGAGATTTAAAGAGAAAATGAAAGTTCATAGGAAGCTAAGGTTTAAATATCGGCCGTACATACCGAATATTGGTCATAATATCGGCCGATATTCATAAATATCGGTATTTAAAAAAAAAAAAATTTAAAACACCGATACGGTTTTTGCGGTTTTTACACGGTTTTTCGCGGTTTTTCGCGGGTTTCTACTGTTTTCCATGGTTTACGGTTCTCAGGGATATTCACGGTTTTTCGCTGTTTTCCGCGGTTCAGGGTTTACGGTTCTCAGGGTGTTCACCGTTTTTTGCGGTTTTGTGCGGTTTTTTGCGGTTTTGTCACGGTTCACCACTATTCATCACGGTTTTTTGCGGTTTTTTCACGGTTCCGATATCGGAGGCGAGAGAAAATGCCGATATAGATATGAGAGATAAAATTATCGGCCGATATATCGTCCATATCGGATATCGGCCGATATTTTGACCCCTGATAGGAAGAATTGGGAAGTTTTAATGAAGTAAATGAGTGTTTTAAGATACATTGTAGTGTTTACATTTAAAAAAATTGGGATTCTTGGTGAAAATGAGTGTTGTAGTTCGAAATTAATAGTTTTAAGGATGGAGAGTGAGAGTTCATAGTAGAAAAGGAGGATTATATCAAGAAAATTGAAGTTCTGAGAAGATTATATAAGTGTTTATTGAATGAAAAGTAGAGTTTTTTATGTGAAAATCGCAAGAAAATTTCAGTTTCAAGAAAGAAAAAAAAATGAGTTTTAGTTTGAAAAGAGGAGTTTTATTGAGAAAAGTGAGAGTAGTTTCGTTAAAAAATTATGCTTTTTAAAGATTGAATTTAGAGATTTTTACAAGAAATGAAGCTAGTTTTCTATTGAAAATGAGTCATACATTGCAAAAGTGGAAATTTAAGGTGAAAATGAACATTTGTTGGAACAAGTGATGAGTTTTAATATAAAAAAAGGGTATACATTCTCACACTGGAGAATTTTTTCATCTCACATCAAAATTCAATTTTTTTTTTAAATTCCCGTTTTACCCTCCCAACCAACACAGAAAGTGGAAGGGTAAAACAGAAATTTCAAAAAAAATAATTTGAATTCTTGTGAGATAAAAGGATTCTCCCGTTTGAAAATGTTTACCCTAACAAATTAGTGTTTTATTATAAATAGCGAATCCACGTCGAAAATGAAGGATTTATGAATGGAAATGGCATTTTGGAAATATCAAATAACAGGTTACTCTTTCTCATTATATTTCAGCGGACGTTGATTCAAACAAAATGTGCAGTAAAAATCAAGTTACATGAATAACTATAAATATAATTTAAAAATCATATTTTATAATAAAAGTAAGACCCAAAATCGAGATTGTGACTCTATGTTTAATATGAGAAACTAAGAATGAAATGAAGCTTTCCATTTGAGAAAATGAGAGAAACTTGACTCCTTGATTTTTACAAGTAGGTCCCACTCTTCAGTGATTGATACCATTGATTTCATGGCATTAACAATACACCGTCGAATTGTTTATTGATGGAAAATGATGCAGTTTTTACTTAATATCTGCAAATTTAATAGTTATAGAATAAAAGTGGGAATGTTTGAGATGTTTTTTATAAAATACTAGACTAGTCCAACTCGATGTCTATGTTTAGACTAAGCTAAATCAAATACATATTAAATCATTGATAAATCTCAACCCGAATATCTCTTAATGGATGGTTAATGAACAGTACAAAAATAGCATTGCTAGCGCTATCTCTGTAAAGAGGGAACACAATTTGTAAAACAGATGAGTAGAATCCATCTTTAAAAACCAGCTTAAGAAGAAGATGTTCATGTGTTTATAAATCTCAAGACTCAAAGGTCCACTAGCAATGTGGGACTTTTGCTAACACTCTCCTTCATCACTATTCACTAGGACTAGAAACACTCTGCTCTCTCTCTAAACAAGGCTGGAGATATGAACCCGACCCATTCCAGTAGTACCCCTGCTTTGATATCATATAAAACACCTGAGTAGCATCTTTAAAAACCGATTTAAAAAAAAAAAAGAGTGTTCATGTACTTATAAACTTCAAGATCCAAAAATTCGCGATATGAGATTTTTACTAACAGGATTAATAGTGAATAATGGTTAATTGACCTTTTCTTTACCATTCATTTATTTCTAACAAAAAGTGAATTATCAAATAACTAAGATCTTAAATTTAAAAATCCACTAATCTATTGCACATTGACTAATGTGCAGCGACCTTCTTAGCCACAATTCATAGTATGTAAGAGTTTAGATATCATTAAATTATTGACATCTCAAGATATAAATAAGATAATATCCTTTTTAAAGGTCTCGCATCTACTGATGCACAAACTTTTGAAATAAGTCAATGCCTATAAAAAATAAAAAATTTAGACAATTGGTCAGGTTGCCCAACCATTGTCTTTTTTAACAAATACATGACCCGTTCATGTTCCAGTAGTCTGAATGATCAATTTGGATCTGCAGAGGAGTCATGACATTGCTGTTTTGTCTCTTAAGTCCACCCATTTTATGATGAATTAGGGCATCCATACTTTTCAAGTGACAATTTTTAATAAGACTTCTCAAATCATTTGATCTATATAGTTAATTTTGGTGGATGAGTATAGATATTTACTATGTAAATATTTACTAATATGGTCCTTTTTGTATTACAGTTTATTATATAAGATTAATATTTTTTTTTTAATTTACATGTGGAAAATCACATAAAACTTAGTGTAAAATTCCCATGCCCTTAGGACGCACCAGGTGAATTTATGGGGGCTCATACTTGATACCTCTCTCTTTATAAGATGGGAAATTACCAGTTCAACTATGGACAATACTTATATAAAAGAAAACTTCGATATTAAATCTGGGTCGGGGAGTCTTGTTAAAAATTAGTATTATGAGATTTTCGACAGCAACACAACAACAAATTAGAAAACTTTTAAAATCACTATTTTATATTTTTATAATTTTTTTTACTTTCTTTTTCAGTTGCAATTTGGTAAGAGGTACTCATGATTTAGGGTTGATAGGTCACTCGAGTTCTTATTATTCTATCCCCCCGTTGTTATTTTATATCTTTCTTTATTATTTCATTTACGTTTAAGATATGTGTGCATTGTTTGTGATGAAGACCTAAGAGTTCTTTTCTCATGATGTATAGAGTTTAGACCTTACTTTCCTTGCTAATATGATATACTTTGTGGGTCCCACCTTCCCTATCAAAGGTATTGTAGTCAATGACTAATCATTCATTTGAATGTGCCCTTGTTTGCATCCTCAAACCCTTGAGGAAAGAGGAAACATAGAAATAATTATTCAATTGCAGTTTGCAAGCTATACCTTTCTTTCTTGTATAAATTGCAGATGTTCATTGATAAGATGTTTCACTTACTTCTATGAAAAATAAAATTACTAAAAATATAAAACTGAAATGAGAAATCAGACCCAAAACAAAGAATTGCCATATGCTTATTCAATAATTTCTTAAAAGTGTTTTTCAAAAAGTTAGAAATTGAGAAAAAGGGTGCTGATATGTTTATATGTTGTACACTCCGAAGGTATTCAAGTGACATGAGACTATACTGACACTCTTCTTCAATGTTTGAACAGGAGACACTGGACCCTCTTCCTCCATATAGGACTCGAGATACAAATCTGACTCATCTCTATGGTACTTTGATACTATGTTTAAAATATGAGTAGAACTCACTCTAAAAAATCATCTATTCAAAAAAGAGTAATCATGTGTTTATATACTGCATATTCCAAAAGTACCCAGACAATGAAAGACTATACTAAGAAGAAAAAAGTCTGTGTATTAAAGATTACCGGTAAAACCATGGAGCTTCTTATATTTAAAAAAAAAAAATCCTCTTTTTCAGTGTACATAACTTCAAGAAAGAGAGTGGGGAAGAAACCTGAAAATTCCCAATAAAAGACCCTGAAAAAAATCATCTGAAAGAATGGGAGTCTTCCAAATTCAGCAGGCAGATCAAAGGAGGACGTTGGATCAATTAATGGACGGATCTCTCCTCCTATCCCTCCATTAAAGCCATAGTTCAGAAACACAAAAGCCAACTTAACTCGATGTAACTGCAAGTAGAATCAACTCAATGACTCGGTGGGATCCACAATGATGTCTGGGTCACTAGTTTAAATCACTTTTTGAATTTCCTTTGTCAAAATTGGTGAGCAAGACAAACAATTCAGATGAGATAATAGGATTCCTTTCCAATAATTAAATTTGGGGTGTTTTGCATACTTGTTTTAAGTACAAAACTAGATATTCCTACGTATTTTGAATGGTCTAAAGAAGATAAAGAAGTCAATACATCTTCTTTAAGTATGGGCCACTGTCTGACTTGTTCGACTATCTAATCTTACTGCAGTAGACACATTAAATAGTGGTTATAGACTTATAGTGTCTAAAGAATCACATTAACAATTATAGAAGATTTTTATCTAGTAGAGAATAATTTTAATTTTAGATACAATAGTCCAAAAAAATAATAGGAAATTGAGGTTGTTTTTAATAGTAAAAAACACTGATATACTTTTTCACCACTTATATGAAAACAAGTGAATAAAATGATAAGTCTAGTGTTCTACTCCTTCTATCTCCATTTTAGTTGTCTCATTTGAAAATTTACATTTTTTAAGGAACTCTCTGTATAAGGCTAGTACTTCATGTGATGTCATCCATTTTCAAAAGGAAGTATGTTATAAAAAGCACAGGTGTTTTGTCACTGGATAAATTACAAATTTTGCCCGAAAATTTCCAGATTAGACATGGGCCGAAACATAAATTTCAAAAATATTGGTGGTTTTTCAGAAAAATTGTATTGGCCGATATTTGTGAGATTACGGTCAACGATCATATTTTGAAAAATATTGGTTACATTTCAAAATTTTGGGTAATTTCACCTCTTTACTAATTTTGATTGCCATAGCCAATATGTCTAATATGGATAGAAATTTTTCAATACCACTCAGGTTACTATCTCCTATCTAATCCTTGCAATGTCCGAGTTCATGGCAAACTCATAATTCATTGGGATCACAAACTCAGATTGTACTAGATCCTTTGGAGGATACAATTTTAGAAGAAATATAAGATTTATTTTTTAACAGTAAATGATTATAATAAATCCAGAGGAGACCTTAAAACATTTAATTATTATAAAAAGTTCAATAAATTTACTATATGATTAACTGCACTTAACTGAGTTAATTAAAATATCACAATTAGGTGGGTACCTTTAAACATTGTAGCATTTTATCAAGAGACATTTGCCTTTTTTCATTGCATCCCATTGTCGTATTCTGTTTTATTTGGTGGGCCACTAATTAAAAGAATTGGAGTGGCGATAGTAACCTTTTAATTTATGAGATCTTTAAGAATACCCACTCACCTTATGATTGTGACTCCTCAAATCTTGTTCTTACCCTTTCTTATCATGTGACGACATAAGATTATCTTCTCATGATCTTTCGTGAAAAAAAATAGATGAAAACATAAGTATATTATAAATGTAGCATTTAAGAACTTTAATGAGTAATTCATACTAAGATGTTAAGACGTCTTATCAGACTAATTCTTGAGGTATTATCTCTCAATCCACACATATTGACTACAAAACAATGGAGAATGACCCTTTTTGCAGAGGGAAAATTGATTACAAAACTTCCTGCAAACATGAGCGGATTTTGAGCATCAAGCCAACATCTGACAATTTGGAGGAATTCATATTTGGGTGAATGACTCAGAAATTTTGGGAGTAAGGTACTTACAAGTTTAGAACTAGAGCCGTTTCTGAACAGGTTTAGACTAAACTTTCACTCTTCAAGTTTAAGCCCATTTATATTTTCAACGCTTGAGCCCACCCATTTTAGATTAAATATAAAGCAGAAGTCTTCCTATTTCAGTTCACTTATAGATTACTATACTTGGATAAAGTTGGTCTAACATCATCTTAAAGACGTATTTCACATTTTATATAACATAAATGTAAAACCCATGTCAAGGCCATGTTCAAATTTCAAAGAGATGACTTTGTTTCTCAATGGGGAAGGACCAAAAAGGTGTTTACATTATATGTGGGGCATACTATAATTTAGTACCACTAATAAATATCAAGGGTATAAATCTCGACCAATATGCATCGTACCAGCCAAAGGAAAAAAATTTAGACAATTTCTTTTTTTCTTTTTTAAAAAAAAAAATATCGATTGTGGACCCGAACCGTTATCTTAGCCGATTTTGCTCATATTGAACAAATATCGGCCCACATTTATATTTAAAAAAAACAATTTTTTATTTTTTTAAATGATTCTTTTTTTAAAAATACCAACCGAAATCTCAGTTCGGCCGAATTTTCGACCCTGGTAAATATACATAGTTGGCAAAATGGATAAAAATCCGAATGAGATTTTATGGGCTTCACTTGAAAGCCCAAGCACGATTGTTAAACAAGCTCAAAATGTTAGCACAAGCCTAGCCCATTGGTCAAATACACATGTTCATTGTTTAAGTCCATTCTTTTAGAACATGTTCATTTTTTTAATTTTTAAACTCTTTAAATATCATTTTCTATTTTAAATACTAATAATAAAAAAGATAAATTAAATCTTTCAAATTCACCAAATCAAATCTTAAAAATCATTTTTCTATTTTTAGTTATTAATAGAAAAAATTCCATTTTCTTAGTGAACAAAGATAGAAACAAATCACAATCATATAATGAACAAATGATCATCAAGATTCATTTCAGTCACTTTTAACATATTTCTTTCAAAAGTAAAGGATACTAGTCAAACAAGTGAAGCTACGTCAAATGATAAACAAGGTCATGTTGATGGATCCCTACACAATCGAGACTGTCTTCTCCTAAAGAAGATCTAAATATACCTGGAAAATCAACTGTGCTCCAAAATCCTATGATACAGAAAAGACTAATTAGTGCAGCCTGAAGGACGTCAGCCATCATACTGACCTTGGGAGAAATTAAACTCAGGGTAAAAGACCGCAAGGACTTGATTCCCCCCAAATTTCCTTCCATTCAGTCCAGCCCTAGCTTTCGCAGCTCCATCAGTATCGGCATACTCCAAGAATACCTGGGGAAAAAAAAAACAAATTTCGCCGTGGATACAATAGTCAAGGGATGAAGAACAGAGGTTTAAATCATGAAAAAGCTCCTTCGTGCAATTTCAAACAAAAAGGGAGCATTCCCCTCCTCCACCATCCACATTATTTTCATATATACAAATAAAGGCCAATTCTTCATAAGCTAAAGCACTTTAGCATCGATTATACAACTCTCTTGAGAAACACCTCTAAAACCAGTATAGTGGCAGACAAAGGTTGCAGATCCAAGATGGCTAACTTTCAAAAAGAAAACCACCGCAATCTCTTACAAGTATGCTATAAAATCTCATTTGACTGCTCCGCAGCTCAAAAGAGCATTAAAGAGACGAAAATAAGAGACGTCATATAAAAGAGGAAGGGTATCAGTGTATGCAAACACCTGCTCTCAGAAAGTTATGAAACCCCGTGCAAAATTATGGGACCACCTCACAAAATACACCAAAACAGAACAATCAAAGTTGGTAACTACCATTTTAACCCTAAAACATGAGATTTAAGTGCTTCACCAAAAGCTTCGAGTCCAACTTGTCCTCATGCCTTCATATAATCCAGGTGGAACTAGAAGCCTCTAAAGGTTACACATCACATTAATGAACTCCCATCAAAGTTTCACAGGGTTCAAAGTTTTTAACTTGGGGGAAAATACAAATTCTAAGTACTGACCTTCCCAACTCCAGGAGATGGTTCACCATTGGGATTTGGCCGTGGGATAATTATATTCACCAGTGGACCTGAAACAACACATTTTATCTGTGAAGCTCCTCTACCAAGATGACATATTTAGGAAGCATGGTAAAGAAGAATACGAAGCTTTTACCATATTTTTCGCCTTCTCCCCTCATATCTTCAACTATGTCTTCATACTCCTCATCATCTTTTAACTCATCAGCATTGACCACCTGTGTTAAGCATACAACCTTTGTAGGAAGGGCACCGACTTGGAGTACGAGTTTCTGCAAAAACAAGCACAATTTTAAAAAATGAAAATTCTCAGTGAGGTTTACATTAACAGTAGATTTACCCTAACAAGAAAAAGAGAAGGAAATTCCTCAAAAAATAAAGATGGTTACTGAGAAAATCCCCCATACCTGTAAAGCTACCTGCTGTTGTGCCTGTAGCAACACGCTCTCCTGTTCAGGTTTAGGTTGAACAGTGCCCTGGTTTGCCCGTCGCACAGTGAGAGTTTTGTCTCCCATTTTGATGCCATTCAGTGCGGCACATGCAATGTCTGTGACAGATAGGTCCTGGTAAACACAAAAAGCATAGCCTTTTGAATTCCCTGTTTCCCTATCCTTGACAAGATCGAAACCCCGAAGGGGCCCAAAGGATTCCAAAAGCTCTCGGATTTGTGACTCCGTGAAATAATAGGGAAGACCACCAACAAAGATGCGATCAGGTCCCTCAAGCCCACCTGTAGAGCCTGGCGTCAGCCCCACTGCAGCGAGGTTTAGATTAGGATTTGGTTGGCTAGGACCAAGTGCTGCAGCAAGTGAAGGGTTGTAATCACTAGGCCGCCTC
The DNA here is from genome assembly GCA_022113865.1 of Chimonanthus praecox. Lineage (NCBI taxonomy): Eukaryota > Viridiplantae > Streptophyta > Magnoliopsida > Laurales > Calycanthaceae > Chimonanthus > Chimonanthus praecox. The sequence goes on along the minus strand of CM039090.1, from coordinate 7,385,903 downwards.
ACCTTCACTGGCGCCCCCTGGAGATAAAGTCAACTCAAAAAATCTCATGCTAAAGGTAGAGATACAACAAATTCACTGTTTCTCTGTAAGCTTCGAAGTTGAAACATTCAACACTTAGAAAACCACAAAATCCACCTTTTCACTCGGCAGTTACAAAACCCAAGGTTTTTGTCAATTCACCCACTCCCCGCCCAACCCCCAAAAAAAGGAGGTAAGAGAGAAAAAAGAAACCAACCACAAACAACCTTACAAGGAGTTTAAGGAACTAGGAATAGTTGTTTGAACAGTAAGTTACAGACAATAAAAGAAATAACTGATGGCATTATGTTTTTTTTTTCACCGTTCGCTTCCAAAAAAGAATTCAGACACTAATAGCAACCATTTGAAATGACAATTATGAAAGCCCACCTTAACCAAGAGAATAAGAGTAATAAGAAAAGGATCTCTCCTCTTAATTTTCCCAAAATTCTGCTAATGATAAAAAATTTGTTGCAAAAGGATGGTATTTTCTTTTAATCCTCTTTTTTTTCCTTGAAATAGTATAGCATGAGAAGATTCATAAAACCAAAATTCTGTACAGTACAAAAGTTTATACTGCAAATCAAAAACTCTATCCACAAGATCTACAAAAAGCCTCACCCAAAAGAAAAAAAAATTCAAAATTTAAGTCCAGACCATAAAGTACTTAATTGCATTACCAAATTTCTAAAATATAACACAATTGTGCAGCCAAACAAAAAAAAAGGAAAAAGAGAAAAAAAAAAACACTCTTCTGAGTAGCCACAACTTCTACATAAAGATTATGGTGGTGAAGGCATGTGAATGAAAGAAAAGCATAACATATAGTAAAAGCAACTTCTGAAAGTTTTTATTTCCTTTTTTTACATGGCATTAATTAAGAGTTGTTCTGAAGATAATATTCCCAATGTCATATCACGAGTAATAACAAGTACTTTCATGGGAACATACGTGCAATGCCAAACAGCTAGAACTAGTTGTTTAGAGGCATTCTTTAGGCATGTTTCCATAAGGCAACACAATTTAAGCAACCCTTTGCCATATTATAAGAGGGAAATTGCTGCACCTCTCAATTAATCACCTATAAGAGTCCTTATTTTCCATGGGTGGATGCTTGATATCTGCTTGGAAAATGCACAGGAAATAACACAAACCTCGAAGATGATACCATCCAAAGCCATCGCATTACTGGCTTCTTCAACCGATCTCATCTCCACAAAAGCAAATTTCTTCTCATGGTTTATGTATACATTGACTACAGCATCACCTGCAAAAACGAACAGATATCAAACATGCAGACAAGAAAGTTGAGTGAATTATAGAGACAATCCATAAGATGAAAGTGCCACAGACCTGGTCCAGCAGTGTTTCCTCCAATGGCAGCCATAACCTGGCTGAAAAAGGTTGCAACAGACTGGCAATAAAAATGGACAGGTTGATCATGAATTAGCAGTAAGCAATGCAATTGTAGACTCAAAATAGACCAAAAGATGCTAATTATGCAATACCAGGGAAATATGGATTTAATGAAAAAAGACCCCCTTGGTAGAACATCTCTATGGCCATCACGTCAAATGAAAAATAAGTTCAATGAAAACCAACAGAACAATACCGGTTCCATAAGACCACCAAAAGCTCAATCATCAGTACATATAGTCATGCTATGCATTGAACATGACTAAAAAAACAATATGCATCAGCGTTCAACAAAACTAAGAGCATACACATTTAACTGTTGCAGACCTCCTTCCACAAGATCTTATAAGAGATCCAAACATGGAAAACTCTGAGACCAGAAAGAAAAAAACCTGTGCATGATTAAACAAAGCTCATCAATGTGAACATGTAAACCACAAGTCTAGCGTTCAATTATCCATTGAAATTAAAGTCCCTTTTGTTACCGCTCAAAAAAAAAAAAAATCCATTGAAAACCTCACAAAAAGCAATAGCTATAATTATTTTTACCATAAGCTTTGCTCAGCTTTTGGCAGAATTGCTGCTTTCATCATGTAACCAGTCAATTCTTAAGCAGGACACACAATGTGCCTGCTACTTCACTTAATTTTTTTCTTAAATTGTGACGTGTAATAGGGGACCTGCTATAGGGGAGTGTTTTAAAAGGGCTCGGTAATGTTTTTTTTAATATACCAGTGCAGGATCATGTCTTATTCTGGGAACCATCCAATCAACAGGCCAGGGTAAGTGAATGACAAGAAGTTTTGGGGGTGAGAACAGTGTGGAGCCTAGAGTTTGGGCATCCTTCATTGGAGGCAGAGTCAGCAAAGTAGACAAGGCTTCTAACTATAGTTAACAGTGTTTCCATTTGCAGGGATGAGACAGATATTAGAGATCTTCAACCTACAGTTACAATTTGACAAGGAATTCAAATACTCGAGTTTTAAACTTATGAACATAAATAACTAATAATACATCCTTTCTAGACTGAAATAAATCATTCTTCAAACTTCCTGTGCAACTTGGGTTGGGTTCAACCCAAACCCGATTGACCCAACTTGAAATATGGGTGGGCTAACCCAAAACCATTTAAAATATGAGTTCGGTCCGGGCCAAAAAAACTTTACTTATTTTTAAGACGGGCCAGGCTAAGGTCATGCTTTGTATAACCCAACCCAGCCAAATTACCCGAATTACATATATTAACATACACCTCATTTTTTATATCAAAATTTGATGATTTTTTAGAATGAACTAGTTACAGTTATTATATTTTAGTGGTGGAGATTTGTTTCCATGCATGGATGACTCTTCACTTGAAGCAATACTAATACAATGTATATAGACCCAGTTATCTACTTAATTACACAGCTCATGACCTAATCTAACCCAATTTGAATTGGTTGACATGAATTAAAAATGAGTTGGTGTTCTAAAAATGGTTGGGCTATGAGCAGGTTGGAGGACAAAATATGGGCTGGGTTGAAAACCCAAATTAAATATGTGTGTGCTACGTTTGTCTCTCAACCCAACCTGCCCATTCAGATTGTGTCCCTACTATAAACCCACTTGCACTGCAGCATCTGTAAGACAAGACAGTGTACGACTACATAACCATGTTTGTAAATTACCATTTAAAAACATACATTTGAACAAATACAGAGAATTGGGAACAAGGTCTAACCTGTTCATTAGCAGTAGGCGAAAGCCCGCCAACATATACACGGCGTGCATGTCGGGTAGCCTACAAAACCAAAATGCAGTTTTAGTTGAGACACAAGGGCATAATCAAGGAGACAAATAACAAATAAAGAGGTCCTAACGAACCTGCTGAGTCATTGCCTGCATTGGCATCATAGGGAGTGCTCCGAACTGCCTCATGCACAAAGGCATACAGAACTTAGATTATGACAGAAACATTGAAACAACCACTAAAAGAAACAACAGTAACCCTACTGAAATAAAAATTCCCAACTCTGTTCCATTGTGGACATAATGGCACAAACAATTAGCTTCAGTTCATATATTGAAACACAACTCCAATTAAGAGGAGAAAAAAGAACTTTATCACAATCGTAATGAAACGTTGTGATCCCCTCCACATTGGTGTACAGTAGCATGCCAAGCATCTTTGTGTGGGTCCCACATTAGACCATGAGACCAATTTTACTGATTGAAGCCATGGTCACAAATACCATTCTCGAGATATTAACGACAACTGGTAATATCGGGATATTTTCAAATTCTCTAATTTTTAAGGGGAAACCAATGGAAAAATCTCGCAAAAATATAATTATTTAAAAATAAGAACATATAATAAATGAAAATATTAATAAAATAAAAAACTTCATAACATTCATGAAAAACTCACAACCAATTCAAAAACAAACAATATATTAGAATACAGTTCAATAAATATCCTACAATCTTCAAAATATTAACAAATATTTTAAATCATTGCAAAAATTTCATTAAGATCATTATTGCAAAGATTTCTTAATTGGGAATTTATCGACAATTTACCAAGATAATATCACGATATTACCATTTATTGCGTTTTTAATGCGATTTTAGCAAGGATTTACCGTTAAAAACGGCAGCGCATTTAAAGCTGATAAAAATATGGTAAATTTGAAATCATCACCGATATTTGTGACATGTTTGAAAGTAGGGGTTTGATTCAAGTTTTGGCTGCAAGCCACCTGCATCAACCCACCTTGGCCTAAAGTTGTTTTTATGATTGCTTCCCATTTCCAGTTTCAACATACATGAAACCCCGAAATTAAGGGGCAAGAATCTAACAACTTTTTTTGGAAAAAACATTAACGGTCTATTTCCACAAATTAACAACAAAACTGCGATTCCAATATCTTTTATCTGTTTTCAGGATTTGAAGCCTCCGGCATTATTTTGTAAAACATATACAACATCATGATAACCCTGAGGGGTTAGTTGATGGTCAATTCCCACCCTCGTTTGTGGGAGGTCTTATGATCAAGTCCCCCTCAACATAAAAAGGGCCACAAATTGTCCCGGCGTGTGCGGATTGGGAGATTTACATATGCCCCAAACATTAGTCAAGTGAGACGCCTGGATACATTGGTCTTCAATATATATATATATGATCATGATGCACAAATACAGATATGCGTATGAACACAAATAGGAGGAACCACACTCCATCTTTCCAAAATATAGAACTAGGAAATCGATAGGGTGCCCTGAGCATTGAGCAGAATATACTTCTAGATTGGTTTTATGATTTTTTTTATTTAAAATAGTTTACCGAAGCTATTGTTTCCTCCAATTTTATTACATATATTAATCTTTCAAGCATGGTAGATGTCACATACGTATCTTATGGATTTTTTTTTTGAAATAGTCTACCCATGCTATTGTTTCCTCTATTTTTTTTGGATAACATGGGTATCCCCACCCCACATTAGAGGTGAGACTAATCCCATGGATACACGAAACCACCCGCAAGCCTCGTGTACTATTTAAGCCTAGGAGGAGTTGAACCCAAGACTAATCCCCACATGGGTTTCCTCTAATTTTATTAAATGAATTGATCTTTCAAGCACGGTAGAGTCATATAAGTGCCTATTTTGTTAAGCTTTCTACAGTACATTATAGTTCTTTTGAGACTGTCAAACAACAAAAGTAGAATGAAATCCTTAAAGCATATGTATGTAGCATCCTACAAGCATTGGGGTGTGCGGTGGTGGTGATTTGGGGGCAGGGGTGCGGGACAGGGGGCAGATACATGTGCATCTTGATGTTTTTTCATTTATTTAGTCTCCAAGTGGGCAGGGAGCCCTCAGCCACCATGCAAAACCATCCCTTTGTTGGCAATGACTTCCTAAGATAAAGTGAAACATAAATAAATGAAAATGGTAAACATGATTCAACCCTTCAAGTACTATAGTTGCAATGGCAAGGACATGTCAATTGCCAGGACTGACTAGTTCATTTTGTTTTTATTACTTTTTAAATGGTAATGGAAAACTGATATTTATTTTCTTTGTCTATATCTTTAGGTTTTACCAAATCAAGAAATTTGTTTGAATACTAAAATTAGTGAAATTAGATGGACAAATGAACTTAGTTTCTGTTCAATCATCACAAGCACCACAGCCATTGGCTCCCATTCAATATGATGATTGTTGTAGATGTAGATATAAGTGTATTTCACATTTTACATGTGTTTTTTATTATAGTTGACTTGTGGTTGTCATAGATTGTAACATATTCTTTTCCCTTTTCTATCGCTTTTGTAAATTATTATCTTTCCTTTTTTGTTGCCTAGATTGGCTCCCTTTACTCTATGTATTCATGTATTTCCTCCTATTGGAAACAAGCAATACAATTTACAGAGAATTTATCTCTCTCTATTTTCTTCCCTTCTCTTCCGTTATTTCTTCCTTTTTCTTGTTATCAGCCAGCCAATCCATGCCATCCATGGCAAGTAGCATACAATATACAAGTTACAGTTAGTGTGACAAAAGTGGACCGGTCAGACCAATGGATTAAAAATCAATGGGGATATAATTTCAACAGATTTGTAACCATTGTAGAACCAAACAAAGGACCCAAATATGGAACATAGTGGCATGTTTCTACATACTCATAAAATATAATTATATTTATAACATAAAATAAACATGTAGGCTACACTAGCATATATTAAAGGGGCCCTTTAATATATATATATTAAAGAAACTATAGCATGGTTACAAATGGTCAACAGAGATGTGAAATGGCAAATGAAAAAACTTGGTGTGCATGGAGGGCGAGAGCTCTAACAAGAAGGCCAAGAAAGGTGGGAACCACGATGCCCACATTCAGCAAAGAAACAACACTGGCTGGGTTTTAAAGGAAAAAAAAAATGAGTTGTTGGGCACAATATGACATGAAAACATTCACTATGAAGTGTTTGAGTACCATGGGTTGGGAACCCAAATCAGATGCCAATTGAAGATGGTGAAGAGGAAAATGTGGGGGTGGTTCCTGTTCCAACAATAAGCCAGTTAAACAATAAGTGCAAAAATTCCATGCAGACAACAAGACTAGAGAACATTGATGCCTATATCATGAATTAACTTGCCCTATCAAAACTTCATTTCACATTGCATTATTAGACTCCTAGTAGAGCATTCATTTTTTCTTTGGACAAATTAATTTTATTAAACGCACATGCGTGAGCACACACGCAACAGTCAGATGTAGCTGATATGACAAATTCAGCAGTTACTGTTAGAGTTTGGTGTTCCATTCGATGTGGACCTGTCCAAACTGCATCAGATGATGGCTGATGCATTACTCCAAATAAGTCTGGATATATGATGCTACTGTGTTGAGTCTCTCTTAGTAGGAATACAGGAGCAATCAACTAAAGCAAGTAAAATTTTCAGTTTCATAATACATTGGCATCCAAGGAAGAGGATTCCTTAAAAAAATGAGGATAATATTTTATTTTTGAAATGAAATGAGGATAACATATTACTGGTAAATGAAACCTGTAGAACCTTGATGTTACAATACCATTGTAGAAAAGGGAAAAAAAAAGGAAACAAGGACATTTTGCAAACAAGCCAGCAGGACGAGGAGAAAAAGGACACTGATGTTATTGCAAACAAGAGCCAACTATTGCAACCATAAAGGTCACTCTTGTTGAGTCATTTTACCATTTAAAAAATGATAATACAGTAGGTTGAATTGCAGAATAATCTCCAGAATCCGAGAACACCCCCCCATCAGGACAAGGAGGAAAGGACATTGACGTTATTGCAAACAAGAGTCAGTAAGACAAGTTGCCAGCTATTGCAAGCATAAAGGTCACTCAGTTGAGTCATTTTACCATTTAAAAGACGATAATACAGTAGGTTGAATTACAGAATAACCTCTATAATCCCAGAACCACCCCCCCCCCCACCCACACACACACACATCCATCTCTCTCTCTCTCTCTCTCCCCCAACCCCCTTTTTTTAATAAAAAGGGGCTAAGTAGTTGATCAGTGATGCTCATGCATAGTAAGTCAAGAATAGCCAGCACCCAGCAAAGAAAGATGACAAAACTTGCCTTCAGAGACAAAGAAAATGAGAAATTTGAGATTATTCCACACTTGCTGAAAGGATGACCATATGAGTGTTTCATTGTCATTGATTGTTGCTTGTGAGGAGTTGGTTGTAGAGAAATGATGAGAATTTCAGACATGATGGAAAAGGCAACAATCATGTGATGTGCATTTGAGGATTTAAACAATATTTACTCGGTTATGCAATATGTAATGTTTGGCTTTATGTTACTTTAGTAACTTCAGTTATAAGCATCAAAATGTGGTTGACCACTTAATTCTTATTCCAAAACTTTGAATTGACCAATGACCACTTATGCTATTTCCAATGAGACCCAACTCTAGAGCTCCATACATATTTAAGACCTTCAGATTGAAAATCGAAAGATGTATGTCACAAGGCTGATTTTACATGAAGCAAAGCATTAAGATGAACAAAATGAAGTGTAAACTAGTGCAAAATGATATTAAATGACGTAAACATGTACATTTTTAATAAAATTACTTATTTTTCATTCCATTGTTTTTTTTTCATTTTCATAAGTTTCCATTTTTTTTCCAACCATCTTATCGAAACAGAACACCAGAACAGCCAGAGGATAAAACATTCCATTCTAAAGGAAAAACAAATGTCCTTCAAAACAAAATTGACCAGGCATGGAGAACAAATGTCACTGCAGGAAAAGAAAAGAATTACCTGTCCAGGAGCTAATGGAAACATGCTTGGGAACATTCCAGGGATGGTAGGTGTGGTTCCAGTCATCTGACCTGTATAACCAAACTAAATTACAACAGAATTCAACACTTAAGATTTCTAGATTATTGTAGTATTACATACAAAACATATCAATGTACTACAAGCTGAGTCATCCTTGCATGTGCTTGCTGGCATGAGAAAACACCCTAGCCACTCGGAATATAATTTACTGAAGAGATGAAAGGAATATATGATTTTCAGAATTGGAGGAAATATCTGTAGACTACCAAATAGGCAATAGTTGCCGGTTGAAGACGAACAGGATCCATCAAACTGATGCATCGAATCCTCCTTGTACATAAAAGCTACAGTAGTCGGCTCACACCCATTGGCAGCACAGTGGGGCAAGTAGCCCAACATTGCCTTCTTACAACAAAAAATAGACACAAACAAAAAAACAACCACCAAAACAAAAAAACAACCAAAAATGGCTCTCAGTTTCTGAATTAATCCATCAAGTAAAAAATATATTAAAAAAAAACAAAATTCCATCCAGACATAGTAGTGTTAAGTTCCTAAATTTCTAGCAACCTGTGATAATGCAAGATGACATAAGTACAGCTTACCCAAACGCTACCATGCATTCTGATATGAACTTCCCTACATGTTCACAAACAACGTGAAGAATATGACTAAGAGAAAAAGATGTGTACCTGCAGAAGCAGTAGCACCAGCCATCATTGCAGTTGCAGGAGGCGCCATGTCAAAACCACTAATACGTTTACTGCAGTGAACAGATTAATTTGAATTTATATTGATCTTGTTATCAAATCAAACAGCTAGTGGCCATTGAAGCAACAAAAGGATGAAGAGAAAGGCAAGTATAACAATTAGCACAAGAGAATTGAGAACAAGGAGAAGAAAATCTAACATAAAACCAAAGAAGCTACTACACATGAATCACAAAAACTTGGTTAGATTTGAGAATAGTGATAAAAATACAAGTTACAGCAAAACCAACAGAAAGATAGTAAAACTAGCACAAGAATCACAAAATTTTTTTTAGTGGCAAGAATACAATAGAAAATAGTGATAAAAATACGTAATAGCAAAACCAACAAAAAGATAGTCAACTAGCACCATCTTGCTAGTCTAGCAGAAGACATTTTAGCAAATCTAGCCTTCTATATATTCCAACTGGCATTATAGCTCATGTTCGAAAATCGGGCATATTTAGAAATATTAGAACTACAAAAATTATAATAAAGATTACAAATCCATTAACATATAATTTAGGTTTTAGAGTATTTTTATTGAGTCATACTAGTCATAAAGTCATAATACAAAAAACATCTCACTAAACCATTGAGCTAATCTTCAACTTTACGTCGTATTTGTTAAGGCACCTACATTATACTTTTGACCAAAGAGATCATTAATGCATCGCCAAACATCCAAATACTTGCCACAGCAAAGGAATTTGCATGACTCAACTCCTAAATTGTATGGGTACAGATGCGAGTGTCAAAGCCCAATATGTGAGGTATTGGACCCAAGAAACCAAAAAACTATAGGATGGGGATACAAAACTATATTTAAATAAATTTAAATCTAAATTTATTTGAATAAAAATAAGGTGAAAAAGTAATACTAATAGAAAATAATATACTAGTTTTATTCTAAACAATTAAGTGGCAAATATACCAATTTTTTAATTAGGTTTAAGAGGAGAGGTGTTGAAATCTTAGTCATGTTGGAAAACAATGTTAAGTACTAGAATAGTCCATGAAGAATGGGTGCAAGTGTCTACCATGGATATGAGTATCCAACAAGGACATGTCACACATCATGACGGATCCATGCAACGTAGCTCAACTCAATTCTACTTTCATGCTGATTTGTTTAATGATTTTTACCTATTGACACTATTGAATATAAGGAGCAGAGTGATACTGAAATTAGAACTATGGTTGCTACAACTCATCAATTTATAGCCATATACTGAAAGGCTAAAAATTATATAGGATTAAATTATGGTTATTGGCTAATATGAAGTCCCACCTTTTATTGGGTGGGTTGATATGTCAACAAATATGAATTTTTTCATATTTAGAGGAAACCAATTTGTTGTGGAAGTCAGCTCTAGTATGTGGGACCCATCTTGGATCACGAGGATGAATCTTTTAAAAAGATCTATAAATAGACAGGACCTACCAGTCAACTCCAATAAACCACTCTACAAATATGGGCTTAAATGCTTAATTAAGTGGTGACTGGTGAGTAAATTGAAATGGGTTGAAATGAGGTAAGAATTCATTTGAAAAGGGGGGTAGGGTTCGAAGGAATCCATTGGAACCAGCTACTAATGGAGCCTAAATTTATATCCTTCTCCCCTTAAGAATCATCACCATCGATAGAATTGAATCCATATACCCAATTTAAAGTCCATCTGAGATAGACAGGTTAGACTAAGCCAAATTCCTATGGATTAATAATTTTTTGTAGAATTTAAAACCATACTTATAGTGATTTATTCAACTTTATTATTGTAAACACCCTATCCAAACATATATTTTTTAATCCATAAAAGATGAAACATGAAAGTTGGTACTGCCCACGTTTTCCTAAATCCAAACAAGTTCTCCAACAAACTTATTTTCATGATGAAAATAGGCATGTGAAAATTTAGTTAGTTGATTAACCCATGAGGGTTGGCTTGACAGTCAAGAACCCGCCTGAGATGCAGGAGGTCTTGGGTTCAAGTCACTCTCAACACAAAACGGACACTCCTCATAGTGTTATTCGGTGTATGTGGATAGAGAGGTTTGCACATGCCCCAAGGATTAGTTAGGTTGCTCTAAGAGGCTTGGACACCTTGGTCTTCAAAAAAAAAATAGTTAGCTGATTCTCAATAATTCAGTACTCAACAAGAATTCTTCACATTAAGAGATGATGAGAAAGCAAATATGACATGTTTAGAAAAGAAAAGGGCATACTTGTAATTATCTATATGAAGGTATTTTGTACTCTCATAAAGCAAACAAAAATTTAGAATATGGAATGAGAGCGATGAAGCACTCTCCTATAGCTTTCAGTTATAAAATAGTAGTGTGGCCTCACGTACTTGAATGTTTCTCCAAGAAAACATCACTAAAAAATATCACACTTATTTCATCGTATTAAATAGTATACTACAATTATACACTATAGTCTATATTATAGAAAATTATAAACTAAAAAAACATGACAGAAAATACAGTTTCATGTAAATTCATATGCATAAATCAATCATAAGTAGATAAATCATTTAATAAATTAAAGGTCAATATCAATTTGATGGAAACCTAAGAGCGTTATATGGAAAGAGTAATGAAAAAGCTCAGTCTCTAAAACTATTGATACTAGTTAACTCTTTCATGTACTCCACAAATTTTTGGACAAAAATTTTCTATTTTTAGATATTGACAAAAAAATGTGGGTCAAGTTGTTCAAACACACCAAATTTAATCATAAAATCCCCTTTTTCTAATTTCTTTTGGTCATTTTGCACCGAATTTCCTCTATTTTTAGATAATAATATGATAGGGTTGGACCAAATCCTTCCAACTTGTTAAATCCAATCTTAAAATCTCTTTTCCTATTTTTAGTTTTTTTTACATGAATTTCCTTTTTTTTATATGACGGGAAACCCCAGGACACACACCTCTCTCCAAGTACAAGGGTGTTGGATAAAACTCCGGATGCAAGCACACCCCCGCAAACCACAGGCATTAGGTTGCTACGAGACTCAAACCTAGGACATCTGGTTCCTAAGCCAGAGTGTTGACTAGTTAAGCTACCCCACGCGGGGCCATGAATTTCCATATTTGTTAATACTAATATAACAAGGGCATGTTAAATCTTTCAAACTCACCAAATCAAATCTCAAAATTCTTTGTTTTATTTTTAGCTTCTTTTTTGGACAAATTTTTCCTACATTTTACTTGCCAACATAGAAGCAAATCATAACCATTTAATGAGTGAATGGTTAAAATTCATTTGACAATCACTTCGAATTGTCCCTTTATATATAAGATAATCTAAAAAGATGATTGCTGATAAGTCATTTATTACTAATACAATAAGTGCAGCATAGGAACTAGAAATGGCTCCTTTTGAACAAAAGCTAAATCCTAAAACTTCAATCAATGACCAAATTTCCGTGCAAAGCTATTGCATCTGGAGGTGGATCTATATATGTGAACAAACTCAAACCATTCTTAAGATCATTTAAAATCTGAAAGAAATTGATCCAAAGACAAAGTAATCATCACTCATCTTCAAAATAAAGAAAAAGGATTTGATACATGACAAACTTATCCTTGCATTTTACTCAAATAATAGCTCAGGGTTACACTCCAACCAAATATCGAGATTTGAAAAGAACAAGAAATTACTTGCGAAAGGTAAGTGGTCATTTCTCATTAGGTGCAAGCCAAATGAATGGAAATGTCAATTTTACTGCTCCCAAAGTGTAACTCAAACTTGGACATGGGACCAGATTCTTCACAAAGTTTTCTTCTCTTTTTCTTTTTTCATCTTTCGGGTTGCAGTTGCGGTTTGAGAGGAGGGGTGGGGGTAGGAGGGGTGGGGGGGGGGGGGGGGGGGGGGGGGGGGGAGAGGGAATGGAATTAGGGTAACAACTTCAAGGAACTAGGAGAAGAGGAAGGTATGCCAAGTTGCTGAATGGTAGAGAACATGGCTTTTGATAGGGTTGCATGGAAAAGTAAAACTTATATGAAGCCAACCCTAGATAGATGAGATAAGTCTCCCATGATGATGTATCCACAGAACCAACATCATGAGTGTTTGTGATATGTAACAATAAAGATTGTGGCAATGAAGCAAAAGTCAAACATCACAATGGCAAGTTATCATTGAAAATGTTTCTATCAACACATAACATAGTTAACTGACACATTCAACATTGATGCATGGATGATCACCTTGTTGGCTGCAGATAATAAAATGGAGAATAAACCTAGTTTAAAGCTGAGAGTAGGACAAATGCCTATAAGGGAATGGTGAACAAAATATAAAAAGAGAAGTAATCTTAGCCTCAATAATGAAGAGGCACAGAGCGCTAACACTGGATGGTATTCTTGTCGAAGTTTGAATTGTACTAGGTGAGTGGAGTGTTTTGGTTAACTCAATTATCCAACAAAATTTTAAGCTCTAAACGACCGTTGAGAGTGGTGCAAAGACATAATGGTCCCTTTCTATATAAAGTTGTGCAAATTGCCGTGCTATTAAGTTTATAAGTCACACTATGAAGCTTTGGGAAGAATTATAGAGGCTCCTCTAAGACAAGAGTCGAATCTCTCTAAAAATCAATTTGGATAGAAGACAAGTAGGTCAACAACAAAAAGATATCTTTACAATAAGATAAAGAGAAAAATTTAGACATAAGAGGAAGAAACTATTCATGATAGAGGTCCAAGGAAACTGAGTTGGAGTACACTGAAACAAATGCATTCCTTGTGAACAATGTTCAAAAAAAAAAAAATTCAAGATATGTATGATGGTGGGACCACCAATGTTAGAACTATTTGTAGAGAGAGAACAAAATTCTTAGTCGAATTGGGACTCAAAGGATTTGCTTAAGCCCATGACTTTTTGTACTAATCATGGATAACTTGACAGTAAGAATCCTAGACGAAGAGTCAATGGCATATGCTGATTGCAGATGATATAATATTTTTTTGAAGTCATGCAGATGATATAATATTTTAATAAATGAGACAAAACAACAACTTAATACTAAGTTGGAATCTTGAAGAGAACTTTTAAAGACAAATGGCTTAAAAGTTAGAACTAAAAGAAAATACTAGTAGTGTAACTTTCATGGAATAGACAAAAAATAGAGGCCAATCTAGTAAAATATGGAAACAACGTGGTTCCACACTATGACAAGTTCAGATACTTGTGCTTTATGGTAGAATCTCATGAGGACTTTGACCTAGATATAACTAACAAGATGTCAGATGTGGACAAAAAATAGACAAACTAGCTAAGTTCTGTGTAACAAAAGAATCTGACCACTTAGAGGAACAATTTTATAAAACAGTCATAAGATTAGCAATGTTCTGTGAGCTAAAGTGTTGGGCTACGAAGGAAAGACAAATAGAAAAGGGGTAACTGAGATATGCATGCTATGATGGATGAGTGGTTTAGATCTAAAGGTTTGAGTTAGAAATGATTGCATAAGGGACAACTTAAAAATAGCCCAAATAGAGGACAAACTAAGAGAAACTCAATTGACATGATTTGGCCATGTAAGTGGAAGATCAAAAACGACCATAGTACATAGAATGGAGAGGTTACAAGTCACTGGCATAAGGAGGAGAGGTAGACCACTTAAAACGTGGAGGGAATGGATAAGAAAAGACATAATGGATAGTGGGGTGACCTGATGGTATAGTTTATGATAAAGTCAAATGGAGAATGGAACTTGAAAAGCCGACCCCAAGTAGATGGGATTTTGGCTGATATTGATGATGATCAGTAGGACAAAAGCCAACTTACAAGACACCACGTTAGTAATTGCTATCAAGGATGCCCATATGACAAAATAGTGATATAACCCTTTAAAAATAAACAATTAACACTAAACAAAATAGTGACATGAGTATGGAATTGTAACAAGAACCCCAAGCACAGAGGGTAAGAGCTCGTTATTGCAACATGAAGTTTGCAAGGTAGAGCCTGTCGGTGTCAGACAGCACTTTGCCCATAGGAAAAAATGCCAAATTCAGTTGCGACTATCAACCACAAATAGATTGGACAAATGACTCTAATGGTGATAATAATAACGATCAATAAGAATAAGAAGGAAACTTCAAATTTTAGCTTTCAAAAAAGTTAAAAAAAAGGATTCCCTCCATATATAAAGATTGAAAGAAGCATGTTCTGGGTAGAAAATACCACTCTTCCTCCCTTCTAGCATTTCATCTTTATTAACGTGAGAAAGGGGATAAAATGGTGCTTGATTTTCCGATATCTATGGATCCATGTAATACCAAAAGAAAAGGTACAGTAAACAAGAAGCCACCAACTACAACATCTTCAATTCTTGTTATATCCAAAGAAGACAGTGCATCATCTATTTGGATTTCGCAGAGATAGTTCTACCTTTAAAGAAGCTGGTAAATAACTTGCTTTCAATATTCAGTTCTGTTTATCTTTCAAAAAAAGAAATATTTTATATTCACCAGAAAAGATTCTAATAAACAGCTAAATATCATATTTAATACCCAAGAGGATTAATGAAGTAACCAGCACTTAAAATAGTTTGTTTTGGCAATTGGTTAGAAATTAAATATATTGAAACATAAAAGTCAAAAATCTCATATCACGTAGTAAAAGTATAATGTAAGCCTTATTGCCTATAAGCAATTTTTTATAAGTCTGCGTTACTTATAATTTAGAACTCCCCAAAAATCAAAATCTCGCCTATAAAATTCTCCCCACAGAGCTGTTCTAGAGTAACAAAAATATATTTCATAATCTCCCAGAAAACCAAATATCAAAAATCAAAATCTAACCTATAAAACTCTCCCCAAAGAGCTGTCCTAAAGTAACAAAAATATATTTCATAA
Source organism: Chimonanthus praecox (assembly GCA_022113865.1). Taxonomy (NCBI): domain Eukaryota; kingdom Viridiplantae; phylum Streptophyta; class Magnoliopsida; order Laurales; family Calycanthaceae; genus Chimonanthus; species Chimonanthus praecox. The sequence continues at coordinate 7,370,017 of CM039090.1, read as the reverse complement.
TCTCCCAGAAAACCAATATCTTGCTTGCAAAACTGTCTCTTCACATAGCTATTCTTATGACATGTAAGCATAAAACATTAAAACCAATTGGAGACATGACTGACAATTCTGTTGCATACTGAATTCCCACAATAAAGGAAACCTGATAACCACGAAAAATCTTCAGCTTTTTTAAACACAATATTAACAAAACACACAGGAACTTCAAAAGACATGAACCTCCTATACATGAAAGATCGTAGAAAATAATTTTGAAAGAAGAATCTTTAGAAAATAATGTGAACTACCTTTTCGATCGTGACCTTGAACGAGACTTTGACCTTGATCTGTGATCTGATCTACCTCTTGAAGGAGATCGAGTTCGATGTCCGTGGCCACTATCTCTATCTCTTTCATGATCTCTGTGTCTGAAAGTAACATGGAATCAACACTTATAAGCATGATAAATGGTACATGATGGCGATGTCAATTTATTTAAAAACTTAAATTAAATCTTTTGGTTACAGTCTTGTCCAAATTATTCTGCAAACTGTACACAGATAAACATGAATCGGAAATCATGCAACTGCAAATCCAGCCTAAATACCTGTCGTATTCTCGACTCCGGTGAAAGCCATAATCATCATCTCTATCTCGCCCCCTCCCTCTTCTACCACTCCTGTCCCGTTGGTGATCTCTATGATGGCGATCACGATCTTTGTAACGCTCCCTCTCCCCAATTCTGTCTCTGACCCTGTCTCTGTCTCGGTCCCTGTCCTTCTCCCTCACCTTTTCTCTTTCTTTGTCTCTGCTTTTTACAGAATCTCTTTCATATTCACGGGAATTTTGCTGCAATCATTCACTGATTTCAATGAATACAGTTTCAAAAAATACAAAATTTCAAAAAACAAATCACTGCATACAATTTATCAGACAAGTAATGTTAAGCACAAATGTGAATCTTGAAACAATTCTTTCTTTTTGAGTGAAACCAGAAATACGTCATTTGAAAAAAAAAAAAAAAGATACTGTCCTCAGTTCTGAACACACTTTTTTGTTCATTGAAATGTAACTTGTAACTTTATTAGTTTCTCTTTTTTTCCAGGGGAAAAAAGGTTCAATACAGTTCCAAATTTGAGTCTCTAAGGAGAACAAGCAAATAGAAGGGGGAGGGGGAGGATGGGGGATTTCACAGATATTAAGGGCCGGTCCAGAACCTGAGGAACACCATGGCTTTGATAAAGCCTTAAAGCATGGTTTCATTGCTGCCATGCCAAAGTCCATCAAGACTAGAAGAATTCCATAAAACGCCCAAGGGAAAGAGAAAAGTCTTACAGCCATTTCTCAATTCTTTTGTTTCCCAGGATGAAATCTGCCAAAAATAGGCTGGAAATGGCTGACCACAATGTAGGACCCTTTCGGATCACAGCTTGCTTACTTGTGATTCAGACAAAACTCAGCAAAGTGGCAACCAACAAGTGGAATTGATTCAGACTCAGGATGTTAAGTTAATTTCTAATTCAAGTAAAAAGTTAAAAAAATTCTGAAAAGCTAATGATGATCAATAAATATAAAATCAAATAGTCATGAGAACCTTTAGTTACTACTTTTCCACATCAAATATAATAGTATGAGTTGTTAATGATCCGTGAGGGTTTTAGTCATAGAAGAAAACAAAATAAACAATTAGGTAGAGGATAATTGGATTGCTTGGTTAAGATTTGTATGTAAATGATCCTTGAGGGTTTTAGTCGTAGAAGAAAACAAAATAAAAAATTACGAAGTGGAGGAAAAGTGGATTGCTTAGTTAAGATTTGTATGTGTTGATTGAAATCACTTTCATTGCAATTTTTTTAGTTGACAGATCATTATGATCTAGAGGACTGCACACTAATGTTGAGTAGGAGAGATCTATAGCATGCTTGGGCCAAACTCTTTGACATGCCACCTCAGAGACAGGGAGAGGGGGCTCCACCCTTTGACATGGACAAAAGAAAGGACATATGGTATCATGACAACTATGAAACTGCCCAAGTGGGCACTATCAAATGATCCTAACCCTTGATTTTGACATTCAAAATTAAATCATTGGATAAATGCTATAATTTCTCATTCTTTTAAAAAAAAATTGACTAACCATTCTTTAAAAAAATACTATATCTATAATTGACAAGAGAATGTACTAGAAATTATTGGTGCTACACTTGCAACCACAAAGATTACGGTTACAAATCAAGTTATAATTTTAAAAAAGAATGAGAAATTATAGCATTTATCTAATGATTCAATACAGACTTGGACAAAAAACATTTCAATATATACATATAAATACAGGCCTTTGACAAAAAACATTACCAGACTAGCCCAAAGGCTTAAAAGTACCAATTAAGACCCCAACAAAATCATACCCCCTAATACCAATAGTCACCAAAGACAACCAAAACACCCTGCAGATGCCACACAACCCAACTAACCTCTCTTGAATCTGGATCTTATGGATATCTGCAGCCACGAGGAAAATTATGAAGTCAGGTATGAACCCAGTCATTCATGATAAACAACTCTCCACTTGGCTGATGCATCAATAACAAAATTTGCCCCCTTTGGACAATATTGAACCACTAGTATGGATTCATCGACCTTTTCAAAAAATGAACTGGATGGATGTCCACCGGGCTGGATTTAAAGACAGAGGTCAGGTTAGTGAGGAGTGTTTGGATTGACCACTGTATAGGCCCAAAGTAAGTGGGAATTCCATTAAGTTGTTTGTAGATTTTCCGAATGGGCACTCATCTTATATAAAGCATGGACAAAAATCGTCATAGTCCATACTTCATACATCATATGAAGATCTCATGAAAGAGAACAAAAGTTACTTAATGGTATGGTGGTGCAGAAGTGTTGAGAATTAACCTAATGGTCTTGGGTTTAATCCCATACCAATGTATTTTATGAGTTTTGGCATAAAAAAGTTGAGTCACCTGCATTTGTTGATGTAAACACATGACACAATTAAGTCCTTGACCAGTCATTTTGTATATGTTCGGTAGCTAGCAAGCTATGTTTGCATTAAGTTTAGGAGTTAGGACTCCTCCCCCACCCCCATTTTTCCACATCCCTTTTAGAATTGGGAACAGAGAATTTTATTCCTCAAGTTGAAATATATAAGGACTACAGTAAAACAAGTAGAGGAAAATGAAGGATGGTAAACAAAATATCAAAAATGGAAGTGAAATTGCTTTGAGCAAGATGAAGAAAAGTAGAGCTTTAGGGCCAGATTGTTTCCCTATACAAGGGTGGATCTTATTGGGTAATTTTTTTTTTTTTTTTTTATGACCAAGGTGTCCAGATCTCTTAGAGCACCCGACTAATCCTCGGGGCACGTGCAAGTCTCCCTACCCACACACCGAGTAACTCTATGGGGAGTGGCCCTTCAAGGTGGAGTAGGAATCAAAGTCAGGAGTCCCACTTCCTGAGGCAGGTTCCTGATCATCACTCCAACCCCTTTGAGTTAATCTTATTGGATGATAATGGGATTACCTGACTAACTAGGTTTTTTTAACAAAATCTTGAATTAAAAATGATGCCTAAATGATGTACTAGAAATATGATCCCCTCTATAAAAATAAAGGAAATATTCAAAATTGTGCCAATTATCAAAGTATTAAACTTATGACTTATGAGCCATAGCATGAAACTTTGAGGAGAATAATATCACAATTAAGACAAGCATCAAATGTCTCATGTCTCAGAGAATCAATTTGGGCTTATGAAAAGTGTGATAATAACATAAGCAAGTATTGTATTGAGAAAACTCATGGAGAAGTCAAGGGGGGAAAAAGAAAAATTTACACGACTTTATAGACTTAGAAGAGGCCTACGATAAGATGCCAAGATAATTAATCTACAGGATATATAGGACTGAGCAACAAATAGTGTAAGGAAGAGGTTGTTTCTAGTAGTATTTGGTCCAATGATCAACTTTAAGGCCACATTTATTTGTCTTAAAAATGGATCACTTAATATCCGATATAGAGGATAAAGTGGTGGAAGTTATTTGCATTCAATATAGCATTAATTGGTGAACAAGCAATCAATTAAATGAGAAATTAGAATTATGGTGGAAAGCGTTCAAGACAAATGGGTCAACAGTTTGTAGAGCAAAGGCAAAGTATGCAGTGTAATTTTAGTTCTTTTAGAGAGCAAAGTAGAGGAGCCAATTAAAATTGGGTAATTTCATTCTCAAAGGATGTCGAAAGATTTTGCTGTCATTGTGGAAATTCCATTTTCACTGCAATTAGTATCTTCTCTAGAAGAAAAAGAAATGGCAAAATCTCATAATTCACAATCTACTCATTATATACTTCCCATTTTCGAGGAGAAATTATCAGATTTAAATCATGCGTCAGATATACTAAACCCTACCCCATCCATCTGGAAATCTCGGTTCCTTTGTTGCTAGATACAGGATGCACCCTCTTTGCATTTATTCTGATTCTTTCTCCATGAGTATTGGAATTCAAATAGTCTCATTACTCAAAAGAAATCCATTTCCTTTTTTCAAAAGAGAATCAAAGATTATTCGTGTTCCCATGTAATTCTCATGTATATGAATGAGAATCAGTATTCATTTTTCGCCAGAAAGATTGATAAAAGTTTTTCCTTATCTTTCTTTATTATATGATATAGAGGAATTTTATCAATTAGAAATTCAATTTAGATAACACAATTCAAAACAGCTATCTACAATAGAAAGAGTACTTCTTTGATTTCGCACAAAAAGTTCTTTTATTCCCCAACCCTGGCTATTAACAATTCAATTTAGATAAAACAATTTGAAACGGATATCTCCAATAGAAAGAATACTTATTTGATTTCGCATGAAAGGTTCTTGTATTCCCCCAGCTTGGCCAATACCTAGCCAGGTTGTTCCTTGTTTTGTTCCAATAAATCATAGATCAAATGATTCATTTGATTTGAAAGCGAAAATACTGCTATTGAAGCAGGAAGAAGGTTATTTTCATTCCTAGGATACGAGTTTTTGTTTCTTATTATTCCTTGTTTTTCCTTTTCTCGATTCACTTACTATAATAAAAAAATCATATTTTTTCCTATTCTAATTTATATATTTCTTCAAAAGACAACCTTTGTTTGAACACTCAAGTCCACAAACAAAATGAAAACTATGAACTTTCATTTGGTATCACATTGTGGTAAAATTAGATACATAGGTGCAATTGTCATATATATATATATATATAGCCAATAGGATGGAAGTAGGGTAGCTATGTGTAGCCAAGATACCAGAGTACTATCAAATAAAAGAGTACCGTGTAAATTAAAGAAGAAATTTTATAAAACAACCATTAGGCCAACAATGCTTTGTGGAGCTATATGTTGGGCAATTATTAAGAAAAGACAAGTAGAAAGACACAGTTATCATGAATTTTCATGTAAAACACAGATGAAAGACAAAATTGTTGTGACAAAATCCTTCAAGAAAATAGGGGGGTTTTCACACACCCCGGAGGACTAGTCGGGCGCGACGCCTGGACACCTCCGGACCTCAAAAAAAATTCCTTCAAGAAAACTTTGAAATAGGATATAAGATAATAAAACCTTCAGCAAGAAAATGGAAGAAAAATGAGAACATGGTCTAAAAAAACTTCCTAAACCTAACAGAAAATATGTGAGAAATAGAAAACTTAACAAAAGGTTTTCTCCTAACAAATGTACTTGTTACATTTGCAATGAAAAGGACCACATTGCACCCAACTGTCCTAAAAAGGAAGAAGCACAAAACAAATGTTCAAATTTCTTAAAGAAAGAGATTTAAAAACCTGTTATGGTGAGGAATTATCTGAAGGTGATTTAGTTCAATATGAACTTGAGTCAGAAATAGACGATAACCAAATTATTTTCGTGATGAAAGAAAAAGGAAAAGAAATTGACTCAAACAAATGAAGAAGTGTTTCAAGAAGTTCCAATCAATGAACTTCAAGGTCTTCGAATAGGAAATGTCGTAGGAAATGAAATGGAGATAACCCCTCCAAATTCGAAAAGATTAAAAATCTAAAACCATACGAGATTTATTAATTGAGTCCAAAATTCAAATTTGGACAACAAAATATTTCGAACAATTTAGTGGCGTGCTACCTGCAAAGCTCACTAAAGAAGGAAAGATAGAAATTCCTATCTTCTCTAAAGAAAAGATTTGGAGACTTATACAAAAGTATCCAAAACGTAGATTCATCGACATAGGGATAATTCAAATCAATCATTATTGACATTAATAAATTCTAAACTCAAATGAATTGAGCACGAGAAGACATGAAGAAATGTGAAGGAGAATTACATAAAAATGTGCCCAGAAAAAAAAATCCACGACCTCTTACAAAATGGGAAGCCGATGTATCACCTAAAATAACCTCAAGATGATGAAATAAATGCATAAAACATGGAAGACTCATTGTTAACTAAGTTGGTAGAGAATGGAACCATGTTAAAGTGACAAATATGCTATTTTAATTGAAATAACATAAAGCATTTTATATCCTAATAAATCTTCTGGGGTACCAACTTGAAGCAGGGAAAACCATATATGAGAGATCTTAGCTTTAAATCTTTGACTAAATAAAACCAAAACTGGGTTCCGGCGCCCATGCTTATCTACTGCTTTGTGAAGAGTGCAAAGAGACCAAATCCCATCATTCATCACAAATCAATCAATCCCTAAACACTGACTTGTTGCCATTAACCAAACCAATAAAACCATAAAACCCTGGAAATTAAGAGATCAAGGCCTATTTTTCCCCTAAAACTAACAAAAATCAAAACGAGATCCAATACATATACTTCGAAATTGAAGAGGCTTCGGGAACCTGAGATTTTGGGTCATCGAAATCGCTAAATCCGTCGTCATCTCCGTCATATCTGCCGCTGTTATCCGCCATTTTCTATCGCTGCTGCTTCGCCGTCGTCGTCTCTCCCTCACTCTCCTCACGGTGTCGAGTCGTAGCGGTTCTGGGTTTTCTAGGGCATACTAGGGCATGCCTTCCCTTACGCTAGAATAAAACCAAACAGATACCAAACTATCTTAAAACCAAACAGATACCAAACTATCTTCGCACACTTCAATAGTTCAATGAAGCTTTAGTAATATTAGTGAAAATATTAAAAATAAAAAATAAAAATAAGTGCTTAATATATTTGTGTTAGTTAAAGTCAGTATATTATTTCAAGAAAGTAATTCTGTTCTTAAAACTATAGATGAGTTGATAATTTATTTATTTTCTATTTTATTTTAATTAAAAAAATTATTATAAAATTGAAATATTTTAGTAGTATTATTGATGTGGGCATTTTCTCGATTAACATTCATAATTAAGATAATCAAATTGGAATTACTTTCAAATCAAAATTTTAGTGGATCCAAAATAGTTCTGTCGGAGCCCAAAATGTTAAATTTAATAACTGATGGATTAGAACATTAGATCAAACGTGGCGTAATAGAAATCAAATATAATATGATATAGCAAATTCCAACCCCTACAATTTAATTTCTTAGACTCTTCACAACCTTAAAAAGCCCCCAAGCACATGGATAATCCTAAAACTTGTTGATCAAGGAAAAGGCATGGAATTTACAATGGATGAAAAGCTAAAATAAGAGAGATTTTAGCATCTCTCAATTTTCTCTGAAATGTGTTCATCTTCATTGAACGATTGTGTTTGGATAATAATTTTTACACTATGAGTTTATTCCACGGTATTTTACTTCTCTCTCTTTTCCTGTTTTCTAAAAATCAACACAAAATCAAAATTTGATTCAAATTTAGTGGACCGGGAGATATATTCACAGTGCGAAAATTACTTCCCTTATATTTTTTTTCTTTATTTCATTTTTTTTTATAATGGTCATGCAATAAGACATGAGGCATAGGTAGATGGTTGAATCCTTGAATGGAGAAGAAAAGCGAGTTAAAAAGAAGCTAATGGCGTGTGAAATGGAAGCAGGCGTCGAAATCTCAGGTTTTGGACACCTGAGATATCTCATATCGGTTGTACAGGTAAAATCTTGACCGATATGATTGAGATCTCGCCAATATCGATCAGAAGGCTGAGATTTATTAAAAAAAAGGAGAGAGAAATAAATATTGGCTGATATCGACGAGATATCCTTCGATATTCGGCGTGCCTCTCGGCCGAGATCTCAGATGGAACCCTTTTTTTTTCCCTGAAAGGAAGAAAGGATGGGTGCATGAAATCCTAGACGTTAGGACTTAGGATCTTAAACCTAGAACTTAGGGTTTGGAAAGAATTTTTTGCAAACCAACTATAAATCACTTGTATAAATGAATGGCGTGGGTGACATTGTCGGACAAGTCATTTTGAGCCAATAAAAAAAATTATTTAAAGGTTTTCTCTCTGCATTTGGGGAATGTGTTTATTTTTGTTTGAATTTTTGTATTACTTATCTTTAATTAATTTTAGGATTGTCAATTTTCAATTAACTTTTGTGGATTATTTAAATTTATTTCAGCAACTTAAAATTAATTATTGTACATTTAATTGTGTGAGTTTTAAATTGAAATTGAACCCTTTGTCCATTTTATTCTTTAGCGATTTGTTGATCTAGATGAGATTAAGGCCTTTGTATTTTTTTTATAGTGAAATTGTCATTAACCCAAATTATTTAGCCCCTTAAAACCATTTGATGTCAATAATTTATCTATTTAAACCGGTCAACCCATCACTTTTATCAATCGATCCCACCCATTGCGTCAAGTACAACCCCTCACATTTGGTCATGGGGTGCACCAAATTGAATATTATTAAATGGATTTGTTGAAAAAGTTATTATTTGAAAACTTGTTAGAGAGGACGATTCAACGAATTTAATTAAGTGAATTAAGGAGCAAAGGCGTCTATCCCGATTCATTGCTCGATGTTTCCCTTGTTCAGATCAGTCGAGAAGCAAATGGAGTGGGAGATTATTTTGTCAAACTTTTAAGAATCCTTTTTTTATGAGATGGGCTGGACTTGTGGACTATTTTCTTTTGTTTTCTATTTCTTTTGGTCTATTCCCATTATCCTGTTCTCTTTTCTTTGTATTATTTTCTCTCTTTTAAGGAAATCAATTTTCTTACTGCTAAAAGAAAAAGTTATTCTTTGAATATATTGCTACTAAAAATCCTCTTGATTGAATCAATCGATTTTGATTTTCAAGCTCTCCAAAATTTAATAAGTTTAAGTGATTTTTTAATTTCTAAACTTTGCAATCTTAAAAAAATGACTTAATTAATCTGATCAATGTATATTTCAGTGAATTTCATGCTCCAAAAAAATATCTTTTTAATAAACTTATCAACACCTCATTCGGAGACCCATGCCAAGATGTGTGGAATAATACTGTATAGACTATATGCAAAGGTAATCATTATTTCATCAATATACTATTTAAAATGACAATCTAAAATCATTTTTTTTAAGTACATAAAGAAGATTTTTCTCAGTACAAAAGAACTTAAGTTTGTAAATTGTAATGCAATATCATGGTATTTTACACGAAGTGAGTAGAACACCGTTTATGAGAGAGAGAGAGAGAGAGAGAGAGAGAGATTGAACTGATCTTGATTTTCTCTATAAAAGAATCCAATCCTATTAATTCAACATTGGTGTTACAAAAGGTAATAAAACATCAATGTCACAACAGCAAGAGACTTGAACTCGAGACAATGGGCCTTGAAACCCGTTTGAAAGCATCACAAAACCAGGCCTCATTCTACAATTGCAACAAAGAACCTCTCTCTCTCTCTCTCTCTCTCTTTCTCTCTGATAAATAACAAGAATTGATAGATATCTGTTAGCCATATCTGCTAAAACGAAGTGAAGAAAAGCAATTAAAGGTATTGAGTTTGTATCCTTTCTCTGTTCTGTTCCCACCAAAGCTTAGCATGGACCTCTCCGAATTTTTCCCGGCTGCAGATTTGAAGTGATGAACAAAGTTAGCGTAATCCAAGAAAACTAAATGTTGTAATTAAAGAATCAAACAATAATAATCATTTTTTTTTATTTTGAATGAAGGGTAAGAATATTAATCACTCAAGGAGAAGCAAAGCAAGCCCAAGATAGGAAAAAACAGAGCAAATCCCGGGCCAGGCAAAACAATAAAAATCATTTTGTTGAGTCACCGTTGTCAAATTTCTAACGTACAAATAATATAACTTAAATGGCTGTACAATTACAGTCGCGAGGTGTTTGGATCAATTAAGATGAATTCAGCTGCAGGTTTGGGTTGGAATTTGGAATGCCGCTATCAAGGATAGGTCCATCCAATTTTCTCTGGGGTGAAAATTGTGTAGGGACAGGTTTGTATTTTGTTGTTGGGTCGTCTTTAACTTTCTCTCGAGCAAGCACAAGAATTGTGAAATAAATCATTTGTACACACATCTCATCAGATTGCTGGTTACAATCAACATTTTTAACATATGTGATGGGGTTTAGGGTTTAGCACATTCCATGAATCCAGAAAACAAATTTATACCTGAATCTGACACGACGAAGCTCCCTGGTGCCATCAGGCAATGCTCTGATTGTGATGTAGACACCAGGCTCGTCTTGCTCGACCCACTCTGTTTCTTGGTCACTGGCATTGCTGATGGATATTGAAGCCTCATCTCTTGATGACGTAGTAGTCCTGTATGCATCCATAGAGCCCATCTCACCTCTGGCTCCCATGCCAGAAGCACTTGGCATGGAACTGTGGTGTTGGCCATAATCTGAAGGCTCGGATTGGAAGTATCCTTTCCCAGTTGTGGATCTATGGAAGTTCCTCATTGGCGGAGTCATTGGGCTCTCTCTTGCAGATCCGACCCGCGAGTAAGAATCCCTCTGCAGTGAAAATAAGTATCTATGTTCATTAGCACTTGTTGTCTGATCCATGGGCAGATAACAGAGTTGGAATGAATGAATGAATGTATGTTGTAACAGTCACAAGTTTCTCTGCTGACTGTGGTAATGATGAATTGGAGATGAATGGTTACCTCATCCTCAGATCTTGGAGGAGTATGAAGAGCTTGACGATTGAACCTCTGGACATTATAGAGCTCCATGATTCTATCATAGTTCTCGCCCCACCATCGTTGGGCTTGCCATTTATTGAACATCTCACGGCTGTGTAAATTCAATGAGAATGGAAATGAATTACACAATCCAAGTGCAGTTCTGCATTCTCAATAAATGAAAGAACTCATGTCAATGTATAAGCACCTGAATCGAATTCGCTTTAGATCATTTCCTCCCTGGGGAAGAGAGACAAAGGTGATGTGGACACCAGGCTCAACCTGGGCCATCCACTCCTTGGGCTCATCATCATCAACAAGGACAACATCGCAGGACCGAGCAGAGATAGATTCAAAACCTCCAGGGGTCCGATCGCCACTGTGGACTCCTCTGTATCTTGCGTCGGAGGGCAGAACAGATGGGTCCCTATGGATGTTTGTCAAATCCCACGCAGGTGTTGAACTTGCGCTGCCACCTCCTCTTAGGTAAGGGTGCTGAGGCCCTTCGGAGGCAGTATCATAGTCTCTGTAGGGGCGGTCACCTTTCCGGTAACTGCTGCTACTTGAGCTGCCGGTACAGGGCTTGCACTGCTTGTATGATCCAGTGAACTTCAATGCCATGTCCTTGATCTGCAAAAGTTTCAACAACTTTGAGACATAGCACTGGCCACACAGTTGGACCTTTGTTTTTTTTTTTTTTTTTATTATTTAATAATGACTACAAGTTGTGTAGAAAGGAGAAAAAATAAGATCTGAACAGCAAAACAATTGTAGAGAGGGATACTACCGATCCTAAAAATTCTTCCCTTGTGTTTATTGCTCTCTTACACAAGAAAGATATACCCAGTAAGACACATTTACAAAACGATATTATTCATTATTTTTTTTATGACTAAGATGTTCAAAAGTCTCACCTGTATTTGGAAAAGAACATTTTAAATCGACTAGTCCTTAGAACATATGCAAGTCTCTCAATACCAAAACGATATTATTCAGTTTTATGTACACTTACATTGAAACGATCGGGGTTTGATAATATGAAGGGACAATGTAGTTAAGCCTCATCTAGAATAAAGTTTCCATTTAAAATGAGATTATCAATGATTATAATCTACAATAGAATCTAAAATCATAATAAAGTTCTAATATTTGCCGGCACCAAATCCGTGAGAAGGCCACTAGCAGACCTACATGAGATTTGCATGATCTGATGTGCCTTACGGGTTGGTAAAGACTGAGTCAGAGTTTCATCATGCTAACTTGATAGGGTGAGCACAACAAAATCAGAGGACTCAAAACTTTGGAAAGGGTTAGGACCACATACACATTATTACGGAATCACACATTTGGCAGGCAAAAACCCATTCATACTAGTCATTCTGACATCACCATTGGGACCAATGTTTTGGGTTTCAATTTTGGATCGAAAATTGATATCTATTTAAAATCCATTCATTGGATTTTAAGAGGTGAAATGTAAAAATCACAAAGTTCTTTAAAATGGGTCAAGACATGATAAACAAGAGATTTTGGATTTATTAGTGACAATTTTTTTATTGAAAATTTGATAAAAAAAACTATTGACCCATTAAAGGCACAATATGTTGAATATCGGCCAAGCTTAAATTTACCCTTTCAAATTTTCTTTAAAAGGGTAAATTAAAAATTGATAATGACGCAACCCTCCAATTATGGTTCCAAAGAAATCTAGGATTTCCCCCCTTTCCTTTTGATAAAGAAAAGCTAAAGTCGAAATTCATCTGCTCTTTACAAAGAAAGAAACCAATTTCTTCCTTTTTTAAATTTTTTTTTTTGTTATTTTGCACTTTGTTTACTCCAGAGAGAATAAAGCTAAAAGTGGGTATGTAACACATCGACATAAACATTCATATGCGACAGGCACGCCATTCTGTAACACTGACCACACTTCAATAGTACGGCATGTTTTGGAATCGGCATAAACCTGAGTTGCCTAGACTCGGTTTAAATTGATGGGTCAATTTGAAGACAGAAGTGAGCTTGAAACAATTAGTCTTTAAATAATGGCAATGAGAAAGTGATTCCATTTGGACTGGTAAGGAAACAGTCCTGAGTCAACTCAACTCAGTTGTGAGTCAGTAAAAGAGTTTTACTTTGATTGTCTGATCAGAAAAGAATAAAAAGATCCATCCCCCCAGAGTCCAGAGCACCTAGCCATGCAGAAGAAAGGACAGAGGGATTCCCCAGTAGGGGACATGTCTAAATTCTAAGGCAAATACGTCCAATGGTACATGCATGCGTCGGATGGTAGGATAATGGCCTAACAAAATATACTGACATCTCCTATGTAGTATCGTCCGGACATCATCTAACATTAGTAAAGAGAAAAAGGAAAAAATAAATAAAAATAGATAAAAATTACAATACTATAGAAAAACTGAACTGAAAAAAAAGAAAAGAAAAGAAAATAGTGACAAAAATGTATTTTATATCAATTACTTAAAACTTAATAATCAGAACTAAAAAATACACTTGTTTTGATGATTTGGTCTTACAATGGATGTGAACTCAAGCAGCTATATTCATAGGGCTAAATACATTAATGACCTGAATAGATATTTTATCTACTGTATCTGAACCGTTAGATGAAGTTTTTGATAGTGTAAATATTTATCTAAGCATTTAAACTGAATGCTAAAAGAATTAGGAAGAAGTTATTTAATAAAAGTGTTTTAGACAATCTCATAATACTTAAAAAATAAATGAATTATCTATTATATCGAGAAGTGAGTCCAACTCTCTGACATGGGTCTTCAGGGCTGCCACATCTCCCAGACCCCCTGCTCTTAAATCGCCACTAATTATTTAAAAAATGAATATAACGTAGGTGGCCGTAGTAGCCAGTCAGCTCTTCAAACTGGACAGAAAATATACGTAGCGTAGAGGCATGGACTGATAATAGAGATTCACAAAGAAAACTCTGAGACAACTCATCTGCACGCATGGTATCATCAAGGAATCCCACTTGCTAGTGAGTTTGTACGGTATGAATGAGAAATCTAACAACTCATTAGAGATCGAGTCACTTCACTTATCAGATTAATTTTTGAAAACTCAATCTCAATACTGATATCATAGTTAGATTTTCAAACTACAGCATGTGGATTAAAAGATCATCTAGCCAAACGGAATGGTGGACGAGAGCCTCGTTTAAAGAGGCATTGTTAGGGTACGAAACAGAGTCAGTATGAGAAGGGAAATCTAAAGACTTATTAAAAACCAAATTAGAGTCCGCCTATCAAATTATTTTTTTAGACCGGAAGCTGAGACCCAACGGTTTGCTTAGGAGGATATATGTGTGAGCAGTGAGTAAGCAAGTTTGAGTGGCGATTATTAAATAGTAGATGAGAAAAAAAAAATAATGGTGAATAAGGGGAAAAGCACAAAGTCAGGATCATTCCATCTCCGCCAATAAACCCTGACCCCGATTTTGGCTTACTCGGATCTGTCCCCTTAAGGTTTCACTTTGTGAAACACAACACTAGAATACAAGTCCAGTAGCCCCTATTTAAGACTCTCTTTTCGCTTTATCAGGGATCTAATCTGACATCCAAATTCTAAAAAAATTGATATCTACAAAACTCAAATTTTATATTTGACCAGACAAAGCACTAGTTCTTCAACATAAGATACTTCTCAAAACGCAGGCAGATGTAAATGTAAAGCATGGCCAGCTCAGTCAACAACATGGCCCACGGAAGGTGGGGCCACGTCCAGATATATGACAGAAAGGGCATGGAAGTCACAGTTGCTGGGCCACTGGAGGACCCACCAAGAGAGAATTTCTGAAGGCCGTGCAAGCTTGGGAAGGATCCCATCACTGGGAGAGCGGCTTTTTACACGTGTACGATCTTAGACCCACAGAGAGGGAGAGAGCCAAGGCATATTTTTTTATTTTTAAATATTTGTGGCAGAGAAGGTAGAAGACGAATAGAAGAGGGACATTACAGAGCCACATTTTCTTTTATTGGTCGTAAAGAAGAGGATGGGATGCCAGTGAGAGATGTGACGCTACTCTGCTGAGCTGAAACATGGATTGGTATTTGCAAGGAAACAAGTCGACATATGGCCTTGTCTTTAGGATGCCATGTCAGCTTTCCCTTATATGCAGAGTAACTAATAAGTCCATAAGAGAGACAAATCATTTATTCTCTTACTCGTGTGACAAGCATCCATATCAACATCACCAACCATGTCTTAAAAATTAGAAAATAAAAAGAGTTTTTTTAAAAAAAAATTACGTGTAGAAAATAGAAGAAAATCCAATTTAAAACCCCGGGTGACATCCACTGTCAAACTTATCTCTTATCTATTCTTATTTTAATCTAAATTATTTATAAATCAGCTAAAATTAAAATTGGGTATCTCTTATCTCTTAATGAAATTCAAAAACAAACGTAAAACTTGATATGAATAAAGTATAGGAACATAAATTCTATAAGAAATAATTTATCCATTTCAGAAATGGTCGTTGTCAAAAGAGTAGAATTGGCGTGTTTGGACGATTATAATATCATTAATCTGCTTTTACCAAACGGCCCAACAGAGATGCCCCACTCGACTGGACTTAAGATTCCGGTCAATCAGAGCTAATTATGAAAAAAAGGACTCCAGTCACTGAAATGTGTGAATTACCGTTCACCCATCCAGCTAGAGGAGATAGGTGGATGGGGGCCATGGTTTAGGGGTAGGGGTATTGTGGTCATATCGGGTTAACATTCTTTCACTGATTCAGCAGCCTAGGAAGGGCTAAAGGAGAAAGAAAACCAGAGGAAATGGACATGGAAATGAAAATGGGTCGTGTCGAAGAGAGAGGAAGAAACTGAAAAAGCAAAGATGCAGACAGATGAGAAGAAGGGTACCTGAGACGTCAGACTTTTGACGGCGTCTTTCGTACTTGGAGTACCACGCGCACCGTCTTCCCCAGAATCGTCCAGCTGCTTTGAACATATGCATGTTAACATCTTCGCCCTACAGAAAACCATCCGGACACGCCAAAAACCAAATACTAATAAATAAATTGTACAAAATTGAGAATATGTAGATTTTGATTTTTTAAAATTTAAAATCTGTGGATTGCTGATCACTAAAGTGAAAATGTGTAACATGAGTAAAGAGTTTTAATTAAATGGGCACAAGATTAAGAACAGAGATTCACTTTATGCAGGGTTCTCATCTTCAAATGCCCTGCTTTTAACACATTAGCTACAAATTTACTATCCATTAAAAAAATTAATTTGAAACAAAATTTGCAGATGAAAAATGCCATATTTTCAAAATTGCATGACTTCTGGCCATTCTCAAGATAAAACAAAAGCGTTAATTGGAGAATCTCTGTTTTTAGATTTATAGTAGTTAAATGCATACTTGAGATTAAATGCAGTGAAAGAAGGGATACCCACTGCTGAGAAAGAAGGGGGACGAAATCCGCAGCAAGACAGCAGAGCTCAGGCTGCGGGCGGTGGAAGAAAACTGTCAGCGGTGGGATTTCCGATCTGCAGGCAAGCAGATCTGTGGAGAAATAGCAGATCGACGACAGTGATGGCAGCGAGACAGATCTGGGCAGCAATGAGATTAGCGCAGGAACGGCGTCACAAAGAAGAAGGGTGAGAGGA
Source organism: Chimonanthus praecox (assembly GCA_022113865.1). Taxonomy (NCBI): domain Eukaryota; kingdom Viridiplantae; phylum Streptophyta; class Magnoliopsida; order Laurales; family Calycanthaceae; genus Chimonanthus; species Chimonanthus praecox. The sequence goes on along the minus strand of CM039090.1, from coordinate 7,353,321 downwards.
AAGGGGTCGAAGTGGTCGTACTGACGCTGAGAATCGGAGTGGGAAGAGCGGAGATAGAAGAAGACCGTTGCGAAGAGGGACGAGCAGATCTCCGTTGCAGAGGAGTGAGAAAAAGGGGGTTTGATCTGAGAGGAGAGGGAGCAGAAGGCTGAAAAACGGGATTCTGGGTTTGGGACGGGAGGGAGAAAAAATTTGAGAGGGGCTTCCCGCAGATTTCGAGGATCCCGGGATGGCTCTCTATCATTTAGAAATTTGAAAGAATGGCTTAATTGCCTCTCTCTTGTTGAGAGTCTATATATAGAAATACAAGTGCCTTTAATAAATGAATTGTAATCCTGTAATGAAAAACTTACAAATAATGAAACACTTGTGGAAGATCAAGTGGGAGAGAAATTTCCTACTTAAAGCTCAAAATATTTTAAAATAAATGCTAAAGTAAAAAATTAAATGGGTGGTGTTTCTCTACAACATGTAATTCTATCCAAATCATAAAACAAAAATAGTAAAAAAATAGGAAATGTAAAAAGATCGATTCTTTACTCAAACGAAAATTAATTGACTCACATCACAAGAGCTGGCCCCCAGCCAACGCATGTGGACTCATGATCCCTTAGTTGAACGAGATGGGTAGCGACGATGTTTGATTCGTCGGAGAGCCTCGTTTAAGGGGAGAATTATTGTGGCTACAAGCGAGTCCCACATCAGTTGGAAAAGGGGGGAAATAAAGAGTTATAAGGGGTTAGACAACTCCTCCTATCAGATTAATCTTTTGAGCTGGAATCTCAGGCCCAACAATTGACTCACATTGTAAAACAGGACCGAGATTAGTATGGACGGGTGACTTGATTAATTTAATCAATAATTGGATTAAAAAGGGTTTTGATGGGATTATAGGAAATTAAAGGGGACAAATAGTGGGCATTGCTCGGTAAAGCGAAGGGGTCTTGGGTTGGTGGGGTAGAGGGGCTGAGGGCGTTAGAGATAGGTTGGTGGAGAACAAGGATCTTTGATTATGGTTGGATGGGTTGGATCTCTTAGAAACGGGTTTGGGAAACAAAGGTTTGGCGATAGTTGCTTCTGGCCTAAGGAACGACTAAAGCATTGGAACGTTTGATGGAGGCATGTTGATTGAGGATAAAGAGTTTGAATAGGGTTGACTCTCTCTACTTGATTGTCGCAGGGGAAGAGAGACGGTTGTTATTAGAGCTAACTTTCCTCACTTAGTGCCCATGTAAAATTAGACAAAAATATGTTGTCTTCTCTTTCTTGAATGAGGAGAGACCCAATGTATATTCCATTTATAAAGAAAATGATACAGGAGATAGAAATGGAAAGAGTTTAATTACAATAATAAAATCACACAATCAGTGGCACTAAGTGAGGAAAGTTAGCTCTAATAGTTGTTATATTAGCACCTGTCGAAATTGACGCAGGTTCTGGAGATACTCAGTATGACTTCTATAGCTACAATCAGATGCGGTATCAACTTAGACAAGTTCTCCCCTTGGGACTGATTCTCAATAACTGGTGCTTAGAAATAAGGTTCAGATTCAATGAAACGTACATCACAAGAGACCAGAAGCTTACGAGATGTAGGGTCATAGCATAGGTACCATTTCTTTGAGCAAGAATATCCAACTCAACCCTACTCAAACTCTCTCTCCTCAATCAACAAGGCACTAGCCGTAGACGAAGGGTCGTGGGGCTGGTCCTATTGGGAGGACGAAAAATGTGGTTGAAGGATGGACTTGTAGATGTAAAGGACGACTTTTGTGGATGGCCTGAAAGGCGGTGGAAGTTCTAGGCGTCTTAGGGACTACTGGCACTGGATGAATGGGCCACAGGTTGGACGAGTGGGCTGCAGGTGGAATGGCGTGGCAAGAACTCCAGCAAAGTAGCAGCGAGAGAAGGTGGTGGCTTTCAGACAGTAGTGGAAGCATTGTTCCTTACTAGAGGTGAGAGAAGACAGAGAAAGAAAGAAAAGAGGAGGAGATCGCTGGGCGCAATCAGAGCACTGTCCTGAGATCTTGGCCAACGATGGCAGAGAAGAGAAGGGAAGTAGGAGAACATTGTATCCACTAAAGGAAGGGAGAAGAATAAGGAAATAAATAAATCAACTTTCTTCATTCTCAACAACTACAATTAGCATTTATTAATAGCAGATTATCAGAGAAATGAATAAGATCACGAAGGCAAAGAATGGAGATTGAAATCCACAAAAATACACAAAAGCATATGAATTTTTGAAAAAGAAATGACATGAATCTACTCTCATACCTCTTTACTAGATCGATCTTATCTTCCTTCTGAAGCTATGAAATCACTGAATTTCCCCTTCTCTATCTTATCCTTCACCTTGTTCTCAGCTCAGTCGTTGCGCATTACAACTCAACTCGCTCGCACAGAAGAAAATCCTTCTCTAAAGTGTGGAGAAGGAAACCTATGAGAGTTGACTTGACGGTTAAGAATTCTAATAAGCTGTGGGAGGTTCTGGGTCAAGTTTCACTCTCAACATATAAAGGTCGCTCTTCTTAGTTTTATATGATATGTGTAGGTAGAAAGATTTACACATGTCCCAATGACTTAATCACGTGTTCTAAGATACTTGAATTGAAAAAGAAGAGAGATAAAAGGGAAAATGAGCTGCCAAGGCTCCAGATTCCCCGTTCCCGTCTAGGCACAAGTGGGAGAAAACATCATCAAGTATGCCATTACTTCCACGGAGGAATAAGAGACCGTTAGCTGTCGTCAAAGTCCATGTCGAATTTGGCCATTCACGACTGCTTGCTGCTGTTGTTGGACAGATCCCGCCATAATCTCCTTCGGATACATAAACGCCTCCATAATCTCAACCGATCAACAATTATTTAATCATAATTACTGTCTAATTATTTTAATGATCTGATGTAGATTTTCAGAAATCATAACCGTACATCTTCTCCACGCCCCTCGACAGTTCAAAATCAAGTGAACAGATCCATTGGATCTTATTAATGGTTTAGAATTTTAGATCGTGTTGTCCGTAGGATCATCGTTTAACGGGAAATCGATGGTTTAGATCTTGTCTCTGAGCACCTTGGTATATGGCCCACCATCACAACCGTTAAGAACGAACGGTCACATCCCATGTAGGTTTTGGCGTTTGTGTAGAGCATATAAAAGGCCAACAAAAAAGCCTATGACAGATCTTCATATTCTTTGAACGCTCTTGAGTCTTGACCATCATCAAATAGTTTAAGACTTTTGAGGGACTTCACTGTTGTAATTCTTAGAGCATGTTTTTAATAAAATTGTCTTACACTTTATTTTATAAAATATTTAAAACTCATTTCTACATAAATATAATTCGAATTTCAAGATAAAAATATATTTTATGTACTTGAAAATAATTATTTTACAAAATTTTCAAAATTTACTAAAAAACTACTACAGCTATTATCATTATTCAAACAGGGGCAATATCAGATTGGCCGATACATTTCTCTCTCTTCCTAATTTTTTATTTATTTTCTAAAAAAATCAATTTTTTTTTTTTTAAAAAAGAAAATATGGATTTTATAGATATGTAATTTTTCCATTATATAGCAGCCATTTAATTAATTGAATTATTGTTTTTAAGTTACAAACTTGAGAATTGCAAATGCTTTAAAATAAAAATAAAAATTATAAACAATTGTAGAAAAAAATAAAAAATTCTAATTACAAACCACTGAATTATAAAAAATTATTTTGATCGAATGGTCTAAAAGCATAAACGAGTGACTAAAAAATCAACTTGATTGAATTCATAAAATCACATTTTTTTTAAATTCCACTTTGATCTAATACAAGGGTTTTGTTAAAGATTCTTCGCATGAATATGAATAGAGGCCAAAATATCAATTTAATTCGATTAATAAGATACATTGTCAAGCTCTACAAAGTCTAATAATTTTTATTATTTTTATTATTGAAGACATAATTTAGAGATAAAAGTATATAGATAATTTCAAATATTTATCAAAATATCTGTAATATTTGTGTTGTGAACTTGTGATACTGTTCAAAAATATAAATGCAAATTAAAATAAATTTTAAAAAGCAAAAAGTGTTAATATTTAAAAAAAAAAACTAATTTCAAATGACATTTGCCAATATCAGCCGATATTTTGCACCAGGTCTCACTCGAGATATCGGTGATATATTGTGCCTGAGATGATATAACACGTCTCGAGAGATATGTATCGCTCTTATAAACTCTGATAGATATATATATGCCATGTAGTGGGCTCACCCGTAGAGATTTTATACTAGTATTCCGCTGTTTCTCACAAGTAAATTCAAAAAAAAAATTCTTCTTTTGTATTTCAATGGGGCCAATGAACATTTTACCATGCTTTCAACGAAATGACCTTTGAAATCTCCAAGATCTTAAAAAGCTGAAGAACCCTAAAATACAAATATTAAAAAAAACTTGAAAAAGTATAATTCTTTAATATATTAGAGGGATCCCCCATTTTAATTATCAAATAACTTTTTCATTTATTTCTTTCGCTTCTAAGAACTACATAAAGTAGGCCACTGGAATTAAGTATCATAGATTCATACGGATGAGTAAGGATCTTTTGCTACAAATAGAACGTTTTCATAAATCTTACACGAAATTTCGGATAAATATGTTTAGCAAAAATTTCAACTTAACTATATTAGAAATTTCGGTTTAAATTTTGGCTGAAATTTCGGAAGTATTTATGGGAATATTTTGTTACTTTTTTTTTGAACATTTTCATAAATCTTGAACAAAATTTTGGCCACAATTTTCAATATTTTTTGACAAATATGTTAGTATAAATTTGAACTTAGCTATATTAGAAATTTCAACTTAAATTAGGGCTGAAATTTCGGAAGTATTTACATATGAAGTTTATGCCAATATTTAATGGAAAAATTACATATCTATGAAATTTAAAAAATTTCAAAAAAATAAAAAATGAGATAAGAGAAAAATATCGGTGATATATCAAGGAAGCAGGAGATTGCGGATTCAAACCCCCATGGCGTAACCTTAGTGTGCTCTAGGGGTAGTGGGCTGGATTTACACTGGATATCCCATGGTTTCTCACACGTAAATTAAAAAAAAAATATTGCAGATATTATCATCGGCCTATAACAATAGAGACTCAATGCCTGATTATTCTAATGGGTGCCCATCATAACACGGGCATTATATTTTAGGAGGTACGGGTTTTAGTGAACTTTCTATTTTGTCTCTCATCCATTTGCCGAAATCGGTTCACTTATCGGTGTACCAGACAAGTGCACAGTTCGGATCACTTGAAAATGGGTGGACCGACCGGATCATTTTACACATAAATCGATTCATTTTTAAGTAGAACACCGATGAGTGAACCTATTCACTGAAAAAGTGAGCAGATTTCTACGGATAAATATAAAGTGGGATATCTAAAAAATCTGTGTCTAATAAAAGAATATACACCTGTTAGAATGTCACCCATTCTAATTGTATAAATCAAGGAAGCAAGGCATCATACCTTAACCCAGACACAACCAACAAAAAAAAGTGTCTGTTTGGATCCCTTTCTTAAAAGGAGAAGAGGAATATAAGGGTAGCGGTAGAAGTGCACCTCAAGCTCCTGTAGTGCGAATAATGCAAGGCGATGTGATGGTAGATGTACTCTGCTAGTCTGCTACCATTGTAGATCTATCCAAAATACTTGTATTAGCTTCCTCTACAGTCTACACAGTACAGACTGCACATTTCTCCATCTAACAATACCCATGCCCTACTTGAAATGGTCCATCACATCTACATGAATGATAGAGATCTGAGCCATCAAGGATAAACCCAATGTTGATGTGAGTCCCTTAAAATTCTCCAGAATCAAAGGTTACAAAACTTACAATCCTTTGTCCTTTGGCTGATTATGTTTCAATTTTGACAAGCTCAGTGATCTTGGGGTAGAGCAATTTCTAACCCAATTTAGGAACACTACTCAATCTAATTTGAAAAAATCCGTTTTCGATCATATGCATTTTTCAAAAAAATTATATTGACACGACCTGAATTGACCCAAAATAAATTTGAGTCACGTTAGACTCGGTCTAAAAAAACATGATTTATTATTCATTTTCATCTCATTTTTTATTTTTTTACAATAACCTATAACGTTGTAAGGGCTCATTGTGCACCTCTATGGTGTTAATTTTTAAGATTCACAAATGTTTAACATTTAAAGAAATAAACATAATAAAAATTTAAAGATTCAAAAGTATATCTTATTGATGTGACTTCCTATTCAAAGATAACCTCCAATACATCCATTGTTCTGAATTAAAATAGGCCCCACATAACAGGCATTAGATAGATGATATCATTTATGACTAAGTTAATTGGAAAAGAATTTTTTGAAGGATAAATTTTTGATCTAGGATTTTAAGCCGAATCATGATCGATAGTAATTCGAAAGTCCTTCTCTCAAATCTCTAGATCACTCTCAACAAAATTGAAAGATGAACTCCTCTCAACGAGATAATTTGGTATCACCAAATTCACCAAAGAAATTAAGCGTTCTCGAAAGTTAATTGAAAGAGGAATTGGGATTTCAAATGTAAAATTTTAACTCACTTAATTAATTAAATTAAATGCAATAAAATTTAAAGTATGCATAAACTCTAATCCAGCTCAAATTCATATTAAATTCAAAATACCTTCTAATGAATTAATTTGGATTGCATAATCCAATTTTAATTAGAAAATGATAGAATGCACCAATAAAAAATTAAATTTAAAATGCAATTAAGATATTCCAATAATTAAAATTAAAATTAACTCAACACATTTAGAAAAATTAAATTCAACAGGAATTTAAAACTCACCAAATTTGGGGAGAAAGCTCTAACCTTTTGATAATTTCTCAACAAACAAATTCTGAATGTATACAATTTTTTAGTCAAAAACTGAATTTATATGCCTTATTCAGAGTTAAAAAAAATATTTATTAAAAGAAAAATACCTCCTGCAATTGAGTGTAGCTCAACTAGTTGACTCCTGTCTCAAGAAGAGAGAGGTTGCAGGTTCGAACTTCCATGGTCTAACCTTAGTATGCCTTAGGGGTAGTGAGCTCGAAGGAATTTTAGTAAGACTGTCTCTGAATTTTCCACATATATATATATATATATATATATATATATATATATATATATATATATGTCAATTCGATGGGGCCCAGTCCACACGTGTCTTTGGTCTTCTTCTCTTGAATCGTTTGTGTCTATGTTCTGCCACTTCTCTCTCATTCCCTGCGAGATTCCTCTTCTTTTATTCTTCTTCCTTTTCTTTCTTATTTCTTTCTTCTTCCACTTCATTCTCGTTGGCTTGCTGGTGCGGCCTTCCCTCTTTCTTATACTTTTATTTCTTTATTTCTTTTCTTTTTATCTTCTTTCTTCTTTTCCTTCTGTAATTTATTTTTCCTCCTTTCCTTCTTTTTTTTTTTTTTTTGTTTCTGACCTCATGCATGAATCGATCTCACCTTCCATCGTTGGTTCTGATCTTTTGCAAGCTGCTGGCGCTGACCTTCTTCTCTCTCTTTTTTTCTCTATTTTTTTCTTTCTATTCTTGCTGGTCTACTGTGCTGGGTTGATTTCTTTCCATTCTTTTCTGTTTGATCTTCGCTGGCTTTCCTTTCGTATTCGATTTCTCCTCTGTTTGGCAGCACAGACCATGTTGTTCCCTGCTGGATTTCCTCCGAAATCTGGGTTTGATTCGGCCAGATTACGCAGCCCCCCTCTTTGACCTTTTGCAGCTAGACTCCTCCTTCTCCGCTCCAAATTTCCCGGCAGATTTTCGTACCAAAATCAAGTCTCCTCGCCGTTTAACGGTCGGGTGTAACAGTGTGGGACCCACACGTGTGACTACATTGTAGCCGTGGCACTTGATGTGGGGTCCACATGATGCAAGTCATCACTGATGTGGCGCCCAAAGTTGGTCCTCTCTTACCACATCAGTCTGATCTATGATTGGAAAAGATAAAATCGAATTTAAATAAATGAGATTACATTACAATGATAATCTTAATAAGAGATATCAGCAATGGTACAGTGATAATAGTGATGAAACTTAACGGTGACGAAGGATATGAATCAAAATGTCTATTTATCTACTTAATTCTATACGTTAAAAATAACACTTAAAACTTATAATTTATTCTCACCTTAAGATGCATACGAAGTCAATAATATCTTAGACAAGGTAATTTTTCCTATTTTTCTCATTATTTATTTTAATCAGATAATTAAATTTTGTGTATTTAATTTTTATACTTTAAGTTATTTATATATATATATATATAAAATTTATTAATAATTATATATTAGCCCGGGCATATTAAGCTGCTTTAGTTTTAAAGGAAAAAAAGAGCGACAATCTGTATAACGTCTCTGCCACGTGTCGGAATCTCAGTAGCCAACCTTTTAAAAAGAGGATTTCCATGTTCTTCTTGCCTAAGAAAAGGATAGTCAAGGAGATTTATAGCTCACGTCTTTATATGTTAATTGTATTTTTTTTTTTTTCGGTTCCTTCTTATAACCTTTTTCTTTATCTCTTTCGGTAAGACCATGGCGCTACCAGACTGATGCACCTTTCTTTGGTCCTGACTCGAGTTATTTTTAGCTGGAGACCACCATTTCTTAAAAAAAAAAAATAATTTAGGGTGTCTTTATTTCATATTATAGCTGAGACTAATTCTGTGGATTCATGAAATCACCTACAAAGCTTATGTATTAGACATGAAAAAAATATCAGATAAAAAAAAATAAAAATAAGAGAGTGATTATCGGCAGAGACAGAAATTTAAACCCTTGGTATCAAGTGAGTTCAAAAAGAGCTAAACTCAAGACCTCTACTCTAATTATATACGCTTGGACCAACAGAGTTATCTGTGAAAATTAAAAAAAAATTAATTGATACTACTACAGGCCAAACTTGGGCAGATCAAATCAAATTATGCTACATTCTTCACCCATGTCATGCATAGCTAAGCTTAGTCTGATATAACCCAACTTATCAACTTGAGAATCTTAATTCAAATCAACTCTAGTTTAATCCAAGAATCCAACCCAACTTGACCCAATGCTAGCTCAAGTTTTCAATATAGTAGTATCAAGTTGGATTTAAGTATTTTAAAGTAATATTTTTTATTGAAAGAGCACTTTAACTAATATTACCTATTTTTAAAAAGAAATAATGCTTTGTCAAAAAATTGACAAACAAACACAAATAAAGTTCTATTGATGAACATCATGATTTTAAGATTAAATTCTAATAACTTCAAAAGGTATTACAAAAATTTAAAACATATGTCAATAGATGAAAGAAGAGTAATTTAAGATCTTATAAATTAAATCAAGCCATAATAGTTTAGATTTTGGAAAATAATCTAATTGTCAAAATTTAAGTTGAGTTTTTTCTTTTTCTTTTTTAATCCAACCCTTTTAACCCAATTTAATTATTTTTCTAAAATCTCAATCCACATTTTACCCTAATTGATATAAAAGATATTATGTGATTAAATCTTTTGACTTATGCTTGGACATCTCTTAACTATTCATAATGGTTAAATATTATGAATACTACAATTTCTAACATTGTAGCATACTTTTGTAATATCATCAAACGTATAATCCAGTGGTCACGCTCCTGTGGTTTTGTTCTTCATGTCCAACTATGGACTCCCTATTACCACCTGATTTATTTGGATCGACTGTGTGAGCCTAGTGATGCAGACTTTAGAAGATTAATTTTATTGGGTAAAATACCTTATAGATACCCTATTTAAAAAAAATAAAATGACTCCTTTACACATTGTTCACATGTGTGAAATTCAGTCAAGTTTCTTGTGAATATCCTAAAATTCAGGTTGGTCAACAGTCAACCGATATTACAATTGAGAACTGAATTATAGTCCCAGTGGCATTCGCGGACAATAGTTTCTTTGATAAAGCAACGGTAACTTTTCCGCTGTATTAATTTCAGGGTGAGCATTCAAAATTCTCTCTCTTTTATATTTATCTAAATTATTAATTTTTTATGATGAAATGTTAAATATAAAAATGATGATGAGTTATCATAAATTCATAACCATTAGTACGACGAGGTAATTGTTAAGAGAGTATTGAAATTTATAAATGACTTGTCACATGCTTATACAATTTGGTCTAAAGTATATATGTCAATTTCGACTAATTTAATATAAGATAGGATAAATAATCTAATTTTTTTTTTTTTAACTCTGAAGCTTTTTTAAAGTATTTATAAAGTATGTAATGAGTACCATGTGAAAAATCATAAAAAAAATAAATAAAAAATACCTTTGATATCCTACAAATTTTAGGCTGAAATGCATCTTTTCAAGATTGCATGGTGGTGTAAAATGAAATGTATTCATAAAAAAATACCTTTGGGAATTCTTCTTTGATATATTCTTCAGGAAAGAAGTCATCCAAGGCGTAGGAGGAATTTTGGCAATTGGTGTTAGCGTTTGTTAGAATATAGACTTTTTAATTTTAATGCCTTTTGTAGGTCAATCAATTCATTGGAAAATAGTGTCAACGCAAAAAAAAAATATTGAAGACCTAGGCATATTTTCATGCTAGGAACTAGAACTAGAGGCATCTGCCAATGACCTCATCATTTTTCTTTCTTTCTTTCCATGAATCTTCTTGTATTTGCATGTAAAAGCTCTCCAACCTTGGCACAACAGTGACACAGCTATGTATATAGAGAATTTCTTGTCAAGAAACCTTTACAAAGTTGATCATTTCAACTGGTTATCTCCTGCTTCATAAAGTAGCAAGTACTATGTTTGAATTTTTGCAGACTTATCTTAGTATGTCACTGTTTTTCCTATAAATAACTGGTCTCTCCTTTAGAGAGGAACACAACACTATTTTATTATTTCACATGATATCAGAGCAGTTTGATCTAGGATCTTAACTCAGATTCAACAATTTCTAAATTTACAGGATTTGATTAAAAATCTTATAAAGTTTATCAGACTCGTCTTGTTTAATCTATCCAATCATAAGTCTAATGGTTACATAAAATTAATATATTTAAATAGCAATAAAAAAATGAAATAATATCATTTTAAAATCAATCTTTAAATTGACGTAACGGCATAAAATAATTTATTTTCAAAGATGTCACGTACCCGGAGAAACTGTAATTCTGCCCATTTGGAATTTTCATTCAATGTCAGAAGACATGGCAATGTTGGTGACATCAGGAGATCCCTTGAATATGTGTTGGGCTCGAAGATTCTCTTTGATTGGACTTGAATAAAGAAGTAGCAGAGCAGCACAGCACCATTTTTTTTTAATTAAAAAAATATAAAACTGATTTTAGTTTTATCAAAAAAAAATTTAAAAATAAAAATATTATTTTAATAGAATATGAAGGACAAAAAGACTTCCCTTTGACATAGAACCGTTGGGTTAAGAAAAATGGAGCACCTTGACGATCTATAGTCATGTTGAGTAGGTGTGCTTATGCTTTGCCCTCTTAAAACTCTGGGAGAGATAACTCAAACCTACACCCACGTAGAGTGCCTTCAGTTAAGGCCACTAGGAATTGAACATGTTATCTCTCATTGAAAATAGTGGGAGACAATCAGTTAAGATACCCAGTGTTGAGTGTACATAGGTTAAAACTAATGTATACATTGTACCTTCAAAATTTATACACTGTTTTCCCAAAATCTTGATCACTTTAGTTATTAATTAATTTTTTGTCTACATCAAAACTCAATGCCAATGTGGTTCAATTCAAAAGCATTTATTCCCTCCTTTGCTCTTGGAAATGTCCTCTCAACTGCTACTACACTCGATTGGTGAGTTAATGGTTTACCTTGGATGGATCCTGTACCACTTGGTCTTCACCTGCCATTTCTATTTCAATATTACTGGGAACAGGATGCAATAGATGGCTATAAAACTTTGGTCGGTTCTAAAAATATGAGTGCGTTTTGCTGTTTATCCCCCTACACCAAGTTGGCTTTGCCTTTCAGGTTCTACCACATTGATGATGGGCCTACCATCATAAATCCAAATCTAAATAATTTCAGGTAGTGATTTTTGTTGGGTTTCTACGAACGAGTTACACATTGAAAGTATAGAAAGATATTTAAGGCTTTATAAAAGGACTTAGTTCACTCCACTTAATATACTAATCTTTTGGGTTGGAAACTAAGGTCCTAACAAGTGGCATCAGAGCCAAGTCTCAAGTTACCTCATGTGGACTTAGGAGATCTCTCAAGCAAACGCGATGATTGACATCGCTCTCTCTGCGAGAGGACCTCATTCGAGGGTGGGATTGTTAAGGCTGCTGCAAATGAGTCCCACATTAAAAGTGTAGAAGGAGATCTAGGGGTTTATAAAGGACTTGGATCACTCCACCTAACATGAATTTTCCTTTAAAGGTGGTGCGCTGTAAGAAAAATTGGTGGTGCAAAAATCAATGCCATAAATTGGACCAGAGTTACATTAACTGTTGGATCCATCATTTAAAAAAAAAATATTATTACTTTTTGAACTAAATGAGAGCAAATTGGGTGTTCTTTGGTTTTGATGGAAAATTAATTGTGATTAGATTATGATTTAGAGTCTTCTAATTCGATTGGGCAGGATTTGATTCACCGAGCTTGAATAGTAAAATGGTGCCTTCCACATCATGCATTGAAAGGGCCCAACGGTCCATTTTAATAATAAATGAGAATATAATGGAATGACTGAATTATTTATTTTATTCTGTTCTCACACACTACTAAATCAAGTAGGCCTTAAATTCCGAAGTTATTTCTAAAAATAATACCTCCTTAGTCCGGAATGGGTTTTTGGGTTCCTCTGGTTGTCAATTGGAACCTTTTCAAATTTTGAAAATAAAAAATGAAATGATTCAAGACAAAAAGGTATACCAAGTTTTTCCTTTACAAGAGTTACTTCAAATAATAAATTTTGAAGGAAATATAATTGTCCAACTTTTAAATCATGATTCAATTACTCAAATTATATTTTCAAGTTGAGAATTATATTTATCTTAGGTTTTTGAAGTTATTGGATTTTTATAATATAGAAATCTTCACCTCACATTAGATGTGAGAGACTCATTTGAGATGAGTCAAATTCAATACCATTAATCTAATTTTAGAAGATTAAACCAATTGAACTATTTATTAAATTTTTAATCACTAAATTAAAAAAAAATTACTCTATTCTAAACTAATTTGCTAATAATATTCTCGTGCCCACTCTCTCTATAATGGGTTATAATTGTATTAGACATTCTATGACATCTTCAATTTCTTTCAATATTTTTTTGTTGAATTTATATATGAAAAATCATGAAAAATCTAAGTAAAATTCTTACGAGTGATACCCACTATCGTAAAGATACATCAAATGAGATCATGGGACTCGAACACAACATCTCCCGCTCTATGGGGTGAGAGATTCCTTCAGTATATTTACTTCAAAATCAACGATCCACCTTTAGTTTAACGTTTAGGGAAAAATGCAATTCACATGTTTCAAAGCGGCATGTCTGTACGGATCATAGCCGTATCCATGGTACCCCACCCTCTGTAGAGAAAGAGAGAGAACACAAATAAGTGGACCAAACCAAAACACAATTGGCCTGTTTCTGATGAGGTGGGTCCCTCCAAGTCTAAACTAGTATCCTTAAAACAGAAAATAACAATTCAAAGTTTATTTAGAAATTCTTGTTCATTTCTATTAAATTTTTAAATATTAATGTAAAACTTTTGCCCATATTCCTCTTACCCATTAAATTTTATTAGATTTTTTTTTTGTTAATTTTTGTACGCTTTTTTATTTTTAAATAATAATACGATTAAGTTGAATAAAATCATTAAAACTCACTAAATCTAATCTTAAAATATTTTTTAGTTTTCTTTAACTATTTTAAACAAATTTTCTTCTTTTTCTTACAAACATAAATAAAAATTACGACCAACTATTTAAATTCATTTGATAGTCATTTTCAATCTCTTTATATAAATAAAGTAAAGAGATGAGTTTTGCATTCCATTATTGGAAGGGATGCAATTTGAGCGCGTGGATTAAGTTGAGAATAAAACTCTATATTTAACAGTCATCTAATCTATCCATAAACAAATCAATTTTCCGAATTTTAACTCAATTCGGATCAATCAATTTAGGTTGAGTTAAACTGGGTCACAAGTCAATTTTATAATTAGATAGATCTGGGAAAAATATCGGAATTGAATGATATCGGCTGTATCGACCGATATCGTTCTCTCTTCTCCTTTTTTTTTCTTTTGAAAATATCATTTTTCCTGAATTCAAAAATAAAAAACACTCCTTTTTTTTAAAAAAAACTTGGAAACCCAAATATCATCCAATATTTGAAATATCATCCAATATTTGAAATATCAATCGATATTCTGATCAATATGCACTCAATATCATCTGATTCTATATTGATATTCAATTTTTTTTAAAAAAATTATTAATATTTATGTATATCAATGATATTATGGCCGATATCTGCGATATAAATAGTTTTAAGGGGTTGGTGAATCTTGATCCCACTTCACAGGGAAAAGGAGGAGGATGGAAGAGTTTAAGAGATAAATGGTCAAAGATGAGAGACAGACGAGTGCAGCTACGACTTATTCTTTTCGTCCTTTCCCTTTTCTTTATTGGGAATGAAGTGAACTTTGAGAAAGATGTGAAGAAGATCTGCTGTCTCGAATCTACTTGGCTTGGCTCAACCACTCAACCAAACCATATGCACCCTTAGGACTCCATACTTAGAACCCAATAATTAAAAATTTAAAGAAATTAATAAGTTGATTCTTTTAATAAAATGGCTGTTATTTAGATATTAAAATAAATTATTATTTTTTCAAAATTTAATAAAAATAATAAAGATATTGTCTGTATAAAATTTGAGCTTCATCAGATCATTTTACTTTCATAATTTTTATTTTTAAAATTTTAATTACTGTAAATTGTTGATTTTTTATAACTCATCTTATAAAAAGTTATAATAATTCAGTTGAAAAAATAACTTTAAATTATATTATATATATAGCATTTTCTATCTATCCTATCTAAGCATATGAGATGATGTCTAAGATAAATATAGGATATGTGTTTCCCTTCCTTCTCTTTAGAGTTACTACTAAAAATTTAAATAAAGCTGGTCTGCCAATGAAAACCCACCATGTTAAAATTCTTTTGAGAGCAATAATTGGTCGAAAAATGAAAATGGGGCCCACCATCATCCAGCTTAGGGTACAAGTGGGGCCATGTGCCTTCCATGAGCAGGTGGGCCCGAACAAGGTGGTAAGTGGTAGCCCCAACCTTTGGGTTGGAATAATATTTCTTTATATATGTCTAAGAAGGAGGAGTCAGGATCTGGAGGCTGGGCCAGTATCGAAGGTGTGGAGGATTCACAAGTACAAACGTTAAAGTAAGTCTTAAGTAGCATTTTTTAGCTCACAAAAATGGGTTTATTTAAAAATTCTGAATTTAAATATAAATTCGACAAAAAAAAAAAAATTATGTTTCATCGTCTCTTAACATTTGATAAAATATAGAGAATATAAAATAAGTTGAAGTGTTTAAAATTGAGGAGGCTTAAATTGAAAATTTTAAAGATATACTGATTTAATGAAATGATCTTATATGGGTCTATATGTAAGAATAGGCCTTTTTCTATGAGACTTTTTTTACGGGCCAAAGTGGTGGATGCTAATGATCCTATAAAATAAAAAAGTTATTGTTGATGTGAGATTTTGAAAGTTACTACTCTTATCAACTGTGTATCATGATTTGATTTAAACAAAGTAATATAAAGAATTAAAGTGAAGTTTCTTGTCATTAAATAAATAAAATTATTTTATAATAATATATTGACAACCTACAGCACTATTTATTTGGGTTATTGTATCCAAGTAAATAGCCTCATGGAAATAAAATAATTTAGTGAGAGTTGGATTGATGAGGTTTTGGGTTTGAATCACGCACAAATCTCTCTACGCCACTTTTCATTGAGTTACTCTTCATCGACTTATCCAGTGTGTGTAGATTTAGAAGTTTACATATGCTTATGGAATTAGTCTTGCCTCCAATATGAAATGAGGATACCCATGTTAAAAATAAAAAAATAGAGCTTTTATCAATATTAAGATCTATACAGAGCTGTCGGTTTGAAAATCAATCTTCCTCGTTAAAAAGAAACTGTTCATTGTTTTAAAAATAAACTCTTAATTAAACTATTTTCTCTACAGTTCAATTAAATTAGGTTTAATCATTACTTCAAACCATTTTGAATTGTGATATTAGTATAACATCATAAGAATATAATACATTATTATATTTAAAATAATAAAAATAAAATAAATAAAAAACATATTGCAACCATAATATTATAACAATAAATAATGAAAAAGAAAAAGAGAAAATGTAAAACAAACAAAACTCATAATATGTGGACAAATCAAATAATCTAAAGAACTAAACCATCTTAGGAATCAAATCAGATTCAATTAAATCAAATTGCCCATTGAATTTCATTTTAAAAAAATTGAAAATATGTAAAAAAGAAGTCTATACGGGTGTAGTTCAATTGATAATCTCTCATCTTAGAAAGCAAGATGTGCTTGATTCGAGCTCCTATAATCTCATTTGGTGAAGATTTTACGCTGAGTTTCTTATGATTTTCCACACGTAAAATATAAAAAAATATAAAAAAATTCAGCATATAATACGAAACGATTGTTCAAACTGATTTGCTCCCTCTTCTTCTACTGCTTTCTGCTTTTCTACTTTTGGTCTTAGAATGCTTTAAGAAGTTAGTAATCAAATGATATTTGAAGATCAAGTCACTGGGAAATACGCCCAAAAGTATTATATATACTGTTTACTTCATCAGTCAATCATTTCTCCTTTTTCTAACTCACTCAATCAAGTTCTAAGTGTATGATTTTTGAATTGGAACAAAAACACTTTCACATTTTAATTCAATAATAATCACTTGGATCGTGTGTATATGTAATAGAGTCTTTTGTTTTTTATTTTTTATTTTAATAATCACTTTTAACGATGATCATGAAAAATAATTAAATAGATGCGACACTATCATAAAAGTTAGTATGAGCCAATAATTTTTTATCTTTCAACTTCACAGAGCCCAACCATGCTTTTGTTAGTTGTCCATGTCATAACAAATGACAAGGTTATATATAAGTGCTCCATCATGATTACTCTAATGTAATTGACTCTTTTAAGTATTTGAATAATTTTTAATTATTTTTTATGTATTTATTGCTATTATGAAGGGTAAATTTTCCAGAGGTGTGTAATCAGGGGCAGGTAACCAAGGGTGGGTAATCATTTTGAATACGAAATGTTTCAAAAAGAGTATTTAAAAGTGAGAACAGAAGGAGTAAATAAGAGTAAAATAGAGATTTTTTTACTTTTATCCTTCAATTACCAAACAAGAGTAATAATGGGTAACCCTTCGGCTAAATATTTTCATCCTACTACATAAGATAGATATTGTATTGTATAATTGCTTGATTCTACAAACTTTCCATCTCTCTATCTAACTAATTTACTACAATTCTCTAGTTATTAGGCAATAACTTTTTTACCATCTAGAGTAATGCATGATGAGTCAAAGAACACTGCACTTTGATGGATGGTGAAGACCCATAATGACTCAGGTATTTTCTTGCAGTCAGTGCATTCATATGTTTTTATTCTGGTTCATTATTTTATCAATTGTTCAAAGTAAAAAGGAGGTTCATCATGATTGAAAATTTAATAAATAAAAAAATTCAAACAATCTGAAATCTAAAATAAGAGGGCCAAAAATGGATTTATTCAAATTTAGACTGTTTAGGTTTGTTAGCAATTTGACCTAAAAATTCAAAAAGATGGACAACTAAGCGGGCCAAGGGCAAACATTATATTTTGAACCATGTTGATTGAGGCTATTCCAAAGTTGGGCTAGTTTCTCACATAGGGCCCATTTAGTTTTCAAAATGAGCCCCAAGGCTCAAGCACTCATTCATCCATTTTATTCCATTCTAGTCCTATTATTCTTGAAGCTGAACCTGACCCTAGTGTTGTACTGTTTCTGGGCCTGGAAAATGAACACCCTTGGCCCAACTACTATCACCAATTTTGACACTTAGGTTTTGAGTTTAAAATTTCAAATAATATGTTTCAGTTTGGAGCTGTCCTAGATTAGACCCTTTAGACACAAACTAGACTCCTGCCTGAGCTGGGCCAAAGCCCAGTCAAGCTGTCGACCAGGCAACCTTCCAGCAATCAATAACCATCTGCGACATAGAAGTGGATCCATTGAAGGTATTAAACCAATAATTTGAGAGTCCTTATGGAAAAGAAGGAATACGTAGACATTGGCCCAATGAAGGATTGAAGATATTTCCCTCTAATTCAAGTCATGATCTACGAGACCAGATGGGCCACATGCTGGGCCACGAATATCCAACGCCACTCAGCGCAGCAAAGTTTCGATTTGAGGATGGGATTCTGGGCTGGGCCTATGCAAACCTAATGCTCTGAGGTACTGGACCAAGGTGTAGATGGTCAACAAATGGATTGGATCCCGTCAATGCTTTTCAGTGGCCCATACTTCAACATCAACTGTGCTAAATGAACTCACCAGGCATGAACAATCCTTGGCGACTCAGCCCAGCCCAGTTCTGACAAATCTGAATTTGATCTGGGATTTTGGGCTGGGCCCTATGCCAACCCAATCCTCAAACTTCTGGGCTCGTCCCATCCTCAAACTTATTAGGAAAAGGTATTTTTGAATTACTTTTAGATGATTAAAAGAATGAAAACCTCCCTCCTCAACTGCTACCTATTATGAATGGAAGAAAGTAAAATAGGTGTTTAAAAAAAAATCAGTTCTATAATCTTTAAGTAACATAAATTACGAAATAGTGGAATTCAAATACTTTACAGTCCATTAATTTAATTATTTAAAAAGTTTACTCAACGACATTAAAGCTTATATGTTAAGAACTTGGAGTTCACAGTACTTCAACACAAAATTGAAAGATACAATATTTATTTGGTATACAAATTTTTATTTTCCTAATTTAAGATGTCTTTTATTTGATAATTAGAGGTCATTTATTTGAAGAGATGTAATTGATGATTTGTGATGTTGATAGTGTAATGCGCTCACAATTTAATCAAACGTCACTTAAGTACTGAGAAATTTACTTCTAATAACTTTGTATAATTATATTTTTATACAAGAAAAATATTATGAAAGGATAGAGATTAAAGTGATGAGAGATGATAATATCTTTTTATGATGAGGTAATTCAAGACTCCACCTTTTTTCAAGTACTAGAACATTAGGTAAAATTCTAAATGTACGCATTCTTCTGTAAATTAGAGACATCGAGTGACTACGAGACTCGAATCTGAGACCTCTGATTTCTGTGAGGTTGTGACAAACTGTCTACCCGTTGAATTAGCCCTGAGAGATGATAATATATAATGTGGAATTTATGAGAAATGAATAAATTTAAAAAGTTTAAAAAATTTAAATATATTTTTCTTATGCAGGTAATAGAATATTTTCAAATTACATTACATCCAACCCCAAAACAGGATAAGAGACTACTCCAAATACAAGAAATCAAAAGTCGCTTTTGAGCTGCAATCATCACGAAAGGCATAATGAATATACCTTGTCTCTAAATGGATCAAAACACGCCTAACAAGGATAAAATAACTACTAATTTGGATAGAGCTATGCAAGTAGTTTAAGTAAATATAAAATTGAAAAGAGTTGAGTGAAAAATAAAAATAAAAATTTAAAGTTAATTTACAACATATATGAGAAAGAGTTCAATTATTGCAACACAGACTTAAGATATTAAAAGATAAAATGCATGTAAAAAATGGATAGTTAAACTTACGAGTTGGATGTGGTAGATAGATAAATACATATGTAAAAAATTTGTGAGTTGCAGTTCAAGGTTCACGATTTTATCTTCAAAATCGTATAAAAACGTGGTTCTGACTGGTTTTATGCAGTTTTGACAGAAAATGATTTTTATCACCTGACCGAACCGTAGCCTTGTCGGTTCTGGTCGAATCGGTTGTTCGGTCCAGTTTTGATAACATTGAGATAGAGATAAAATCTATATAATTTAAAATTACATTAATAGTATTAAGTTTAAGGCTGGCCATACAGACACCCCCTCTTTCTGTCAGCAGACACCTCATTTCAATTTTATAGTGAAAATTACATTTTTACCCTTCCACATTTTGATAGTTCGATTGAACCTCTCGTGTATTATCGTCCGATGGAACGATTCCATTTTACATGGAATCGTCCGATTGAACATTGTGGAGAGAACTTCGATTGAACGATTCTAAGAATTATCCGAACAAATGTTGTGGAGAGGGATTTTTAAAAGAGGTCGTTTCTCGACCAATTTTTACAAACAAGGTATTAAAATTCATCTAATCTAAATTTTATAAACTCTGTGACTGATTTAAGTGAAAAATGTATAGTTTTGGACTTTAAAATCATACCCAAAGAATTAAGAAAAAATGACATTCCTTCTTAATTCTTTGGGTACGATTTTGAAGTCCAAAACTATACATTTTTCACTTAAAATCTTTAGAATAAATGAATTTTGATAATTTGTTTGTAAAAATCGATCAAGAAATAACATCTTTTAAAAATTCCTCTCTACAATATTTGTTTGAACAATTTGAATCGTCCGATTGAGGTTCTTTCCACAATGTTCAATGAGACGATTCCATTTTAGATGAAATCGTTTGATCTGACATAATACATGAGATGTTCAAAAAAAGTATCAAAATGTGAAAGTTTAAAAACGTAATTTTTACTGTAAAATTGAATTGAAGTGTCTGCGGACAGAAAGAGGAGGTGTATGTATGGCCAGCCAAA
Organism: Chimonanthus praecox; assembly: GCA_022113865.1. Taxonomy (NCBI): domain Eukaryota; kingdom Viridiplantae; phylum Streptophyta; class Magnoliopsida; order Laurales; family Calycanthaceae; genus Chimonanthus; species Chimonanthus praecox. The sequence continues at coordinate 7,332,305 of CM039090.1, read as the reverse complement.
TTTAAAGTTTATTTAAAGGAAATCTCAACATCAAATCCTATTACAAAAGTCAAACTTGAATAGATCGTGACGCTGGATTTTGAGAATTTGGTGCAGCTGTGGATCTTGGGGCCCATGAATTATGACTTGGTGAGCCATTTTCAATGCATGTGAAGTGATTTTTGACCAGTCAAACACGAGACATCTCCGATGACTTAGCTGTCTTACTTTTTTTCAATTGCTACGATTTTGACTCACCAACTTCTTTTTTCTAATTTTATTTTACTTGAAGGAAAAGAAATGGCAAATTAATAATAATATAAAGATAAAATTAGAAAAAAATAAAGTCTGTTTTAGGAAAAATTAATGGTATACCTATCAAAACCCTTGTTGGCACGATGAAAGAAGGCGTCCCATATAGACACTCAGAAAATTTGTCAATAGACCCTTGATTCAGTCGTATGAAGAAATATATCAATGTAAAGTTGAATTGTCTGAAACGACCCTTTGAATGAATGGCTACTGATGTTAAGTAATGCTGTATTATTTAAATAATAAAATTTTCTTTAAATTTTAAAGTTATTTTTTAAGTACGATGTATTTTTAAAATTTCTCAAATTCAATATCCGGACTAATTACGATAGTTTGAGAAAACACTTAAAGAATTTAAGGCCTTTTGACACTCTCAAATGCTTAAAATACAGTGTTTTATATATAAGGGTATCCCTCGACTGTGCCGAAAATACAGTTGGAAGTGTCAAAAGATCTTAAAGTCTTAAAGTATTTTTATTAGTTATCATAATTAGTCCAGATATTCAATTTAATTTTTTTTTTTAAAATACATAGTGTTTAAAAGATAACTTTAAATTTCAAAGAATATTTTATTATTTAACTAATGTACTATGCATTACTGTAGCATCAACAATATAGATAGTTATTTTTTAAACACTATATATTTTCAAAATTTCTCAAATTGAATATCCGAACTAACTATAATAACCTGATAAAAAATACTTTAAAACCTTTTAACAATCTCAAATGTATTTTTGATAGACTTAAGAGATACCTTTATTTATATTTCCTTAGAATTCTTCAAATAATTGGATAATTTGTAGCAGACTAAAATGATAACATCACTCAAAATTTTAAAATTGAGTGTAACAAATTTTCCATGGGCCGCCTAAAAGAATCCTATCATCTCATTCAGTCTATTTTTTAAAGAAGTGTAAGATTCTACTTCTCTTCGAATATGACAATATTCAATAAAATTTTAAATGCACACAACTCTTTAGAATGCACTTCTTTGCTGTCAGAGTTTTTTTTATTAATATATATCTTCTTAATGAGTCTCATATATTATATTATTTGAATTGTTTTTATTAGATATATTTAACTTGAAAATATATTTTAATTTTTGATATAAAGTTGTAAAAATTGATTATTGAATCTAAAAACATATTTCAAAATCACTTTTAAATTTAAATATTTTATCTCTATTGTTGTGTATTTTTTGCCTACATAGATGTAGGTATTAAATTTGAATTTCTATAATCTCACTCGATATACTCTAAAAATAGTGGGCATGTGAAGATTTTACACAGAATTTTCTGCAATTTCTCCCAAAAAAAATTATTAAAACTTTAAAAAAATACCATAGCTACGTTTTCTCCATGATCCGGAAGTTGAAAGGACATCTCTTTCGGAGAACAAGTCTCAAAAGTCAAAACGTCTCTGTCATTCTTTTGAAAAATCCAAACATCAAATTCATTGGACTTCCCCATCCTTTTCTCGCCAATAACAAATTTTTAAAATTATTTATCTTGTTCCCTCTCCATCAGTAAAATTTCGGATCTTAAAAATAAGAACAATTTATTTGAGAAAAATAATAAAAATATCGTTATTATTGTTGAAAAGAGATATTAATTTTTTTTAAAAATTTATAATCATCTAAGTGATAAAAAAGTATATCAAATATTGGTGGCTTTTATTATAAAAAAATATCGATACTCAATAGAATTCTTACAATTTCTCATGAGCAATTTCCTTAATATTATTTAAATAAAATGTAAGTTCTTATGATTGAAGTATTACAGTCACGTAATAATAAAATAAGGAAATATTAATTTTAGAGGTTAGTTTGATGATCAATTTTTATCCTTATTTATAGACGATCTTAAGATAAAACTCCGTCAATGCAAAATGGCCATTCCTCTTAATTCTATACCATGCCTGTGCGGATTTCCAGTTACAACTCTATCAGTACTTAATGTCTAATATTTCTAAAATAACCTTATCTCACATTGAATTTAATAAAAAATAAATAACTGTAAATTTAGATTTTAGCCGAATTTTGTATTATGAGTCTTGTAATCGGCTACAATTAAATTATCATCGTGATTAGTGTCGTATGTGAACATGTCTGCCTAACATGTGGTCATATTAATATATTATACCAAATTTGACAATGATATTTTCTTTTATATTTTTAAATTTCATTTTAAGATATAATATTCTATACTTAAACAATTAACAACGAGCTTTAATGTATAATATAGGTCTTCTTTGTTTGATATGTCTTAGTACTAAATTTTCAAACCTAAGTACAAGAACTAAGGGCCACAATGCATCATCATCAAGTTTTGTCCCATTTATAATACATGGTGCAAATAAAAATACAAAGTATCTTATATTAAAAAAAGATTATATGATACTTCTTTGTTTTACATTCTCAAATAACTCCACTAAAGTGAGAATTACATAACATGTCATTGGAGCAATTTTGTTATATAAAGGACATATGTGAACTAAGTATTTTTGAAATTTAATTAGACATAAATTATTAGTCATTTGAATAATGGGTTATGATAATGAGCCATTCACTAATTCTTATTCAACAATTTATTTCACTGACTTGTGTGCATGATTAAAAATGACTAATAGATTTAACTAGAATCTATCTGTTTCTACCATTTTACCACCTTTAAAATTGCTGTCAAGTTAATTACATAGAGTGCAGTCACAGTTTATTGAATTTGAAAGGTAGTTTTGATATTTGTCTCCTTAAAAAAGTCATTTTAACTAAATAAATCAATAAATTTGATTCAAACTCTATCCGAAGTGAATCTTAAATAAACATGAAGTGAGTATACCTATTTAACATGATCTGTAAAATAAAGGGTAGTGATCTTTCTATAAATATTTTATTTAACTCAATATTTTATTTAACTCGACATGAATTTTACTTTATTGTCTATTTTACCTTTCAAATTAACTTGCTGAATCTCTTGCAGTAAGTAATTTAAAGTTTTAATGAGCTAATTCAAAAGACAGAATGAATAATAAATTAAAATTCGTGTCAAATTATACATTATTCGTAGAAAGATAGGAGGTCTAAAATAAATTCAAATTAAGTAAAATCTGACATGGATCTGATTTGATCTGACACAATCTTATCCATTATCAGATCTGCGAACAATTTGTTATTCACAGTAAGACAAATAAATATTATAAGTAGAATTATTAAATTTAATTTTAAATGTTAATCTAAAATAGATGATATTTCAACAGGTCATTACACAGTTAATAAATGTTAGTTACTATAACTATATGTATTCTAAATTCAATTTCAATATTGTCATATAGATAATTAAATTAAAAAATTAATTATAAAACTTGAAATAGTTGACAAAGATAATTTGATGATAAAAATCATGTGTATTTATCTAAAAAAGTTCAACAATTCTAACACACGAAAAATTTATTAAGAAATTTCATGAAGTGATTTTTTTTTTTATCTTTATCAGTGTATTACTCGCTCATCAAACACCAATAAATCAATAACACACTACTCTACGTGTATATTTCTACGTATCACCTTGCCTGTACTTAAAAGAATGATAAATAAAAAAATAAAAAATAAAAAATTCACTGTATATCTGATCTCGTAACCAATTTTATCGTCATAGACATCCAAAATAAATAAATATAAGAATGACCCAAATTCTTCAAATTATCATTCTTATCGTTTTGGTCACTACGCCCATTTATGAAGCAATCTTCGAATTCTGAACTTTCAAAGATATTTTTCCTCTGGACATGAATATCATCAACACTTGTCAAAGCCTATGTGTGCAGAACGCCATGTGCGACTGTGCGACTGTGCGACTGTGGTCAGTTGAGAACGCCAGATTGTAGATTTTCTTTTTTAAAACATAAACGACACGTGCCCGCATAAATCCGCGTCGGACCGGTCTTAAGTACTATTTACGGATCAGCATCAAATTAGGATTCTAGTTAATGTCACACTCACGTCTCAATCTTCTCATAACGCTTAACCTAATGATTTGTGCACCATAGTGTATTTTTACAATTTTTTTTTTCAATTTTACTTTTCATCCAACTTTTTTTTATTTTCATCATTTTTTAAGCAGGGAACAAAATTGAAAAAATAAATGAAAGAATGCACCATGAATAAAATAAGAGGTGCACAAATCATTTATCTTAATTTACTAATTTTTTTAGAAGTTTTACTAAGTTGACAACTATAAAATTATAAATTCAAAAGCTAAATTCAAAATTGGATTTAGAAAATCAACATGTAAAATCAATTCGTCCATATGCGAAGAGCTTCGAAGTTCGAAGGTGAATAATCAAATCAAATTGATTTTATTTTACTAAACACAATATTATTGTTAACCCCCAGAAAGAAAAAAACAAAAACTCCGGGAGCCTTAATCTCTCTGACTAGAGAACTATTGACTTTTTTAGCTAACAATACATATTTGAATAAAATATGACAAAAATGGGTCATTTTCATTTTTTATGAAAACTTAAATTATTATAAATTATTAATTTTTTCTAGTTCCTATTGTAGAATTACAGTGATAGGATGGAAAATGATTTGTGCACCCCCTCTTTTACCCATTGTACATTCTCCCTATGTGAAATTACAATTTTGTCCAAATTTAAAATTCCTATTTTCTCTCTCATTTCTTGCTTTTTTTGGGAAAATTATAATTTTACATAGGGGGAGTACATAATAGGTAAAAGATGGGGTGCACAAATCATGTCCCTGACAGGATAGAAAGAGTTTTTCACATCCTACTTTTTTAATGTGAGAGATTATTAGTTGAATTATATTTATATTTATTATTTTTTATCTAAGACTTTCTACATTTGATGTTGACGTTGAATGAGTTAATCTTTTTTTTTTTCCCTTGTAGTGCTTATAGAAGATTTGGTTCACCAAATCATTTCTCAAGAAGTTGCTCGTACTAAAATAGTTTCACATAAAAGGATTTAACAAATTCTACAAAATTCAAAATTTTACCTTAAAATTTCTAATACCAAACAAGCCTAAATTTGATCGCAATCTTATTCACACATGAACCAGAAAATAAAATAAAAAAGAAAACCAAAGAATTTTTCCAAGAGGATAAAAAAAGCACGTGACACCAATTCCTTACTTAACCCTTTTTGACTTCGTTTGATTTTTTTTATGTTAATTACTTACTTAGCCCTTTTTGACTTGTTCAATTTTTTGTTAATTAAATTTTTGTACTTCATAAATTATGGGATGTCACATACTTAGAGTTGAGCTCATGAATCACTCGTGCAACACTTCGAGTGTTGAACAAGTGAACCTTACTCACTTGCATACTTAAGACTAATCTTTACTCAAACATTCTCTAGAGTTTTCTTAAATCATTCGAAATATTTCGAAACCTTGTAGATTGTTCGAGACTCTTCCACCGCGCTCTGAGTCATTTTCAAATATTCCGTACTCTTAAGTTTTTCGAAAATCTCTAATCCTTATTTCTTTGACTTTCTCATAACCATTTGATGACTTACGGATATCTGACCCGTGACATTGAGATATCAATAATGTTTTTTTTTTAAATTCTCCTTTTCTATTGGTTTATCTAATGTAATTATTTATTCATCGAATAATTATAATTTACTTTTATATTGACAAATAGAAATATAAAATTTATTTAAAATAGCTAATGAATTAAAATTGTGACAAATCGCGAGAATGTTATAATGACCGCCCTATATTCTGTTCAACTTGACGATAAAACTTGAACTCAGCTACTCCACAGGTGGTCGTACACTGAGTCCAATACTCAGGACCATGGTTTTAATGTGTTGAGTTAGTCTTGAACGTAAAACTCTACCTGGAGCACACAAACACTTATACTGATCTCACTTGTCCAGTCGTGTATCCATCCCAAAGGCTCCTCTCTAGTCATGCTTTTGTGCTTCCATACCGCCATTTTCAACAATCTTCATCACGTATCTTTTACCAGATATTCTAAGTAGAAATGACCGTCATTGATGAATGATGATTTTGTTTATTTAATATGTGGTGGATACATTTATACTAATAGTCTAATATATATAGGCGGCTGATAATATCTTATGGGCAGGAATCTTTGAAAAATACGTACAGCTTCTGTCTATATAATCTCCCCAAATTCTCATTGCGAGGACATGACTGTTTATTATCTATCTCCCAAGTAAGAAAACTGTGGAAATTGAAGAGCTTCTCTGGCATAGTTTCTAGCTTCTCTCCCAAGAGAGGCTTCATGTATAGAGAGATGGAGGATCGGAAGGTGGAAGAGAAAGCAGATTCCCATGATTCTCATAACCATCCACCGGCGATAGCACCACCGAGAAAGCAAGGGAGGAACAAGTATGCACTTGGTTGCACGATTCTTGCATCCATGTCTTCCATTCTGTTGGGTTATGGTACGTTAGTTCCTCCTTTAAATTGAATTCTTCTCATTATGATGTTCAATTGAATAAGATCCATTTTTTTCTCAAACAAATCTCGAGAATTGATAACAGCACTGGTATCTTTAATAATAAAAGATATTCAACTTATTTTTTATTCATTTATCATTATTATTTACAATATAATTTATGAGAATTAACTAGAATTGTGTTTTTTTTTAATTTGTTCCTCTTCCTGATGAATAATAATTTCTTACTTCAGATGATATGGGTTTTGTACATTTTTATCATTTTCGAGTGTTGAAGGGCCGATTATTCTTAATAGATTTCTTTGATATTGTTGAAGATTCCTTCTTTGTTTTCATCCACTGATTTTATTTTTCAATCAATAATTTTGAGTATGTCATTTGTCTTTACCTGAGAATAATGCCAGTTTTGTTCTGTAAATTCATGGAGGGTCAGTTATTGTAAAGACAGCTGATGACCGATTCATCATGGCTGGCAGTGGTTGGTTAGAACTGATTGTCTGTATTCTTATATTTGGGTCCCACAGATATTGGCGTGATGAGTGGAGCTTCTCTGTTCATCAAAGACGACTTGAAACTAAATGACACCGAGATAGAAATCCTTGTGGGGATTCTCAATCTCTACTCTCTGATTGGGGCAATGGCTGCCGGAAGAACGTCAGATTGGATTGGGAGGCGATACACCATCGTCGCCGCGGCGGTGATCTTCTTTGTGGGTGCCTTGCTGATGGGCTTCGCAACCAACTTTGCATTTCTCATGGTGGGAAGATTTGTTGCCGGGATAGGAGTTGGCTACGCCCTTGTGATTGCGCCGGTCTACACTGCAGAGGTCTCTCCAGTCTCATCTCGTGGCTTCCTCACTTCACTGCCGGAAGTGTTCATCAATTCCGGAATCATGCTCGGATATGTATCCAATTATGCATTCTCCAAGCTCCCTCAACACCTCGGCTGGCGACTGATGCTTGGAGTGGGAGCAATTCCAGCAGTCTTCCTAGGATTTGGCATATTGGTAATGCCGGAATCCCCCCGGTGGCTCGTCATGCAGGGCCGCCTGGGTGAAGCAAAAGGGGTGCTCGCTAAGACGTCGGATAACGAAGAGGACGCCGAGCTTCGGCTAGCCGAAATCAAAGAGGCAGCAGGGATCCCTACAGACTGCACAGATGACATAGTCGTCGCCTTGCCCAAACGTAACCGCCACGGAGAAGGGGTCTGGAAGGAGCTTCTGCTGAGGCCTTCCCCGTCCGTAAGAAGGGTTCTCATCGGAGCATGTGGCATCCATTTCTTCCAACAGTCGTCGGGTATCGACGCCGTAGTACTGTATGGCCCTCGCATTTTTCAGAAGGCTGGAATTAACAGGAAAAGTATTCTCCTTGCTGCAACAGTGGCCGTCGGATTCACCAAAACCTGTTTCATTCTGGTGGCTACATTCTTATTAGACAAGTTTGGAAGGCGGCCTCTCCTGCTCACCAGCGTGGGGGGCATGATCTTCTCCCTCGCTACGTTAGGCTTCGGATTGACTGTAATTGATCACAACCCAGATAAACAACTGGTGTGGGCGATCGTACTCTGCATCTCAATGGTTTTATTATATGTCTCCTTCTTCTCAATTGGGCTCGGCCCAATCACATGGGTCTACAGCTCTGAGATCTTCCCGTTGAGGCTTCGAGCACAGGGTGTGGGCATGGGGTTGGTGGTCAACCGTGTAACCAGCGGAACACTGGCAATGACATTCATATCTCTGTATAAGGCCATCACCATCGGAGGTGCCTTCTTCCTCTTTTGCGGTGTTTCGGTGGCGGCGTGGATCTTTTTCTACACCACATTCCTGGAGACTCGAGGTAAAACCCTGGAAGAGATGGAATACCTGTTCGGCAAAAAGTCGCCACCGTCGATGGCTACAGAGAAAGGAGATGGAAGAATCATCCAAAAGCGGCCGGTAAATGGTGGTTTAACTGAAAGCAATGGCCAGGTGTGAGTGGATGTAGTTTTCCATCAATCATCAATGGAAGAGAAGGCAAAAGTATGTCACAAATATCTGCGCATTTTCAAATGTACCAGTAAATTTGACCATGAGATGTAGTCAGCAAACCTAGGTTGCTTTCATTGGTAGCCCGCTATGATAAGTTTTTGGATGCTTACAACTAGGTCTGGTTCAAGTGACCCATTGAATATGTCTATCAAAGGCTCAAATGATCCATTGAATATGTCTATCAAATCCTAACAGTGGTCTTGGTCAAATTCTTAGTAGTCGAGTGTTCCGAGAGACATGAACACTATAATGGAAATGATCTTCACACACGGACTTTCTTTTTATTTACATGAATGTAATGTTTTTTTTCCAAGATTCCAGTTCTACTTCTTTTTTAAGTTTTCCTTTCTTTTTTTACTGTTCCCACTCTTGTCCCCTTCCTATTTTTTTGCTATTCCTCTTTCCATTGCAGCATTGAACGAAATTCCTCTCCTCTCTATTTTTTTTATTTCCTGTACTGTGTTACTTTCTTTATTCTTACATAATACATAAGAGCTGCCGTGAGAATACGAGATAGATGAAGGATGCGAGAGAAACCTAAAGATGAAGGAGATGAGAGTGTGAAAGAGGAAAAATGAAGAAGAGAGGAATTTCATTCAATGTTAGGGATGATAGTAAGAAGATAGGAAGTGGAAAATAAGAACGGAATAAGTGAGGAAAGGGTAGAAATGGAATCGTAAAAAACATATATATTAAAATCCGTATAAGATGAAAGGAAAAGTCATGTGAGGATATTTTCCCACTTTGATTATAAAGAAATATATATTTAGATGGTCTTTACAGAGAGATTTGAATAGATGAGTATGTGAGTCAAATCAAAGTATTCTGAAAAAAAAAAACGATAAATAAAGGAATTCAAAATTTTCTTTAAACTTTTATGATAGTAAAATATGAAGAAGATAATTCCATAAATCCATAATCCAATCATGCTTAGAAGCAACATGTGATTGAACTGAAGGTTTGACCTATAAAAGGGCCAAGTTCGATAAGTGGTTTAAATGCAGTAAATACATATCAGACCCTATGGTTTGGTATTACTACCCATTTATCACATTTTCAGAGGGTTAATAATTTATAATTTTTTTTAACCATGGTATCCAGCTATCTCACCCAATTAATTTTCTGAATGTTATAAATCTCTCAATTCACACGTACTAATTCTTAGCGTTGGACCAATCCCTCTAGATTAAAAATATTTATAGGACCACTTTAACGTGACTTAGAGGTCGGTGCTTCTTCTTATCTGTGATTCACTCTCATAATATTTTTATGGTGGATGGATTCTATTGATCTATAAAAACAAAGTAAAAACTATAGATGCATCATGAACTAATGATTTGAAATGGGATTTTTATTGAATTGTTCATGTCATTTGTTTCATAATAGGTACTTATAAATGTCGAACACGTGTCATAAAAACAAAGAAGAGAGAGAGTGTGACGATCCGACTCGATTCAAGGATGACATTGTTCACTTTGCGCCTCATCCAAGGGGAAGATCTCTCCTCCCTTAAAGTCCCACATCACCCCAACTCCCTGGGCGATGTAAGACTTTTCCCACACGTCCAACAGTTGATTGGGTGTTACAATCTATCCCTCTTAAGAAAAGAGAGGTCTTTGGCTCTGTGATGTTACATTGACGGAGGGTTCACACACACAGGAAGGCCCCATCACGCAAGCACATAATCTGAGTGTTGAACTGTGTTCTGATATCACTTGTGACGACCTAACCCTACTCCTCGTGTGGGCTCGTGGGACCCAAAGCAGATAATATTGTGATGGGGTAGAATCGGATCGTTACAGATTCAATGTTTTCTTAATATGAATATCTTTACTTTATAGTTAGATGTGTGACTAATTCCATAAATATATAAAATTACTTATAACTTTCGTATATCAGATTAGAGACGAACAAATAGAACATGCTTATAAGAAATTGAAGGACTCGTCTCATCTTCAAATCATATATCTCATTAAAGAATCATCTTCAAATCATATATCTCGTTAAAGAATTATTAATATAAATGCCAATTTTTAAATAGATTCATCGTCAGCAACCAAAAATGTCTTTTATGTAATGGAAGAATCTGGCAGTGAATTATGAATACTTTGGCGATGTAAATGTCAATTACTTTAATGTAAATGTCAATTAATATCTTAATTAGGTGACACAAAAAAACTTAAAAAATGACAATGATATTAATACGCGTCACGAATTAATAGCTGTGCTTCTAATTACCAAACCTTTTGGTAATACCAAGTATAAGCATCCTCATTATCCAGCCACCAGGCACTACTTAAATTTTAAACGTGAATCTTTTTGTCTAGGAAAAATCTCATATACACTACACATTAATAATTAAATTTGGCATAATTCATTCGGGTTAGAATGATGGTTAAGAACGCTCTTCACTTCAGGAGGTAAGAGTTCTTAGTTTATTCCCACTCCATTCTAAAGGGTCACTTATTATAGAGTTGTTGTGGGTAAGGACATGTCTCAAGGATTAGTCAAGTGTTCTAAAAAACTAAAACACTTCGACTCATAAAAAAAAATACTTAAATTCAAAATAGAGTTCCATGATAAGCAAACAAAATTATATTTAAATGTCCCAAACAATGTTGTCAAATTCTACATGTTATAATGAGGATAGATTATGATTTCTCTCTTTCAGTCAAGTGCTTTAAGAGGCTTAGACACTTTGGTTATAAAAGAAATACTTAAATTCAAAATAGAGTTCCATGATAAGCAAACAAAATTATATTCAAGTGTCCCAAATAATGTTGTCAAATACATTTTATAACATATAATGAAGATAGATTATGTTTTACCTCTTTTAATGGATATAAAACTTATAAAACCATACAGATTTACCTACATGACTGTGGGCGCATAGATGGGCCTATGTGCCTGTGGGGCCCATTCAGGTGGAGTGAAAGGGATGGAGTTTGAAAGGTATTTTTTAGATGGTGCTACTTATAAAAAAAATCGAGTCTATTAAATTTTAAATCATATTCACTCAATTTTAAAAGTCATGATTTTCAAGAGTCCTAAAATCAAGAATAAAAATGGAGGCAATTTTGCATGGATTTTAATCCAAATGGTAGATCAGTTGAAATTGGACAGAATCCAATTTAATAGACAATATTTGATATTCCGACTCGACATTGGAACTGAGACTAATCTTACACGTAAAAAAAAATTGAAAAACCCTAAAATCCATAGAACTAGGGTGAAAGAGAGAAGGAAGATATGTAAAAGAAATCAAGAATGAAGAAAAGAAAGGGCCCACTGGCTATTGTCCATTGAGTTGTTGGAAGAGTGCAAGATAGGTACGATAGAGCACTCTATATTTCGCACCTGTTCGATGGTTTCCGGTATGCTTGCAGAAGTATTTCAGCTTATCCAAGGTGCAGAAGCCCAACGTCTGCCCCAAGAACAAGAAGAGCCAGTTGACTTCCCTCTTCTTGGAAGCGATAACCGGCTTCACACACTTCTTCTCCGCACACAACTGGCAGTCGGCCAGATTTGGTTTCATCCATTCCTCGGTTGCCCGGTCATGCATGTGGTGCTTGTTTTCAGTTATGTACATTCCTACCTCAGCGAACTTGCTTCGCAGATCGTATTCGATCACGAACTCCTTCCCGCATCGTTTGCATTTCACGTTGCCAGCTACGGCGTGGATGTTGGCCATGATGAGGTAGTTGAGACTGTGAACGGTGGCGCGGTGGTTTGTTGCCCAGATATACGGTGGATGAATGTATTCGCCCTTACCCTCACGTGGGCCTCTGCTTCGTCTGTGCCTGGTTCGAACCGTCGGAAACTGGGAAGAAAGTGGTGCTGCAGAGGGTGATGAAGAGCTTTCACTGGGTGGTCTAGGCAATGTTGTTGATGGAATAGAGAGAGAAAGTTCAAGAGGGTCATAATCAAGATCTCCCATGCTCCAAGAAAGAGAGAGAGAAGTGTTGAATGAAGGGTAGACATGAATGAATGAGTGGTAAAAGAAGGTTTTAAAGAAAAAGAAAAACGAGAGATTATCATGTACAAGAAGAGTAAGTGAAAGGGAACGGAATCTCATATCCTCATCTCATCTCTTGATCCATTTTTTAGTATCATTGCCCACCACACTCACTTCCTATCTCCTATTTTTTTCCACTTGAAAGAGTAACATTTTCCTTTTCAATGTATCTCATTTATGTCTGTAACATGAAAAGAAAGAAAGAAATAAATAAATAAATAAATAAAATCACCTCTCCCATCATGGCTTCTTTTTAATTTTTTTTTCGTATTTAACCTTTTATAATTAAAGAATTCTTAAGTATATTTACCCACAAACTTTGAATTTTTTTTAGTTTTTTTTTTTAATTTTCCTTTCAAAATAATATTAGAAAATGTATATATTTAAAATATAAATATTTATTACCATTTCTATCCCATATCTTTCACCGTTTTGATATATTATTCAGAGTTTAAATGTTATTTTTAATATTTATATTAATGTTATCGGTAAAAGATAACTTACTTAATTTTATATGTAATATTTATATTATATTACTACTTGACTGGCTTTGACTGACTTTCACCGGCTTTGACTCCGGTTGAACCCAAAATGCCTCGAAAACGATTCGTTAGACGGTCCTGTTGAACCCAACTATATATTGATTTACACATATGTATTTATATTTATATAAAAATAATCAATAGGAGAAGCTCTTCTATAATAGCTATATTTTGTCTTGATTCTAATCAAATAATGAAGAAATAATAATATTTTTGTATTATTATATAAAATTAATATTTTGTATTATTTGTAATTTTTGTAAACTATTTTAAATTGAAACAAAGACTTAAAAACTATGTTGTCAGTTTAAATTTGTTACCAGCAAGTTCAGAAGAAAGTTAACCCTTAAAAACTTATTTTTTGAAGAAATTTTTATTTATTATATATGTTAGATAAAAAAGAAAATATTTAAAAAAATTCATCGCTTTAGTCTTTTAATGTTAAATGTTTAGAATTACATCAATACCTTGAGAAAAACAAGAAAAAATTTAAAATATGTATTTATATAATAAAATAAGGAAAATAATATATAAGAATTAGGGTAGTTGAATAATTCATGAATTATTCGTTATAGCTATAATACATGTGTTAAAAATTCATGTTACATACTTTAAAAATATAATACAAATATTAAATAGAGAATTACTAATTAGTCCTACAAAATTTAACCCCTGTTTAAAAGTAACCCTAGGTAACTCCTTCAAAATTTACCCTTACCCCTCATCCAAAACAAATAAAGAAAGATCACCAATGCACATGGGTATTTGATACTACTTTGCTCACAAGTGTGTGACTCATTTTTGTCTATCGTGATATTCTATTAGAAAGATCTATATTTGAATATGGACTTAATTACTTTTGATATTTTAAATGCTACAAAAGTTAAGATCAAAACTAATTGTTTGCAGCATGTTTATCTGCGATAATTTTCGTGAGAATTGATTTTATAGAGGATTTCTTTTTCTATAGAGAATAAAATTTATAGATTTTTATTTTCATAATTATCAATTTTTATTATTTGGTAGAATAAAAAGGACTGACAATTATTTATCAATAACATTGAAAACATTTTTGAACCTCTCCCCATAGGGATATTGTTCCATAGAAACTATAAAAGAACAATGGTGTATGAATCTGACTTATTTGTTATACTGGTTACGAACAACATTCACAAAGAGAGAGGAAGAGGGTTCCTTTCAAGTTAATGTTTAACTTTTTCTCCTCACGATGAGCTCACTACTCTTAAGACACACCAAAGTTAGGCCATGAGATCTGAAACTCACAATCTCCCATTTTCTGAACGGGAGACAACTAATTGAGCTATACCCAGTTCTTGGGAGCTGAACAAGTTATTATGAAACTTTTCTTTAATGAAACTATTTGTTATTACGATATCTTGATTGCACTACAATTTTCAATTTTCCATATTTTATAATTTAATTTTTGAGTATAACAATGTATTATATTTATATGTATCACCCCAAAACTTACAGCAGAATGGAAGAGATAGGGACACGGGACTTCAGTTTACTTATCCTTACTTAAAGTGATGCAAAAGTACACCGATATTCCTATCGATTCCTACAGCAGAAAGGAAGAGATGGGGATACCAGACTTGTACTTCTGTTTACATATTATTACTTAAGTGATGAAGAAGTACACCGATATCCCTATCAATTCCCACGGCAAATTATTGCTTCAATTTCAGCAAAAAAGATCAAACCAATTGCCCCCTGGATACATCTTACATCTAGAGCGCCTAGTGTAGTACTAAAAAGTTAACTTTCTGAGTGTCATCAGTTTTCATAGGATTTGTAATTTGTTTGGAGACTTTGTCTAATCTGCATTTGGCTCCATGCCATAAATGGAAATCTCACTTGATTCCTAGAGAAAAACCGACAAGAAACTAGTCAGTCATTCACAATAGATCAGAGACCAAAGACATCTTTCACTTTCAAACTATACAAATCCAGCACTTTCCTGCACAGGACTTCTGTCCAGCTACCTACCATATCAAATTACATGTCTAAGATCGAAGAAGGCCATCGAGACAAGTAAAATATTACAACAAGATTCCTTTCATTTGTGAGATCTAATGATGACATGGGCAGCAGCCACTGCATCGGCAATGAAGGAACATTATTTACCTATTGGTTTCTGCAGACTGGTCAGTCTTCTCTCCTTCACTCGAACTCCCAACCCTTTGACGCCTGGCTGCTAAACTGGACACCATCTGTGATTGCACAAACTGTGCATAAGAAGAACGAGATATAAGTGGTCCTTGATGATGAAATGCCCATGGGTTTGAGTTTTCATATGAAGCAGAAGTAACACATATCTGAGCTGCATTCTGAGTACTACTACTACCACTACAGTCTCCACCATCCTTCTCAAAATCTGAAGGGTTAGAGTTTGAGAGAGTTTGGTTATGTCTATTCCTCGATCAGGCTTTTGATTTTTCTCTTCTTCCTGCCTAAAGCCAGGCACACCAAACAAAAGATGTGGTTGCCAAAAGGCCCCCTGATTCATGATCCGTGGATCAACATTTGGTACTACATAAGATGCTAAAGATGGGCAACATAATTTGCTTTTATTGGCCTCCTCTTTGCCTTTTGGCCAATTATCTGTTTCCAAAATTTCTGGTGCTTTACTTGGTTTTATGACTTCAGGTTGCTTGTCCTTGTCTGGTTGGGCACTTGAAGAAGAAATCTCAACTGTTTCAACTTTAGGGTTCAAAGGACGGGCAGTTGCAATTGTAGTTGTGGGAAATGCCTTCTCTGGCGGAACAGCTGGAGTGTAGCCTGGAGGTAGTAGATCATCCCAATTTTCCAGAAGTTCCTTGTAGACTTTACGAAGGGTTACCTCAGTAAGACCGGTTACTTTGCAAATCTCAGCCTGGGTCTTGCATTTGTCTTCTAGCTGGCATGCAAGATATATAGCAGCAGCAGATATGCTGATACGGTTACGCCGTGTGCAGAAGCATTTGTTGATTACAACTTCTCCAATGTGCGTTGCAAGTCTCTGACAATATTAAAAGATGTATCTTATTTTCCTTTTGCACTAGACGAAAATAAATTAAATTGCCTTCAGGATGATGTCAGTTGTGGCAGAATATACCTGAGCAGATTTGTTCAGCTGTAGGAGAGTGCAAAACCGTGGCATGTGGACAGAAATGGAATTGCTGTTGATGGGTTGGCTTAGCTTCAGAGATTCGCCAAGAATTTTAATATATTTTCCAATCTCCTTCTGAGGCAGGTTGGCAGCAATCGATATTTCCTGATGAGTTTGGATCCATTATAAAATAACTTCAAGCCGGTCATCCATTGTGTCAGAATCCATATTATCCAATAAATAGCAGGCTTGTTAATAATTATATCACACATTAGTCTTACTACAACATCCAAGCTATACATCAGATGGGACCCGCCATGTAGATCATCTAGCCTATAAGTTGGCCTTGTCTCCTTATCAAGCTGTCCCACATACAACATTGAATTTGGAACAAAATTATTCTGATTTTTTTTTTTTTTAAAAGATGAATCTCACAATTGCACAAGTTTGCAAATTCTCAAATCCCTAGATAGATGGGATGAGAATGAGGACAAGTTGTGTGGGAATCTGTTTGTGGGGCGCGTGGGGGTGTGTGGCGGGGGATAAATTTTATTAGAAAAGGGAAAAGCTCTGTAGATCCAATGCCCATAGGCTATCCATAGAGTACATTGAGTACATAGAAAGACGGAAGAATCAGTGATATATAAGATACAAGAGTAATATGATGCTTCATCCACGGTATATCCCCTACCACAAATCAAACAAGCTAAGACCGGATTCTTCCCCTCAAGTTCCCATAAAGACAAGCTGCAAATAGCCCCACCAATTCTTTGGATCGTAGACTCCACTTTACTACTGCAATGGTTCTGCCTGTGAGTGAACTCTCTAGTTGAAGTTTCATCCTCATAGACCCCTTGGTTGCTTCCAAGATTCTGCAAGTGATCTTGTGTTCAATTTTTTTTTTTTGTGGAAATGAGCAAGTGATATAGTTTTTGACCACTTGATTTTCTTGCTGAAGGACACCATCCCCAAATAATTTCATGAGATTCTCTAGAGGTCCAAGGGAATGACAACATGGAAAGTGAAGAGTTCAAAAAACATGCACGCATTGATGAGATGAAGGAAAGCAAAGAGGAGGTCGACTTACTCCACTTTCTAACAAAGTAAACATTAGGAATGGTAAACATTAAGAAATCAGAGAGCTGTACAAGGTAAGGTACAACTGTCCATATTTTTATAGATAGAGAACTAAGTGGCAACTTTACTCCTCTTTCCAGAACTCCCGTCATATGGGCAGAGCAATCATTTTCTGTAACAGTTTACCTTGTTCTTGAATGCTCCTCATTCCTGACTTCCAACTATCCACAAGACACCAGAAGGAAGGAGGGGCAATCGACATGACGAAAATGGAGAAATGATGAAGCACCACAAAGCATTGGAGAATGGATACCAAAGGTGCAGAGTTTCTCCATATGAGGGAAAACAAGGATCAATGACTAGACAGAGATATGCTACTCCAATAATCTATGAGGTCAAACTATATCATCATGAACGACTTGCAAAATTTTCCAGTTTGACAATATCTGCTCCTCTCCTTGGTCCGAGTGTTGACTTTGGGACCCAAAAGAAGGGATGGACCAAAGACCAAGAAGATTAGCATCACATAAAAAAGTTCAGAAAAAGAAAAGAAAAAGAAAAAGAAGAGAGCCATGGGGTTGAAGTTCATAATGAACAACCTTGCAATTAACAAATAAGTAAATATATACACATGATAAAAGCCTACTGCAGACTCCAGAGTCTAAATGCATGGTCCATTAAAAGTATAAACAAAAGGTATGGCCTTTAGTAAGTACAATCTACTTTCTTTTTATCAGCAAATAAGCAATTACCAAATCAAGACCGTCCGTAACAAAAGAATTCCCCTTAATAAAATGCTCCCCTTTTTGGTATATCCCATTAAAATTCTACCCCAAGAATTAGTCCAACAGTTACCCATCTGGCTCACTGTGATCAACTTATGACCTCTATGAGAACTCTTTACACCAATGCCACCTTCTAAAGAACACATTCAAAACCTTACAGAAGATCCTGGATCGAAAACCCTTGATCCATTTGGGTCTGACCCATATACTGGATCGGGACCCAGCACAGGCCTCAATTCCTTCCATTGGTCCAGCAAACTGATGGTCTCCCATACCCAAAATGGACACTGATCAAGGGTCTGCTAGGACCAGAGATTGATTCCTCTTGCACAGGGACTAGAGACTAAAACCTACTTCTTGATCCATAGGAATATCATGGTGCTTAGTCTCCCTGGCCCAAAACAACGATCAGACCTGGAATTAAATTGAGGCTCTTGTTATTTTCAAGGCCGAGATCAGACCTGGAATTAGATTGGGGCCCTCATTATCTTCAAGGCCAAAAAAAATTCTGGATTGGTTGAAATAATGGGCCCTCTATCCACATCAAAATAACATCTAAGCAATCTTCTCATCATAGTACTGTCTGAAGAGACTCCACTTGACCACTGCCATTGATAATACCACTGGACAAACAATGTCTCATCAAAAGAGCTCATAACCATGCAGGTCTAATCATTAAAGAGATGATAAAAGAAGCATCTGTTTTCCAGTATCTCATGAGGGACAATTAATTCCACCATAGCTTACAACTGCAAGACACCTAATGTTCTGAAAATCTTTTTTTTTTTTTTTTCTTTCTTTCTTGTTTTTTCTTTTGAATATCATGGGTATCCTCACCCCACATTGGAGGTGAGACTAACCCCATGGTATACAACTGCTGGTACAGTGACACCAGCTTCAACACCTTTTAGTTTCTAGGCATTTAAATGGTCTTGTAAACAAAGTGCTAAGTGTGATGCCTTTATTTTTTTAAATTCAAAATTTGAGTTCAGTTTCCTATAGATAAACGAACACCATTTGAACACCTACTTCTCTCCACCCATGTCACACACTAAGGGCACAGCAGTGATGTGCCTACCACTAAAACATACAAACCTGTTGTAGCAACTATACCGTGGCACAGAAACAAACTTGCTCCCCCTTGAGATTTCCTTCGATACTGGCAACATAGTGGCAACAATCTTGTTTATTAATTGATGAGAATCTCTAGCATAGTAGTAAGTGCTCATTGTTGAAGGTTTCAGGTTCAAGATCTATGGGTGTCATATAGGCAGTTAGTGTTGAAAAAAGAAGGTGCTTAAGGCACCGACCCTATGCATTGCAGGTTTTGGCAGGACATGCAACACACCTTGCGATGCAAGGCTTTAGGAAGACCAGCCGATGGCTGATTATATGGCTCGAGGTTTCCTTCTCCCCTAGTTTCTTTTTTTTTATTATTTTATTATTATTTAATTTCCTAGTTTTGGAGATCCAAAGTCTATAAGAAGGCTTAGGCCTTCATTCGTAACACGCAAACTTGGGCCTCTTCCTTTGGGTCTCTTTTGAGAGGATTATTTAAGAGAGATTGTGTTATGACCCTCCATCAGATGGTGGGACCTGAGACAACAGCCCATGGGACATGGTCCATCCAAGTGGATCAGGATGAATGATCGGACCCACCTCCCTAGGAGTTATGGTGGTTGAGAAACCACCAATGGTCACTTCACGGTGGCTGAGAAACCACCTACCTGGGAGCTACAATGGTTGAGAAACCACCACTAGTCTCTTTCTTATGGAAGAATGAGAGGGAATGGGAAGGCTATGTGATGAATGTAATTGTGTGGTTATTCTCTGACCCGAACAGAGATTGTATGTTCTTTTCTTACCCGAATAGAGACCTTATTACTAAAAAACAAAAATAGCAGTCAGATTTAGAGGTGGAAATGGGTTGAGCTCAGAATGAAATAGGAGTCATGCTCATGATGATTCATAATGTTTGAATTCAAAATTCAAATGGGTGAACCTATAATGCATTTTCACATTCCACATTGAGTTTGTAATATATAGGGCTGAAACTCGGGCGTGTCGGGCTGAATTTTAATAAACTCAATCCAACTTAGGTCAAAATTTATTGAACCCGATCCAAATCGACGAGAATTATATTCACTTGATCCGACTTGAATTTCTGACCCAACTCAACCTGAGTGCTAGCCCGACCCAAATCGACTCGAGTTTCAACCCTAATCGCTACTGTTTTATAACTCGATGCACTCGGGTCGAGTCAAATTATGTCGGTTCAGATTGAGTTGATATTAAATTTCTCAACCCATCCTGACCTGAATTTCGTACGGTTCTATTTGAACATTTGATGACCTGAAATATACAAATACATAACTCAAATCCATTGATTTCTTAGATTGGGTTAAAACCCGGCCCAAGTTTCACCCCACTAACAGATATCTTTCTGAGTTTAATTTTTACTCCAAAAATTCTAGAAAGGCTAGACTTGTCTCAGTTTGAAATTAGGGGACCCAAAAATCACTATATAAGTAACTCAACTGCTTCATCCAATTTAGATTCTTGATAAAATCAATAGATATGATCATATGAGCTGATTTTCAATACTATTATGGCTAAAATTTCAAGAGTGAAAGTGAAAATTTTAAACCATGATGGAAAATGACAGATCTAATCCCTTACACCGATTCATTGCAGTAAAACCAGAAAGTGTGAAAGGATTGAGTGTGAAAGTTCAGCCATTGAATTGAATTATGGATAAGATAAAAGGGATTTTGATGATCGTTGGATTTGGATCTTATCAAATGGGACCATCTTCTGTGAAATTCAAGCTGTAAGAGCAGTAGCTAGCTGGTCGTGGTCCCTTAAACAACTGTGCCTCTCATTTGCTTTGCTGGTGGTCTGGTCCCCATATTTACCTACCAATCACACTATATTTAAAATTTTTATTTTGGTCTATTTCATTGTTTAAAAATTCGAAATGATTTGGACGAGTAAGTTATGTGTAAATATGTAGTTTTTCCAAGTTTTTCAACTCGATTGGACTTTGAGTCGAGTCCGAGCTTCAAATTTTTGAGCATTAGTTGATATCCATATGTTCGCGGGTACAGCTTCTATCTATATAATATCTTATGGGAAGGAATCTTTTAAAAATACGTACAGCTTCTATCTATATAATCTCCCCGAATTCTCATTGCGAGGACATGCCTATTTATTATCTATCTCCCAAGTAAGAAAACTGTGGAAATTGAAGAGCTTCTCTGGCATAGTTTCTAGCTTTTCTCTCCCAAGAGAGGCTTCATGTATAGAGAGATGGAGGATCGGAAGGTGGAAGAGAAAGCAGATTCCCATGATTCTCATAATCATCCACCGGTGATAGCACCACCGAGAAAGCAAGGGAGGAACAAGTATGCACTTCGTTGCACGATTCTTGCATCCATGTCTTCCATTCTGTTGGGTTATGGTACGTTAGTTCCTCCTTTAAATTGAATTCTTCTCATTATGATGTTCAATTGAATAAGATCCATTTTTTTTCTCAAACAAATCTCGAGAATTGATAACAGCACTGGTATCTTTAATAATAAAAGATATTCAACTTATTTTTTATTCATTTATCATTATTATTTACGATATAATTTATGAGAATTAACTAGAATTGTGTTTTTTTTTAATTTGTTCCTCTTCCTGATGAATAATAATTTCTTACTTCAGATGATATGGGTTTTGTACATTTGTATCATTTTCGAGTGTTGAAGGGCCGATTGTTCTGAATAGATTTCTTTGATATTGTTGAAGATGTTACCGTTATACGCAGAAACAAGAAAAATCAAACGGAAATAAACACACAGCACAACACAATATTTTAACGTGGTTCGGCCCACCTAGCCTACGTCCACGGAACGACATAATATTCACTATAAATGAGAAAGAAATACATGTACAATATTAATGACTCCCTTGAGTCATGAGCTCAAACCCGAAGTCCCGAGCCCTTTGTACACCCAACTATAAGACACATCGACGTCACCTCTCAGTTGATGTGAATCTCTCTCATACCCAAAAATAGTGAACCCAACTTCTGTATTCCTCCCTTTACGATTCCTGCGTCCTACGAGCAACTCCCGATATGCTTCTCAAACGCGAGCGTATCCGATGATGGTGTGTCCCACACACACAGATCTCCACCTCTGCTCTGGCAAAGGGGATTTTCTTTCCAGCCGCACTTCTGCTGGCTGCCACTCACAGATCTGAGAACTCAGATCTGAAGCGGTATTGCACTGTTGCTTACGCCCCTCTCCGGCCATCGAGCTGTCCTCCATCGGCTACATCTTGCCGTAGGTGTGATCCTCACACACACTGATATCTACCTACGATGGTTGCATGATTATATAGAGTGATCAGCCAAAGCCCCTTTGGGTTATTGCCGTGAGTCCTCCTTGGATAGCAATTCCTATTTTTGGCACTTTCTACAATTAAGCATTAGAGTCCATGTTGGACTCTTAAGCCACGTCACTTGCTTTAGCCTAGCAGTTCCCAAATTAACAACTTCCTATTGAAGACTGAGCCACACGTCAACAATCTCCACCTTGGCGAAGATTCTACCAATTGGCCGCTCTCGGCCTAGTTCCACCTGTTTCCAACAGTCTTCCTCTTGAGTGCTTGCTGCTGCTTCTCCTTCGTCTGTGCTCGGTCTCTCACCGTCCTCAGATTTCACTCTGAAAAATAAGGATCCTCTCCTCTCTCGGTTTGGTCTCGCAGTTAATGCAGCCAGTCCTCCACCTTGTGAAACAGAGAGAAAAAGAGAAACGAGAAAAAAAAAAACAGCAAGACCACTGCTGTTCTTATTGAATGTTCTCCTTCAGCCACTGAGAATCCTTCTGAGTTTTCTGACTGTATGTAAAAACCCTTTCCAGATCAGCCTTTTATAAGGCTGCCTTTATCTCCTTCTTCTTGTGCCTTAACAACTGCTACATGAGATAATATCTTATCTTCCAACGTCCCTCACATCGTATGGCTGCTCAAAACCAAGCCAAATCTACACTTGTTGGAAACCCAACAATGTTTCCACGCAGAGCAACAGAGAGACCACCTTCTTTGAATGCGATCAACACCCACTCTGGCTGACCCCTGTGCTGGTTTCTCTGGTTCAACCCTAGCAGCCCTCTGCGTGCTGATCTGAATAGTATTACCTATCTGTTCAGCTTCCACGCTGGCAGCAACTCACCTTCCCGATCGCTCCACCTCTCCTGGCGGAATCTACAGAATGCCAATCTGCAATCCTTAGTGTTGTATTCCGTTCACCCACGAGTCCCTGGTCTCCAACCAAAGCTACTGATACCACTTGTTACCGTTACACGCAGAAACAAGAAAAATCGAACGGAAATAAACACACAGCACAACACAATATTTTAACATGGTTCGGCCCACCTGGCCTACGTCCACGGAACGACATAATATTCACTATAAATGAGAAAGAAATACATGTACAATATTAATGACTCCCTTGAGTCATGAGCTCAAACCCGAAGTCCCGAGCCCTTTGTACACCCAACTATAAGACACATCGACGTCACCTCTCAGTTGATGTGAATCTCTCTCATACCCAAAAATAGTGAACCCAACTTCTGTATTCCTCCCTTTACGATTCCTGCGTCCTACGAGCAACTCCCGATATGCTTCTCAAACGCGAGCGTATCCGATGATGGTGTGTCCCACACACACAGATCTCCACCTCTGCTCTGGCAAAGGGGATTTTTCTTTCCAGCCGCACTTCTGCTGGCTGCCACTCACAGATCTGAGAACTCAGATCTGAAGCGGTATTGCACTGTTGCTTACGCCCCTCTCCAGCCATCGAGCTGTCCTCCATCAGCTACATCTTGCCGTAGGTGTGATCCTCACACACACCGATATCTACCTACGATGATTGCATGATTATATAGAGTAATCAGCCAAAGCCCCTTTGGGTTATTGCCGTGAGTCCTCCTTGGATAGCAATTCCTATTTTTGGCACTTTCTACAATTAAGCATAAGAGTCCATGTTGGACTCTTAAGCCACGTCACTTGCTTTAGCCTAGCAGTTCCCAAATTAACAACTTCCTATTGAAGACTGAGCCACACGTCAACAGAAGATTCCTTCTTTGTTTTCATCTACTGATTTTATTTTTCAATCAATAATTTTGAGTATGTCTTTTGTCTTTACCTGAGAATAATGCCAGTTTTGTTCTGTAAATTCATGGAGGAACAGTTATTGTAAAGACAGCTGATGACTGATTCATCATGGCTGGCAGTGGTTGGTTAGAACTGATTGTCTGTATTCTTATATTTGGGTCCCACAGATATTGGCGTGATGAGTGGAGCTTCTCTGTTCATCAAAGACGACTTCAAACTAAATGACACCGAGATAGAAATCCTTGTGGGGATTCTCAATCTCTACTCTCTGATTGGGGCAATGGCTGCCGGAAGAACGTCAGATTGGATTGGGAGGCGACACACCATCGTCGCCGCGGCGGTGATCTTCTTTGTGGGTGCCTTGCTGATGGGCTTCGCAACCAACTTTGCATTTCTCATGGTGGGAAGATTTGTTGCCGGGATAGGAGTTGGCTACGCCCTTGTGATTGCGCCGGTCTACACTGCAGAGGTCTCTCCAGTCTCATCTCGTGGCTTCCTCACTTCACTGCCGGAAGTGTTCATCAATTCCGGAATCATGCTCGGATATGTATCCAATTATGCATTCTCCAAGCTCCCTCAACACATTGGCTGGCGACTGATGCTTGGAGTGGGAGCAATTCCAGCAGTCTTCCTAGGATTTGGCATATTGGCAATGCCGGAATCCCCCCGGTGGCTCGTCATGCAGTGCCGCCTGGGTGAGGCAAAACGGGTGCTCGCTAAGACGTCGGACAACGAAGAGGACGCCGAGCTTCGGCTAGCCGATATCAAAGAGGCAGCAGGAATCCCTACAGACTGCACAGATGACATAGTCGTCGCCTTGCCCAAACGTAACCGCCACGGAGAAGGGGTCTGGAAGGAGCTGCTGCTGAGGCCTTCCCCGTCCGTAAGAAGGGTTCTAATCGGAGCATGTGGCATCCATTTCTTCCAACAGTCGTCGGGTATCGACGCCGTAGTACTGTATGGCCCTCGTATTTTTCAGAAGGCTGGAATTAACAGGAAAAGTATTCTCCTTGCTGCAACAGTGGCCGTCGGATTCACCAAAACCTGTTTCATTCTGGTGGCTACATTCTTATTAGACAAGTTTGGAAGGCGGCCTCTCCTGCTCACCAGCGTGGGGGGCATGATCTTTTCCCTCGCTACGTTAGGCTTCGGATTGACTCTAATTGATCACAACCCAGATAAACAACTGGTGTGGGCGATCGTACTCTGCATCTCAATGGTTTTATTATATGTTTCCTTCTTCTCAATTGGGCTCGGCCCAATCACATGGGTCTACAGCTCTGAGATCTTCCCGTTGAGGCTTCGAGCACAGGGTGTGGGCATGGGGTTGGTGGTCAACCGTGTAACCAGCGGAACACTGTCAATGACATTCATATCTCTGTATAAGGCCATCACCATCGGAGGTGCCTTCTTCCTCTTTTGCGGTGTTTCGGTGGTGGCGTGGATCTTTTTCTACACCTCATTCCTGGAGACTCGAGGTAAAACCCTGGAAGAGATGGAATACCTGTTCGGCAAAAAGTCGCCACCGTCGATGATGACAGAGAAGGGAGATGGAAGAATCATCCAAACGCGGCCGGTAAATGGTGGTTTAACTGAAAGCAATGGCCAGGTGTGAGTAGATGTAGTTTTCCATCGATCATCAATGGAAGAGAAGGCAAAAGTATGTCACAAATATCTGCGTATTTTCAAATGTACCAGTAAATTTGACCATGAGATGTAGTCAGCAAACCTAGGTTGCTTTCATTGGTATAAGTTTTTGGATGCTTACGGCTTGGTCTGGTTCAAGTGACCCATTGAATATGTCTATCAAAGCCTAACATGATCCATTGAATATGTCTATCAAATCCTAACACTGGTCTTGGTCAAATTCTTAGTAGTCGAGTGTTACGAGAGACATGAACAGTTTAATGGAAAGGATCTTCACGTGTACTTTACTTTTTATTTTACATGAATTTAATGTTTTTTCTTCCATGATTCCAGTTCTACCTCTTTTTTAAGTTTTCCTTTCTTTCTTTACTGTTCCCACTCTTGTTCCCTTCCTATTTTCCTGCTATTCCTCAGCATTGGACGAAACTCCTCTCCTCTCTATTTTTTTTTATTTCTTGACTCTCATTTCCTTCATAAGGGTATCTCTCATCCAGCCCTGCTGCCCTCTACAACCCTGCTCTCATCCCGTACTGTACTACTTTCTTTATTTTTATATATTACATAAGAGCTGCCATGAGAATACGAGAGAGATGAAGGATGCGAGAGAAACTCTAAAATGAAGGAAATGAGAGTCTGAAAGAGGAAAAATGGAGGAGAAGAATTTTATTCAATATTGGGATGACAGGAAGAATAGCGGGAAAATAGAAAGTGGGAAATAAGAATGGAATAAGAAAAGAAATTTCAAGGGTAGAAATGGAATTGTAAAAATATATATATTAAAATCCGTATAAGATGAAAAGAAAAGTCGTGTGTGTATCATTTTTCACTTTAATTATAAAAAAATATATTTAGATGGTCTTTACAGAGAGATTTGAATAGATGAGTATGTGAGTCAAATCAAAGTAATTAGAAAAAATAATACGATAAATAAAGGAATTCAAAATTTTTCTTTAAACTTTTATGATAGTATAATATGAAGAAAATAATTCCATAAATCCATAATCCAATCATGCTTAGAAGCAACATGTGATTGAACTGAAGGTTTGACCTATAAAAGGGTCAAGTTCGATAAGTGGTTTAAATGCAGTAAATACATATCAGACCCTATGGTTTGGTATTACTACTCATTTATCACATTTTCAGAGGGTTAATAATTTATAATTTTTTTTAACCATGGTATCCAGCTATCTCACCCAATTAATTTTCTAAATGTTATAAATCTCTCCATTCACAAATACTAAATTCTTAGCGTCGGACCAATACCTCTAGATTAAAAATATTTATAGGACCACTTTAACGTGACTTAAGAGGTCGGTACCTCTTCTTATCTGTGATTCACTCTCATAATATTTTGATGGTGGATGGATTCTATTGACCTATAAAAACAAAGTAAAAACTATGGATGCATCATGAACTAATGATTTGAAATGGGATTTTTCTTGAATTGTTCATTTCATTTGTTTGATAATAGGTACTTATAAATGTCTAACAGGTGTCATAAAAACAAAGAAAAGAGATAGTGCGATGATCCAGTTCGATCCAAAAATGATATTGTTTGCTTTGTGCCTCACTTGGGTCTCATCTAAGGGAAGATCTCTCCTCCCTTAAAGTCCCACATCACCCCAACTGCCTGGGCGATGTAAGACTTTTCCCACATGCCCAACAGTTGGTTGGGTGTTATAATCTATCCTCCTTAAGACCAGAGCCGTCCTTGGCTCTGTGATATTACATTGAAGGAGGGTTCACACACAGGAAGGCACCATCAAGCAAGCAGAGCCCACATAATCTGAGTGTTAAACCGTGCTCTGATATTACTTCTGACGATCCAACCCTACACCTCGTGTGGGCTCGTAGGACCCAAACAAATAATATTGTGATTGGGTAGAATCGGATCGTCACAGATTCAATTTTTTCTTAATATGCATATCTTCACTTTATACTTAGATGATGCGTGACTAATTCCATAAATATATAAAATTACTTATAACTTTCGTATATCAGATTAGAGACGAACAAATAGAACATGCTTATAAAAAATTGAAGGACTCGTCTCATCTTCAAATCATATATCTCATTAAAGAATCATCTTCAAATCATATATCTCGTTAAAGAATTATTAATATAAATGCCAATTTTTAAATAGATTCATCGTCAGCAACCAAAAATGTCTTTTATGTAATGGAAGAATCTTGCAGTGAATTATGAATACTTTGGCGATGTAAATGTCAATTAATATCTTAATTAGGTGAAACAAAAGAACTTAAAAAATGACAATGATATTAATACGCGTCACGAATTAATAGCTGTGCTTCTAATTACCAAACCTTTTGGTAATACCAAGTATAAGCATCCTCATTATCCAGCCACCAGGCACTACTTAAATTTTAAACGTGAATCTTTTTGTCTAGGAAAAATCTCATATACACTACACATTAATAATTAAATTTGGTATAATTCATTCGAGTTAGAATGATGGTTAAGAACGCTCTTCACTTCAGGAGGTAAGAGTTCTGAGTTTATTCCCATTCCATTCTAAAGGGTCACTTATTATAGAGTTGTTGTGGGTAAGGACATGTCTCAAGGATTAGTCAAGTGTTCTAAAAAACTAAAACACTTTGACTCATAAAAAAAGAAATACTTAAATTCAAAATAGAGTTCCATGATAAGCAAACAAAATTATATTTAAGTGTCCCAAACAATGTTGTCAAATTCTACATGTTATAATGAGGATAGATTATGATTTCTCTCTTTCAGTCAAGTGCTTTAAGAGGCTTAGACACTTTGGTCATAAAAGAAATACTTAAATTCAAAATAGAGTTCCATGATAAGCAAACAAAATTATATTCAAGTGTCCCAAACAATATTGTCAAATACATTCTATGTAGTAATGAGGATAGATTAAGATTTTTCTCTTTTAGTCGAGTGCTCTAAGAGGTTCAGACACTTTGGTCATAGAAAAATTACTTAAATTCAAAATAGAGTTCAGATAAACAAACAAAATTATATTTAAGTGTCCCAAACAATGTTGTCAAATACATTTTATAACATATAATGAAGATAGATTATGATTTATCTCTTTTAATGGGTATAAAACTTATAAAACGATATAGATTTTCCTACATGACAGTGGGCGCATAGATGGGCCTATGTGTCTGTAGGGCCCATTCAGGTGGAGTGAAAGGGATGGAGTTTGAAAGGTATTTTTTAGATGGTGCTACTTATAAAAAAAATCGAGTCTATTAAATTTTAAATCAGATTCACTCAATTTTAAAAGTCATGATTTTCAAGAGTCCTACAATCAAAGATAAAAATGAAGACAATTTTACATGGATTTTAATCCAAATGGTAGATCAGTTGAAATTGGGCAGAATCCAATTTAATAGACAATATTGGATATTCCGACTCGACATTGGAACTTTGACTAATCTCACACGTAAAAAAAAAGAGTTGAAAAACCCTAAAATCCATAGAAATAGGGTGAAAGAGAGAAGGAAGATATGTAAACTGAAAGAAATCAAGAATGAAGAAAAGAAAGGGCCCACTGGCTATTGTCCATTGAGTTGTTGGAAGAGTGCAATATAGGTACGATAGAGCACTCTATCTTTCACACCTGTTCGATGGTTTCCGGTATGCTTGCAGAAGTATTTCAGCTTATCCAAGGTGCAGAAGCCCAACGTCTGCCCCAAGAACAAGAAGAGCCAGTTGACTTCCCTCTTCTTGGAAGCGATAACCGGCTTCACACAATTCTTCTCCGCACACAACTGGCAGTCCGCCAGATTTGGTTTCATCCATTCCTCGGTTGCCCGGTCATGCATGTGGTGCTTGTTTTCAGTTATGTACATTCCTACCTCAGCGAACTTGCTTCGCAGATCGTATTCGATCACGAACTCCTTCCCGCATCGTTTGCATTTCACGTTGCCAGCTACGGCGTCGATGTTGGCCATGATGAGGTAGTTGAGACTGTGAACGGTGGCGCGGTGGTTTGTTGCCCAGATATACGGTGGATGAATGTATTCGCCCTTACCCTCACGTGGGCCTCTGCTTCGTCTGTGCCTGGTTCGAACCGTCGGAAATTGGGAAGAAAGTGGTGCTGCAGAGGGTGATGAAGAGCTTTCACTGGGTGGTCTAGGCAATGTTGTTGATGGAATAGAGAGAGAAAGTTCAAGAGGGTCATAATCAAGATCTCCCATGCTCCAAGAAAGAGAGAGAGAAGTGTTGAATGAAGGGTGGACATGAATGAATGAGTGGTAAAAGAAGGTTTTAAATAAAAAAAAAAAGAGAGAGAGATTATCATGTAAAAGAAGAGTAAGTGAAAGGGAACAGAATCTCTTATCCTCATCTCATCTCTTGATCAATTTTTTAGTACCACATTCACTTCCCATCTCCTATTTTTTTGCTACTTGGAAAGAGTAACAGTTTCCTTTTCAATGTATCTCATTTATGTCTGTAACATGAAAATAAATAAATAAATAAATAAAAATAATCAATAGGAGAAGCTCTTCTATAATAGCTATATTTTGTCTTGATTCTATCAAATAATGAGAAAATAATAATATTTTTGTATTATTATATAAAATTAATATTTTTGTATTATTTGTAATTCTTGTAAACTATTTTAAATTGAAACAAAGACTTAAAAACTATGTTGTCAATTTTAATTTGTTACCAGCAAGTTCAGAAGAAAGTTAACCCTTAAAAAACTTATTGTTTGAAGGAATTTTTTATTTATTATATATGTTAGATAAAAAAGAAAATATTTAAAAAAATTCATCGCTTTACTCTTTTAATGTTAAGTGTTTAGAATTACATCAATACCTTGAGAAAAACAAGAAAATATTTAAAATATGTATTTACATAGTAAAATAAGGAAAATAATATATAAGAATTAGGGTAGTTGAATAATTCATGAATTATTCGTTATAGCTATAATACATGTGTTAAAAATTCATGTTACATACTTTAAAAATATAATACAAATATTAAATAGAGAATTACTAATTAGTCCTACAAAATTAACCCCTGTTTAAAGGTAACACTAGGTAACTCCTTCAAAATTTACCCTTAACCCTCATCCAAAACAAATAAAGAAAGATCACCAATGCACATGGGTATTTGATACTACTTTGCTCACAAGTGTGTGACTCATTTTTGTCTATCGTGATATTCTATTAGAAAGATCTATATTTGAATATGGACTTAATTACTTTTGATATTTTAAATGCTACAAAAGTTAAGATCAAAACTAATTGTTTGCAGCATGTTTATCTGCGATAATTTCCGTGAGAATTGATTTTATAGAGAATTTCTTTTTCTATAGAGAATAAAATTTATAGATTTTTATTTTCATAATTATCAATTTTTATTGTTTGGTAGAATAAAAAGGACTGACAATTATTTATCAATAACATTGAAAACATTTTTGAACCTCTCCCCACAGGGATATTGTTCCATAGAAACTATAAAAGGACAATGGTGTATGAATCTGACTTATCTGTTATACTGGTTACGAACAACATTCACAAAGAGAGAGGAAGAGGGTTCCTTTCAAGTTAATGTTTAACTTTTTCTCCTCACGATGAGCTCACTACTCCTAAGACACACCAAAGTTAGGCCATGGGATCTGAAACTCACAATCTCCATTTTCTAAACGGGAGACAACTAATTGAGCTATACCCAGTTCTTGGGAGCTGAACAAGTTATTATGAAACTTTTCTTTAATGAAACTGTCATCTTTCACTATTTGTTATTACGGTATCTTGATTGCACTACAATTTTCAATTTTCCATATTTTATAATTTAATTTTTGAGTATAACAATGTATTATATTTATATGTATCACCCCAAAACTTACAGCAGAATGGAAGAGATAGGGACACGGGACTTCAGTTTACTTATCCTTACTTAAAGTGATGCAAAAGTACACCGATATTCCTATCGATTCCTACAGCAGAAAGGAAGAGATGGGGATACCAGACTTGTACTTCTGTTTACATATTATTACTTAAGTATTGAACAAGTACACCGATATCCCTATCAATTCCCACAGCAAATATTGCTTCAATTTCAGCAAAAAAGATCAAACCAATTGCCCCCTGGATACATCTTACATCTAGAGCGCCTAGTGTAGTACTAAAAAGTTAACTTTCTGAGTGTCATCAGTTTTCATAGGATTTGTAATTTGTTTGAAGACTTTGTCTAATCTGCATTTGGCTCCATGCCATAAATGGAAATCTCACTTGATTCCTAGAGAAAAAAACCGACAAGAAACTAGTCAGTCATTCACAATAGATCAGAGACCAAAGACATCTTTCACTTTCAAACTATACAAATCCAGCACTTTCCTGCACAGGACTTCTGTCCAGCTACCTACCATATCAAATTACATGTCTAAGATCAAAGAAGGCCATCGAGACAAGTAAAATATTACAACAAGATTCCTTTCATTTTTGAGATCTAATGATGACATGGGCAGCAGCCACTGCATCGGCAATCAAGGAACATTATTTACCTATTGGTTTCTGCAGACTGGTCAGTCTTCTCTCCTTCGCTCGAACTCCCAACCCTTTGACGCCTGGCTGCTAAACTGGACACCATCTGTGATTGCACAAACTGTGCATAAGAAGAACGAGATATAAGTGGTCCTTGATGATGAAATGCCCATGGGTTTGAGTTCATATGAAGCAGAAGTAACACATATCTGAGCTGCATTCTGAGTACCACTACCACTACAGTCTCCACCATCCTTCTCAAAATCTGAAGTGTTTGAGAGAGTTTGGTTTATGTCTATTCCTCGATCAGGCTTTTGATTTTTCTCTTCTTCCTGCCTAAAGCCAGGCACACCAAACAAAAGATGTGGTTGCCAAAAGGCCCCCTGATTCATGACCCGTGGATCAACATTTGGTACTACATAAGATGCTAAAGATGGGCAACATAATTTGCTTTTATTGGCCTCCTCTTTGCCTTTTGGCCAATTATCTGTTTCCAAAATTTCTGGTGCTTTACTTGGTTTTATGACTTCAGGTTGCTTGTCCTTGTCTGGTTGGGCACTTGAAGAAGAAAATCTCAACTGTTTCAACTTTAGGGTTCAAAGGACGGGCAGTTGCAATTGTAGTTGTGGGAAATGCCTTCTCTGGCGGAACAGCTGGAGTGTGGTCTGGAGGTAGTAGATCATCCCAATTTTCCAGAAGCTCCTTGTAGACTTTACGAAGGGTTATCTCAGTAAGACCGGTTACTTTGCAAATCTCAGCCTGGGTCTTGCGTTTGTCTTCTAGCTGGCATGCAAGATATATAGCAGCAGCAGATATGCTGATAGGGTTACGCCGTGTGCAGAAGCATTTGTTGATTACGACTTCTCCAATGTGCGTTGCAGGCTCTGACAATATTAAAAGATGTATCTTATTTTCCTTTTGCACTAGACGAAAATAAATTAAATTGCCTTCAGGATGATGTCAGTTGTGGCAGAATATACCTGAGCAGATTTGTTCAGCTGTAGGAGAGTGCAAAACCGTGGCATGTGGACAGAAATGGAATTGCTGTTGATGGGTTGGCTTAGCTTCAGAGATTCGCCAAGGATTTTAATATATTTTCCAATCTCCTTCTGAGGGCAGGTTGGCAGCAATCGATATTTCCTGATAAGATTGGATCCATTAGAAAATAACTTCAAGTCGGTCATCCATTGTGTCAGAATCCATAGCATCCAATAAATAGCAGGCTTGTTAATAATAATATCACACATTAGTCTTACTACAACATCCAAGCTATGCATCAGATGGGACCCGCCATGTAGACCATCTAGCCTATAAGTTGGGCTTGTCTCCTTATCAAGCTGTCCCACATACAACATTGAATTTGGAACGAAATTACTCTGATTTTTTTTTTTAAAAAGATGAATCTCACAACTGCACAAGTTTGCAAATTCTCAAATCCCTAGATAGATGGGATGAGCATGAGGACAAGTTGTGTGGGAATCTGTTTGTGTGTGGGTTTTTTTTTTGTGTGGTTTGGGGGGGCGGATAAATTTTATTAGAAAAAGGAAAAGCTCTGTAGATCCAATACCCATAGGCTATCCATAGAGTACATTGAGTACATAGAAAGATGGAAGAATCAGTGATATATAAGATACAAGAGTAATATGATGCTTCATCCACGGTATATCCCCTACCACAAATCAAACAAGCTTAGACCGGATTCTTCCCCTCAAGATCCCATAAAGACAAGCTGCAAATAGCCCCACCAATTCTTTGGATCGTAGACTCCACTTTACTACTGCAATGGTTCTGCCTGTGAGTGAACTCTCTAGTTGAAGTTTCATCCTCATAGACCCTGTGGTTGCTTCCAACATTCTGCAAGTGATCTTGTGTTCAATTTTTTTTTTTTTTGTGGAAATGAGCAAGTGATATAGTTTTTGAACACTTGACTTTCTTACGGAAGGACACAATCCCCAAATAATTTCATGAGATTCCCTAGAGGTCCAAGGGAATGACAACATGGAAAGTGAAGAGTTCAAAAAACATGCACGCATTTGATGAGATGAAGGAAAGCAAAGAGGAGGTCAACTTACTCCACTTTCTAACAAAGTAAACATTAAGAAATCAGAGAGCTGTATAAGGTAAGGTACAACTGTTCATATTTTTATAGATAGAGAACTAAGTGGCAACTTTACTCCTCTTTCCAGAACTCCCGTCATATGGGCAGAGGAATCATTTTCTGTAACAGTTTACCTTGTTCTTGAATGCTCCTCAGTCCTGACTTCCAACTATCCACAAGACACCAGAAGGAAGGAGGGGCAATCGACATGACAAAAATGGAGAAATGACGAAACACCACAAAGCATTGGAGAATGGATACCAAAGGTGCAGAGTTTCTCCATCTGAGGGAAAACAAGGATCAATGACTATACAGAGATATGCTGCTCCAATAATCTATGAGGTCAAACTATATCATAATGAACCACTTGCAAAATTTTCCAGTTTGACAATATCTGCTCCTCTCCTTGGTCCGAGAGTTGACTTTGGGACCCAAAAGAAGGGATGGACCAAAGACCAAGAAGATTAGCATCACATAAAAAAGTTCAGAAAAAGAAAAAGAAGAGAGCCATGGGGTTGAAGTGCATAATGAACAACCTTGCAATTTAACAAATAAGTAAATATATACACATGATAAAAGCCTACTGCAGACTCTAGAGTCTAAATGCATGGCCCATTAAAAGTATAAACAAAAGGTATGGCCTATAGAAAGTACAAACTACTTTCTTTTTATTAGCAAATAAGCAATTACCAAACCAAGACCGTAACAAAAGAATTCCCCTTAATAAAATGCTCCCCTTTTTGGTATATCCCATTAAAATTCTACCCCAAGAATTAGTCCAACAGTTTCCCATCTGGCTCACTGTGATCAACTTATAACCTCTATGAGAACTCTTTACACCAATGCCACCTTCTAAAGAACACGTTCAAAACCTTACAGAAGATCCTGGATCGAAAACCCTTGATCCATTTGGGTCTGACCCATATATTTGGGTTCTATTGCTACAGTAATTCTACATTATTTAAATAATAAAATCTCTTTTAAAATTTTAAAGTTATTTTTTAAGTAATGTGTATTTTCAAAATTTCTCAAATTGAATATCTGAACTAATTATAATAGCCTGATAAAAATACTTTAAGAATTCAAGATCCTTTGACACTCTTAAATACTTAAAATACAGTATTTTACAAATAAAAATATCCCTCTATTGTGCTGAAAATACATTTGGAAGTGTTAAAAAAAACCTTTAAGTCTTAAAGTATTTTATCAGATTATCGTAATTAGTCTAGATATTCAATTTGAGAAATTTTGAAAATACAAAGTGCTTAAAAAATAACTTTAAAGTTTTAAAGAAGATTTTATTATTTAACTAATGTGCTATACATTATCATAACATCGGTAACATACACAGTTATTTTTTAAGCACTGTGTATTTCTAAAATTTCTCAAATTGAATATCTAAATTAATTACGATAACCTGATAAAAATACTTTAAAACTTTAAGATTTTTGACACTCCCAAATGTATTTTCGACACAATTAAAGAATACTCTTATTTGTATTTTCTTAAGATCCTTCGAATGATTCAATTGTATAGTCGAATTGTCCGAAAGAGTTCATTTTACATTGAAATATTTTTTAGATGACTGAATCATTTAGATAGATAATTTGAAAAATGAACTGCAAAATATTCGAATAATTTATAGTAGAAGACTTCATTCAAAAATTTAAAATCGAATGTAACAAATTTTCTAGATGTCTACGTCTGTATGAATCCTATCAATCTCATTCACTCTATTTTTAAAAGAAGTGTAAGATTCTACTTCTCTTCGAATACGACAATGTTCAATAAACTTTTAAATGCACACAACTCTTTATAATGCACTTCTTTGCTGTCAGAGTTTTTTTATTAATATGTATCTTCTTAATGAGTCTCATATATTAGATTATTTGAATTGTTTTTATTAGATATATTTAACTTAAAAATATATTTTAATTTTTGATATAAAGCTATAAAAATTGATTATTGAATCTAAAAACATATTTCAAAATCACTTTTAAATTTAAATATTTTATCTCTATTCTTGTTTAATTTTTGCCTACATAAATGTAGGTATTAAATTTGAATTTTTATAATCTCACTTGATGTGCTTTAAAGATAGTAGGCATGTGTAGATTTTATTGAGTTTTATGCAATTTTTCTGAAAAAAAAAATTGTTGAGACTTTAAAAAAATACCATAGCTACAATAATAAATTTTTAAAATTATTTATCTTCTTCTCTCTCCATCAGTAAAATTTCGAATCTTAAAAATAAGAAAAATTTATTTGAGAAAAATAATAAAAATATCATTATTATTGTTGAAAAGAGATATCATTCTTTTTTTTTAATTTATCATCATCTAAGGTAAAAAAGTATATCAAATATTGATATCTTTTATTATAAAAAAATCTCAATGCTCAATAGAATTCTTATAATTTCTCATGAGCAATTTCCTTATTATTATTTAAATAAAATGTAAGCCTTTATGATTGAAGTATTATAGTCATGTAATAATAAAATAAGGAAATATTAATTTAAGAGATTAGTTTGATGATCAATTCTCGCTCTTTTTTAAAGACAAACTTAAGATAAAACTCCATCAATGCAAATATACGTATATACGTATGCGGATTTCCAGTTACAACTCTATCGGTACTTAATGTCTAATATTTCTAAAATAACCTTATCTCATATTGAATTTAAACAAAAGAAATAACTGTAAATTTAGATTTTAGCCGAATTTTGTATTATGAGCCTTGTAATCGGCTACAATTAAATTATCATCGTGATTAGAGTTGTGGTCGTCCGATTTATCAATATTTTGATCAATTTATGTGAACATTTCTGCCTAGCATGTGGTCATATTAATATATTATACCAAATTTGACAATGATATTTTCTTTTATATTTTTAAATGTCATTTTAAGATATAATATTCTATACTTAAACAATTAACAACGTGCTTTAATGTATAATATAGGTCTTCTTTGTTTGATATGTCTTAGTACTAAATTTTCAAACTTAAATACAAGAACTAAGGGCCACAATGCATCATCATCAAGTTTTGTCCCATTTATAATACATGGTGCAAATAAAAATACAAAGTATCTTATATTAAAAAAAGATTATATGATACTTCTTTGTTTTACATTCTCAAATAACTCCACTAAAGTGAGAATTACATAACATGTCATTGGAGCAATTTTGTTATATAAAGGACATATGTGAACTAAGTATTTTTTAAATTTAATTAGACATAAATTATTAGCCATTTGAATAATGGGTTATGATAATGAGCCCTTCACTAATTCTTATTCAACAATTTATTTCACTGGCTTGTGTGCATGATTAAAAACGACTAATGGATTTATCTTGAATCTATCTGCTTCTACCATTTTACCACCTTTAAAATTGCTGTCAAGTTAATTACATAGAGTGCAGTCACAGTTTATTGAATTTGAAAGGTAGTTTTGATATTTGTCTCCTTAAAAAAGTCATTTTAACTAAATAAATCAATAAATTTGATTCAAACTCTATCCGAAGTGAATCTTAAATAAACATGAAGTGAGTATACCTATTTAACATGATCTGTAAAATAAAAGGTAACAATCTTCCTATAGGTATTTTGTGTAATTCGACACGAATTTTACTGTATTGCTCATTTTGACTTTCAACTCGCCGAATCTTTTGTGGTAAATAATTTGAAGTTTCGGCGAATTGATTTTAAAAAGATAATTTATTAGGAGACACGAAATAGAGTGAATTTTTTTTTTACTCTTATCAGTGTATCACTCGCTCATCAAGTACCAATAAATCAATAACACACCACTCTACATATATATTTTACCATATCAATTCATCAGTATTTGATAAGTGATGCATAAGTAAATATAAAATAAAAATTTCACTCAATCTCTATCTCGTAATAAATTTGATGTAGAATACTGTGATAGACATCCAAAATAAATAAGGCCAGCCATTTAGACACCGCATGTTTCTGCCACCAGATACCGATTTTCAATTTTTTACTGGAAATTACGATTTTGCCCCTTCCGTGTGGAATCGATCGATTGAACAGTCAAGTTCATTTTCACTCAATCGATTGATCCCATCATTCCATAAGCTAGCTGGAAAAACTGAATCAATTGCACGATTCTATTTTGTCGACCGATTGAAACATGAGATTGATTCGTTCAGAAAATCGATCGATTGATTCATGTTCGTTCAGAAAATCGATCAGTTGATTCATGTTCATTCAAAAAATCGATCGATTGATTATGTTTAAGCTACAGTAACGTATAGTATATTATTTAAATAATATAATTTTAACCTTATTTTTATCAGGTTATCGTAATTAGTCCGAATATTCAATTTGAGAAATTTTAAAAATACATCGTGCTTAAAAAAATAACGTTAAAATTTTATTATTTAAATAATATACTATACGTTACTGTACCTTAAACATAATCAATCGATCGATTTTCTGAACGAATATGAATCAATCGATCGATTTTCTAAACGAATCAATCGCATGTTTTAATCGGTTGACAAAACAGAATTGTGCAATTGATTCAATTTTTCAGCTAGCTTATGGGATGAAGGGATCAATCGATCGAGTGAAAATGAACTTGACTGTTCAATCAATTGATTCTACACGGAAGGAGAAGAATTATAATTTCTAATAAAAAATTAAAAATTAATATATAATGACAGAAATATACGGTGCCTAAATGGCTGGCCAATAAATAAATATAAAAAAGACGATTATCTTTCTTATCGTTTTGGTCACTACGCCCACTTATGAATTGATCTTCGATTTCTGAACTTTCAAAGATATTTTTCTTCTGGACAAAAATATCCTCAACACTTGTCAAAAGCATATCTGTGCAGAACGCTTGTGCGAAAGTGCTACTGTGGCCAGCGCAGAACGCCAAATTGTAGGTTTTCTTTTTCAAAACACGAACGACACGTGGCCGCATAAATCCGCGTCGGACCGGTCTTAAGTACTATTTACGGATCAGCATGTAATTACGATTCTAGTTAATGTCACGCTCACGTCTCAATCTTCTCATAGTATTTCTACAAACTCTTAACACTTAATTTACTAATTTTTTTTAGAAGTTCTACAAAGTTGACAACTATAAAATTACAAATTCGAAAGCTAAATTAAAAATTGGATTTAGAAAATCAACATGTAAAAATCAATTTGTCCATATGCGAAGAGCTTCGAAGTTCAAAGTGAATAATCAAATCAAATTGATTTTATTTTACTAAACACTATTATTGTTAACCCCAAGAAAGAAAAAAAACAAAAACTCCGGGAGGCTTAATCTCGCTTAATCTCTCTGACTAGAGATCTATTGACTTTTTTAGCTAACAATACATATTTGAATAAAATATGACAAAAATGGGTCATTTTTATTTTTTATGAAAACTTAAATTATTATAAATTATTAATTTTTATAGTTCCTATTGCAGAGTTACAGTGATAGTGGATAGAAAGAGGTTTTATAATTCCTATTTCTAATGTGAGTGATTATCAGTTGAATTATACCTATATTTATTATTTTTTTGTCTAAGAGTTTCTACATTTGATGATGACGTTGAATGAAATAATCTTTTTTTTTTCTCTTTGTAGTGCTCATAGAAGAATTGGTTCACCAGATCATTTCTCAACAACCTACTAAAATAATTTCACATAAAAGAATTTATCAAATTCTACAAAATTCAAATTTTTACCTTAAAATTTCTAATACCAAACAAGCCTAAATTTGATCGCAATCTTATTCACACATGAACCAGAAAATAAAATAAAAAAGAAAACCAAAGAATTAAATTTTCGTATTCCTTAAATTACGGGATGTCACATACTTAGAGTTGAGCTCACGAATCACTGGTGCACCACTGATTGTTGAACAAGTCAACCTTACTTACTTGTACAGTCAAGACTAATATTCACTCAAACATTCTCTAGAGTTTTCTTGAATCATTTGGAATATTTCAAAATCTACCGGATTATTCGAGACTCTTCTACGGCTTTCTGGATTATTCTTGAATATTCCGTACTTCTCTTAAATTTTCCGAAAATCCGAAAATCTCTACTTCTTATTTCTTTTATTCCTTTTCAATGACTTTCTCATATCCATTTGATGAGTTAGGGATATCTGACCCGTGACTTTGAGCTATCAATATTTTTTTTTTTTAAATTCTCCTGTTCAACGTGCCTATAAAACTTCAACTCAGCTCCTCCACAGTTGGTCGTAGACTGAGCCCAACACTCAGTGCCATGGCTTTAACGTGTTCATTAAGTCTAGAACGTAAAACTCTAGATGGAGCACACAAACACTTACACTGATTTCACTTGTCCAGTCATGTATCCACCCCAAAGACTCCTCTCTAGTCATGCTTTTCGGATTCTATACTGCCATTTTCAACAATTTTATCACATATGTTTTACCAGATATTCTAAGTAAAAATGACCGTCATTGATTGATGATGATTTTGTTTATTTAATATGTGGCTGCTAAATCTTAGGTGGATACATTTATACTAATATATATAGGCGGCTGATAATATCTTATGGGCAGGAATCTTTGAAAAATATTTACAGCTTTTATCTATATAATCTCCCCAAATTCTCATTGCGAGGACATGACTATTTATTATCTATCTCCCAAGTAAGAAAACTGTGGAAATTGAAGAGCTTCTCTGGCATAGTTTCTAGCTTTTCTCTCCCAAGAAAGGCTTCATGTATAGAGAGATGGAGGATCGGAAGGTGGAAGAGAAAGCAGATTCCGATGATTCTCATAACCATCCACCGGCGATAGCACCACCGAGAAAGCAAGGGAGGAACAAGTATGCACTTGGTTGCACGATTCTTGCATCCATGTCTTCCATTCTGTTGGGTTATGGTACGTTTTTTTTTTTTGAATGTTGGGTAAGAATTCATTCAAGGCAAAAGCCCAAAGACAAGATAGAAAACCCACAACCCGGGTCAGGCAAAGGCGGCCAACAATATAAGCCGAGAAACAAACAAGTCAAAGAGGCCCTAAAAAATGAATGAAACATCAAAAAAGAGGAAGACAAACATAGCAAGTAACAGCCCAAAAGGGCCCAAAATTAAATAGAAAACTCAGAGAAAATTCCAGTATCCCCATTGTGATAAAGGTCCAAGAGCAGTTGAACAAGAGAATCCCCATAGCGAGCAATGTTTAGGTTATCAAGACTAAAATGTTTTAAGAGAGCCCTGATAGCACAAACATGGTTGTGGTTAGACCAGTCCATAACTTTAGAATTGTTGATCAAAGAAACCAACCAAATCATCATAGAGAAACATCTGACGAAGAGAGTGGCCCAACTGCTGAATGAACATAAGAAATTTTTGAATGAAAATCAAAAGCTGCAAAGTTGAGATAGGGCCCAAAATAGTAATAAACTTAGCACCAAATCCTTTAAATTGAATTCTTCTCATTATGATGTGCAATTGAATAAGATCCATTTTTTTTCTCAAACAAATCTCGAGAATTGATAACAGCACTGGTATCTTTAATAATAAAAGCTATTCAACTTATTTTTTATTCATTTATCATTATTATTTACAATATAATTTATGAGAGTGAACTAGAATTGTGTGTTTTTTTTTAAAATTTGTTCCTCTTCCTGATGAATAATAATTTCTTACGTCAGATGATATGGGTTTTGTACATTTGTATCATTTTCGAGTGTTGAAGGGCCGATTATTCTTAATAGATTTCTTTGATATTGTTGAAGATTCCTTCTTTGTTTTCATCTACTGATTTTATTTTTCAATCAATAATTTTGAGTATGTCATTTGTCTTTACGTGAGAGTAACGCCAGTTTTGTTCTGTAAATTCATGGAGGAACAGTTATTGTAAAGACAGCTGACGACTGATTCATCATGGCTGGCAGTGGTTAGTTTGAACTGATTGTCTGTATTCTTTTATTTGGGTCCCACAGATATTGGCGTGATGAGTGGAGCTTCTCTGTTCATCAAAGAGGACTTGAAACTAAATGACACCCAGATAGAAATCCTTGTGGGGATTCTCAATCTCTACTCTCTGATTGGGGCAATGGCTGCCGGAAGAACGTCAGATTGGATTGGGAGGCGATACACCATCGTCGTCGCGGCGGTGATCTTCTTTGTGGGTGCCTTGCTGATGGGCTTCGCAACCAACTTTGCATTGCTCATGGTGGGAAGATTTGTTGCCGGGATAGGAGTTGGCTACGCCCTTCTGATTGCGCCGGTCTACACTGCAGAGGTCTCTCCAGTCTCATCTCGTGGCTTCCTCACTTCACTGCCGGATTTGTTCATCAATTCCGGAATCATGCTCGGATATGTATCCAATTATGCCTTCTCCAAGCTCCCTCAACACCTCAGCTGGCGACTGATGCTTGGAGTGGGAGCAATTCCAGCAGTCTTCCTAGGATTTGGCATATTGGCAATGCCGGAATCCCCCCGGTGGCTCGTCATGCAGGGACGCCTGGGTGAGGCAAAACGGGTGCTTGCTAAGACGTCGGATAACAAAGAGGACGCCGAGCTTCGGCTAGCCGATATCAAAGAGGCAGCAGGAATCCCTACAGACTCCACAGATGACATAGTCGTCGCCTTGCCCAAACGTAACCGCCACGGAGAAGGGGTGTGGAAGGAGCTGCTGCTGAGGCCTTCCCCGTCCGTAAGAAGGGTTCCCATCGGAGCATGTGGCATCCATTTCTTCCAACAGTCGTCGGGTATCGAAGCCGCAGTACTGTACAGCCCTCGCATTTTTCAGAAGGCTGGAATTAACAGGAAAAGTATTCTCCTTGCTGCAACAGTGGCCGTCGGATTCACGAAAACCTGTTTCATTCTTGTGGCTACATTCTTATTAGACAAGTTTGGAAGGCGGCCTCTCCTGCTCACAGGCGTGGGGGGCATGATCTTCTCCCTCGCTACGTTAGGCTTCGGATTGACTGTAATTGATCACAACCCAGATAAACAACTGGTGTGGGCGATCGTACTCTGCATCTCAATGGTGTTATTATATGTTTCCTTCTTCTCAATTGGGATCGGCCCAATCACATGGGTCTACAGCTCTGAGATCTTCCCGTTGAGGCTTCGAGCACAGGGTGTGGGCATGGGGTTGGTGGTCAACCGTGTAACCAGCGGAACACTGGCAATGACATTCATCTCTCTGTATAAGGCCATCACCATCGGAGGTGCCTTCTTCCTCTAT
The DNA here is from genome assembly GCA_022113865.1 of Chimonanthus praecox. Taxonomy (NCBI): domain Eukaryota; kingdom Viridiplantae; phylum Streptophyta; class Magnoliopsida; order Laurales; family Calycanthaceae; genus Chimonanthus; species Chimonanthus praecox. The sequence continues at coordinate 7,288,397 of CM039090.1, read as the reverse complement.
TGCGGTGTTTCGGTGGTGGCGTGGATCTTTTTCTACACCACATTCCTGGAGACTCGAGGTAAAACCCTGGAAGAGATGGAATACCTGTTCGGCAAAAAGTCGCCACCGTCGATGACGACAGAGAAAGGAGATGGAAGAATCATCCAAACGCGGCCGGTGAATGGTGGTTCAACTGTAAGCAATGGCCAGGTGTGAGTAGATGTAGTTTTCAATCAATCATCAATGGAAGAGAAGGCAAAAGTATGTCACAAATATCTGCGTATTTTCAAATTTACCAGTAAATTTGACCATGAGATGTAGTCAGCAAACCTAGGTTGCTTTCATTGGTAGCCCACTATGATAAATTTTTGGATGCTTACAGCTAGGTCTGGTTCAAGTGACCCATTGAATATGTCTATCAAAGCCTAACTTGATCCATTGAATATGTCTATCAAATCCTAACACTGGTCTTGGTCAAATTCTTATTAGTCGAGTGTTATTTTACACGGATTTAATATTTTTTTTTTCCCACGTTCTACCCCTCTTTTAAGTTTTCTTTTCTTTCTTTACTGTTTCCCATTCTTATTCACATCCTGTTTTCCTGCTATTCCTCTTCCCATGGCAGCGTTGAACGAAACTCCTCTCCTCTCCATCTTTTTTTTTATTTCTCGACTCTCATTTCCTTCGTAAGGGTCTCTCTCGTCCTGCCCTACTGCCTTCCACAGCCCTGGTCTTATCAGAGAGAGAGAGAGGATGCATGAGAAACCCTAAGATGAAGGAAATGAGAGTCGTGAAAGAGGAAAAATGGAGAAGAGATGAGTTTCGTTCAATATTGCGATGATGAGAGGAAGAATAGCGGAAAAATAGAAAGTGAGAAATAAAAATGGAATAAGAAAGGAAATTTAAAGGGTAGAAATGGAATCGTAAAAAAATATATATTAAAATCCGTGTAAAATGAGAAGAGAAGTCCGTGTTAGGATCGTTTTCCCACTTTAATTATAAAAAAATATATATATTTAGATGGTCTTTACAGGGAGATTTGAATAGATGAGTATGTGAGTCAAATCAAAGTATTCAGAAAAAATACTACGATAAATTAAGGAATTCAAATTTTTTCTTTAAACTTTTATGATAGTAAAATATGAAGAAAATAATTCCATAAATCCATAATCCAATCATGCTTAGAAGCAACATGTGATTGAACTGAAGGTTTGACCTATAAAAGGGCCATTGAACTGAAGGTTTGACCTATAAAAGGGCCAAGTTCGATAAGTGGTTTAAATGCAGTAAATACATATCAGACCCTATGGTTTGGTATTACTACTCATTTATCACATTTTCAGTGTGTTAATAATTGATAATTTTTTTTAACCATGGTGTCCAGCTATCTCACCCAATTAATTTTCTGAATATTATAAATCTCTCAATTCACAGATACTAAATTCTTAACGTCGGATCAATTCTTCTAGATTAAAAATATTTATAGGACCACTTTAACGTGACTTAGAGGTCAGTACCTCTTCTTATCTGTGATTCACTCTCACCCAATTAATTTTCTGAATATTATAACCATGGTGTCCAGCTATCTCACCCAATTAATTTTCTGAATATTATAAATCTCTCAATTCACAGATACTAAATTCTTAACGTCGGATCAATTCCTCTAGATTAAAAATATTTATAGGACCACTTTAACGTGACTTAGAGGTCAGTACCTCTTCTTATCTGTGATTCACTCTCATAGTATTTTGATGGTGGATGGATTCTATTGATCTATAAAAACAAAGTAAAAACTATAGATGCATCATGAACTAATGATTTGAAATGGGATTTTTCTTGAATTGTTCATTTCATCTGTTTGATAATAGGTAGTTATAAATGTCTAACACGTGTCATAAAAACAAAGAAAAGAGTATAGTGTCACGATTCGACTCGATCCAAAGATGATATTGTTCGCTTTGGGCTTCACTTGGACCTCATTCAAAGGGAAGATCTCTCCTCCCTTAAAGTCCCACATCACCCCAACTGCCTTGGTGCGATGTGAGACTTTTCCCACACGCCCAACAGTTGGCTAGGTGTTACAATCTATCCTCCTTAAGACCAGAGCCGTCTCTGGCTCTGTGATGTTATATTGACGGAGGGTTCACACATAGGAAGACACCGTCACGCAAGCAGAGCCCACATAATTTGAGTGTTAAACCATGCTCTGACATCACTTGTGACGACCCAACTCTACCCCTCGTGTGGGTTCGTGGGACCCAAAGCAGATAATATTGTGATGGAGTAGAATTGAATCATCAGAGATTCAATGTTTTCTTAATATGAATATCTTCACTTTATACTTAGATGTGTGACTATTCCATAAATATATAAAATTACTTATAACTTTCGTATATCAGATTAGAGACAAGAGCAAATAGAAAATGCTTATAAAAAATTGATAGATTCGTCTCATCTTCAAATCATATATCTCATTAAAGAATCATCTTCAAATTATATATCTCATTAAAGAATTATTAATATAAATGCTAATTTTTTTAAATAGATTCATCGTCAGCAACCAAAAATGTCTTTTATGTAATGGAAGAATCTGGCAGTGAATTATGAATACTTTGGCGATGTAAATGTCAATTACTTTAATGTAAATGTCAATTAATATCTTAATTAGGTGAAACAAAAGAACTTAAAAAATGACAATGATATTAACACGCATCACGAATTAATAGCTGTGCTTCTAATTACCAAACCTTTTCGTAATACCAAATATAAGCATCCTCATTAACCAGTCACCAGGCACTACTTAAATTTTAAACGTGAATCTTTTTGTCTAGGAAAAATCTCATATATACTGCACATTAATACTTAAATTTGAAATAATTCATTCGGGTTAGAATGATGGTTAAGAACCTCCTTACTTCAGGAGGTAGGAGTTCTGAGTTTATTCCCACTCCATTCCAAAGGGTCACTTATTGTAGAGTTGTTGTGGGTAGGGACATGTCTCGAGAATTAGTCAAGTGTTCTAAAAAGCTAAAACACTTCAAATATAAAAAAAAATACTTAAATTCAAAATAGAGTTCCATGATAAGCAAACAAAATTATATTTAAGTGTCCCAAACAATATGGTCAAATACATTCTACATGTGGTAATGAGGATAGATTAAGATTTATCTCTTTTAGTCGAGTGCTTTAAGAGGTTCAGACACTTTAGTCATAGAAAAATTACTTAAATTCAAAATAGAGTTCCGATAAAGACACAAAATTATATTTAAATGTCCCAAATAATGTTGTCAAATACATTTTATAACATATAATGAAGATAGATTATGTTTTATCTCTTTTAATGGATATAAAACTTATAAAACGATACAGATTTACCTACATGACTGTGGGCGCATAGATGGGCCTATGTGCCTGTGGGGCCCATTCAGGTGGAGTGAAAGGGATGGAGTTTGAAAGGTATTTTTTTAGATGGTGCTACTTATAAAAAAATCGAGTCTATTAAATTTTAAATCAGATCCACTCAATTTTAAAAGTCATGATTTTCAAAAGTCTTAAAATCAAGGATAAAAATGGAGACAATTTTGCATGTATGTTAATCCAAACGGTAGATCAGTTGAAATTGGGTAGAATCCAATTTAATAGACAATATTGGAACTGAGGCTAATCCCATACGTAAAAAAAAAAAAAAAAATGAAAAACCCTAAAATCCATAGAACTAGGGTGAAAGAGAGAAGGAAGATATGTGAACTGAAAGAAATCAAGAATCAAGAAAAGAAAGGGCCCACTGGCTATTGTCCATTGAGTTGTTGGAAGAGTGCAAGATAGGTAAGATAGAGCACTCGATCTTTCGCACCTGTTCGATGGTTTCCGGTATGCTTGCAGAAGTATTTCAGCTTATCCAAGGTGCAGAAGCCCAACGTCTGCCCCAAGAACAAGAAGAGCCAGTTGACTTCCCTCTTCTTAGAAGCGATAACCGGCTTCACACACTTCTTCTCCGCACACAACTGGCAGTCGGCCAGACTTGGTTTCATCCATTCCTCGGTTGCCCGGTCATGCATATGGTGCTTGTTTTCAGTTATGTACATTCCTACCTCAGCGAACTTGCTTCGCAGGTCGTATTCGATCATGAACTCCTTCCCGCATTGCTTGCATTTCACATTGCCGGCTACGGCGTGGATGTTGGCCGTGATGAGGTAGTTGAGGCAGTGAACGGTGGCGCGGTGGTTTGTTGCCCAGATATACGGTGGATGAATGTATTCGTCCTTACCCTCACGTGGGCCTCGACTTCGTCTGTGCCTGGTTCGAACCGTCGGAAACTGGGAAGGAAGTGGTGCTGCAGAGGGTGATGATGAACTTTCACTGGGTGGTCTAGGCAATGTTGTTGATGGAATAGAGAGAGAAAGTTCAAGAGGGTCATAATCAAGATCTCCCATGCTACAAAAAAGAGAGAGAGAAGTGTTGAATGAAGGGTAGACATGAATGAATGAGTGGTAAAAGAAGGTTTTAAATAAAAAAAAAAAGAGAGATTATCATGTAAAAGAAGAGTAAGTGAAAGGGAACAGAATCTCTTATCCTCATCTCATCTCTGGATCGATTTTTTAGTATCATTGCCCACCACATTCACTTCCTATCTCCTATTTTTTTGCTACTAGAAAGAGTAACAGTTTCCTTTTCAATGTATCTCATTTATGTGTGTAACATGAAAATAAATAAATAAATAAAATCACCTCTCCCATCATGGCTTCTTTTTAATATTTTTTTTCGTATTTAACCTTTTATAATTAAAGAATTCTTAAGTATATTTACAGTTTTACACACACATACATATATATACATATATACACATATATATATATATACACACATATATATATATATATATATATATATATATATATATATATATACACATATATATATATATATATATATTTATTTATTTATATTTATATAAAAATAATCAATAGGAGAAGCTCTTCTATAATAGCTATATTTTATCTTGATTCTATCAAATAATGAGAAAATAATAATATTTTTGTATTATTTGTAATTTTTGTAAACTATTTTAAATTGAAACAAAGACTTAAAAACTATGTTGTCAATTTTAATTTGTTACCAGCAAGTTCAGAAGAAAGTTAACCCTTAAAAACTTATTTTTTGAAGAAATTTTTATTTATTATATATGTTAGATAAAAAAGAAAATATTTTAAAAAAAATCATCGCTTTACTCTTTTAATGTTAAATGTTTAGAATTACATCAATACCTTGAGAAAAACAAGAAAATATTTAAAATATGTATTTATATAATAAAATAAGGAAAATAATATATAAGAATTAGGGTAGTTGAATAATTCATGAATTATTCGTTATAGCTATAATACATGTGTTAAAAATTCATGTTACATACTTTAAAAATATAATACAAATATTAAATAGAGAATTACTAATTAGTCCTACAAAATTTAACCCCTAGTTAAAGGTAATCCTAGGTAACTCCTGCAAAATTTTACTCCTACAAAATTTAACCCCTGGTTAAAAGTAACCCTAGGTAACTCCTGCAAAATTTACCAATGCACATGGGTATTTGATACTACTTTGCTCACAAGTGTGACTCATTTTTGTCTATCGTGATATTCTATTAGAAAGATCTATATTTGAATATCAACTTAATTACTTTTGATATTTTAAATGCTACAAAAGTTAAGATCAAAATTATTGTTTGCAGCTTGTTTATCTGCGATAATTTTCGTGAGAATTGATTTTATAGAGGATTTCTTTTTCTATAGAGAATAAAATTTAAAGATTTTTATTTTCATTATTATCAATTTTTATTATTTGGTAGAATAAAAAGGACTGACCATTATTTATCAATAACATTGAAACATTTTTGAACCTCTCCCCACAGGGATATTGTTCCATAGAAACTATAAAAGAACAATGGTGTATGAATCTGACTTATCTATTTTACTGGTTAGGAACAACGACGACATTCACAAAGAGAGAGGAAGAGGGTTCCTTTCAAGTTAAATGTTTAACTTTTTCTTCCACTGATAAACCCACTACCCCTAAGACACACCAAAATTAAGCTATAGGAGCTCAAACTCACAATCTCCTGCTTTCTGAAACAGGAGACAACCAATTAAGCCCAGTTCTTGAGAGTTGAACAAGTTATTATGAAACTTTTCTTTAATGAAACTGTCATCTTTCACTATTTGATATTACAGTATCTTGATTGCACTATAATTTTCAATTTTCCATATTTTTTAATTTAATTTTTAAACATAACAATGTATTATATTTGTATGTATCACCCCAAAACTTACAGCAGAAAGGAAGAGATAGGGACACGGGACTTCAGTTTACTTATCATTACTTAAGTGATGTAGAAGTACACCGATATTCCTATCGATTCCTACAGCAGAAAGGAAGAGATGGGGATACCTGACTTGAAATTGTGTTTACTTATTATTACTTAAGTGATGAAGAAGTACACCAATATCCCTATCAATTCCCACAGCAGAAAGGACAAATTATTGCTTCAATTTCAGCAAAAAAGATCAAACCAATTGCCCTCTGGATACATCTTACATCTAGAGCGCCTTGTGTAGTACTAAAAAGTTAACTTTCTGAGTGTCATCACTTTTCATAGGATTTGTAATTTGTTTGAAGACTTTGTCTAATCTGCATTTGGCTCCATGCCATAAATGGAAATCTCACTTGATTCCTAGAGAAAAACCGACAAGAAACTAGTCAGTCACTCACAATAGATCAGAGACCAAAGACATCTTTCACTTTCAAACTATACAAATCCAGCACTTTCCTGCACAGGACTTCTGTCCAGCTACCTACCATATCAAATTACATGTCTAAGATCAAAGAAGGCCATCGAGACAAGTAAAATATTACAACAAGATTCCTTTCATTTTTGAGATCTAATGATGACATGGGCAGCAGCCACTGCATCGGCAATCAAGGAACATTATTTACCTATTGGTTTCTGCAGACTGGTCAGTCTTCTCTCCTTCGCTCGAACTCCCAACCCTTTGACGCCTGGCTGCTAAACTGGACACCATCTGTGATTGCACAAACTGTGCATAAGAAGAACGAGATATAAGTGGTCCTTGATGATGAAATGCCCATGGGTTTGAGTTTTCATATGAAGCAGAAGTAACACATATCTGAGCTGCATTCTGAGTACCACTACCACTACAGTCTCCACCATCCTTCTCAAAATCTGAAGTGTTTGAGAGAGTTTGGTTTATGTCTATTCCTCGATCAGGCTTTTGATTTTTCTCTTCTTCCTGCCTAAAGCCAGGCACACCAAACAAAAGATGTGGTTGCCAAAAGGCCCCCTGATTCATGACCCGTGGATCAACATTTGGTACTACATAAGATGCTAAAGATGGGCAACATAATTTGCTTTTATTGGCCTCCTCTTTGCCTTTTGGCCAATTTTCTGTTTCCAAAATTTCTGGTGCTTTACTTGGTTTTATGACTTCAGGTTGCTTGTCCTTGTCTGGTTGGGCACTTGAAGAAGAAATCTCAACTGTTTCAACTTTAGGGTTCAAAGGACGGGCAGTTGCAATTGTAGTTGTGGGAAATGCCTTCTCTGGCGGAACAGCTGGAGTGTAGTCTGGAGGTAATAGATCATCCCAATTTTCCAGAAGCTCCTTGTAGACCTTACGAAGGGTTACCTCAGTAAGACCGGTTACTTTGCAAATCTCAGCCTGGGTCTTGCGTTTGTCTTCTAGCTGGCATGCAAGATATATAGCAGCAGCAGATATGCTGATAGGGTTTCGCCGTGTGCAGAAGCATTTGTTGATTACAACTTCTCCAATGTGCGTTGCAAGTCTCTGACAATATTAAAAGATGTATCTTAGTTTCCTTTTGCACTAGACGAAAATAAATTAAATTGCCTTCAGGATGATGTCAGTTGTGGCAGAATATACCTGAGCAGATTTGTTCAGCTGTAGGAGAGTGCAAAACCGTGGCATGTGGACAGAAATGGAATTGCTGTTGATGGGTTGGCTTAGCTTCAGAGATTCGCCAAGGATTTTAATATATTTTCCAATCTCCTTCTGAGGCAGGTTGGCAGCAATCGATATTTCCTGATAAGATTGGATCCATTAGAAAATAACTTCAAGTCGGTCATCCATTGTGTCAGAATCCATAGCATCCAATAAATAGCAGGCTTGTTAATAATAATATCACACATTAGTCTTACTACAACATCCAAGCTATACATCAGATGGGACCCGCCATGTAGATCATCTAGCCTATAAGTTGGCCTTGTCTCCTTATCAAGCTGTCCCACATACAACATTGAATTTGGAACAAAATTATTCTAAATTTTTTTTTTTTTTTTAAAAGATGAATCTCACAACTGCACAAGTTTGCAAATTCTCAAATCCCTAGATAGATGGGATGAGCATGAGGACAAGTTGTGTGGGAATCTGTTTGTGTGTAGGGTGGGTGGGTGGGCGGGCGTGGGGGGGGGATAAATTTTATTAGAAAAGGGAAAAGCTCTGTAGATCCAATGCCCATAGGCTATCCATAGAGTACATTGAGTACATAGAAAGAAGGAAGAATCAGTGATATATAAGATACAAGAGTAATATGATGCTTCATCCACGGTATATCCCCTACCACAAATCAAACAAGCTAAGACCGGATTCTTCCCCTCAAGTTCCCATAAAGACAAGCTGCAAATAGCCCCACCAATTCTTTGGATCGTAGACTCCACTTTACTACTGCAATGGTTCTGCCTGTGAGTGAACTCTCTAGTTGAAGTTTCATCCTCATAGACCCTTTGGTTGCTTCCAAGATTCTGCAAGTGATCTTGTGTTCAATTTTTTCTTTTGTGGAAATGAGCAAGTGATATAGGTTTTGAACACCTGACTTTCTTACTGAAGGACACCATCCCAAAATAATTTCATGAGATTCCCTAGAGGTCCAAGGGAATGACAACATGGAAATTGAAGAGTTCAAAAAACATCCACGCATTGATGAGATGAAGGAAAGCAAAGCGGAGGTCAACTTACTCCACTTTCTAACAAAGTAAACATTAGGAATGGTAAACATTAAGAAATCAGAGAGCTGTATAAGGTAAGGTACAACTGTCCATATTTTTATAGATAGAGAACTAAGTGGCAACTTTACTCCTCTTTCCAGAACTCCCGTCATATGGGCAGAGCAATCATTTTCTGTTAACAGTTTACCTTGTTCTTGAATGCTCCTCAGTCCTGACTTCCAACTATCCACAAGACACCAGAAGGAAGGAGGGGCAATCGACATGACGAAAATGGAGAAATGATGAAGCACCACAAAGCATTGGAGAATGGATACCAAAGGTGCAGAGTTTCTCCATGCGAAGGAAAATAAGGATCAATGACTATACAGAGATATGCTGCTCCAATAATCTAAGAGGTCAATACCCGTGGAGATTTTTGGATAAAATTGAAAGGATTTGGAGCATTATCGATTCTTTTCATCTTAAAATCATATGGATTCCTCGTTCTGCTAACTCGGCTGCTGATGAGTTGGCACGTCAGGGGTTATCTTTAGATTCGGAAGTAATTACTCACTTCTTGTAATTGTGTTTTATGGGGGCTGTTTTGGCCTCCTTATGCACTTGTATTCTTTCCTTTTTTAATGAAGTAATCTTTCAAAAATATATATATATATATAATCTATGAGGTCAAACTATATCATAATGAACCACTTGCAAAATTTTCCAGTTTGACAATATCTGCTCCTCTCCTTGGTCCGAGAGTTGACTTTGGGACCCGAAAGAAGGGATGGACCAAAGACCAAGAAGATTAGTATCACATAAAAAAGTTCAGCAAAAGAAAAGAAAAAGAAAAAGAAGAGAGCCATGGGGTTGAAGTGCATAATGAACAACCTTGCAATTAACAAATAAGTAAATATATACACATGATAAAAGCCTACTGCAGACTCCAGAGTCTAAATGCATGGCCCATTAAAAGTATAAACAAAAGGTGTGGCCTATAGAAAGTACAAACTACTTTCTTTTTATCAGCAAATAAGCAATTACCAAACCAAGACCGTAACAAAAGAATTTCCCTTAATAAAATGCTCCCCTTTTTGGTGTATCCCATTAAAATTCTACCCCAAGAATTAGTCCAACAGTTCCCATCTGGCTCACTGATCAACTTATGACCTCTATGAGAACTCTTTACACCAATGCCACCTTCTAAAGAACACATTCAAAACCTTACAGAAGATCCGGGATCGAAAACCCTTGATCCATTTGGGTCTGACCCATATACTGGATCAGGACCCAGCACAGGCCTCAACTCCTTCCATTGGTCCAGCAAACTGATTCCTATACCCAAAATGGACACTGATCAAGGATTTGCTAGGACCAGAGATTGATTCCTCTTGCACAGGGACTAGAGACTAAAACCTACTTCTTGATCCATAGGAATCTCATGGTGCTTAGTCTCCCTTGCCCAAAACAACGATCAGACCTGGAATTAAATTGAGGCCCTTGTTATTTTCAAGGCCGAGATCAGACCTGGAATTAGATTGGGGCCCACGTTATCTTCAAGGCCGAAAAAAATTCTGGATTGGTTGAAATAATGGGCCCTCTATCCACATCAAAATAACATCTAAGCAATCTTCTCATCATAGTACTGTCTAAAGAGACTCCACTTGACCACTGCCATTGATAATACCACTGGACAAACAATGTCTCATCAAAAGAGCTCATAACCATGCAGGTCTAATCATTAAAGAGATGATAAAAGAAGCATCTGTTTTCCAGTTTCTCATGAGAGAGAATTAATTCCACCATAGCTTACAACTGCAAGACACCTAATGTTCTGAAAATCTTTTTTTTTTTTCTTTCTTTCTTGTTTTTTTTATTGAATATCATGGGTATCCTCACCCCACATTGGAGTTGAGACTAACCCCGTGGTGTACAACTGCTGGTACAGTGACACCAGCTTCAACAGCTTTTAGTTTCTAGGCGTTTAAATGGTCATGTAAACAAAGTGCCAAGTGTGATGCCTTTATTTTTTTAAATTCAAAATTTGAGTTCAGGTTCCTATAGATAAACGAACACCATTTGAACACCTCCTACTTCTCTCCACCCATGTCACACACTAAGGGCACAGCAGTGATGTGCCTACCACTAAAACATACAAACCTGTTGTAGCAACTACACCGTGGCACAGAAACAAACTTGCTCCCCCTTGAGATTTCCTTCGATACTGGCAACATAGTGGCAACAATCTTGTTTATTAATTGATGAGAATCTCTAGCATAATAGTAAGTGCTCATTGTTGAAGGTTGCAGGTTCAAGATCTATGGGTGTCATAAAGGCAGTTAGTGTTGAAAAAAGAAGGTGCTTAAGGCACCGACCCTATGCATTGCAGGTTTTGGCAGGACATGCAACACACCTTGTGATGCAAGGCTTTAGGAAGACCAGCCGATGGCTGATTATATGGCTCGAGGTTTCCTTTTTTATTATTATTTAATTTCCTAGTTTTGGAGATCCAAAGTCTATAAGAAGGCTTAGGCCTTCATTCGTAACACACGCAAACTTGGGACTCTTCCTTTGGGTCTCTTTTGAGAGGATTATTTAAGAGAGATTGTGTTATGACCCTCCATCAGATGGTGGGACCTGAGACAACAGCCCATGGGACATGGTCCATCCAAGTGGATCAGGATGAATGATCGGACCCACCTACCTAGGAGTTATGGTGGTTGAGAAACCACCAATGGTCACCTCACGGTGGCTGAGAAACCACCTACCTGGGAGCTACAATGGTTGAGGACTAGTCTCTTTCTTATGGAAGAATGAGAGGGAACGGGAAGGCTATGTGATGAATGTAATTGTGTGGTTATTCTCTGACCCAAACAGAGATTGTATGTTCTTTTCTTACCCGAATAGAGACCTTATTACTAATAAACAAATCGATCCTATCAATTGATATCAAAGCCGAATGATGGAATGTCGCAACTCACCAATAAAGAAAAAATCAAAAGACTCGAAGGGATGGCACAAGAGATGATGCAAAGTATCCGTAAATTAGATACGAAAATCCACAATAATTCACTATGGACGAATGACCAGTTACAACAATTTGAAGAAACTCTGTGAGCCTCAACCGAAGCCATCAGGGAATTACAAGTGCATCCCAAAACATCGACTCACAACAGGACAATATACCATGGAGGGCACAATTCATCGACGACAACCCATGCTCTATCCTGATTTATCAAGATGGATTTTCGAGATACTTGGGAACTGAACCAACCAAGTTGAGCAAATTTTCAAATACCAAGGGATGTCAATGGAACAAAAGGTGGCATTGGCCTCTTTCCATTTGGAAGGAGAGGCGAACCAGTGGTACCAAAGCTGAAACAAACCTATGGAGAAGTGACGCGAGACACATTCGTGGATGAATTATGTACGCATTTCAGACCCTCCAAATATGAGGACTTCGACGAGGTCCTCTCAAAAATTAGACAACATGGTACTATCCGAGACTATCATCAAGAATTTGAAAGATTTTCAACTCGAGTCCGAGGGTGGCCAGAGAAGGCGTTGGTAAGAGCATCCATTGGCGGGTCAGAAGAGAAAATTAGTGGTGAAGTTCGAATGTTCAGGCCTTGGTCATTGACGCAGGCTATCGAGCTTGCACATTTTTACATATTTATGACAAATCCTTTCATTATGTTGTACAATTGGTTTCATTCTTCCGAACGAAGAGAAGTTTGATGCTTCAGAATCCATTGTCTTAATTCCACTTCCTACTCGCAGTATGCTCTTTATGATCCCGGTTCATGATTCAATTGTCATGTATTTAGCTATAAAGTTTATGTTTTTTATGTGATTGCAGCAAAAAAAGAAAGTCTGAATTTTCCACGGAAGCCGGCTCGAAGTATTTGATCTTAGGCGCATTTCCCTTTGGAATATTATTGTTTGGGTACGACCGAACAACTGCCGATAAACTCAAACTCAAACTCTATCTAACTCTAGCTCTATAGATAGAGTTAGATAGATACTTGTAGAAACCCTCTACATAGTTGTCTATCTAGGGCGGTCGATCCACATCTTTCCCCATAGCTCTGGGGCTGTGTCTCGATCTACTACATGTGAAATCCCGAAATAAAGGCTCCAGCGACAAGGGACAAGAGCCAAGCCGAAAAATCCGGTAACTTCTAGTAATGCATGCCGACAACTAGGCGTTAGTTCAACGTCTGCATCCAAGAAAATATCCTGGAAAGAAATGCAAGAAGAGAGAAAGGGCTTTATTTCTATAGTTATGAAAAATTTCAGCCAGGCCACATGTGCAAACTGGCCCAGTTACTCATGATCACAACCGAGGAAGCGACATGGGAAGCGGTGGACCAGCTCAAACAAAATTTTACCAACTTCAACCTTGAGGACAAGGTTTGTCTGAAGAGGGAAGGAGTTGATGCAACCTAGCATTAGAAGAGTTTTCCAAACTTCTGCCTTGAAGACAAGGCCGAACTGAAGGAGGGAGTTACGACCCTCCATTAAATGGTGGGACTTGTGGGACAACAGCCCATGGGACATGGATCATGGTGCATCCAAGTGGATCAAGATGAATGATCGGACCCACCTACCTAGGAGTTACGGTGGTTGACAAACCACTTACCTGGGAGTTACGATGGTTGAGAAACCACCACTTGTCTCTTTCTTATGGAAGAATGAGAGGGATGTGTGATGAATGTAAGTGTGTGGTTCTTCTCTGACCCAAACAGAGATTGCATGTGGTTCTTCTCTGACCCGAACAAAGACTATATGTGGTTTTTCTTAGACCTGAACAGAGACATTATTAATAAACAAATCAATCCCATCTTATTGAGGGAATTGTTTTTTTTTTTTGAATTGTGAGGTGAGCCTTATGGGTTTGTGCTAAGCACATTGTAATTCTCCTTTTTTTTTTTTTTCTTCTGATTAGTGATGTCATTTTATTTATTTTTCTCATTCTAAAATTTCAATTGCATTGTCTCCACATCACAACAATTAGCCCATTGATTTTTTTTTTTTGCCAAAATCCACTTAAAACTTTAAAAGTGCTCCCAACCCTAGATGGGAGCCTTACAATTATCAATTGGATTTCCCTTGTTTCCTGTCATCAGCCAACTTGAGTCTTCAAATTCCATCAATTGAATAAACACATTGCATATTCTTCTCACTCTTCCAAATCTCCATCTTCAATAAAAAAGCCTCCTGTCACATCTATTAATATAAGGCTCCTTGTGCAACCCAAGCAGTCTAAAGAGCATGCATCTTTATCAAGTGCCAACACCTCTATAAAACAGACCCCTATCTTCTCAAAGATCTGCCTCGACCAAGCATGCAAAAAAATGCCCTAACAGTGAAATTAGAGATTCCTTCTTCTGCCATTTACTTCTGCACTCCAAGGGCCAAAATTAGAAAATGGCTCTTTAAAAATACCATATAAAGCACCAACAAGTAGTATGACTTGACTGGATTTCCAATAGGAACTCCATCAACATCCATTGGAGGTCCAAACTTCTCATTTTTATTATCCTCTCAAATGTCCTCCTATTGCACCAATCATGCACTTCTCACAGATTCCCATCAAGTCTCTCCCTAATCATGCTCTTGTGCAGCTTTCACATGAACAAGTGAATCATTTATTTTTTATTCAAACAACTTGTTCACTCTCCCATCTAGAAATGCTAGATTATCACTCACAGTAGGATTTATCAGCATCCAGTAACAGCTTAGTTCTCCTTTTACCACTTCTACATATGGTCCTCTGAATTTATCATCTCTTTTCCTCCAAAACTTACATGGCCACTATGATCTTCAGTCCTCTAACTACCCAGTGAAGGCTCCTCTTTACTCCAGTTTTCACCCATACCCTTCTGCTCCAGCCTATGATGCACAAAAATGACTACAGATACAAACATGGACATGAGAACAGTGCTACGATGCTTGATCTTCCAAAATCTAGGTCATTGCGAAAGCCTGACCTCAAATCCAGCATTCCCACCTAATGCAAAAGTCAACCATGCCTTTTGAAACATTAATCCAACCTCCCATTCTGTGTATCCAAGTATGTTCATTAGCATTTGACAGAAGTGTTTGTATTGATACTTGAACCTGGACATTTCTCGTAATTGTAAACATCATTTCATCATGTAAGACTACAGATGGTTAATCGAAGATCCTTTTTTTTTTTTGGTGTGTTTGGAATTATTACCTGAAATACAAGAATCTCATCTTCAACGTAGTGCAAGCTTTGACATACCAATATAGTAATACTTGAGATGAGAATTTATATATTCCACATAGCTGAAATTGTGGAATTACATTAATGCTTACTCCCCACAAAAATCCAAGCCCACCTAAGGATTCCAACCTACTGAATAGGCCCTAAATAAATAAGAGAACGAGTCTAACACAGAAAATGGAAGTTCATACACAATTTGTAACGTACCTACCTCTGAGTTGTCCAGCTAGATCAGGATCAGCTGGGGATCAGTTAACAGATCAGCAGGATTGGGTTGGATCACTACTAGCTGTCAGATGAGGATTATCATAGAGAGTTTTGCTATTTTATCTTTCGTTTGAATTTTGAATTATTATAGAGAGTTTTGCTATTTTATCTTTCCTTTGAATTTGGAAAGTATTTCCTTGTAATCAGCTGGTCGAGATTGTAGGAGTCTTTAATCTCTTTATTTAGATTCCTTCATGAATAAAATTAATATAGATTTTGATTGCTAAAAAACAGCCTAGGAGGGTGGGTTCCTCGAAAATACCCAAGCAACTTTCCTTTTCTTCTTTTCTTCTTCCAATTCGGCACTAAGAGACACAGTGAGTCGTGTCTCACAGTGGAAACACAGCAGGTCTTCCGCAAGGTATCAGAGCAAGGTTCCAATGGCCAACGGCACCCGTCTCAGGAAGATTGTTGATACACTTCATCTCCTACACAAAACCTTGGAAACACAGGCCAAGCGGATGGATGATTTGGTCGGTCAGGTAGCTGCTATGAGCACTCGTCTGCAAACAGTTGATACAAGGCTCCATGGTATATCTCAACCTCTCTCACTCGATGTAGGGGAAACATCGATGGGCCATAACAGGGGGCCACAACCAAAAAATGGTGACGGTGACCATGCTGTCTTTGGGCGTACAACTCGGTTAGACTTTCCAAGGTTCGATGGTACTGACCCGTCGGGTTGGATCTATCGAGCAGAGCAGTTTTTCCTTCATTAAAAGACCCCTGCGTCTCAGAAGTTGCTGATGGCTTCCTTCCATTTGGAGGGAAAAGCACTACAATGGTTCAGGTGGATGGAGAGATCCAATGCAATAGCCAGTTGGGATGACTTCACGCACGGACTCATGGTACGGTTTGGACCATCACCCTATACCAATGCCACTTCGTCCCTCACCAAGCTACGCCAAACGGGTTCAGTGGAAGATTATCATACTCACTTCGAAGAGCTCGCCAACCAAACTGAAGGACTCCATGAGCCTTTCATGGTGAGTTGCTTTTTGGGTGGTTTGAGGGATGACATCCAACTTAGTGTCAGGATGTTGAGACCACAGACGTTGTCAGAAGCAGTAGGACTTGCCCGCTTACAAGAAGAGAAGGTCCTAGCCAGGAAAAGACAGTTCCGCCTGGATCAGGGGCGTTCCGAGCCGCAATAATCCTCAGTATCAACAGGGCCTATTAAGGCTCCCGTACCCGTCATAAAAAAGCTTACCCCCTTGGAAATGAGAGAACGGCGACAGAAAGGACTGTGCAACAACTGTGACGAAAAATTTACTCTAGGCCACAAGTGTCGCACTCAAAAGTTGTTTCTCATGGAAGGTAATTGGCTTGACGATGTTAACATTGAATCGGAGGAGGAGATGGACGGAGAGCAGGAGGAAGATGATGGCTCTAACCTTCAGCCGGAAATTTCCTTACACGCCGTGACTGGGGGTCATGCTCCCCAGACCATGCATCTAAAGGGGCAATTGGGTCAGATTATGGTGACGATTCTGGTGGAATCGGGCAGCACTCATAACTTTATGAGCCCGCATGTAGCGGCTGAAGCAGCTTTGCCAGCGACACAAGATGCAATATTTGAGGTCGCCGTGGCTAATGGTGCCCAAATCCAGTGCTCCGGAGTTTGCAGGGGGGGTCACCCTCAAGGTGCAAGGACTGGAAGTGCTGGCCGATTTTTATCTACTTGCCTTGGGAGGATATGACGTGGTCTTAGGGGCCTAATGACTACAAACCCTAGGACCCATCACATGGGACTTCCAAAAGTTGACTATGTCTTTCCACATCCACAACCGACTCCAGCTGTGGGAAGGTGAAGATCGACAAGGGGTACGGGTGGTTAATGAGTCTCGAGCTAAGCACATGAGCCCCAGTCGTAACCCCAGCTACCTACTCCAGATCTATTCTATTCAACTTGAATTTAATAAGGCTCCAATGGTTGGGGAACCAGTTCCCTTGGTTGATCTGCTGGAACAATACCATGATGTTTTCAATGAGCCAAAAGGATTGCCGCTATGTCGATCTCATGACCATCATATACCACTGTTGCCGGATGCTAAGCCAGTCAGTGTTCGCCCATATAGGTACCCTTATTATGAGAAGACAGAAATTGAAAAGTTGGTGTAGGAGCTCCTACAAAGTGGGGTCATCCGTCCTAGCCAAAGCCCCTTCTCTTCTCCAGTGCTTTTGGTGTGCAAGAGTGATGGGTCTTGGCGAATGTGTGTTGATTATCGTGCTCTCAATCAGCAGACTATCAAGGATTGATTTCCCATTCCAGTAATTGAAGAATTGTTGGACGAACTCCAAGGAGCTCAGATCTTTTCTAAGCTTAATCTCCGCTCTGGTTATCACCAGATGCGGGTCAAGCCTGAAGACATGTCCAAGACAGCCTTCAGGACGCACGATGGGCACTATGAGTTTCTGGTTATGCCCTTCGGCCTAATTAATGCCCTAGCCACCTTCCAGAGTCTGGTGAATGAAATATTCCGACCATATTTGCGGCGCTTTGTTCTGGTATTCTTTGACGATATCTTGGTCTATAGTGTTTCGGTGGAGGATCATAAAGCTCATTTGGCGTGCGTTTTAAGTATTCTTCGAGATCACCAGTTGTATGCTAAGAGAAGTGTATGTTTGGCTGTTCTACTGTGGAATATTTGGGGCATCTTATATCAAAGGAGGGTGTAACTGCTGATCCTAGCAAATTGAAGAGTATGGTCGAGTGGCCCCAACCAAAGACAGTACGAGGGTTGCGAGGTTTCCTTGGGCTTACAGGCTATTACAGGCGCTTCATTAAGAACTATGGCCAGATTGCACAGCCATTAACGGATATGCTCAAAAAAGACTCCTTTGCCTGGACTCCTCAAGCGGTGGCATCATTCCAAACACTTAAGAATGTGATGAGCAAGCCGCCGGTCCTGGCACTGGCTGACTTCCAACAACCTTTTGTTGTGGAGATTGATGCCTCAGGCACGGGGGTAGGTGCGGCTTTGACCCAAAATGGGAGACCTATTGCTTATTTTAGTCGGGCACTATCCGGCAAGTCTTTGTTTTTATCAGCGTATGAGAAGGAATTGTTGGTCTTGATTATGGCAGTGAGGAAATGGCGTCTTGGGTAGCAAATTTGTGGTAAAGACGGATCATAGAAGTTTGAAATTTTTATTGGAGCAGAAGGTGGAAACTCCTTCTCAGCAGCAGTGGATCTCTAAGCTATTTGGGTATGACTTTACAATTGAGTATCGCAATGGACAATTAAATACGGTCGTTGATGCTCTCTCCCGCCAAGAAGGTGAGCTCTCAGCCCTGTCCTACCCAGTGCCAACTTGGACCGACGAGCTTCGTGTTGCTCAGTCCATCGACCCCCATGTTCAACATCTTCGAACACAGTTTCAAGAGGGATCGCTGGATCCTACCCGTTATACCGAGCACGATGGACTCATCTTTTACAAGGGCCGCTTCTATGTACCATCAGACTCGTCAGTAGTTCAAAAGGTATTGTCCCAAGTCCACGACAGTCCAGTGGGAGGGCACTCGGGTTTTCATAAAACTTATCAGCACCTCAAGCGCGACTTCTATTGGCCGGGTATGAAGCATGAAGCTCGGAAGTACATACGGCAGTGTGATCCTTGTCGGCGTAATAAGGCTGAGAACGTCTTGCCAGCAGGGCTGTTACAGCCGTTGGACATACCGACTACACCGTAGGTGTCCATTTCCATGGATTTTATTGAAGGGTTGCCCCTGTCGCAGGGAAAAAGTACTATCATGGTTGTGGTGGATAGGCTGAGAAAGTACAGCCATTTCATGGCTCTGGCCCACCCCTTCACCGCCACCGGCATGGCACGTATCTTCCCCGATCATGTCTTTAAACTTCATGGAATGCCGGAATCTATTGTCAGTGATCGAGAGACTATTTTTTTTAGCCTGTTTTGGAAGGAAATTTTCACGCTTCAAGGCACCAAACTTCAGATGAGTTCAGCATATCATCCACAGTCAGACGGCCAAACAGAGGTGGTAAATAAATGTGTTGAGCATTATTTATGTGTTTTTAGTGGCTTAAAGTCAAGAGACCGGAACCGATGGCTTTCACTAGTAGAATTTTGGTACAATACCAACACACATGCCTCAACCAAATTGTCACCTTTTGAGGCAGTTTATGGGAGACCTCCACCTCACCTTTCGACTTATGTGCGGGGCACCACTAGGGTTGAAGCTGTGGATTCTGCGTTATGGGATAGAGAGGCCATCTTGCACACCTTGAAGGATAACCTTCGTGGCGCTCAACGCCGTATGAAATCATATGCGGATCAGCGTCGTCCTGAGCATGTCTTTGCTGTAGGCTATTGGGTGTTCCTGAAGTTACAACCCTACCACCAACAAACTGTCCACTTGCGGTCCAATGCTAAGCTCGCCCCAAAATTTTATGGGCCCTTTCAGATTCTCGAGCACATTGGGGAAGTGGCATATCGCTTGGACTGCCTGCGTCATCGCGCATTCACAATGTCTTCCATGTTTCTTGTTTTAAAGCTCGGGTCGAGGATATGTCGCCTTGCCAATCCGACCTTCCTCCTGTGGACGGACAAGGAAAGTTTGAGTTGGAGCCTGAGATGATTTTGGATCGTAGGATGGTTTGTCAAGGTCGACGTGCGGCTACCAAGGTCTTGGTTAAGTGGCGGGGGTTGAGCCGTGATGATGCCACTTGGGAGTTGTACCATAAACTGCACGAAAAGTATCCTAGTTTTCTCTGCGAGGACGGCGTTGAACTCAAGCCGGGTGGGATGTAACGTACCTACCTCTGAGTTGTCCAGCTAGATCAGGATCAGCTGGGGATTAGTTAACAGATCAGCAGGATTGGGTTGGATCACTACTAGCTGTCATATGAGGATTATCATAGAGAGTTTTGCTATTTTATCTTTCGTTTGAATTTTGAATTATCATAGAGAGTTTTTCTATTTTATCTTCGTTTGAATTTTGAAAGTATTTCCTTGTAATCAGCTGGTCGAGATCGTAGGAGTCTTTAATCTCTTTATTTAGAGTCCTTCATGAATAAAATTAATATAGATTTTGATGGCTAAAAAACAACCTAGGAGGGTGGGTACCTCGAAAATACCCAAGCAACTTTCCTTTCTTCTTTTCTTCTTCCCATTTGGCACTGAGAGACACAGTGAGTCGTGTCTCACAGTGGAAACAAAGCAGGTCTTCCGCACAATTCAACTACGAGATTGTGGGTAAACATTCACGTCAAGCCTTTCATGATGTATGAAAATAATGATGTCCTAATAGTGGGTAAAACCAATTCAGTTTTCATGACCTAGTACGATTGACTGATGGAGTTTCTGATAAACTGATCCAAGTGGGGCTTCCAAAAATGAATGGAGGAATTCAATGCTCAGAGCAGAGAGGGTCTAAAGATCTTGAAGAAAGAAAGGGAATAGAAGATAATGATAGTATACCTGGAGGGTCCTCGGCTCCTGGGCCTCTCGAATGGCCTGGACAAGGGCAGCGGTGGCAAGCGCCTCAACGCTGCGATTCCTCAAGCAGGTGGCAGAGGAGCAGTCCCGGAAGAGCTGGAAGGCATGGTCGGATATGTCACGGTCGAGACCCAAGATGGACGCGACGTCGATGATCTGGAGGTAGGCACGGAGGTTGTCCACCACCACGGTGGGGCCTGATGCGGATGTGCCGGCATTGGCAGTGGCAGTGGCAGTGGGATTGGAATTGGAAGAAGAGGAAGAGGAGTCAAGAAGAACACGCTCGAGCTCGGCGAGGTGACCGGAGAAGGAGAGAGAGGAGATGGCGTAGAGGGGGGTGGGCTCCAGAGACCATGTAGAGAAGGCGGTGATGAAGCCCGTAGGCTCGAATGGGTCTTCGTCCTCCTCTGCTTCCACTTGCTCGCCTTTGCTATTACTATTGGTGATGGTGGTCGTGTTGGTGGTGCCGACGGCGGCAGCGGTGGTCTGAGAGTTAAATAAGAGATCCGGGGTAACGAGGCAGAGAGGGGAATCCTGAGCTCGAAGGAGAAAGAGGTCGTGGGGCTGGGCCTGCCTCTCCTCAACCACGCGGCCGCAAGCGCCGCACTCGGTCACCCACCTGCCGGTGGACGCGGTCGCGCAACGCCCGTGCACGCCAGGGCAGTATGGGCATTGCAACTTCCACATCTCTCGCTTCCTCTCCCGGTATCGATTTGAATATCTTCTTTTTTTTCCTCTGTATTTTTATTTTATTGATTAGTCACGGCAAAATTTTGTTAGTATTTTAAACTATTAAAGGTTATTCTTTAATCAATATATCAAATTATATTAATAAAGTTCAGTTTATAAATTTATATCGTCTACTTCAAAGAATGACAATATTAATAAGTTAAATGGAAAGATTATCCACAAACCTTTCCAAATGAACTTAAATTTATACAATTCTAACATATCAAGATATGGTTATGGCTGATTTTGAAACTAGGTATCTAAGAGTATAGAAATGTCTGTTTCTTAATTTTTTATTTATTCTAAACACTATAAATAAAGAGCCATGTTGAGGTGAGTTATCTACTTTTATGTTATCTTGTTGAATTTAATTTTACATTAATTATTGTATAATTTTATTTTTTGAGAATTTTTAACTTATTTCTTGTTGGTATGAGAAGTTCCGATGGGTAATTTTCATATTAATGTTAATTTTTTCTTAGATCTATTTGCTTTTTTCAAAAAATTAAATCTTACGTTAGCTAATTAATTTTAGATTTTCTCTTTTAATTTTCTACCTTAAGAGTAACAAATTATTGGAGTTTTAAAATATCTCTTAGATAATTTGCTTGTAGGTTTTTACTCAATTCTACGTTTGAGTCAATATACAAATTCCCAAACCCTAGATTTCGAAAATCCTTTTTCTTTAGTAAATTTTTATTTTAATATTCTCTACATTTTCTAAATTCCTTAAACTCAAATTTCCCCTTGTTAGTTTTTACAAACTTCAACCTAAAGTGTTTTTTTTTTTAACTATAGATTTCTTTTTACCAATTCGAACCTTGGCCTACCCCACATGGGTCCATATGCCCAAGCAAATAAATATCTAGGTTTTTTTTTTTTTGTATTTTAGATTATCATATGGCCAATAAACTTTATAGTAAGGATCACAAGGTTGTTTGATACTTTGATTCTCACAATCTAAATCAAAGGGTAGGCTCCATTTTATGCTTGCAAAAATTTGGATGGTTGGATATTTATTGTTCAATTATTATCGTTGGATATTATATTAATCATTGAATAAAAACTAATTATCTTATTTTCATTTTTTTTTTAAGTCTGAAAGTTCAAATATAGAATAATCTCATTTATTAGAAATTGGTCGTTAATGGTTGTCATGTAATAGTTTATCTCTAGACGCTACTATAGGGGCAGGACATCTAAATGGACGGTACAAGTGAGAAACATTCTATAATAAACATTGGTTGACCATTAGTCAACATTAGTCAAACAACATTTACATATTATTATTTAAAAAAAATACTATATTTAACTTAAAATTAGTTTTCCCTCTCCAACACAAATCTAAAACCCCCTCACATTAAAAGATAATCATTTTACCTCTCTCTTTTAGAGTAAGTTTTTTTTGTCTTTATACTTTTTTACTATAATTACCAAATAAGATATGAGAACTTTTGTTAAAAATTTACCTATCATTCAAAAACAAAACAACCTGTCTCATTTTTATACCTCAAGATTATATGATAAGCCACAATCATTGAAATATATAAAATTTAATTGAGTTATAAATTAAATAACTCACTACATCAGCAATGACCGTTAAAAAGTATACCGTTAATGTAAATTTAGCATTCTTTTTTTTTAGATATATTAATTTAATTTTGATTTATGCACCATGAGTTTGTTTTTTCTTTTTAAGACAAGAGATGATGAGAAATGGAAACTTTCCAATTTTATCTTTTATTTTGTGATTGATAAATTATAATTTGAAAGAGAAAAATAATTTTTTTTTCTAACCAAGGTGTCTAGTGGTCTCACCTTTATAAGATCACGAGTCAAAATCAAAACCTTCCTTCATAAGAGGAGCTTCTTGACCGTTAGACCTACCTCTCTTCGGTATATTTTTTATATTATTAGTCCTGCTTGAAGAAGAAAAAAATTTACCAGGAACTAAATCAAAATGCAATGAAACTTTTGACTTACTCCACGAGCATTTTGGTACGCATGAATAGGATAAGATACAAGAGTTGGAGCTCTACTGCTTCTATGACAAAAGGAAGAAAAAGTGGGAAGCAATGGTGGTATGAGAAAAGAAAGAGAGGAAAAGGAACCCAAAATATTATTCCTTGACACAGCTTCTAATGGCAATGGCAACATCCACTACTATGATGTGGTCTACAGCAATACCAGGGTCAAGAAATGGCAATTCCAGTAGAATTAGAAGAAGAGAGTGGAAGAGGGGATTGAAGGTGCTGAACATGGCAAAGGAGAGTGACTCCAGTAGCAACAATGGCATTGCAGAAATAGCAGCAGTAGTGGGAGGAGTAGTGTCGAATCCGGTGATCGGATGGTCTCTCTACACTCTCAAGACTACTGGATGTGGGCTTCCACCTGGGCCCGGTGGTTCCATCGGCGCTGTCGAGGGGGTGAGCTATCTAGTTGTTGTTGCTATCATTTCATGGTCCTTGTACACCAAGGTAAAAACTGGCTCAGGCCTGCCTAATGGGCCTTATGGCTTGTTGGGCGCTGTCGAAGGCCTGTCTTATCTCACTCTGCTCGCGATCTTTGTGGTGTTTGGGCTGCAGTTTTTGGATCGGGGATTCATCCCAGGCCCATTACCGGGAGACCAGTGCTTCGGTTGAGGCTCTGTAGTTTCTCTCTCCTACTCTAGTTTTTCAACTTGTTTTCAGACTGTTTTTATTTTTTTTAAGTGCTTGATTTTCAATCTGGATACAGAGTACAGAGTGCAATCAGAAATTTAAGCGTTTTTACTCATTCGACACTGCAATTCTCCATTCAGTAGACTCTGCTCAGTGGTTTATGATTTCACCATTGTCCATAACTTCAGGTTGAACTCATTGATGTTTTCATCATACCACTTTGGGTACCTGGTGGTGTTTCCCTTTTTGGCTGGTTGAGGCTGAATTTTAATTTAATTTGAAGCACCTTGTTGAGAAAACATAATTGAGCTCTCCCAGTCTCTTTAGCCCAGCATCGTCTCATCGACTCTCCATCATTGGATGCCATCAGATGAAGGGTTTATGCTCAGTCGTTTGTGAAGTGACAAAAAGTTCCACATCTATTAAGTAAAATCAACGACTCTAAATGATACTTGAGTCACCCTCTTCTCAATGGTTAGATCTTTAGAGTAAATTCTACCTTAAAAATGCTATCATGTTATAGTTTTTTAACATGGTAACAAAGCAGGTTTCGCATGCAACCGATTTTCTAACAACTTTTGCCTATTTTAAAGAAAAATATCAATGTTGTACAAGTAAATATATTAAAATGTTGTCAGCAGTGGTGGATAAAACTTCATCCCTACTCAAACATCCTACCCTTTTTATTTTAAATCTTAAATATTTGATTGATTGACTTGAGCAATTGATTTTCCAAGTCATTCTACTTAACCATGTGGAACCAAATCTATGTTGATGGTAAACCTCCCAAGAGAAATAGCTACTCTTGTATTCCCGATTCTGGATGCAACCAAACCAATCCAAGACGTACTACACCCTTATTAATATGAACTAAATATTGGCTAACCTATGGCACTAGCCCATACTCTTTCTTTAAAAATTTGAAAAATGGGCCTGGTTAAGTTTTTGGCCCGTCTCAGCCGATCGACCATATTGGCCCATAGATATTGTTGAGAGATTGGTCAATACAAGCCAGTAGAGTATTAGCCCTATCTGCTATAATAAGTATCGCCACTACATAGTATATTTAGAAGGCACAGTAAATATCATCAACTTGATCTGGGTTAAATAAGTGGAAATTGAACTGCATATGTTGTAGAAAAAGTGGCCAAAGATTTAATGCTTCAAATTTACATTGAATATACAAGTACCTTTGCAAATATGAAGCAAAGTGAAAAGAGAAACCTTGCCTGGTTTAAGTGAGAAATCTTAGAGTTCGAATGTGATGCTGAATACTTGAATAGTCGATGTGGATGGTGGAGATGAAAACAATTACATTCCCTGGGAGTTGGCTCCTCTGAGGCATGCCTTTGTGCTTCTGATTTCATTCTTTGTGGCAGAAAAGAAAATATTAAGCAAAGAAAAAGAATGCAACAGCCCAGAGGACTAGTGCCAGCCCCTAATAACCAAGAAACATAGCTGAAAATGCCCTGCGAAGGAGAAATGACAATAGCCTGAACTTGAACAAAAACATCTGCCACAATGCAGGCGCATCCAACAGAGAGCCGAGAGAAGAAGTAGATCAAAACCAACAAATGTTAGGACTGAACTTCCAGCCCAAAAGACTAGTCTGATAGGTGGAGTGACCCAGTCCCATATAAGTCCTTAATTCCCCCTCACAACAGATGTGGGACTTTCGTTCGCACCCTAACAAGTTCCCCCCTAAAATGAAGCTCTCCGGTGGATAGAACATCACCAACTATCCCATTCGACAAAAGAATCCTAGAGTCCACATGTTATGGACTGAGAACCTGCCTTTGATACCATTGTTAGGATTGGACTTCCAATCAAAAGACTAGCCTGATAGGTGGTGGAGTGACCCAACTCAATATAAATCCTTAGTTTCACCACTCACAACTGATATGGGATTCTCGTGTGCATCCAACAGCAAAGAAGGTATTTGATAGGTCTGGTGATTTCATTATCTAATACCGAATGAGCAACTTCTTTGACAAAGATAGTCTCATTCCATACACGCCAAAGGTGACAAATTGCAGTAGCAAAATGCAAGGAGAATGGCAGACAAGTACATGGAGGCTGCTTTTGGATGGGGGACGGCCCTCCTTTACCCTTGTTTAATAACTCAAAAATTACTTCAGGTGTGGATAAAAATTCAAAAAATCACCCCTTTCATCACCTTTTTTTAATATCCCATTGAAAGTTGGGGTATTCAAGGGTGACCCAAGTAAAATTATCCTTGATCCAAATCCAGCCGGAAAGTCTGAAGTGAGATAAAGATTATTGAGGAATGCTTCCTTCACTTTTGGATGAAACTAGTTATCCCTATGGGCAGCTCTGAAATAAATATCAGTGGTATCGTTCATTTTTACTAAAAAGATATTGTTTCTTGTTAGTAGCGAGATTTTAACAATTTTCTTTTATTACCGCTAAAATCCAGTATTTTCATGAAAATGTTGAAAATATCCCATAATATTGCTATAATAATAGCATTTTAAAAAATATTTATAACCATTGATGATTCAATTTAATTTCTTTGATAATTTCGATGATGATATTTACTAATGAACCTCCTTGACATTGGATGGAAGTTCATAGTTCAAGAAATGTTAACTGGTCAATTATATTTGCTTGCTAGATAATTACCAAAATAATTTATTTCTTACAGTATATCTATAGTTTAATCATAAATTCATACAACTATTTCAGTTTTAAATTTCATCATTATTTATATATTTTTTATTTTTAGATATTATAAATTTTACGAGATTTTCCCAATCATATCTGGATAAGAACTCTAAAATTTGAAAACACCCGAATATTACTCATAGCCGATAATATCTGAAGAACGATACTAGTGACATTAGTGGACGGCATCTTTTATTAAAGATAAGAATTAAGAAACAATGCAGATGGACATAAGAATTCAAGCTTTAATAAGAAAAATCTTACAAGTATGCTTGCTTGAGTGTTTATTTCAACTCTGAATTACAGATTAGTTCACTGGTCAAGCCAATTTACTCTATTCATGTGAATTTCAAGTACTCAATTTTACTATTCATATAAAAGGTTAATGAGCCGATTTTACTGGTCATATAAAGGATAAAAATGACAATACACTAAAACTCATGATTACACAAATATCTCTTTTGGGAGGATGCTACCTAAATTTCAAATGTCATGATTTTTAAATTTCCAAAAATCAATTGTGAAAAAGGACACTTTATCAGTCCCATGCACATCTCAGCCCCCTCCCCATTTCTTTTCCTTCTGAGTGATTACATCAAACCCTGTTCAGACTAGACCCTGCGACTTCTTTTATTTTATTTTTTGAGTGATTACAACGAACACTGTTCAGAAGATAACCTTGTAAAGTTTGGTTGGAGAAAGAAGCAATTGCACAATCTCCTACTCCATTTTTTCAAAAATAGATAAATAAATCATACTTTTCAATTTTGCTTCCACGCCTAATTATGGCTGCTCCACACTACTTTCAGTGTTAAGCTTCGATCATTCAATCCTTGTATGTTTTCACATTTACAATCCAGTTGTTAACTCCAATGAACAATTCAAAAAAAAAAAAAAAACTCGTATGCAATGAACAACATAACCAATATACAACAAAGAGATCCCAAATTAACGTTATTTGCTTTTCCCTGAATTTCCTTGGGCCTTTTTTATAAATAAACAAAATCACAAGAGCTCTAAATATTTTTTCCACAAAACCGCTAGCGCTGTAACTCAGCTGCGCTACTGTGCTACAAAATGCTAAAAGACAACATTTACAGATGATTCAGCCAATGTATGTATAGTCTGCCTTGGAACCTTCTAATCTTCAATGCTTTGGATCTCACCCTTCATGATGCGGTTGCTAACAACATTAAACCCTAAAACCAATGGACTCACCTTCTTTCCTTTCTTTCCCTTCTTCTTTCCTCCTTTCATGATTCCATCAAGGTCCATGGTTGAATCAGTGTCTGACTTCCTAACACCTATACTGTCAGTATTTACATCCTTGTCACTAAACCCAGTTACCTTCCAGTCAGTCTTTGATTGAAAGGCAATCTCAATAACATCAGCTGACAACAGCTCTTTGTAGTTTAGGAACTTGTCAATGAACTCATGGTCAGAATCAAAGGAGCCGAGGTTCTCTTTCAGAAGCACTTCCGCTTCCGAAGTTGATTGCTTCAAGCAGAATTCAAGGAAACTTGTATCTAGTAACATGTGTGTCAAGGAAAACAGAATCAAATTGAAAAACATCAATCTGAATGAGCTAACTGGGGTATATAATATTTAGACAAACAGCTTCTATGGTCCCAAGTCAGCATGTCATCCCCATCTATTCTCATTAATTATCCAGCAGAAAAGTAATTTAAACCAATAACAATTCCTGAAACCACAAATTTTTAACAGAGGGCTGTGACCAACAGTTTGAGTGGATGGTTCAGAAGAAACCAGTTAAAATGATGCTTAGTTCATTGTTAAGAAACTTAAATGCAACAAACTGAAAAAGGAATGTACAAACCACTTCTTGAAAGTGGTCTGAGTGCCAGTCACAATGGTTCCACCATTCCATGCAATTAGGAACTGACCAGACCAGCAAGGCTTCCAGTTGAACCTGGTTTGACTGTCCAGTCCACTCAAATTCTGTTGGGGTGGTGAAATCCAAGATACGGCAAGGAGCAACCATGGGATTGCAAGGCCAACATAGAATCCACCTCCAGAAGATCTCATTTCTTGCTTTAACCAAACCCAAAAAAGACCCTAAGATGCAGGTTAATAAGGAAAGAAAAAAATTGGTACTGATGACAAATGCTTATTAGCTAAAAAGGATACCCTTCGACCCAGTCAGCCTAACCAACTCACTCACACACCAATCTCTGAAATCCATGGCTTCTGCAAAACCATAGTAGAATGTCACAGGGTTTTTTTCTTTTCTCTCTTTCTTTGAGTTGTAAATGCCAAAAGATAAATAGAACAGAAAAATGATAAGATCAGCAAGTATATGTTGCTTACCTGAATGTTTGATCATGGCATCTTTCCTCCCTTTAGAGGATGACTGAGCAAAAGCAGGGGAGGATGAAAGAGACTTCTGTCGACTCAATGACCCTCCCACAGTTCCTTTTGCAGGGGTGCCTTTGGAACCCCGACTGTTGGGGTTACAAAGAGATGGGAAATTTGACCTGTTAATGAGGGAAAATTGATTAAATTGAGAACAGTCATGGCCACGAGATTCCAAACCAATAGATCCAATGTGCTCAGAAATTGCCCAAAAAGGTTCAAACAACCAAGTTCTAAGAAAATCAACAGATGAACAGAAAACATAAATTCATAAAAAATGTGACGAACCATTGAAACTTAAAAAATCTTATATGAAGCCATCAGACAGTGAGCCTTTATGGTGATTCATGTTCTTTGGAACTAGAACTAGGGCTGCAAACACCTACATGAACTACATCACAACTAGCCCTAATCATCACCATCATCATCATATAGCCATTTATCTCATCAACCTGGGGTCGGTCTTTATATTTGGATTTGGGAAATGGTTAGCATAGGCCAACTGCCAATCTGATGCTCATGGACCCACAACCTCTGGACTGCAACAATGAGCCATTACCAGTTTGTGATAAAGGTTCTGGTCACAGCTAGGCTCAGTCATCTAGGCAAATTTCCTCTGACAACCTCACAATAACTGATACATATACATTCCCAAGGACATAAATAGATTGCCCCTGATGTTACAAAGAGTTAAACAGCAATATAGAATTTATTGTAACAAATACCCTAGGTATTTTTGTTTCTTTCGCGTCTTTATCATGAAAATACCATTTTGTCAATAGTATCATTTAGATATAGGTGTTTTCCTATTTTATCAGCAATTTTGTTTTTACCACAATAACATCAACCATAACGTGACATCACAATATTACAATTTTTTCTTTTGTTTCTCTCATACCTATATTAAATTATAAATCATTTTATATGACTCAAATCCCTCATTCTTCAAATGTATTAATGGCTGTTTTAATTTTAAGTGGCATCATCATTTGTATATTTATTCATTATATTTTTTTCATTATTTTTAAATACTATAGTTTTTGCTGGATTTATTTCCAATAATTTCATATTAAAAGCTTTACAATTTGAAAATATCCCAATATTATTATTAGTTTTTATTTTTTTAAATGGAGATACTATTATTAGTTAATAATATCCCAAGAACGGTATTTGTGACATTATTAATATAGATTAACCTTTAAGCTCACGAATCTGCATGCTTTGGTTCCCTTTAAATGTGGAAGCATCAAGGGACTCATAGAAGTAAAAGTAATTAAAAAATTAAAAAACTGATGATGCTATATAGGAATCATCCACCTGCCAAGCAAAAAGGAGACGGGCTGTAAAGGGCTCATACAGGTAAATGTTATGAAAACAATCAAAAGGGGAGATACCATAAAGGAGTTTTTCAAGTATGATCCTCCACCCTGATATGCTGTGGGTTACATTGTTAGGGTCAACCTGGATGACCAGACAAGGGAACACCCTTAATAAGAAAACCTAGCAGAATCAAAATACAATGTCTTATAGTTTGGGAATGCAGGTCCATGCAGGTAAAGACGCCCCAAACAATCCCTCCCCTTGGTCTAAAAGAATTTGCTCATGTGTTCATTTACCCCTTCAATGTGCATATGAAGATGGATACCCCAGCTCCAAAAAGGAGCTCAGAGAGGTAGAAGAAATCATTTTGAAAAAAAAAAAAAAAACAAAGAAGGAAACACATCCAAAAGGCATGCCAGAGAGTAGGGAAACCCAGTCAATTGCAACTACACCAAAGAGCACCCAGATCAGATTATCCATACCCATGAAAACAAGGGAGTTCAAAATGAAAAGGTAGGACTGTCTTGTACCAAGCCTCTACTTGGTGGCTCCACATCAGATGGATATGATCATCCAATCAGGCCATGGGAAACATTTAGGCCTCACAAAATACATGCTAGGTATATAAATATAAAATTCTTAAAATGCAGCCATTTTTTTAGATTAGAAAACAATTTAAAAATTCACATGTCAATATAGCAGCAATGATATATAGTGGATCCCTCCACCTCGTGGGACACTGAAATTTAACGTGGATCGTGCTTCTAGAGGGAATCCTGGGCCGGCAAGAATTGAGGGTATCTGACCACTTGGGGTCCACTCGTCTTGTTTTCACGGAATCTGTGGAGACTAAGGACTCGAATGAGGCAGAAATTTTTAGTATTAGGAGAGCCTTGATTTTAGGTGTGGGTTTGGGGGAAGAGAAATAGGTAATTAAAAGTGACTCATGTAATGTTGTTAAATGGGCTAAGGGAGCGAAGCGTCCTCCTTAGAGGCTAATCACCTTGGTAAGGGAGATCAAGGAGTTGGACTATAGCCGCGAGGCATCCTTCGTGCACATCAGTCGGACAGCTAACGGTGTGGGTGGATCGATTAGTGGCATTTTCCAGCTATAAGGAGATTACTTACTGTGGCGTTTTTTGTTTTGATTTTCCAAAATTATTGTAATGGGCTTAATCATCTTAGGCCTCTTTGTTGCTTCATGTACCTGTACTTCTTGCTTTTTAATAAATTCTTCTCTTACTGCTTAAAAAAGAAGCAATAATAGATGTAAATTTGAAAGATGGTATTTGGAACTCACTGCTTGGACTCCTGCTTTGATTGATCGAGAGGGCCCCAAAACAAATCATCTTCCACCTTGGGTTTTGACTGACTAGATGCATTGGAACTGATATGGATTGGAGATGTGGCCTTGGATGGTGATGTGCCAGAAAGATGCCATCCACTTCCATGGACAGCACGGTTTGATTGGGCTTTGGGAGGTGTTCCGATTGGTGTCTGGTGCTGGAAGGATTTTACCTTTTTCTCCTGTTCCTTCTGAATGTCCCTTAATGATGTGGGCTTACGAAGCTTCCCTGAGTCAGTGGACCATGCTAGAGCAGGCACAGCACTTGTCTGGTCTCCCTTCCAGAATACAAAATCACCTAAAGAAGGACCTGAAGGTGTAACAGAAAACAGTTCTTTCTCCTGTTGCATCTGTCGAACACTTTTGCTTTTCTCAATAGGAAAAGCTGCAACGGAAGAATCAACCGTAGCAACTGGCCGGGTGGCCTTCAACCCTGCACTCTTAGCCTTGGCTTCCTTTTTACGGCCCTTCTTAGTTTCTTTAGCCTCAATAAAATCATCATTATCCACAACTGAGACATCCGCCTGCACCTGTGCAGTGGTGATCGGTAATGGAAGCAATGTAGAACCTTTGTCAGTGCCACTGCAAGCATTCAAATTTTTCTCATTTGCTTTTGCTGAAACTTCTTCTGCCAATAAATCGTGCAACTGGCTCTTCTTAGTCTTTGGGTTCATAGAATTTTCAGTTTTTTCTAAAACAAGTTGTGAGCTCCCTACATCCTGATAAATATTTTTAAGACCTTTAGGCTCTGAATTGGCAACAACCCCTGCCCAAGGTGTCGGTGATGAATAACTGACAGTGTTAACAGCTGCAACAATCTCTGAGACAGCCATTTCTGCCTGTGTTCTTCTCTGCTCCTCCTGTTGAATCTCTAACAGTGACATGGCTTTGAACCCAGGAGCAGGTTTCCAAGCCCAATGACCTGTTGTTGCCTGTGTATTTTGCAGGGATCCAGACTCAACTCCTCTTGGATCAACCTTGCCTTCAGCTGTTTCAAAAAATTGGGAATCAGCAGCTTCTGCAGACATCCCATTCTTACCATCTCTTGTTTCTACAAATGATGACTCATGAAGCACTTCTTCTCCCATACTAGTCCCAGGCTTTGAATCATCAACATTTGTCTGCTCCATTACAACCTCAATTTTCAACTGCTGTGAAGGAACAGTCTTAGGTACCCCCTTTCCCAGGTCCGAAGAGGTTTGTCCTTTCAAATTCTTTTGCTTTTTGGGCTTCTTCTCGGAAGATTTTCTTACCTCCGCACGTTTCGCTTCTGCAACAACAGGTAACTCAGCATTGCGTTGTTCCCTTTCAACTTCTGGTTTTACAACAGAACCTCCAGAAACTTTAATATCATTCTCTTCTAAATGAAATGATATGTTGCTCTTGTTGGATCCAGCAAAAGAAGCAGAAACAGAAATCGATGGGCACTCCTCTGAAGGTAGAGAAGTTACCATGGCTTCAGAGCTGCCAGCTGTAATGGTTTCATCAACCCTTGAACTATACTGTGGCGATTGTTCTAGAACCTTACGATCATGGCGATCTGGAACCGCCACAGGATTGCCTGGAGCAAGCTCACTCGGAGCCCTCTCCACCACTTCAGATGAAGATGAGCCATCTTTCGCTGCCTCAGGAATCAGTAACTTACCTTGATGCTGAACACCATCAATTTGTGAAGGCAGAGTAGCAACACTACTTTCCTGATGAGAACAATTCTCAAAAACCTGATGAGGTAAGAGTAGAAACATGCCAGAGCTAACAGTGCAGCTTGCATTCTGGGACAATTGAGAAGATGCACCAGATGACATGGCAACAGCCTGTTGCATCTGGGGATTTATCTGTAGTGGCTCATGTGGCTGACTGAGTGTGAGATGGCCCAAAGAAGAATTTCCCACTGGTATGGCAGCTTGAAGATGCCCACGTGGTGGCTCATCCAAATGTTGCTGACTCCGATGCTCAGACAGAACCTGAGATAGCAGATGTTTCTGCTGCTGAAGTAACAGCTGTTGCTGTTCTTCTTTCTGCTGCTGTTGCTTAAGCAGTAAGAGTTTATCCAAAAGTGACATCTGGGCAGGAACAGGTGCCTGAGGTTGCAACTGAAGTTGAGACAGCAAATATTGCTGCTGCAAAATACTTAACATCTGTGGATCTTGAGATAGCCCTGAAGACAGAAGCTTCTCGTGCAAGTCAATCCCAGAAGTATGATCCAAAGGCTGAGTAATCATATGAGACAAGGACGGCGCATGTTGTGGTTGCAGCCTCTGCTGTTGATTTCCAAACCCAGCTGATGGCACAAAATGCTGATCATAACGCGGGTCCATCTTCTCTTGAAGAATATTCATGCCACTTTGAGCAGAATTACTCAAGAATCTTGAATCAGGGAAATTAGACCAGGCAAGACCTCCATCATTAACAGCAGGAGACAAATTTTCTGTGACTTGTAACATAGACCTCGAATCCAAATGTTGAGCAATTTGATGAAGACCTTCGGCTGTTGGTTGTAGCAGTTTGGACTGTGGTGCAGGAGAGTCTGGGACAACGTCTCCCTGCAGTATCAAGGGCGTTGCATCTCTTCCAGGCCAATATGTAAGTGGATTGGGTACAGATCTCTGCCTTGCCAGTGACATTCTCTGGGCTAACAGATAGCTCAGATCATTCCCACTTTCCATGCCCAATGAGGGAACACTGCCAGCATTATTCCCGGCATATCCAGGCATACCTACAATAAAAAAAGGATTAACTATTGAATATCCTCATTGCACTGAAAAAGGAAGTGCAACAATTGAATCTCCCTTAATATCCCAAATAAGTTGGGCAGACAGGACTACAGGAGGTCTTTGCATTCAAATATAAAGCTCAAATATTACATATTAGACCTGAAACATTCCAGACATTATTTTGGGTTGGAAGGGGAAAAAACAGTGTCCCAAATAACTTGGTACCATTATCCACAAAACAGAAAATGCATAGCAGAACAGTTGAAACTGCTCCAAAATTCCACCAAACTATTTGTTCAACTTGCCTTTTGAGGTCTATCCACATGAATATCCTCAACAAGGTCAATCCACATACACCTTTAAACACATCGTGATCATGTGAATGGTAAACAAGCACACAAACACGATGATCATATGAATGAAAAACAAGTGCCACAAAAAAAAAAAAAAAACAGAATGTTGATCACCACAGATAGGGGTGGCAATGGGTCAGGTTGGCTATAGGTAATAGCAAAGTTTCTGTTTGACCCGACCCGACTTGACCCGGATTTCTTCAAGTACTGACCTGACCCAACCCCACCTGAATTTATATATAAAAATAAATAAAAATGAGAAAACTTATTTTTTATAGAAAATGAAAGATAAAAGGGCTTACCTTTCATGCGAGCACATAAGGATATGAAATAGATGCAATAGACTACGATTTTTTAACTTTGTGGGGTACATGAGCTAAAAATAAATAAATTATTAAAAATATTAAATTTTAATTCAATCCAGGATGGGTTTGGGTTGGGTTCAGGTTTGGGACCCCTCTATCCAACCCAACCTGAATTTATTTCAGGTCAAGTTGGGTCGCGGATCAATTTAATTTTTTTTGAGAAATGCATGGCCCAAACCCATTTTTTTTCCTTTTTGGTTTGGGTCAGATGGGTTCACAGGTCGAGTTAAAAATTGCCATCCCTAACTACAAATTTCAAACCAAAAAAGAATTTTCTTTGATGAAGCAAGTAACCTTCTGTGAAAGGAAAAGCCTCTAGCATGGAACTGCTCCGATTTCCAGACATCAATGATTCCAGAAACCTGTTATCAGCTTCAGTTGACGACTCACGTCTATTTCTTTGCTCACTCTTTATAAGGTCGGCCTCAGTTAAGCTAGAAGCCTTTCCAAGGTTAGTAAAATTCACCATACTTGATGCTTCTGAAGTGTCACTCTTCTTTGGAGCACCAAATCCAGGTGGTGGTCGTGCTTTCATTCGTAAGTGCGGTATAACATCCCCAAGTGATGTAAAAGGAGCGTCAGGAGAAGCATTTGCATGGCGAACTTGCAAATCAATGCCAAAATACCCAGTCTCAAACCATCCAATCATATCACTCCCACAAAAAGGACCTTGGATTTCACCATGAGGATCTTTGTAATACAGGGATAGAACCTCTGGAGAGGGATGTGGCAAGAATTTTCTATCATCTGCTTTGACCCTAGAAATAAAAGAATCTTCTCGAACCAGCCTGTTGCCAGCTTCCCTTTCCCCATCCAAGACTTCAGATGATTGCCGCTTAATTATTGGATTGCTGCCAACATCTGACTGCAAACCTTGATCAGCTTGCCAGTTGGGTACATCCTTGTAGTAAGAAGAGGAACGAGCTAATTTATTGCCCCATTCCATACCATGATCCTTCTGTGAATTTGACCATCCCATATCAGTGACTCTCGATCTAACATTGGCTGAATCATCTTGTCGATCAAGTGAAGAACCATAAGAGCTCTCTGCCAGTGACTCAGATCTCCACAGAGTGGCCAGATTCGTAGAACAATTTTCATGAATGTTTACATCTGCATTATTGGTTACCTCCACATTGACCTTAAAAGGTGTCTTTTCTGTCCTGAAATCTGCACAAAGGACATCATAGTATCAGTTAGAAATAATAAGTGGTATCTTCATATGAAGAGAGAAGCCACAAAGAGCATCCAAGAAAATAGGAAGCACTTAAAAGATCAGCACA
This sequence comes from Chimonanthus praecox, assembly GCA_022113865.1. NCBI lineage: Eukaryota > Viridiplantae > Streptophyta > Magnoliopsida > Laurales > Calycanthaceae > Chimonanthus > Chimonanthus praecox. Next base: position 7,251,602 of record CM039090.1, on the reverse strand, counting down.
AGTTACAGGGTATTAAAAACAAAGCACAAGAATAAACAAGGACACTACCTCCAGTATTTAACCTGTCATCTGAATATGACTGAATGTTCTGAGTTGCTTCCACCTTTAAATCAGGCCCACGTCGATGCAAGTGCTTTTCATATGACCCACTCTCGGAATAGTCAAAACACTCACTTCTAAAATTACCAGTGCTTTCATCTTTATAATCATCCGCTCCAGATGGCAAATCTTCTCTACTGCCTGTAAAACATAGCATGTATTAGGCCAGGTAACAGAATGTCATGGGCCATGTGTGTGCAGTCATCTCTATAGTTAAATGCACCGAAGTATTGGCACTACCGAGTTTGGATCGTCTCATATGAGCTGTATCTATAGTAGTAGAGCTCCAAACTACAGAACCATCTTTAGAAACCTGATTTGTGCCACTACTAACTATATCACCTTTGTCAATTCCTGTCAGAATAACCTGCATAAGCAGAAACATGTCGAAATCAACTGTGCATTACAGGCAAGTTTACCAAAATAGTGAAAATGACCAATTCCACAAAAGTTGGTGCAGAAAGAGCAAGAGGCTCAAGCAGTGAAATCAAAATCAACTAATTATAGGAAAATCATCATCATCATCTAAGCCAATTTTCTCATCAATCTAGGGTTGGCCTTTATATTTGGTTTTGGTGGATTGTTTCCATGAGCTGACAGCCTATTTGATGCCCATGGGAAACTGATTATAGGAAAACTTCATCAAAATACTTTACACACTTACCAATTCCTCAGGAGTAGGTGCAGAAAGAGCAAGAGGCTCCAATGGCTCCATCTGTGTTAGTGAAGGGACGTCTACCAACCCATCCAATGGCTTCATAGATGTCCTCATATCAATCATCCTGTATATGTCAAGTAATTTGGTCCTACTATATCTTATTATAGACAAATCCCCATGGATGCCTTCAGGCTTATTTGGAAGGGTGTCTAAAGAAGGATGAGGACTATCAATCAGAGTGTTTACACTAGTGTTAACTCTTCCACGACCAGCATAAAAGGTCGAATAAACATTTTCCACTCTCCCCCTGCCATGACCAAACATGGAGTTCGGCATTGTTTGTCGATGAGGAGGTTCTACCCTTGCTCGATTTAAAGAAGCATTAGATCGTCGTGACCTAGACAAGTGGTCCCCATCTCTATCGATATCTTTCCCATGATTAGTTACAAGTACTGCCCCTTTATCACGAATTCCCTCACTATCTCGGCCAGAATCCAACCACTTATCATGCCAACTCTCTCGTTCTGGCTCCTTGTCATCAGGTCCCCAACGTGTGTTCCATTTGCTCTCACGGCGTTGATCATGACTACCTTCCCTGTTACCTGACTCAGTCCACCTCTCAGATGGGGCACGGCGTGCTTCACTTGGATGTCTCAAGGAGGAATTATCTATCCACCGCTCCATCTTGCGAGTATCACCTAGTTTCTTATCTGCCTCTCTCCAGCGGTCTCTACGAATGGCAGAGCCCGTTTCTCTTTCTTCATCACGCCAACGATCAAGACGCCCACTTTCTGCATCAAGCATGGATGGCCGGAAAATGGCCCTTCTCTTTTCAGAATCATGCACGTCTCCATTTCCTGGTGCTTTTATGACATCAGGGCGACTGATGTAACTTGGATGAGAGCTCCCATGAGGTTCCTGTAAAGAAATGCAATGATGAGAACAAACTCACCAATAGATAGCAAACAACCTATAAAGGAGATGGATCGGTTGTTTAAAACCCTTCCTGGGTTCACTGCTGATAATTAAGTTGTAAATGCATTTCAGAATGTGAAAATATAAGAAGGGTTTTGTATGGTATTCTTATCAATTGATAGACTGAGAAATTCTATATCATAGTGCAGGATAACTTACCCCAGTAACCATTCCAGGCTTAGTTTCTCCAGGTTTTGGCTGAAGCCACTGAGGTGAGAGAGGAATGGAACCATCAGATCCTCGCATTTCTGTAAAAGATGGACAGATAAATAAACATAAGACCTCACCACCTATCCTACAAGCAAAGCTAATGTGAAGGAGAATGTAATAATCTGGACAATGCAACATGTTTATCACCTGAATCACAAATATAACTCGGCATTCAAGTGTCCTTGGGTTAAAATTTACAAAGCCACCGGCAATGGAATTAATAAATATTGACAAAAATGGTTGCTTTAAGGGAACAAAAAGAATCTGACCACAAATTTTAGAAAAGAGTATAACTGAACAGGGCACCACAGCACTGGGGAGTAACTGAAAAGAACATTACAAATTATAAAGAAAATGAAAATATTTGAAAAAGATATTATGAAGTGATGGCATATGACTGAGATGATATAAACTTACACCAAGTGGGCACTGGTTGGGTGGGATGGGTAGGGGACTGGGTGGATGGATGATGAGTGAAGTTTCACCCCAACCACTCAATCAAAACCCCAAGCCTAGTGATCTAGGGCCAACTTATTTCATCCAGTGCAAATATATGCCAATTGGCAGTGCTTGGGGTATAAAGTTCACAAGTGAAACCTCACCCATTACCAACTCAACCATATAGAGGCCAGCTGGGTATCCTTGTAGGTCAACCAACATGTAATAATTAGGTGTCATTCCACCTTTCCACAATGTTTTCTCTCATTTATACAGGCCTAGCTTTTTGACTCACTATTTAGGGCCATATTCTGTCACTCCACCACTCTGCAGTCTATGATGCCTCTTTGAACACTACATTGCATGAACCCCCCTTAGTTGCCTGTCTATTCAACACTTCAATTCTTCACACAAAGAATGATCTATACCTTATGCCCAAGCCATCTCATACAACATTCCTTGATCCTTTATTGGACAGATGTAGGTGTACTACTACATAAAGAGCATATTGACAAATGCTATGTAGGTATGTAATATGTCATGGATATCAGGATGTGTCTCTATGTTGAAAATCTAATAAAAAGTATACCTCTATTCATCTAAGTACAACAGGGTCCACCTAGGATCAACCCAAACCTCATGTCCATAGCCCCCATTGCTTTAACTCACTCCACCCAACACCCCCAGCTTTTAGCGTTTCTTTTATCTAGAGTTGCCATGTCCTAATTAAATCATATCTGATTTTTTGGGACTTTACACTCACCACTCCGCCCCTACACACTCACTACCGGGTTGAACCACCATTATTCTAGACCATCAAATTCATAGTTATCTCGACCTAGCCAAGTTTTTTTTTTAAGCTTCTTATTCCAATTAGGGTCATTGATGTGCACATCAGATCCAGTGAGTCAACAAAGACCCAATTGAGGCCCAGTTGGACAGGATCGACAAATTAGCCCGTCAAAGTTATGCTCGGATTGATGGAGGAAACGGGGGCCTTACGCACATGGACTAGGCCCAAGGTTCTATGGGTCCAAGCCCATTGGGCCTCACTTGGGCCCATTTTGTTTGAAGATCACATGAAACAAACTTGATTCAAAAGTCAGCCCTCCCAAAATGAGTCACATGAATCTTATCTCTCTCCCTCTCTGCCTCATTTGAATTTCAAACCTCAGTCCTACTTATCTCTCTCTTAAATTTCAAAATCAAGTTGACTTATGCACATGGATGGGGTTGGAAGGACTCCATCTTCATCCTTCCTCAAGGGTAGTTGACTTAAAGGGTCATCTTGTAGATTTTTTAGTTTTTCTTTGTTATCTTGTAAAGGCTATAAATAAGTGCCTTAGTTGACCGATTTGGAGACCCCGAATATTCGAGAAATTGAAAAAGTCAAGCAGAGTTCTCGAGTTGGATTTATTGTGTGTTTCAAGTAAGTAGTTTATGAATTTCTAGTTTCCTTATATTTGCATGAATTAAATTGAAATTATAATTCGGCATAAAGTCACGCTTTTTGCTCAATTAATTGAAATTAATTTATTTTCCTTATTTTTCAATTTAATTCATTTAAATGGAAATTGGCTTTCATTGACACTTATTTCATCAAGGGTTGCCATTTGCGAAACCTTGATCGGTTACACTTTGGACGGAAGTCCAATTGAACCGTTAATTTATCAAATTGTGGACGAAGGCCGATTTCTACACTACCTAGTCTAGGTCAGTCATAGCAAAACCACCTTAAGACCTTCCAATCCCCTATCACTATCATGCTTCTCATTGGGCACAAAGAAACAACCAGGACATAACTTTCATTAGAATGATTCACAATGGATCACCAACGAAGGGATCAAGCAATAAGCTTTCACCATGACAAAATTTTAGGGGCCTACATTGTGGATAGGCATATATTGGAGACAGAGGACAGTTGATGCAGAAGGGCCTAAAAATTTCAAAAAAAAATATTATTCAAAATAAAGTCAGCTCCACATCTCAACCTTGGGGCCCACCATAGCAACTAACTTTGAAGAACATTTTGTTGTGTTTGGATCAGGAGAGATAGAGTTGGGAAAGTAAACTCACCTTGAAAATTGGATCCTCACTCTATTTGGAATGGGAGTGAGGTAATTCCACACCTTAAAAACTCACTCTATTTGGAATGCGAGTGAGGTAGTTCATCCCGGATTCCTTTCCGAATCGGGCTTCTTTCTTTAGTTATTTTTTTTATATAAGGCTATGCATTGAATGGGAGAGACAAATTCTCAACAATATGAAATAAAATCAAATTTATTTTTTCTCTCCTATCTCCTCTTTCTCTCTTCTCCCTACCCAATCATTGAGCAAAAGGGCATCCAGGCGTCCTGTCCCTGTGTTACAGGGACCAAAACACCTTTGGACTTCTTCGTCTCTCTCCTCGACTCGTTGTAGACGAGGCCTATTGTCGGCCGATCCTTACATGTCACCGTGTCTGGAACAAAAGCCAGGCCATTCGTCCATCAATCCCGCATCAAGTGGTATTCAGAGCAGTCTCCCTGCATGACAGGGACGATCATGTTCGGATTGTTGTTTTGGAAAAAAAAAAAAATCGATTCTGAAAACCAGGATCAGACATGCCCTCCATTCGCCCACCCCACCTCTTTTTTAGCATTACTTCCGCCACCCAGAACCCTCCACCGTCTGCAGGTCCCAATCCTCATCTTCCTCCCTTTGACCAAAACAAAAAAATAAACAAATCTGCAGCTTTGGCTTCAACCCTAAGATCCCTAGATTCACCTGTTTCAGTGCTACTCAATCGCGTAGTCACTTGGGCCATCCCTGCCCGCCGAATGCCTCCTGCAATAGTGCATACCCAACTCCAGACCCAGACCTCCTTTGCCTCAGCCCTCCTGCACTCGATCGCCAATGCTTATTGTCCATCACACCTCTTCCGTGAAGCAAGAAGTCCACTTAGCCATAGGTCCCACCTTTGCTTTGCCTGCACCCGTCCACAACATGCACTCTTTGACCCATTTCCCAACCCGTTTATCAATCTCTACCTTATTCGTCCTAGCCTTTCTCAAGCCTCATTCAACGGCGAGCCAACCTTGACATTGTTGACGTTGTACGAAACCACCCCAAGCCCTTTAATGAAAAACGGACGACCCGTTGCGTCAAGTGGACTCTGGCATCCAACAATGGTGATGCGTATGTCACTAGATCCGAGTTTGAAGAATTTAGATCTGAGTTGCAAGCCATCAAATCTAAGTTTGAACGCCTCTAGACTTCTTCGTGTCCCTCCTCAACTCATTGTAGACGAGGCCTATTGTCGGTCGATCCTTGCACATCGCCGCCCTGGAACAAAACCCAGGCCATTCGTGCATCGATCCCGCATCAAATACTCTCGTTTCTCGTAAAACAGTGAGGAGAAAGGATTCAAACAAAGCAAAAAAAATCGAGGCACTCTTATTATTGAAGGTGACTTCCAACGTTGTTAGGTGGGTCAAGGAGGCAAAAACTAAACCTTGGAACATCATCCATCTGGTTGTGAGATTCATGAACTAATTAGGGACTTGGACGTCTCAAGAAATGACTTGCTCGTAGATTTCTCTTTAGATTGAGATATTTCATATTTTGCTTTTTGTGTTGTTGTTGGGGTCATCTCAAAGGGCTCCCCCTTCCTTTTCTTGTTCTCAAATCTTTCATTTGGCAATGAAATCTTTGGTTATCTTTAGAGAGAGAGAGAGAGAGAGAGAGAGAAACTGATATTAATTCCAATATGCAAATGTGCATAGCCCGAATTCATATTAAGAACCAGTAAAAGAATTTTTTGCTCAATGAACAACTAAAGGTAGAGACTTGTGATGATTCAGATAATCATATAATATACACACGGCAAGTAAAGAACAGAAAGTGGAGGCACAGAATTTCATGCCTATGGCATAAATTGGTCTCATAATTACATATCTCCAATATCCGTCGTACGCCAAGATTAAGGTACTGAATTCAATTCAGTGGAAAACAATAACAAAATTCAACTTCTTCCCTATCCGTCAATCAAATAAGGGAACCAGCCACATATAAGCAACTGCATACCATCTACACCTTTTTTTTAAGACCAAGGTATCCAGGCCTCCTAGAGCACCTGACTAATCCTTGGAGCATGTGCAAACCTCCCTATATACACACACCAGGCAACACTATGGAGAGTGGCCCTTTTGTGTTGAGAGTGACTTGAACCTACCATCCACACCTTTTCCTAATGAATTAAGCCAAATTATCATTAAAAGCTTTCCAAGAACCACTGCAATCTGCTCAAGTAGACTGAACGGAAAAAAAAAATTATAAAAAGAGGAATACTCACAGTGAAGCATTTCCATTCCGTTGCACCTAAGAGTGACACACAATCAACAGGTGGAGCTACAAGCAATCGAAAGAAAAGTTCCAAGCATATGTTGTTCTTGTAGTCATCACGAAGTATGGAATCATCGGAAACTCATAGAGGAATTGCTTAAGGCAAAACCCTAAAATGGAGATGCTTTCTTTTTTGCAAAAGAGCAAGCAATGCGGCTGAATTTTTAAAGAAACTGTCGTCAAGACTAGGTTAGGGATAGACAACATAATAGAAGACAAAAGCCTGAGCATGAGACTTGGGCCTCATCTGGAACGGAACAGAACGGTAGCGGAAACGAAAACAAAAACGAAAGCGAAAAGGAAAAAGTGGGGCTTGTACCTTCGGAGGTCTGGTGAGGGGACAACGAGAGGTGGTGGTTAGAGTCAACATTGCTTCTTTTGGCCATGATCAATCGATGACAGTTGCAGAGCTCAGAGACGCACAAAACCCTTCCTTTCTTCCTCTCTTAACAACAAACGCAGGAAGGAAAACAGTGCCAAAGAGCTGGGAAAATATAGTAGGTCAGGGACTCACTTGGAGGAGGGAGAATTATCCATTGAGAACCGGTTCTCAACGAACTCAGTAAGCAAAACCCCTTTTTCTACTTTTATAAATAATTAAATAAGGTTATAAATTGCATTTTCTAAATTAAATGGGGGGAGAATAATTATAAGATTATCCACAATCTTCTTGTGCCCAATTCCATCTCATCAAACTCGTTCCTCCTTTTACTACTTCAAGAACTGGTGCACAAGAATGATTAATTACTAATATATTTTTTAAGTATAGAAAAATGATTAAGTGCAATTAATTACAAAAGTTGCACTTAAAAATTGCACATATTCAAAGTAGATTTGATGAACTATCATCAGCTAAAATTTCATTCAAAAATCAATTTTTAATCACTTGATCTTAACGATTGAAATTACTAAACATTTTTTATTTTTTTTAATTATGATGTTTCATCATGTCTACTTTTTATTCTTATGGATAGATTTTCTAATAAAAAACAATAATGAAAAAAATAAAATGTGTTGGATACAACCTTCACAATATAGAATGCTTTACAGTAATTTTTAATTATAAACTGTCACAAACTTAGACAAAGAATATATATTCTTAAATCCTTAAAACACAAGTATCACTTTACATTGTCTAGCATTGGTCAAAATATTGACAGTAGATAATTCTTTTTATAATTCACAAATAAAAATGACACGAGTGAGACACAATTCACAACAACTCGAGAGAATCATGTTTTTATAAAAAATAATAGAATATGTTGATATATTTTGAAAATAATGTATAATGTATTCAAAATTAATCATTGAAATGCAATGATCTTTTACTTTATATAGTTTTTTTGAAGGAAAAAAAAAAAAAAAAACCTTTAACACAAAGCAAAATGAGAGTGGTAGTCTCAAGTATAGTATAGATGAGTAGCTTCCTCTACTGAGTTGATATGAAGCCACTGGCTCTCACTCCAAACACCAAAATATTCTATCTTATAATAGATTAGAGTTTATCGTTGCTTCTGCTACTGCTCTTAGGTTTTTCTGCATCAGTTCGTCTGTTCTTAGTCCTCACTCAATGAATAATTAAAAATAAAAATAAGTATCAGCATGATCATGTCTTGGTTTTCTCCTACCTCTGACAATCTCACCTACTTCTCTCTTTCTTTTTTCTTTTTAACTAGGAAAACCATAACAAGGACCCCCATAAACACTTTGGAGGAACGCCTACATCTACATAAAATGCCTCTATTTACGCCGCTAGAATTCGAACTGACTATCTCTTGCTTTGAAAGAGTAAATAACCAGTCATTTCCATCTCGCCTACTTTCTCTGCACGTCCCTGTAACTCTCTGTCAGGTTTCTTTGTTTCCTTGCTCGAGTTTTACCTGTCTACATCATTCTCGATTTAACCTTTTCACCTCCTGTCTCAACGTTTCTATGTCTCACCCAACTTGACCTTGATCTACCCTCTATTATTTTAAAAACCTGCCACCGACCCACCTTCGTTTAAGGATAAACTGATGATTTTTAGTTTTCTAAGATTTGTCAAAGCCAAAAAACCCTCACCACTGCTTATCGATGCTCCTTTCCATGATTATCCGCGCCTGTTGAGTGTTGACACTTATGACTTATCCATGCCTGCCAGGCCCAGGCCCAGGCCCACATCTACAACACCATATCCAACTTTCACCAAACTGTCTGTACTCTGTAGAACTACCTTTCACCTAGTCTTTTTATCTTGTTTTTTTTTTTGTGTTAGGTTATATTATTAGTGTCCCCCTATCATTAGTTTGGATGTTTATTGTTGCCAACAATGCTATCTTGCCCTTTTGTTTATTGCTCTTGCCACCTTCATCATCACGTGTTATTGTTAGTGCTAAGTGTTTATCTATTTCTGACTCAGTTTAGGTCAACTGTCTATTGAATCTGATCGTTGCAACGGTTCAGTTCCTTTTTTATGCATATTTGTTTGCTTCTGTCTCCGAATTTCATTCACATTTGGATCTATGTGCTCCTATTTTCTGATTTTATATGTTGCAGATCTATGGATCTATATGCTCTTATTTTCTAATTTTATATGTTATAGATCTATTTACTTCTATTTATCATCGTAGTTCCAGCCACCATCGATCTCATGCACCAAAACGTCGATCTATGTCTGCTTCTGTTCATCTGCTGTTTGTCCTAAACATATGACACATTTCACCGATATATTTTCATCATTGATCTTCTTCTGCTCCACCAAATGGCACCATCCTACCGTTGGATTAAGAGATGCTTTTAAACAGTTTGATTGAGAATTTAAATTTATATGTGATTATATAATCCTTCTTCTAGTTAAGACCGTTCTAAAGTAAGCAAATTACTTTAATTACTCTCACTCACGTTCCAATCCTTGTTTCCTAAATTTATTTCTCTTATTTTCTTTCCCTCACTTTTTTACAATCATTACTCTCCTTCAAAAACTCACCCACGTCATCTTCTAGTTAAGACCATTCTAAAGTAAGCAAATTACTTTAATTACTCTCACTCACCTTCCAATCCTTGTTTCCTAAATTTATTTCTCTTATTTTCTTTCCCTCACTTTTTTACAATCATTACTCTCCTTACAAAAACTCACCCACGTCATCTTTCTCTAATTTCTATCTCTTCAAGATGGACATAACGCAGATACTTCAACGAGGGTTTAAAAAACGACCGGACCGATATGCATATCGGCCGATAATTTTATCTATCCTCTCGATATCGACATTTTCTCTCTCCTCCGATATCGGAACTTTGAAAAAACCGCAGAAAACCGTGACGAACCGTGAAGAATCACAAAAAACTGTGAAAGTCGTATCGGACAAACCGTGATGAACCGCAAAAACCCGTTAAAAACCACAAAAAATCGTGAAAAATCATGTAAAAACCGTATCAGTGTTTTTTCTTTTTTTAAAAAAAAAAATTTTAAATACCGATATTTATGAATATCGGCCGATATTGTGACCGATATTTCGGTCCGAACATCGGCCATATCGGTCGATAATACTACTGTACGGCCGATACATATCGTATCGGCCAATATTGTTCTGTTTGAAAAAACCGATATATATCGGCCGATACGATATGTATCGGCCGATATTTGAACCTTTGATTCAACAAAATGCTTATTTTTCAATGTAATTACATTTATTTATTTATTTAATGATTTCAATCTTATTCATATTGTATTGATTTTATTTGTTTAACTTTTTTTTTTTCTTGTATTAAATATATTTAATCAGCTAACGTAGGCCACTTTTTGTGCAAGTTGAAAAATGAATTTTGTTTGTACTCTTCGGTTTACAAATATTAGCAAAAAAACAATATTTGATAAAAATAATTACTTAAATTAATGGCCACAGTAAGGCCACTTTTGTGCATGTTTAAATTAATGAAATTTATTTCTAACTTTTTTGAGTTATAAATACAGAAAGGTTCAATATTAGTATTTTCCCAATATCTCAAAGAATAAACAATTTATCAACTCTTCCTTACCACATCAAAGTTACAATTTAATTATTTTTACATCTGTGCTTTATTAATTTTGATTCATCCATTCTAAGAATTGGGCGTTTAATTTTTCTTTTAAACAGTTAAGAGTAGACTTTCATTAAATAAAAAAATTACATTATAAGGAGAAAATAAAAGGGTGGAGGCCTATGAGAGTAAATGAAAACCCAACAACAACATCAACAAGCATCGCCTCAAACAAACTACTCGGCCGGGGTAAAGAAAGTGCCACGGGTCGCCCCTTCGACACTGTTCTTAGCAAGAAAATCCGTTACCCCATTTGCTGATCTACTAATCTGAAAGAAGGATACTTCCAAGCCCATCGATATTTCCTTAATCTCCCTCACTAAGGTGACCAGTCTCCAAGGTGAACATTTCAAACCCTTAACCCATTTGATAGTATTGGAAGAGTCACTTTCAATAATTAACTTCTCCCCCCCTAAAAATGTCCCTAAGGAAAGAGCTCTCCTAATACCGAAAAGTTCGCCTCATTAGACTCCTTAATTCCAACAGACTCCGAGAACGCGATACAAGTGAAACCCAGGTGATTCCTTAGCGCGCCTCCAATCCCGATCGGTCCTCGTTTTCCTTTGGATAATCCGTCAACATTAAGCTTCCACGACCCAAAAGGCAGAGGTGTCCATTCTAACTTGGGTTTGACTCTCTTAAGTGGGGGATCCAAACAACCATCCAGAGAAAAACACAATTCCTCCGTTTTGAAATCCTTGAAGTCCTTACTAGCGCAAATCCACGAACATAATCTCCATTTTGCGATATCAAAAAGCTCGCCGAACTCTACCCTACTATCCTCAAAAACCCAAGAGTTCCTCTCTCTCCAAATCGACCACAATACCACCGCGCGAATGGTATTCCACACCATTTTCTTACGACGATGCAAACGAGCCAACGACCAAGATTCCAACAAACCCTCCCACGAAGCAGGGCTAACCCACGAAGCTCCCAACAAGTTTACGAACCTACTCCATAAACTTCAAGCCACTAAGCAAGTGACAAAAAGATGGTCCAAAGACTTTTCAACCAATTCACAAAGAGACAAGAAGAATCGCCATCAAGACCCAAAAGTCCCCTTCGACTAAATTAATCTAGTCAGAATCCTTCGTTTAGCCCCGCACCATGTGAACATTTGAAAGCATTTCACTTAATTTGAAAAATAAATTACTCTATTATTAATTTCAATCCATGGGTTATTTTTCTAATGCCAAAGTTAAAAAAAAAAAATGTCATTTCAATCCATCGGTTATTTTTCTAATGCCAAAGTTTAAAAAAAAAACAAATGTCATCCGCTTATAAAGAATCATTGTGCTCGCCCAAACGAATTAGAAAACAAACCCGTAATTAGATCTGTCCTTCTAAATTTGTCTCTAGTTAAGGATCATACACTTTGAAAGTTAAAACCCATGAATGGGTATGATAACAAAACAAAATGCATCCCTTGATCATGTCTGGGAGCAGGAAACATAAGAAGTCTGTGTGTCCGATGATTTGCAGTAGAAAAGACCATGCTAGTGGTACTCTATAACCATGTTTAGTTTTAAAAGAACAAAGGATGAGCTGTTCAACATCTAAGCTCAGCTCACCAAAACTGCTGGAAAGCTCATTGCCCCCCACCGATTAGATCAGGATCAAGTGATACTGCTTCAAACCTCAGAGGCCAAAGAAGCCAAGCTCGCTGGCTCTCTCCTTCTCAAATGTCTCGAAGTACTGATATATAATTGTCACGGCAAGCAAGATTCCAGTCCCAGAACCGATGGCGCCCATGAAATCTGCTAGGACGGTCAATGCACCGATGCAAATGCCCCCAAAAGCAGCTGCAGTGGGTATATAGCGGTTCAATTCCTTCTGTAGATTAGATTCCCTATGCCCAGGCATGACCATTTGTTGCTCCTGTAGAACCAAAGGAGAACAAATCTCAACGTGGAAAAAGTAAAGTAGAACTTTGGGGAGAAAAAAGAAGAAAAATAAATGTCAGTGATGCCCTTCACAAGAACATGTTTGTGTTTCCAAACATACGAAAATTGGAAAGAGGAATCAACTTTCCAATTAGCCCAAGAATGTGGTTTCCTTGCAAATGGCTCCTCGGATGATGGGAAAATCTACTTTTTGCATGTTTCAATGTTTTCTTTGAAAATGTGATTTACAAGCCAACATGGGAAGATAAAAGGGACAGAAAACCCTCTATCTTTTAGCAAAAACTATTGTACGAATGCTCATTTTCATTGTGCAAGTGCAGACATGAAATAGAAGATAATATCATGAGGAAAACAGAAACCCAATTACCGACACTACAGTATAGTTTCATAGGTAGGGACAATCTATAAACAACAAAAGCATGAGAGAGACAGAGAGAGGAGTAATGAAATCTTTTGCAAGATGGAGAAAGCAACTGGTTCTAAAAAATAAGTCCATACAAGTTAATCCAAATAATTCATCAGATATTCACAAAAATAACCACACGAGATTAAACCATATTTTTTGAACCATATAATAAGGTTGATCAAGCAAAGTATTTTTTGATGGATAATGAATACAGGATCAGCAATCACCTTTGCAAGAAAACAAAGAGAAAAAACCAATTTTACCTTGAGCTGCTTTGCCACATCTTTGGCTGAAGACCCTGACACTTCTATCCAAGTCTTTGAGAACAGTGCACAGGCAGATAGCATAAAAACAAGATAGAACAGGGCATGGAATGGATGAGCTGCCATATCTGCAAGGCTGCAATACAAAAGTATCCACATCAACAAAAACAGAGAAGAATTAGTTTAACACTTTCCAAAGAGCATAATAAACTGAGGCGGCGTAAACAAAGATCATATGGCAAAAGCAATCACCTTGCTGGAGCTGTTATATAGTAAGCAATGCCACCAACTGGAATAGACTGGCCACCATATTCAGAGTCCTTCCACTTGCCAAGCAGATTAACAAAGAAATTTCCACTGTACTTTCTGTACAGCAACTGCACCAGATATGGATAGTATTAGATTTTGCACAAGGTAAAAAAAATGTTCCTGAACTTGTTCACGTAAAAGAAAACAATACAGTACTTGTGAAATGAAGTAGAGATTGGTAACAAGAGCAGACTGCAGGATGATAGGCATGTTGGAAGTGTAGAACAACTTGATGGGTAGGAACCTTGCTGTCCACGAGCATTCTTTGATCTCACAGGTAAAACAACACGGAATCCTTGAAAATAAATTACAATAAGGAAGACCAGAACTGTTGCAAGCAAATTGGTCACATTTGGGAGGTTCTGCCTGTAGAATGCCTCACGAAGAGCACGGACCTTGTCCGTCCGAGTTATCAGCAGATGAAATAGAGCAATCACAGCTCCTTCAAATTCAGCTCCTCGTCCACTGTTGATAGTTGTAGGGCTGAATGCTTTCCAGATTATGTTCTCACTGTAGGGGCAAACAATCAATTGAGGAATACATTTCTTCCAGCATTTTTTTTAAAGTGTAAAAAGCACTACATACCAGATGTTTGTCGCAATAAATAGTGAAATGCCAGATCCAAGACCATATCCTTTCTGGAGAAGTTCATCCAAGCATATAACAATGAGACCCGCAAAACAAAGTTGAACAATTATGAGAATGGCATTTCCAACTCCAAGTTGGCCAACACTTCCATACATCCCAGAAAGAACATATGCAACTGCCTCACCAATTGCTATAAGGATGCCAAGCAACTTCTGGGCGCCATTTCTGGGGGAAAATAAAATGTCAAGATCATCTGTTAGCTTGTAATGAACAGTAATTGGTTCAATGCAAGCAAGCAGGCACCTTTCCACCTCAAAAGGAATGGTGAACAACAGGCACACACAGCACAAAAATACATTAAGATGCATCCGTGGAGAAGCCAATAAACCCTAGGGTAAAAACCTTTCTGCACATGATAAAACCAGTGTTTGTAGAATTGACTGGATCTTGACTTGCTTATGTTGGCAATTAGGTAGAAGGTCACCAGGTTTATCTCTTAACAATGAATGGTTTGGTGTATGGTAGCTAGCTATTCGCTTACTAAAGACCTGGTCTCATGACCACTTAAACAAAAATTCCTTTGTATCAATAATAAGGGAAAACAGATTACATAATAGACAGCAGGGTCCTGTAAACCAGGAGCAACCAACTGGGCAGGTGAGGTTTGAAGTCTCGCCCAGTGCAAGCAAACATGTTCAAATGCAGACTGCATACATTTAGCATCAGAACCTTAATGGCTGCATCAATAACATCTCAGCAGCATCAATAGCATAGAGACCAAAATGCAAGGTCCAGTTCAATCCATAGTTTGTCTGGGAAAACTTTTGAGAAGGGAACAGAGAGAGAGAGCCTTAGCAAACAAACCCAAATTCCACAAGTGGCCTTTCTGATGTCCATCAACAAGCAATTATAAAGATGGCTCAGAAAAGGATGGTTCGAATTGCCGGTTGGAAGAGTTCTATCACTCACAATGAGTTTTAATAGAGAAGTTTCACAAGAAACATAAAATTTGAGAGAGGACTCTTTGTCCATATTTTCATCAATATAACTGTTATCAAGACATCCTCCATAGCTCTATGGCAAACCCCCAAGGTACAATTTGGCACATGTAAAACTGGACGTTTAAAGATTCAAGTATTGACTGGTTTTATTTCAAATCAGCCTAGTCTAATCTTGAAACAATACACTGCATGATATTTGGTTGGTATCTCAATGTTTTGAAGATTTCATCAGTTCAGATCATATAGGAAATTGTTTGGCAGTAGCTAAAGAATAAAATTGATGTTAAAGACAACGGACCACATAGTCTAAAACAGTAAAACCAGAGGTGCAAATACAAAAACAAACGGAGGCAACAACAAAGAAACAAAAACCCAATCCCAAATACACCCGCGGGGCACACAAAACCAGCAAGCAAACACTACAAAAAGACCTAAGCAATGTGATACAATCTTTCTAGTGGATATAGTTATATGAGAGCTTCTTGACCGTCAGGCCAACCCCCTCTGGGGGTTAGTTTGTATAACTCTCGTATACAAACCATAGGGCTATTTTGTACTTATTATCTTATTTTAATGAATTTTTATCTGTCTCTGCTAAAAAAAAAAAAAAGCGAGATAAGAAGGCCAAATGCTAGGGCTTCAATATTCCCTCCTCTCTCGAATGGTTGTTTCTCTTGTCCAACTGGACCCACGACCTCCGATCCAACTTTTGATGCAATCCACGATGAAACTCATGGCCCATTTTCCAACCTAACCATTGTATTGAAATTCCACATAAGAATGAGGTAGGTTAGGCTAAAACATGACCCAATTGCAGTCCTTGCGAAGACAAAGTGTCCAGGCCTCTTAGAGCACCTTAATGAACCTTGGGGCATGTGCAAACCTCCCTATCCACACACTCCGGGTAACATTACTATTTTAAGTGAAATATAGGTTAATTTACTATATAATGCACAAAACTTCTTATTATTTTGAACACCATCATCATCTAGAGTCAAATGCAATCAAGTTATAATCTACACCTCGCCCATCTAACAATAGAAAAGAGTTCATTGAGAACCATTTTGTCACACCAAACAATAGAAATTGATAAGCGTGGAAATCAAAATCTCTATATTTCAATTTCTACGGAAAAAGGAATCCTCAAGGAAATCAATTTCAATACAAATAGCTGTGCACAAAAATGCCCTTAAATTATACAGAATATGAAACCTACATTTTGTGGTTTAAAATGTAGGACATGTTGTGCTGATCTTGGACTCCAATAAGGGAGAGGAGGGAGAAGGGGGGAGGGGAGGGTGGGGTGGTGGGGGGTGGGGGGGTGGGTTGTTTGTGTGGAGGGAGAGTAAACCATACACAAAATTCAACATAGATTCTAAGGAGCTCCACTAAAACATTATAAAAATAGTTTTGTTTTTCTTTAGGAATTAAGAATAATAAAGCATTTTGCCTATTGGAAGTGAAAAGTGCACCCAAATTGTAGGACGACAAATTTCAATGAAAGCCGCATCCGTTCTACAAAGGGAGTCCAGTAAGAAAAAACTCACAAGAGGGCACGATCCTCTCTGACACTGTTATCCACTTCAATAATCTTTGATCCAGCCAAGAGCTGCATCACCAGTCCAGATGTCACAATTGGGGTAATACCCAGCTCCATAACAGTCCCACGGCTCGATGCAAGGATAACACGCATCCAATAGAATGGATCTGCACCAGTAGTTGAGTGTATGCCATAGAGAGGGAGCTGGCTGCAAACTAGAAAGATGAACAGAGAGATCACTGTATAGATAACTTTCTCCCTGAATGGAACTCTTCGATCAGCACTCTGCACCTCTGGCAAAATTGAGAGAAATGGCCTGACAAGATGCAGCACTCTGAACCCCCCTCCCATTTTCCTCGTCAAAGTTCAAGAATCCTGAGTATAATGATGAAGTTAGAATAATGTTCAAACCAATGAAGCAGGAATTTCCTTATGAATATAATGAAACAATGCAAGCAAGGTACTGAAAGTTAGATTACATACAGGCAGAAATAAAGGCAATATCACATACCGTATCCATTACATTGGGGAAATCTACTAGCAACATTAGAAGATGCAAAAGTAAACCAATGCCAAACATTTAGAAAGAAACAATCAGAACATGTATGAATTAAACAAACAAATAAATAGATGACATATGATTCAGATGGAATTGATCAATGCACTTAGGTACATGTGTAAATTGAAATCCACTCAAATTGACATCCTTAGCATGGGACTGATCAACATCCTAACCATGGGACCCATCCACATCCTGGCCATGTGGAGCAGAAATAAATGAGGTCTGGACCAACAACGAATGCACCAATACAGATCATATAAATGGTCGAGATAGACAAGATCCAACCAATGGTTAAACACGTCAATAAGAGAAACGGTGATTCACCAAATGTACCCTAAACATAATCAACATAAACCTTAACCCATCTATCCAGAGTTGGCATTGCAAGCTTGACTTCTCACTTGTCAACTCAACCCATTCTGTAGGCCCCTGTCTCCTCCCTTGGCCAAAGCCATTATCCGATCCAACCCAGGTGCCCTTTCCTTCCTCTTCTCAAGCCCAACTACCCCAGCCTTCTTCCAAAAAACAGCAGGACCCGTCTTTCGACCTAGGCCTAAAGTCGCCTTCCCCTTAGCAAGTCTCCCCTCAGGACTTGCCTAACTCTCTTTCTCCATGTGGTTATGCTGCTGATACCCAAAGCTTTCTGCTCATAGCCTCTCTCCCTTCAAAGACTCTCCTTACCTAGGCCCCTCTAAGGAAACCCATCTTTCAACCTTTCCTTATGACAACCTTGTCTTTGCCTCAACAACCAATTTCAGTTCATCAAATGTTGCCTCCATGCTTTGCAACCCAAACCCCAGTTCAACTACATGACAATTCCCTCCCAAGGCAGACAGCTCTTCCCAATTGGCCTCTGCTAGTGGCTTCCTCGAAAGCACAAGTTTCTATGAGAGACGACCTAACCCATTTTCCCTCTCCATCCTTAGTCCAAATTTCTCACCCCTCCTACAATTAGGAATACAGAGACAAATTGGAGAGCAAATTTTGAGGCCGAGTTAGAACAAATGAGTCTGCCAGCCCCATCAGACACCCTGCAGCAACAGACAGTCTGCTTCTTCAGATTGGATCACAATAACAAGGTTTTCAGAAACTCAGCAAAAAATCTAAAATCCGTTAGAACCCGAATATTTGCCAAATGTGCTGGTTGGGGCTCCTCTATTGATGATTTCTGGAGCATTCCCATGTCTGATATCCTGCGAGCTTGGAAGCGTGTATTAGATTATCTTCCTGCTTTTTTAGGTTTTTTTTCGTTTTTCTTTCCTCATTTTGCTTTCATGTTTCTCCTTGTACTGTACCTGCACCTCTAGTGTTTTTTTCTTCATTAATATAGTCACCATTTCAAAAAAAAAAAATCCAGGAAACACCAGAGACAGACCAAGATTATATCATTCAGAAAGGATGATATAGACATTGGAACGGCAATCCAGATAGCTTACAAGAAGAGAGCATGTAAAAGCAACATAAGATCAAACCATCCACTACAATATACAAGAGATCCAAAAACAGAAACATATCAACAAAAAGTGACTGCATGCATAGCAGAACTCAATTATCATGCGAACTAAAAGGTCGAAAAAAAACAATACAGGATTATGAATTAAAATGTCAAATCTTTTAATAGGGATAACTGAATCTCATAAATTGAGCAGATCTGCCAATTCCTCACACCCATCGAAGACGAACGAATTGAACAAAAAAGACAAACAAAGAAAAGCGAAAAAATCTCACATGAATCATAGAATGGATACCAAAAACAGAGATTCCAGACATCGTTAATAAAAGCAATTATATATAAGGTCAACGCAGATCTATAACTTATCCAAACAAATACATATGCAGAAACATCAGATTCTAAGAGAGAGAAAGAAGAAACCGAATTCCGATATGTCAAGATCAGAGGATCTCTAGATTAAAATAAACCTTTCTCTTCTCTGCTTCTTTTTTTTCTTCGTTGATAGGAAAAATTCAGAGAGCGGCGGCGGCTAGAATTTAATAGAGAGAAGGAAAGAGAAGAAGGGTATTAAAAGAAGGGCATTAGGGTTTGTAAGTGAACACCCCGGAGAGAAGAGGTGCCGATGAGGAATTGAACGAGTCAGGAGACGTGTCTAACAATGTCATTTTATTTAATGGGACGACAACCTTTCTACTTAATCGTCACGTGGCGTTTTCATGGGTCCATGTTATCAACATCTATTGGTCTTACTCTTATTTGCCGACTTCTGCCCGTCTCCTAAAATGGACATGTGAATTCAACTTAAAAAAAAAAAAACTGAGTTCAAAATTTTGAATTATTTACTAAATAGATGAAATTCTCTTTAATCTCCATGATAAATATATAAAAATTAGAAGGGAGTTCTGTGAAAATTGAATTGCTTAATTAGTATATGAAGTTGATAAAATAATTGACAATTCAATTGGGAGCTGGACTCAATTAAAAATAGTGATCTCTTTTATTTATTTTGAAACAAGTCTTTATGTTTTTTATAATTTTAAAAATTATCAATTTTTAATTAAAAGTCTAAAAAGACCCCTTGACCCTTTTGACTAATTTATTAATATTTTGTTTTAAATTTTTTAAATATATATTGGTTGCGTTTGGATGAGGGGTAAATTTTATCAGGATTATCTTTAAGTAGAGGTTACTTTGAATAGGGGTTATCCTTACGTAGGTGTTATCTTTATCTTTTTGGTAATTATAAGCAATGTTATCACAATCGGACCGAACCGCGGTCGAAACTGCGGTGGCTACAGTTCGGTGCTTGTCAAAAATCGATTCTGGGTAAAACTGCATAAAACTGGTCAGAACTACGTTTTGCATAAACCACGAACTGCGATTCACAAATTTGAAGATTTTTTTATTTAAATTTTCTCCTTCAAAATATAAAAAAATAATATTAAAAAATGTGTATATTGAATATAAATGTTTATTACTATTTCTATCCCATATATTTCACCGTTTTGTTATATTACTCAGAGTTTGAATTTTATTTTTAATATTTATATTAATGTTATTGGTAAAATTGTGTCTTACTTAATGTTATATATAATATTTATATTATATTACTATTTGACCGGCTTTTACCGGCTTTGACTGCGGCTGAACCCGGTTGAACCTAAAATGACTTGAAGACGGTTCGTTAGACGGTCCGATTTTGATAACATTGATTATAAGGGTAAAGTTAAAACTCACCTTTAGAGGGAAAAAAAATCTTATTTGGTAACTATAAGCAGCTGTAATTTCACATATCAACAGTTTTATAAGAATTAATAATTTTTTATTAAATCCATATAATATAAAAAATAAAAAATATTATTTTATGAAATATAATTATTAATTAATATTATTAATTAAAAAATATTTTTGCTCTATAAATATAAATAAGAGATAAAGAGGGGTAAGGGTTTTCTAAAACCCTTTTCTCCAAAGGATTTTCAAAAAGAGAAAGAAAGATAAAATTTTGAATTTTTACCTTCACCTCTACGATAATGGGATTTATCCCACATTACCTCCCCTTATCCATCTAAACTCATCAATGAAATTCATTTTGAGGTCAACACACAACGTAAAAGGTATTCTTTTATAAGTTTAAATTTAGATTTCAAGGATAAGAGTCATCAATGATATAATTTCATTTTAGTATTGTTTCAATAGTAAATGTTACCTTATTTGCAATTAAATTGAAGATATGCCAACTATATGACATATTATAGTGTGAAAGAGGGTTGATAAAAAGATCTTTGTGAGCTCTATGAAAAACAATAGTTATCTTTTAATGCCTCGATCAGGAAGTGAGCCCGGAATGCCACTAATTTTTTTTTTTAAACTAATCTCTAAGGCTACTAATTGGGCCGGATCAAAAGTTAAGCCCAAAGAGAAGCCACACATGATTTCAACATGTGGACTCAAACACATACCATAAGCCTACCCATAAACAAACACAATCACATACACATATTTCCATAAATGAAATATTGTTCAAACAAATACAGAGTAGCTACGGTCACATAGTGGTTCATTACATAACATCCAATACAAATACCACATACGGTACTTTACACGAATCATGGTTCAATCATGGTTCCAAAGAACCAACATCAACAAATTCCCTTAAAAATGAGAAAACCAAGATCACGCCAAAGCTTATCCTTCCTAAGCTTGATACGGAGGTTCCTCCTCCTCGGCACATCTCCTGAAAGGTGAGTGGTGTGAGCTAACTAACCCAGTGAAAGAAAAATAACAATGCAGTCTAATGAACATCAGGTTAGTCAAATAATCAACATTTCCTAAATAACAGTTCAATGCTTGCCAAAGTCTCATCATCGTCCACAATTGCCACCATCCACCGTAACCCCTAGATACTATACTGACACAATAATATTAAGTCCCGACACGGTCAAAATACTCCTTGCAAGTACATCTCCAGTATACACCTAAAACCGGTACTGACACACCTGAAGTAAGTCACTGTCGAACCACCTGGTCTAGATGTAACTGACGCTCACAATTCGGCGATGGTTAACAGTAAAGGGTACGTGAAGCAGTATTAACATCATCACATCTATAAGCATATCACATATGATCAACATCATAAATATTTACAAGCACTTATCACAATAGTGCCTCATGTCCAAGCATATTGTAACGACCCGACCCGATCTTTTGGGATTTTTGGGGAAATTTTCAGATCTCCGTGTCGGATTATGTGTTTTGGTAGCAATGGAAAGAGTGTGGGCTCTGTGGTGGGCCCCAGTTTGCCTAATTTTAAGCTCGAAGGCTCGACGGGCATTTTGGTAATTTTGGTTTATAGTCTATTTATTCATGCAAGAATATTGGAAAAGCACACTTTTAGTGTTACCTTGAAATTATTTTATAAATATTGTGTTCTTCTCTTTTTTGTAAAAAAAAAACTCAAAAGCCCTAGCTCACTCCCCCTATTTAATCTCTCTTTCTTTCAAAACGGGTGTCTGAATGGGGCGCCTAAAAATATTAGATGATAAATATAATATTAAATTATTACAATAAGATAAATAAAAAAAATATTATAATTTTTACTTTCAACCTAAGTAAATATTGTATTTAAAATAAAATTAATTTTTTGAAAAAATATTAGGTTACACATGTGAGCTTTTTAGTAAGCTCACGTGAGTTACTTTTAAAAAAGACGTTCACTTACAAATCCTAATGCTCTTCTTCTTTTGATACCCTTCTTCTCTTTCCCTCTCTCTGCTAAACCCTAACCGCCGCCGCTTTCTGTATTTTTCCCATCAACAAAAAAGAAAAAGAAGAGAAAGGTAAGCTGTGAATGGTGTAGCGATTTTTTTTCCTCAATCTTTTCTACATATTTTTTTTTTTTCTTTCCATTCTTTCTAGTCCGATATTTCTAAAAAAAAAGCTTTTTTTTTAAAAAAAACAAACAACCGAATTTTTAAAATTCGGCCGATATAATGACCGAATTATCGGTCAAAAATTCAGTCATATCGGCCGAATTTTTTTTTGTACGGCCGATACTATACGTATCGGCCGATTTAGATCGGTGGTAAAAAAAACCGATATAATTCGGCCGATACGCATAATATCAGCCAAATTTTTGACCTCTGCTCCTCTGGCCTAGTTCGCTCCAAGCCCAAACCTTTTGGGCCAACTTGACCTAAATAGAGCCCAGTTTCTTAGGCCCAGCTAGCCTTATTCGGTCCAGCTGATCCAATCAGGACAAGCCTGATCTAGCAGCCCAGTCGGGCCTAGTTCCAGACCCGGCCGGTTTTAAGCCATTTCAGTCCTAGCCCGTTTTAGGCCCATTTGAGGCCCAACTTTGGGCTGCTTCTAGCCTGTTTTGAGATCACTTCTGGAGCATTTCTAGACCCTTTTAGATCGTTTCTAGATTGTCTCCATCCAGATTGTGGGATCGTCCCAGTTTTGCTGGATCGTCCCAGTTTTCTATAGACCCAACCCAACCACTCAGGCCCAGTTGCTCGTGTCGCTTCCTTCAATCCTTCGACCTGTTTTCATCACTTGGATTTAAAAAATGCACGCAGGTGAGGGGACTTATCACAGTTTTAGCATGCATTGCATATATCAAATATGTATCTCTGGACATGGAATAGCCCGCGCATAACCCTCTATTTATTTAGCCACTCGGTAAGGGAAAATTGT
Source organism: Chimonanthus praecox (assembly GCA_022113865.1). NCBI lineage: Eukaryota > Viridiplantae > Streptophyta > Magnoliopsida > Laurales > Calycanthaceae > Chimonanthus > Chimonanthus praecox. The sequence goes on along the minus strand of CM039090.1, from coordinate 7,228,059 downwards.
TGACAAAAAGAAAAATGTGGCAAAGGGTCCGCTCGGGTGTATTCCTTTCAATTATATGCATTTGTGAGAAACTTTAACTTGATGAATTGATATTAAATATGAATTTTGGAAGACGTTATGATGCACATAAGATGTAAATGTAACCATGTTGGACATAGAGGTGTATTTAAGAACATGTTATGTGCTTTTTTGGACCGCATGATGAGGTATGCTATTGATTTTGGCTTATTACTTCACAACACATGTATACCGTTATACTTGAATCCTGACATTATGTGCATGCAGGGGAGGTAAATCGCAAAGGAAAGTGCGCCGTTGAGTGTTGAGATTGAGGAAATGCTTATATGTGTATATGTGTGTATGTTTATGATGAGATGATGATTCTGTCGTCAGGAGGACAAAACATGTTTATATTGTTAAACTTGATCCTGACATTATGTGTATGCAGGGAAGGTAAACCGCAACGGTCAGTGTAATGACCCGCCCCGATTTTTTTCTAATTTTCGAAGAGATTTTCGAATCTCTGAGTTGTTTTAGGGACCTTGGTAATAATGAAGAGAGTTTGGGCGCCATGGTGGGCCCAGTTTACTTGTTTTTCTAGTTCGGGAACTCGAAGGGTATTTTGGTAATTTTACGATTATTGCATAATTGTCATGAAAACTTGTTTAAAAGTTCACGTTTTCTCGCCCGAGATATTTCGGATTCCTTCTTCGAATTTTTCTTTTCTTCTGAAAAAAAAAAAGGCCAAAACCCTAAACCCTACCCTTTTAAACCTCCCTTTTCGTTTGACACTGTAGCCATCTACAGTGCCGCCACTTCCCATCGGCAGCCCCCCTTTTTCATTTTCTTCTTTTTCTCCTTCTTCCTTTCCCTCCTGGCGGGCGACTTCCTTCTTCTCCTCCGGCGACGGTGAGCTTCTTCTCCTTCTCTCTCTCTCTCTCGGCTTTCTTCTTCTTCCCCTTCTCTACCTCGACCGATTCCCCTTCTTTTCCCTAATTTTTTTCTCTTCCCTTTCCTTTGATTTTTTCGGGATTTCTCCCGATTTTCCCCTTTCTTTTCCTTCCCTTTTCTCAGATTTCCCTCTTTCTTTCTTCTTCCTTCCTTCCTTTCCCTGTTTTTTCTTGGTTTTCCCTTCTTCTCCTTTTTCCCTTTCCTGGTTTTCTTTTCTCCCATCTCCTCCGACTCAATAGATGACAGAGTGGCAACCCAGCCACTTGGCCCACTGGCCCAAACCCGACCCGAACCAGACTTGGTCTAGCCCGACCAGGCCCAGACCCAGTCCCAGACCCGGCCCATGTTTAGCTGGCCCACGTTTCGGCCCAGTTTCCTTGCCCGGCCCGTTTTTAGACCCTGCCCAGTTTTAGGCCCGTTTTCTCCTAGCCTCTTTTTTTGACCTGTTTTGTCTTAATTACTTATCCGTTCTTCTATGTCTCTACAGATTGAACTCCCTTCAACCCAAACAAGTCGCTTGCTCGCTTTGGACTTTCGACTCCACACACGCGGTGAGGGAACTTATCACTGTTTTAGCATGCATTCGCATTCTTAACTTATATTTCTGGACATCAAGTGACCTGAATGGGACGCTTTCATTTATTAAGCCACTCGGTAAGGGAACAATTGAAATGAATATGTGGCAAGGGATCCGTTCGGGTTCACCCATGTCAATTGTATATGATTAATGGAAAATTTGATTGAATGAATGATAATTGATGCTAAAGGTTGTTGAAAATATGTTAGTGATTAATCATAACACATATATGATATTATGATGGATGTGTAACGACCCGACCCGAATACAGGGCTTAGGGCTTGACTCAGTAAGATATTGTCCGCTTTGGGCCTCGCACACAGCTCAAACCCGCACGGTTTTGCATTTGGGCCCGGGCCCACATGGCCCGGCCCAAAAGGCCTCTTACATGAGTTCCACTTGGGTGGACTTTTTAATAAACCCACCCCTCCCTTTCATTCCCACCGATGTGGGACTTTTGGGGAGGGGGAGGGGTATCACAATCACCCTCCCTAAAGCCTCGAGCCGTCCCCGGCTCGACTCCGGTCCACTTGACAACTCCAGGGAAGGATGATAGGCCCACACAGTCCGAGTGTTGAACTCGGCTCTGATACCATATTTGTAACGACCCGACCCGAATACAGGGCTTAGGGCTTGACTCAGTAAGATATTGTCCGCTTTGGGCCTCGCACACAGCTCAAACCCGCACGGTTTTGCATTTGGGCCCGGGCCCACATGGCCCGGCCCAAAAGGCCTCTTACATGAGTTCCACTTGGGTGGGCTTTTTAATAAACCCACCCCTCCCTTTCATTCCCACCGATGTGGGACTTTTGGGGAGGGGGAGGGGTATCACATGGATGTGACCATGATAGTTGGAAGATGTTGTGATTTATTGTGTGTTTATGCATAGGATGTAGATGTAATCGTATGTCGGATATAGAAGTATGAGCCTAAGTATTGTTATGTGTCATTAACCGCATGATGATGCATGTTGATATTGATGTCATGTCCGAACATGTTTGTGTTGTCATACATGATCATGACACTATGTGCATGTATGGGAGATTTTGTTTATGTGTATACATTTATGATGATGAGATGAGCTTGGTGATTGGGAGGACTTCCCCGTTACACTCTGGCGGTTGAAACCCCCATAGGGGATGCAGGTTTCTCCGTTGTGTTCCGGCAGTCGAGGTGCCTGTCCTAGAGTTTGGTTCCCTCGGGCGTGGTTGAGGTGGTTTCCGACACGACTCGTGTGAGTGAGGCAGTTGTGTATTCTCTAGTCTCCCGTTGATACGGGTAGGGAGACTGGGATTTGTTGGAGGATCCCGAAGTGGACTATGGGGATGACTTCTTGGATTTTGGTAAATGGAATAACGGTTAATATGTTAGTTGAATATGGTAGACATTGATGTTTTATTCACTTGTGATATTTACTGTCATTTTATATGTGATCTATATTTATCTTGTTAAAATGTGATATGTTCTTTCGCTGGGCTGTTTTGCTCATCCCTTACCTTTCAGGTGCCCCGATCGTGGAGGGGCCAGGCGGCCCCTTGAGCAAGTACCAAGAGAGGAGTAGTAGAGAATAAAAGCTTATGTTTATGTTTTGTTTGATGTTTGAGAACTTTAGTTATATAGTTTTAATCACATGTTCGTTTGGATGACTGTATAACCTGTTGATCAGTTACATTTGTAGTTCGTTGTGCTTATTCTAGTTTTGAACATTGTGGGCTGTTGGACAAGAAGTAGTTACCCCGTTTCAAAAAAAAATTGCTGCTATTCTTGTACCATATATCTGTCTTTTGTATCTTTCTAAGGTTTTTCGGAGATAACGCGCCCGTAACGGGACGGGGCGTTACAGTTAGTGTGCCATTGGGTGTTGAGATTGATGAATAGTTTATATGTGTATCTGTGTGTATGTTTTGATGAGATGCCGATTTGGTTGTTGGGAGGATTTTCCCGTTACGCTCCAGCGGTTGAGACCCCCATAGGAGATGCGGGTTTCCCCGTTGCGTTTTGGCGGTTGAGGTGCCTGCCCTTGAGATTGGCTCCCCGTTATGCTCCTACGGTCGAGGCTCCATAGAGGATGCGGGTCTCCCCGTTGCATTCCAGCGGTTGAGGCGGTTGTGCAGTCTTCTATTTGTATTGGTAGGGGGACCAGAGTTGTTGGGAATCCGTTGTGAGTTATGGAGGCGATGTCTCTGACTGGTTAGTGGGACCACTGGTTGGTAGTAGTTCAATTGAGTACTCATGTACGTAAGTATCCATTTTATTATGACGTTCGTTACATTTCATACATGATATATGTGTATGTTGTCAATAGGTGATATGTTTTATCTTTTCATTGAGCTGGTTAGCTCCCCCTTTACCTTTTGGTAGGGAGACCAAAACTTGTTGGAGGGCCTGAGGTGGGCTATCGAGATGATGTCTAGGATTTGGTCCATTGACCATTAGTTGGCGGTGTGGTTAAATATTGTACATATGAGCACCTTTGTTATTATGATATTCTTGCATTCGTACATGTGATGTCTATTTATGTTGCTAACTTGTGATAAACATTCTCTCTTCATTGGGTTGGTTAGCTCACCCTTTACCTTTTAGGTGCTCGATTGCGAAGAGGCCAGACTTGCCCTTGAGGAGATACCCGGGGAGGAGTAGCAATAGTTAAATGTCATGTATTATGCTCATGCTTTAGTTTTGGAGAGACTCTTGTTTATATGAACCCGTTATCAAATGTTTTGTTTGGACAACTGTATAACCTTTTGAATAATCAGTAGTAGTTTGTTGTGTTTATTACTATATTGGTTTGACTTCTGTTAGATTGTTGAGAGGGAGGCAGTTACCCCGTTCCAAAAAAAAATGCTCATGTCTTATTTTTTTGGGGAATGTTTTGAGATGTTTCAGAGGTAACGCGCCCGTAGCTGGACGGGGCTTTACACATATGAGTGGGTTCATCAACACTGATTCTTGAAACCACTTATTCCTCAAGATCCAATCTTTTTAACCTGATTTACCCATACTGCAATGTTAAGTTTCCTCACAGTAAATGTATGGTATCGAAGTCTTTGTCAACATGCAAACAGATATACAACCAATAATCAGTCAGAACACATAGCATACAAAGCAGTACATACTTCTATTATTTCGAATCTATCTTGTTTTTTCAAAAATCTCTAAGGGAAATGGAATTGAGTCTCCTATTTGGTTTCTAACCATTTTAATTTACAATAATCAACATATAATAAATAGGTGCTCAGGTCACTTCTCATATTGTTTTCTGGACATGACCAGATTGACGTATTGAGTTAAGCGTAGATGTATAAGGTGCTCAGGCCACTACTCTTATAGCGAGTTAGGCCTAGAGGTCACTTAGTGCCCGAACCTTCTTTTCTAACGAGCGGTGAAGTAAATCACACAGCTAAAGATAGCTACCGGACTGAGTCAACCACAAATAGAGAGTATCGGCCTGCAAGTGAATACAATAAGTAGTACACTATAATATTTAAGAGAGAAGGGATTAGTACAAATTTTAATTATAAAAAGGGGTATAAATATCACATGAAAACATAGGATCTAACACATGCATTTCAAATCAAACCAAGATTTATCATTCAAAAACTGAGTTCCTCGGAACATGACTCGGAATCAGGTACTGTGGCTTCGAACCGTTCGAGCCACTGCCTAAACTAGTCCACAGAACCTCGGAACATGGTTCTGTTCTTCAGATTGTTCAAGGATCAAGTCTCGGATCGTCCGAAGGTGCTTCCAAACTCAAAAAGATAGAAAACAGGGTCTCGGTGTGTCTCGGAACATGCCGAGAGAAACTCAGATCGTCCGATCTGTTCGATCCTTCCGAAGAAGACTCGGAACAACCCGGAGCAGAGGCCGAAGAAACGGTTGGCCTCTAGACATTTCGAAGTCCCGAACTCAGCTTCGTCCGAAGCACGACTCTCGGACCTTCCGAGAGTCGTCTTCCTCCTCTGTCTGCGACAACAGACAGTAACGGCGCAGGGAGGGTGAAATACGAATCCAGAAACAGTGGGTTTTTTAGGTTCGTTTTTCACATCCAACTGGTCAGATGGACTCCTCTGCGAGTCCTCTTTGACAAAGGGAATAAATTAAAACTTTAACTTTTACTTAAAACATCTGATTTTAATATCAAAACCAGTGAGACACAAAATTCCAATGTTTTCCTTAAACTTCAAACTTACTTTTCTTACTCAAAACTTAATCAAATTTGTTTCTTCTTGATTCTAAACTTGTTAAAATTTAAAAATGAATACAATGGTTACCTTTGCTTGAGCTCTAGGTTTGAAAATCTGAACTTTGAAAATTCCTCCTTTTAAGCTTGAGGTAAGAAATTCTGGAACAGAGAGGGAGAGTTTCAGTTTAACCGAGAGGTGGAGATTGACTGAGGAAGGGTAAAACTAGCTAGGAAGAAGGTTAGTTATATAGACCAATCTGATAGCTGGGTGAAGGCCAGCTCACCAGTAGCCCTCGAGCGCTGCATGGGAGCTGCTGGGCACGTACCAACGGCAACAGTAAAATCCCACAGTAAAAATATTTTGCAGATAAGTCCCTCTGGGGATTTTGCAAATAGGTCATGTTTTGATTAAAATCGATTTTTAACTAAAAAAAAGATTTAAAAAGCTTAAATAATTTAATCCAACTTAACAGAAATGTTGGGTTTATTAAACTCTATTTGTCATAAAATTTTGGAGGTTTAAAATTCATCAAAAACCAAAGATTCAAACAAAATTCATAATTTGACATTATTTACTTAATTTAACTTGTGTTAAATAAAAGGGTTTAAAACCTTTATTTTCAATATTTGGAGAAATAAAATAAAAACAATCATTTTAAAATCTAACATAACATGACTTTCTAAAAAAATTCTTATTTTTGAAATTATCTAAAAATAATTATTTCCCCCTTTCGAGCTCTTTTGGGCGGTTTTAAAATAACATTTTCTGAAAATAAAATAATATTGAAACTTTAAATTAAAATCCTTGATTAAGGAAAGCAATATCGTCCAATAAAAATCAGATAATCACATACATAGAGGAAATAATAATTATAAATGATAAATTACCATTTTGCCTTCAAACTAGACGAGTTGGATTATCGAACTTTCAAGCTTAGACTGGGCTACACCTGGGCTTTTCGCAAAGCCTCTACCGTAATCTTCAAGATTAACCGGTCTAAATATGATTTGTCATAGTGATCAAGCTTAAATCGGGTTAGGGTATTACATATTTATAAGTACAAATAACTTTCAAGAAAAAATATTTTTTAATCAATATAATTAAAAGATATTTTTAGAGTGTATCTAAACTTAAAGAGCTTTTTTGACTTATGGAAAATATAGGAATTTTTCAATTAATTTGAAAAGACAAAAGCCTTCAAAAAAAAAAAAACTGTTTAACAATATATGATTTAAATTGAGTATATTGATCAGTTTAATAAATGAGTTGATTTAATTTTATGTTTAATAAAAAATATTTTAAGAAATAAAATTAAATTTGAACATAATAAATAGATAAACCAAATTTAAAAATAAACTATTTTCACCTTCACAGAACTAAATTTAATTAAAATGCATTTAAGAATAATATTCAAATTAAATTAGAACAATATCATGAATTTAACCATCATAACAACATTGCTTTAATACTTAGTAGACATTAATTCGGGACTAGATATTAATTCAGTAGTCCCGTCAACATGAAGTAATTCTATTAATTTCAATCGTTAGATTAAATATAACCAAAATTTCAAGCCTTTCAAATAAAAATTACCAAGTCATATGGTGTCATGGTAACTATATTACCCTGAGGGGTTTGGCCTCAACAGAAAATGAGTCTCTCAATTATTTTGTACCTGAAGGTGTGCAGAGTCACTCTTCATTATTTTATATTAAATGTGTACAAATTGAGAGATTTATATATACCTTAAAATACTTAAATACTTTAATTTAAAAAAAAAGAATAATACGTGGTAACTATATTTTATTACCAGATCAAGATAGAGCCCATCCCTCAAATATCTCAAATGAGGAATCCAATCGCAAAAATTCAGCCATTTTAAAACACATCTAATGTTACTTAGACTTTTGAAACTCCATAATTTTAATCCATTAAGCTATAGGGTCATCACATTGAGCTAGCCCACTAATTCCCCTCCATTTACAACCTGGTTGGATTAAGCAGGCAACTAGTAAAATCAATTACATTAGTCATTTACAACCTGGTTGGATTAAGCAGGCAACTAGTAAAATCAATTACATTAGTCATAGTCTATTTTATTTTCTTTTCTTTATCAAATAGCATCAAATGACCACTTGCATTGCTTTTGTTGTACCCATTTCTAATGTAAAATGGGGAATGATTGATAGGACAAATTGCAATTCAATGGAAATATAATATATATGTATGAGATCATATTATAAATTGATTAATGCTGAAACTTTCGAGTTTGCTATCAAAATGGCTAAGAGCATAGAATAACCTCTATAAGGCATATAGTAGTAAACATTTACTCAAACTGTGATGACGTGGTAGGGTCATATAAATTAGAAAACCTAAACCCCTAAAGTTGGAAGTCGAAGTCTCCTATTTAAATCATCCAAATATAGGGCAAGGAGAGAAGAATCCAATATTATGATAAAATTGATGAGCGGAGAGCTAATCAAAATCATAAAACATCAGGCTTATGAACATGGTACATAGGTCAAATTGCTCAATTAAAGAGTCTGCATGCCCGATTGCCCACCCTTACCAATTCAACCAATCTCCTATAATCTACCCATCAAATAATCCATTGACCAATTCAATACCCCTCGTTGGTAGTTAGTCGAAGGAATTTTTTTCAGATGGGATTATATATAAGGGTTTGAAGAATTTCTTTATCTCATTCATTCCAAAATGGGAAGGACCATCTGAATTATCTCACTACCGCCCGATTAGTCTCGTGGGAAGCATTTACAAGCTGCTAGCAAAGGTTTTAGCGGAGAGACAAAAAAAGGCGCTACCTCAAGTCATTGATGACTCGCAGGGTGCCTTTATTGAGAAAAGGCAAATTTTGGATAGTATTTTGATTGCAAATTAACTGGTGCATCTGAGAAAAAAAGAAGGGGAAATCTGGGTTACTGTTCAAAATAGATATGGAAAAAGCTTATGATTGTGTTGATTGAATTTTTGTGAGGTACCTTTTTGAGAGGATGGGCTTTGGTAGGAGATGGCGAAAGTGGATGACGGCCTGTGTGGAAGGATCGAGATATTCAGTTCTGGTTAATAATTCTCCCACTTCACCAATTGATGCTACTAGGGGTTTGAGACATGGGGATCCTCTCTCCCTTCATCTTCATGATAGTAGGGGAAAGTTTAAATAGATTGGTGTTGAAGGCTAAAGAATTGGGTATACTAAGGGGTTTCGAGGTTGGGTTAGAGAGTCTGGCAATCACCCACTTGCGATTTGCTTATGATACCTTTTTCTTTTGTGACAATAGTAAATCAAAGGTGTTGGATTTTCGGGCCATCTTGAAATGCTTCGAGTTAGTCTCTGGACTTCGGATTAACTTAGGCAAAATCGCCCTCATCAGAATTGGTATAGAAGATTTAGTGGTTCGAGATTGGGCGAATGAAGTTGGTTGTGGGATCGGGAAATTTCCCTTTTTGTATCTTGGACTCCCTGTTGGGGGTAATCCCAGGTTCAAAAGGTTTTGGTCCCCGGTGCTAGAGAAAGTCGAGAAGCGATTGGCAGGCTGGGGAAAGAGGTATTTATCGTTGGGTGGTAGGATAACACTTAAGTCAGTTCTGGTAAACATACCATTGTATTTCTTGTCGCTCGTCAAGATGCCCATAGGGGTAGCCAACGCAATGGAAAAACTTTTTAGGAGATTTTTATGGGGAGACCAAGAGGGGAAGAGGAAAGTCCATTAGTGGCCTGGTCCGAGGTTACTAAACCAATGCACAAAGGCGGTTTAGGTTTTATCCCTATTAGAGTGAAGAGAAGCATTGTTATGCAAGTGGGGCTGGCATTTTGGTTCAAAAAGGAATGCCCTTTGGGTTAGGCTACTATCAGTTAAATATGGCATAGCAAATTCAAATGGGTGGACCTTGGGAGAAGGTGCTGCACGGGATGGGTATAGGGTGATTAAAGATTGGTGGAAGGTGTGTGAAGGGGGACAGAGGTGGGTTGTTATTTCGAAAGAATCTTCGTTTGTTGGTTGGCAAAGGGGACAGAACTTTTTCTTGGAAGATCTTTGGTTGGGGGACAGACCATTGAAAGAGTCTTTTCCTAGATTATATAGAACTTCTAAGAACAAACAGGCTTCAGTTTAAGATATGGTTAAGGTGGATAGGTACAGTACTTCGTAGATTTTTTACTTTAGGAGAAAACTTCTGTCACGCCCCGAACCCAGATGTGGGCCCGGAACGCGACTAAATTTTTTTTTTTTTAAAACAATAAACTCTAATCCCCCAACGTCATAACTGGGCTGGATCTTCAAGTTTACCAAAACCCGATCCTAGAAAATGTCACACGTGCTTTTCACACATGAACTCAAACATATACCATATGTCCCCATATACAACCCATATCACACAACGAATATTTTCATTTATCTCATCAGCGTTACGTACGAAAACATAGTGGATATAATGTATACGACATTAAAACTTACAGACATAAGTTTCTTATGTCACATGAGGCATATTTATTACAAATACTCAAACATATTTAAGCAAGCAAATGGTTTCCACATACGGAAAACCTTAGGAACTTCTAAGTTCCGACTTTCAACGAGGCACCACTGGTCCCTCCAATCTTTCCTCTGGTTCAGATCCTGCATTTTAAGGGACGTGAGCAACAGCCCAGTGGGGAGAACTCACCATAAAATCCAATGATTTTAATGCAACAATGCATAAGCAATGCATGTCATATAAAGGCATGTTATTAGCATATCCCATTTTCACTCTAGGATCGCCTTCTAAGGTCTTTATTCAGATTGTATTGTTAACACCGGGGTCGGTCCCCAGCCATGTTACAACACCGGGGTCAGCCCCCATTTAGAGTTCCAACCAGAACTAATATTAATTCTTCCATGGAAATAATATAGCAACTTGCAAGTGCATAGGTCTCCACGACCCAGTCTACTAGCCCATCCAACACCAACGGTTGATGGCGGTCGACTACAGCCTACTAACACGTCCAACCCAACGGTTCGCAAACGGTATTCGGCTAATCTCAGCAATTATAGCCCAACGGCAAATATCAAACTTTACAAAGTTATTATCTTCCACAGATTTAACTCATGAACATAATTATTACATGCAAATGTCAAATGCATGATAATGCATGATTTCCAGTGCCCTCCTTACACAGGGACTTCTTCTGAGAGAACCACCATATTTCAGCCTTACCATTTGGTGTATCAAATACCAGTAAAAGAAATGAATAAAATAATCAATATCACACAACATATAAAACTGGATTTAATAACACGAATGCCTTCACCCAGTTTTTACCCGACAATTCCCAGACACTCAATGGGTCCATACTGCTTTAGAGACTACAAGTCTTCGACTCCCCGACACCGTTTTAACGCCTACGTTCTAAAAAGTTAGAACATTTACATCCCTTACATGTAGGCAGTGTCAGGTCTCGTATTCTGGACCTATATAGCCTTTTCCATCTTTAATTGACCATGGGTCCCATTTCAGTCTGGTGTTAGTGGGTTTAACATATAACACAATACAAGTGTTGGTTCGAGTCTCCTCACCTTCTCCGGTTGAGTTTTTCACAGAAAATCTGTAAGATAGAGTAGAATGTATAATTTTTCTATTTGTCAGTATATACACATAATAATTTTCCAAACCCCGTGCTATTTTTCCAGAAAACATGATATGTGTAATGAGTCACCTAGGCTCTTTCTACTCCTTTAAATTATGTCAGAAAGTTAGTTGTCAGCCATTCAAAACATTACAATAAAATGAAAAATGTAAAGTACTCAGTGCCTTCTCTCGTATTGTCTTCTGGAGAAAGGACCATGGAGAAGTATTGTGAGAGGCCCAGAGGGTATAGAGACAGTAAAGTAAATAAAAGTACTCAGTGCCCTATCCTCGTATTGTCTTCTGGAAGAAGGACCATGGAGACGTATTGAGAATGTGGCCCAGAGGGTATAGAGACAGTAAAGTAAATAAAAGTACTCAGTGCCCTATCCTCGGACCATGGGGACGTATTGAGAATGTGGCCCAGAGGGTACAGTACAGGAATTTAAACACAAAAGGCGGAAAAATAAACACACAATAGTCAAGTGGGGTTAATCTTTTCCCCGATTTTACTTAGGGTCAAAATTATATTTTGAACGTAAAATAATACGAATCTTGAGGGTAAAATTTAAATTTTAAGAGGAAATCTATTTTTCCTCCATTTTAAAAAATATCATTTCTTTGAACCCCAATATTAAGCTATTTTACTCTTAATTTGCTATGGAGTTAATAAAAATAAAAGATAGAATTATTTCGATACCTTGGGTGCAAAATTCTGTGTAAGATTGACTAAATTTGAAAACCTTTAAAAGAATGCGGGAAACTCGAACGTTCGGCTGCTGCTGCTATGGCCAAGCAAGAGAAAGAAGAGGAAAATAGGAGAGAGGGTGCTTGCTGTTTTTGAAAGAGGGAGAGGGAGCAAAACGGCAGAAGAGTTTTTTTTTTTTTTTCTTTACTTTCTGGTTTCCTCGCCGATTACACCTATTTATAGGCAACCGTATGCATTTTTTTAATCATACAGGTTACCTAAGTTATTCGTAGGTTTATAAGTTTTTTAATAACTATGCATTTAATGTTATATATATTAATATTATTATTACAACTACCGCACAGTGACATAGGCAATTGGCGGTGTTGTATTCTTCCAGCACAACTAAAAGCTACATCCGTAGCTTTGAAACCTATCTTTCGTTTGGTTTCTGATATTATTTTATAATATAATATTAGTTTATTCTTTTTACTATTTACATTTATGTTCTTTCTTTTATCGGGTATTTCAGGGTGTCACTAAATTGATACAATTGGTTCAGTAGGTCAGGTATTAAAAACTGAGCATGGTATTAAAATTTAGGGTGAAATCTATTTCAAAAACTCAGTGTTTTCGCTAAAAATCACCGTTTTAACAAAATCTCCTAATTTTCAAGATTCTTTTTGAAAGTATCCAACCTTATAGTTTGATAGAGTAAATTTGTCTGATAAAAACATTCTAAAATTTCAAGGTGTTTTGAAGTCAAAAACCACATTTTCTAAATGAAAGAATATTCAACGGCCCATATTTCATGGTTTAAAATAAATATAAAAAACTAATTATTTTAGAGTGTAAAGAAATAAACAACTTAGTTATAATACAGATTGAGTACTGACTCTCTCTGTATATTTTTAGGACTTCCTCTACCCTGTCAAATTGGGGTTTTACCACCTTAAAATTTAGGGGTAAAATAAATTAGCGAAATTATAACGAGATTGGCATGTCATTAGGTCCGGAATTTAAAAATAATGCATAATCTAAAATTTGAAGTTCAAACTAAGTCAAATGACTGAGTTTATTTAGCAGCTAAAATTTAAGCCTAAAATAATATTATTATTATATTCGTAACTCATCCATATATCTTTGAAACTTAATTAGGAGAGTTACCGGATTCGGATCAAGTCAAACTTAGATCCGTTGAAAAGCTTATTTGATACACTTTACGATTAGAGGAAAATATTTCATAATTAACGGATAAAAATTATTTAATTAATCATAATTAATTCTTAAATTGGGCTGGGGTATTACAACTTCGGACCTTTGAGAATGATTCCTTAAATGACCTTAAGGCGAAACTGAGAGAGTTCAAGTTAGATGTAGAGAGTGTGGATGAATGGGTGTGGATGGGGGATCCTTCTGGGGTTTTTTCGGTTAAGTTGTTGTCTGAGCTTACTCAACATTATTTGGAGGGTCCTTTTTTTTCTCATGCTATTATTTGAAATAATCTGGCTCCTCTTAGAGTTCAAATATTCACATGGTGTGGGGCAAAACGAAGGATTCTGACTAGATTGTAACTTAGCCGTAGGGGACTCCTGGGTCCTGATAGGAATTCTTTTTGTCCCCTTTGTGAATTAGCTGAAGAGTCTTTGGACCATCTTTTTGTCACTTGCCCAGTGACTTGGAGATTATGGGGTAGGTTCGTAAACCTGTTGGGAATTTCGTGGGTCAACCCTGGTTCGTGGGAGACCTTGTTGGAATCTTGATCGTTGGCTTGTTTGCATCGTCGTAAGAAAGTGGTGTGGAATATTATTCTGACGGCGGTACTGTGGTTGATTTGGAGAGAAGAACTCTAGGATTTTTTAGGGTAGTAAAGTGGAGTTCGGCGAGCTTTTTGATATTGCAAATTGGAGATTATGTTCGTAGATTTGCGCTAATAAGGAATTCTATGATTTCAAAACAGAGAATTTGTGCCTTTCTTTGGATGGTTGTTTGGACCCCACATTTAAAAGAGGCAAATCGAAATTAGATTGGACACCTCCGCCCTCCGATTTTTTGAAGTTTAATGTTTGACAGATCATTCAAAGGAAAACCAAAACCAGTCAAAATTGAAGACGCGCTTAGGAATCATCTAGGTTTTACTCGTATCGCATTTTCATAGTCGGCTAGAATTAAAGAGTCTAATGAAGCAAAACTTCTTGGTATTAAGAGAGCTTCTTCCTTATAGACATTTCTAAGAGAAAAGAATTTAATTATTGAAAGTGATTCTTTCAATATTATCAATGGGCCAAGAGTTTGAAACGTCTACTTGAAGATAGATTATCTTAGTAAGGGAGATTTATCGATGGACTTGAAAGTACATTTCTCTTCGATCAGTAGATCAGCAAATAGAGTAACAAATTTTCAAGCAAAAAATAGTGTTGATGGAGCAACCCGTGGCACTTTCTTTATCCCGACTAAATAATTTTTTTGGGATATCACTTGTTGATGTTTTTGTTGAATTTTCTTTTTCTCTTTTGTTAGGAGGGTTGAATTTCTCTCTCTTTTGTTAGGAGGGAGCTTATGCTACCACCCTTTTTTTATCTAATGAAATAATAAACCAATCCACAATTTAACATGGATGGACCAATAGCCCAATCTAAACATAATATCCATACCATGACTATATTCTACCGTATCACATACTTCAGCTTCTTAGTTCAACTCCAATCCATGATCCCATAACCCGATTAATAATTCAATTGATCAACAAATTTATCATTTAATTCACAATCCTCAACCCATCCATATGATGATTATAGCACGTATATGGCAAGTATACTCATCACCCTAGTCACCTTTGTTCCAAGTCATCGGATCTAATATCCTATTCAAACGTTCTCAATTTTTCTCCTGTTTCAAGTATTTCTCCTTTTTCAATTTATTATTGTTCTTATCATATCTTCATTAAATCATGAATATATTTGTACGTTGAATCATATTTATCATAATTATGACGTAGAATCATCTTCCCGTTCGTCGATGGCCCGGGAAACAAAAAACCAATGGACGAACCTCTCAAATAAAATAAAACAAGAAGATGAAATAGATAATTTCAAGACTCACGACACAGATATTATTTCCACCAAAAGCAAATTCCATTGTTTTTTTCTGAGAAAAGAGAGCACCGACCACCCACATCATCATCAGAGATCAAAAACACATAATAGCAACGACACAAGACAAAAAGAAAAACGAAAGGAGACGAGCGTCATTCACCAAACAGAGACCAGATCCAACTACTTCTAAAACTACGACTTATTCTTTTAACTTTTTTTACTGGCGGGAATCATCTACTCCCGGTTCCTCCAGTTGCCGTCGGAGACACCACTGGCCCTCGAGGAGTAACGAGATCCACCGCCTTCTTGCCCTCCATAGCCATAGCTACTACGGCTACTACGGTTGTAGCCACCGCCGGCACTGTCGCTACGGCGGCCACCACGGCTGTATCCACCGCCATCACTGCGGAAGCCACCGCCGCCGCCTCCACCACCACCACTACCCCTGGACTGTGCCTCGTTGACAGTAATACTCCTCCCGTCGAGGTTCTGGCCGTTCATGCCCTCGATAGCATCCCTCATCGCCTGCTCGTTGCTGAAAGTCACGAATCCAAAACCCCTTGATCTCCCCGTCTCTCGATCGCTGATGATCTGCGCAACAAAGATAAATCCAGGACAATCAACAGATGGCAAAGGAACAACCATATATATATATATATATAGATGTTGGCCGGTGGATTTCGCCGTTTACAAGTCAAAATTGATCATCAGATTTAAGTACGTCAGAAAAAAAGACCAGTTTTAGGTCCAAACATTTGATGGATGCCCAAAGCCCCATCAGATGCCATATCTAAAATAGAATAATAAATATGCTATGAAATATAAGGTTCCATCAACAAGGAACGAACCTGAGTTAGAGATCAGATGCGATCTGATGATAAGAGATGAGAAAAGTAAAGTAACGGAAATCAAAACACCGAGATCACAAAAGAACGGATCCGGATCCGTAAAGATGCATGAGACGAGAGAACTCAAAAACCTTAGATTCGACGATTTCACCGTAGGCGCTAAAAGCCCTTTCAAGCGACCGGTCGTCGGTCGCCCACGCCAGACCACCAACGAAACAGCGGTATTCAACATCAGCACTAGCCATGGCGGCGGAAAAAAAAGTAACGGAAAAGGAAACGGAAAAGGAAAAAGAGAACCGAACAAAGAGACAGTGAGGGGGATCTGAACCCACCTCTTCAATAGCACGAGAAACCCTAGCTCCCCAAACCCTAATTTTATAGAGAGCTTTCGCCCTGATCCTTATCTCTCCACCTAACCCGGGTTAATTTCTTACTCTACTTCTCTTCCTTAACCCGACGATTTCTCATAGACTACACACGTAAGGACAAAACACACTCATATTCAGGCAGGTGGCATAATAGTGGGGCCATTTCCCTAGTAAGTGCAAATAAAATACTATGGATATTCTGATAGGTCAGATTTAATTTAATAAATTGTTAATGACGAATTGATCTAAGTTGATAATCACGAGCCATTGATTGTTTCCATATCAACGGTTTATAATCAAAGTTGTATTAGATAATTAACAATGCCATATTATACTGATTTTTTTTTTCATAAGATGGGGGAACGTCTGTAATTTACAGCTATTTTAAAGTTTTTAGAATAATCTCTTCTTAAACATGCCACGTGTCCCATGATAAATTTAAATATCATTTAATCTAATCAGTGGTGAAAGTTTTACCATGGCTAGACTAACTAGGGTTACTTTTCTAAACCTGGGGTGGTGAGTCATTTCTTACGCGTCCTTGCATTATTTTATCGCGCTCTCCAGTCTCCGCTATGACTGCAGGTGGGTCCTCTCGCACGTGACTCAACCACTTGGCAAACAGTGACTTGAGCAGTTAGCTACCTCAAGAAAATATCTAGGCGCCTGCAATTACCGAAATGTCCCTGTGTAAATGCGTCTTGACAGGAGACACGACGAGCCGGATCTTCGTGAATCGTGACTTTATTTTGAAATAATTATTAAAAAATGATTATTTAGGTTTTGGATTTTAGAGTTTTTATTAGAGGTTATTTTGGATGCTTTAAAAATTCTTTGTTTGAAAAAAAATTAAAATGAATAGAGAGAGTAAAAAGTAATTTTTTATTTCTACTTCTAATTTATCAAACAAGTGCGACGAAGTTTACTTTTCAACATTCTTTCATCATTCTTCATTTAAATGTAGTTTAAGAGGGACTTCAAATTCAATTGATATTCTCTTCTTTATAAAAAATATTAATTATATTTAATTTTAATTTTAATTTATTTTGAATTAATTTTACTGTTAGATTAAAAAATATTTAAAATGAATTTCACTTTAACAATTAATTTTTTAACTTTTAAAATTTATAGTTTTTCAAATACAATAAACTTAGATTTTTTTAAAAAAATATCATCCACAAATATCTATCAAACCATTCACTGTCATATATTTAACTCCATCCTCTGTAGGCCCCAATATGGATGACCTCACTCGGGCCGAAGTGTTTCTTCCGTCGACGACACTGCTTTTGATGGAAATGGATTGACATTATGTCCTCGATTTTTGGGGTGTTGAAATGGCCTGATTTTTTATTTTTTTTTACTTCGAATGCTAAGATAATTTAATATCTAAATACATAAGGTAAATTTTATGGATAGAATTATAGAAGAGTGATTTTTTATAATTAAGTATGATTCAAATATAAGATTTTTATTTTTTGAGGTGGATTTTTAGTCGTCAAATTAATTATTCAAATTATACATGTAAGATTAATTAAATAAAATAATTAAAAAAATAAAATAAATTGAAATTGAGATTGGAAATGGGATGGTTTAAAGGCTGATTAGAGGTCTGAAACGGGACTGCAGTAAGGAATAAAATGGGCGCTCCTCAAACAGGGCTGGTTTAGGGTTTGAAATGAGTGGCGACGAGGTTTCAAACGGGTCGTCACCAATCCAGTGGTCGTGATTTTTTTTCTCCCCCCCAACGCATAGTCATAAACTATATTTGGTGGACCCACTTAAAGTATATTCGTGATGTCTGTAGGGCCCACCTTCTCCATTTTTACAATGAATTAAGTTTGAAACAAAGGTGAATTTTTCATTTATATCAACATGATCATCCATTTCAGGCCATACACGGGTCAGCCCCACACCTATATAGGTGCTTGACCTGGTCCACTTACTCTTATTTTGTGATAAAATTTAAAGAAATATATATATAACACATTTATTTAAACTTTTCTATTGATTTCATATTACTTTCCTTTTAACATTAACAAACAATCAGAAAAAAAATCATTTTCTTATGAAATCTAGCTTTTATTTTTCATGAGAAAATAGACAAACATGTCGTTAAGGTTTTTGTTTGTAGGAAATAACGTGATCTAAAGAAAGAATAAAATAGCAGAAAAAAAATGAAAAAGGAAAAAAAATCTGCAAAAGATCAAACGAGCAGGATCTAAGCTGCAAATGAGTTGAACCCTGCTCACATTTCCGTGTTTTCCAACTCTCATGTTAAGCAAGTTGAGAACAAGTAGGGATTTATACGGTATATGCCAATATCTTCACTGGGAAATTTCTATTTTTTTTTTGTAAAATCATCGTTATTGATATCGACCGATATCTCAAATATTGGCCAATACATATCGTATCGATCCAAATTTATTTTCCTGAGAACAACATCTACATTATTGATGTATCAATGACTCAAAGTGCAGTTCATTCATCAAGGCATCATGGGTCAGATCAAATATTTTTCTAAATAGAATCATCAAAATCACTAATCTTATATATTTGAGGTAACATTCTGAATTCTTCTCTTTTATTCTATCCTATAAAAAACTATCTTCTCCATTGCTTTACAATCTATCATATCTTTCTTTATATTTTTTTAAATAAAATATTCTTTAATAATTAATGCCTTATTCTATTTTTATTAATTAATTATAAAAAAATCAAAACATGGTTAGCCATAAATTAATGACATCATAAACCTCAAAAATGCCCACATTAGAGCATATTGGCCAATATTTTAACTCATACACTGAAGTATTGAACGGGTTTAAGTTTGAAATATGGTTGCCCTGAATCTTATCAGCATTGTCAAAGTCAAATATTCTATTTATGTTAACGGAGTGTTACCTATCTAAAATTAATTTCACTTGTCCCTATGTATGACCTTTATGGTTTGAATAATTGAGGTGAGCTTTTGTTACAAGTTCACCCAAGAAATAAACCCTAAGGGGTTAATTTGATGGTCAATTTCCGTTATTATTTGTGAGAGGTCTTAGAATCAAGTCTCCACAACACAAAAATGGTCACTCCTCATTGTTATGTACTCGCCATGCGCAGATTGTGAGGTTTATACATGCTCCAAGATTAATCAAGTGAGACGCTTAGATATCTTTGTCTTCGGAAAAAAAAATTTCACCCAGTGAATACCATTCTACACGGATTCCAACTTGCAAGAAAATGACAGATATCAGCATGATCTTCAGCGTAGGGTACAAGTGGTTTCATTCCAATGGCAATCTCTCACTTATTTTCTAGTTAATGACGAGAATTCCGTCTCCAACTGTGGTAAACAAATACATTTAAAAGAGGAAATAGGGTGATCGAGATGACCATAACTTTTGTGAAAAAAGGCCACAAAATACATGGCCGGTATCAGCCAATGCAGTAAGTTTTTGCAGATTGGCCATCCAAAACAGGACCAAAATATCAAAGGTTAATTCCATGAGTCATAAGGCCCATTTGATCAACTAAAACCCAAACAAATTGTAGAAACATGATGATAGAAGTATGACAGTGGTCATAGAAATATGGTGACAAGAACAATGATGAGTGAATTGTGAAAATGAACTCTTGTAAGCCTTAAAATATCATAGTCAGAACATTGGATCCAAAACTATATAGACTGCATTTGTCAAACAAAAATCACTTTCAGCAACGGCCCTTTTCATCTTAGCAGTCACTAATGATTTGTCAAAAGGGCTGAAAGCATGCAGAAGACCAGAATTTGTTCTTTTTTTGGACAGAGATGATTGATTTTCATACTGAAAGTCTGGAAGATCCTTGGCAATGTTCTCAATAGGGATTATATACCGTTGCAGTCGGTGTTCCAATCCAAGTCACCATTGTCAAACGCTTTGCAACTCCTCCTTCACTTGAATTCCAGAGGAACCTACATTGGTGATGTTTTCATTAGGATTTGTATAATTATTGTCGGTGTCCATCCAATCCAAGTCATCGTTTCCCAAGGTTGGTTCCTCTACATCCCAATCATCCATTGGATCCATATCTTCTTGATCAATATTGTCTCTATGGACATCAGCAATGGATAAAGAATGCCGGAGTCTCAGATTATAGTGAACAAAAACCAGATCACTCAACCTCTTTTGCTCTATAACATTTCTCCCCTTTGTGTGCAACTGCTCAAATAAACTCCTTTTCAGATGGTAACTTGAGGCTCCACTGCATGTCTGGCTTAGAATTCGAATGGCAAGTTTCTGCAACTCTGGGCAGCTATCTCCATACAATGCCCACCATAGAGCTGCAGCAACAGGTTAACGCAACATTTTGAGAAACCATACAAGCATGTCTATGTAAGAAATACAGAGATTCAGGTGGTAGCCCTACCAACCATACTTAATTAGCAGCATGTGCCTGAAGTTCTGAAAATATTAAAACACATGTTTCTTTCTGAACACATTACTCCTGTTTGCTACTCTGTTAACCATGAGCTACCATTGATTGATCAGTCAAGTACCGTGAATGCAGAAGGGTTCCCATATCGCAGTGGGGATCTCCCATCAGTGTCCCTCAATGGTGTGGACAGTGCCAGTAGAACCTTTATTTCTTATGCAGTTCTATGCGGGAGTAGTTTAACAACTTTTGGGGAAATTTTATGAATGTTGTCACTGATCCTATTTAGAGAAAGGATTCAGGTCCCATCAGCCATATCATTTGAATCATTCATCAAATCTATCCAAACATGAAAAAAAAACTATTTTATTTTTTAGATGAAAAGTCGCAACAATGGATGGTTGAGTCTTAAAATAGAATTGTTGAATCTAAAAGGACATTGAAATCTGGATCAGTGATCCATTTTTACGGTGTTCTATCATAAAATATAAAGCATTTTTTTATAATCAAGTAAAACTGATGGATATGATTAAATTATATGGCTTCTAGGACCCATTTAAAGGACACATGTCGATAAATGAAGAAATTTGCCCTAGCCGCACCTTAACGGCCAGGGCGGTACTGAATCCTTTCTCTCCTATTCAAGATGGGATCCAGCTCACCATTTGCAACAGACTAGTATGACAAGCACCTGAACAAATTCCTTGACTGCAACAAAGTGTGAATCCATAGATCCAAGTGTTCATTCATGGCGAGGGAAGATGTTAGGCGTCCTCAAAAAACCATCCAAGTGAACAGTCCCTCTTGGTGTTCAAATTTTAACTAAACCTTTAGATGTGATTGTTGGTCATTACAGACGTTCTCTTGAGAATAACCAGGAAACAACACTATAACCAGTCATTTTGTTGTGTCTGTAGGTGCTTGGTGTTGAATCCATTCCAACGGTTAGACCAGAACATCCAGTGTGTGCTTCCTGGTATATAAATTAATGTTGGAAAAATAGTGTAGGGTATTTTCAATTATGCAGGGTAATCTGGACCTCAAGGCATGTTTTGTTAAAAAAGAAAATCTAGAAATAAAAGAAATTTAAAGCTGTTAATCATTACCTATGGGATGCTTACCCAAGGATGCTCCTAGCTACAAAATCGTATAGGTGATGGCTACTAGTTAAGATGTGGGCTCCGGTCATGAGTTTGAAGTCATGTTCTCGAGTCCAAATCACAAAAATAGTCTTAGTTCTTGTGATAACATAATTAGATTCTTATGCTAATGATAAGGACATCATGGGACGCCAGCAAAGAAGGATGCATCAGAATCTAGAGTTTACCTCATCATGGCTGGAAGATGAATTTCTGCACAATCCCTACATATTTGACTATGGATAGCCCAAATTGTGCATAGATCTATGATAAGATTGCTAAGACTGATCTAGCTATTCATTTCACCAGATCGGGTTTTGTAGTTGTTTTGTCCGTCAGATAATAGTTGGCTATTAAATGGATCTAGAATTGTCATAGTAGTTGACTCAGAAAGTTTATTTTATTGTTTATTTGAATATCAACTTTATGGGATGTAATAAGTTAATTTAAATGACATGTACTGTTCACACATGTGGCACATGTATGTCTCTAGGGTTTCTTTGATTTTTCTTATAAATACTTGTAAACTCTCATTATTTCACAATAGAATACAAGTGAAAAAAATTTCTACATACTCTTTTGAGAAGAATGATAGTGTGATTCCAAGGAAATCACGTGCTTTCTATCATTTCTCCTCCTCCTAATCCCTTATTCTACTTCTGTTTTGCTCTCCTCCTTTCCTTTTCCTCTCCAACTTTTCTTCTACTTTGTTTTTTAATTGCATTGCTCTTTGATTTATATGGCTCTTAAGGTTTTTCTGTATACAAGATACGGTTGAGTTTTACAAAGTTAGGACCAAAAGTATTGGTAGATAGGTTTTTCTTCAAAGGAATATACTATCCTATCACGAGTCATATGGGTGTCAGGTAGCCAATTTGCCCATAGAAGTATTTGCTAAATCTAACTATAAGTGCCAACCACAGATAAAAGAGATAAATGACTTTAATAATGATGACGATAATTATGTCAATGTAGGAATTTGTCATCCTATTTGTAGACACCACCTCAACCCATGTTTGGGCCATGATATGATGCAAAGCTGGACACTGCAATTTATGCAACACATCTAGGTGGCATTGCCCTGGTTAAGAACGACCACAACATTTGCAGTCAAGTCACTACATGACTCACCTACCTGCCCCACATCGGATCCAAACCTCTCACTCTATCAGCCAAATCCACCATTTGGGCACTATTTTAATACCTAACATGCATCAATGAAATCTATAATTTCTTTGGGTATTATTGGGAGCTGACAATTATTCAACAGTATCTATGGCACTCTCTTGCCGATATTTTGCAAAACCAGGGACATAAAAATACATTCCAACCATTTGTAGTATCACCTATCAGGTTCATGGACCCCTACTCCATTGTGGGGACCCAACTGCGCAAACACCCAGTCCTTGCTTGACTTGTTAGGACACCACCTAACAAGTAGCCACTCCCCATTCACCAACTCACCTTTGACCCGATTAAAACCTTTCACAATGGCCTTCTCCTATTCACCCACGTCATCAAGATCAACCAACTCTAACCCGTCACACCAGCATGTAACCACCACATAATGCCATGGCTATAAAGGGCCCCTCTTGCCATTTAAAAGAAAAACCAAGGAGAGACAATATTTGGAAAAATAAGGAAATGGAGAGCGAGTGAGCTTGAGGAGAGACTTCTCTGCATGTGATTGCCAAGAGAGGGACATGTGAAGAAGAAGAAGAAGGATGGGTAGTAAAGGTGGGAAACACCACCCATCCATTAGGAATAGAAATAATGTGACTGGAAATAAAGCATTTATTGAGTAGCAAAACACGAGATGCTACACTAGAGATACACTTGGTTAGATGATGCATGACAAGCTCTGATACTAAATCTGATGCAGGACATAAGTGAAATGTGTCCTAAAATGAGGTTATGACATTCTAATAATGTAATGAAAGAAAATGGAAAATCTGAATAATAACTACTGCCATATGCTCCCAATATGCAATGAAAATGCTGATTTAATAAGTTAATATTTTGTAATCAATGATTAAAACAAGATCTAAGCAAACAACATCACAAAATCAAAAGAACTAAAGAGATCCATAGATGTCAGCATATTAAACCCTAGAAGTAATCACCAATCGAAATTAGGGCCTTCTAATATCCTAAGATCAAATTCAAGATGCCTAAAATTCCCCACACGAAAAAAGTATAGATTCTCAATGAAAAATCTAGTCCTACTTGAGTCCAAATCCAACACACTTCAAATAGGTCAAAGGGGTTGTTTGGGGGGTTTTCTGCACAATAAGTTGCCTGCAGGGTAGGGAACCAAGTCAGGATGCAATAGAGCCCAAATGGGCCAGATCTGACCATGTCTGTACTGTCGTATGGCCGGATGAGGTCCGGGTCGTGGCGGCCTACAAAGTTGAGATTTGGCCCTTGTTAGGTTAGATTTGGATTTATTTGGAAGTTTAGGGTTCCAAAATGTGGGAAACTTTGGGAAAAAGTTGGAGAGGAAAAGAAAAGGAGAAGAAGGAAACAAAAGTAGAAGAAGAGATTAGGAGGAGGAGGAAGGATAGAAAGAAAGAACCTGATTTCCTTGGAGTCACACCACCATTCTTCTCAAAAGAGTACGCAAAAAATTTCTTCACTTGTATTCTATTGTGAAATAATGAGTGTTTACATGTATTTACAAGAAAACCTAAGAAACCCTAGAGACACACATATGTGCCACATGTGTGAACAATACAATCCACTTAAATTAATTTATTACATCCCATAAAATTGATACTCAAATAAAATAAAATAAGTTTCCTAAGTCAACTGCTATGACAACTCTGAATCCATTTAACGGTTTGGATTAAGCCAACCACGATTCGACGGACAAAACAACTCCAAAACTCAATATGATAAAATGAACAACTAGATCAGGCCTTCTTAGCAATCTCATCACAGATCTATGTACAATTTGGGTTATCCATGGCTGGATCTGCCCTCTATCCATGGTCAAATATATAAGGATTGTGCAAAAATTCATGGTGAGGTAAAATCTAGATTCCGATGCATCCTTTGTTGGCTTCTTATGATGTCCTCATCAACAATGAATTTAGTAAAATGAAATGTTCCACTATGGAGAAATGTTCATGTGTTTGTGCGTACGTGCATGTATTTGTGTAACTAGGATTCCCTAGGTCCCTCTATGTGGAGCCCACTAGGGCCTATGTTGACTGGTTGCTTCTAAAGTTCTTTGTTTGAATAAGGTGCCTATAAAAAATCACCTTAGCCAAATAAGTGAAGCGATGTTTTTTAAGGTCCCAAAAATTCAATTTTATCCAAAGATTAAAACTCATCGGGTTAGATCAATGGGATGCTTAACTTAGATTGATGTTAAATTGAATCAGGATCCAATTTACAGGGTATGTGGATGTGAGGGGGGAAGGGATGTGATTGAGATCATGGTGGGCCGCATTTAATTGGGGTCCTTAAATGATCATTTGAGGACTTGGGCTTAGGGGGTCCTGTTATATATATAATTTTTCCAGTACAGTACATGACTAAGGCGGAGTTCCTTACCTGGAGGAGTTTTTTTTCTTTCATCAATTGCTCTCTTCTGAGCAAAGCTACCCATAGCAGCTCTATACATTTCAAGTTGTGAAACTATTAGATCCTGTTTGTGTTTATCCTCAACCATCCGTATAATGCAGCACAGAAGTCCATTGGTAACCTCAGCATCAGAGAAGAAATCACTTGAATAAAAGATACTAGGATTCAGAAAGTAACCTGCCGCATGGAGAGGGCTATGGAGATGATTGTCCCATATTTTATCTATAACATCCCAGAAAGGCATGTACCTGGTTTTCTTACCACCAAAATTCCTTTTTATTGCTTCTTTCGCCTGATCCATAGTCTCATATATATAGCCCAATAGAGGTTTATGACCCCCATCAATCAGACGCAATACACAAATCAGTGGATCAGATACCTTTAATGCCTCTTTAGCCCCCATCCAAAAGGATGGTTCATGAACCAACTCAGCTATCTTCTTCCCTTCTATTTTAGAAACCCAAAAAGATGAATTCCATGCAGATGAGCTGAACATATTCATCAAGTTCCCTTTCTCAGACACGATATTTTCCAAAGTGAGGAAGGATGTCACAGACCTCATTTTGGAGTGTATTACTAGGTCTCTTCCACGTGTATGATTTCTCATCAGTTTCAGAATTGATCCATGACTGTAAATGAACCTTGTGATGGTCTTAGCCTTATTCAGTACTCCCATCACATTACTCATCATCCCAATCTTCTCTAAAATGAGATTTACACAGTGAACTGCACATATGTTCCAAAATATAGTATTATGCCTCTCCATTAGCTTCTTTCCTGCTGCCTCCATAACATGGGATGCATTATATGTGATGACTTGCACCACATTTTTGACACCAACCTCCTCAATAACATCATTAACCAAAGAGCATAATGCATCAATGTCACCAATATAATCTGAAGCATCAACAGATCTAAGAAATATAACACCTTGTGGGCAACCCACCAAAAAATTAATCAGGCATCTCCCATTTTCATTAGTCCAACCATCTAACAAGATGCTACACCCAGTTCCTTCCCATGAATGCTTAACCATTCCCACATGTTCCTGCATCTCTTTCACTTCCTCCTGAAGAATCCAACCTCTAAGTTCATGATAACTTGGAAGCTTACATTCAGTTCCACAACCAATGAAAGCATCGAGCATTCTTTTAAAGAAAGGAGACCTGGAAGCTTCAAAATTAATACCTGCATCATAAAAGAATCTACCGATGCACCTGAGGAGATTTCTTGATGGATCTGCCAACCTGCATGTATCAGGTTCCTGTGCATCTACTCTTTTGCATGGAATGGATTTTCTTCCAGCTGTATCTTTATTTGTAGACTCTAGAACTTCCCCTTCCCTTCCTTGTATAGTGGGTTCAGTAAATTCATGCTGGCTAGATTTGACTCCAGAAGACTCAAAAACAAGATTCCTTTGCAATGAAAGATTTGGATATTGTAGTTGGTCGACTTCCCTGGTCAACTTCTGCTTCTTCCTTTCTATCATGCTATCTCTCATTACTGCTTTCACATCAGCAGGAACTTTTTGGCAGGGAACTACATCTCCGCGCACACCTCCCAAGTGGCATTTGAGACGATTGAAACCACTTACCACCTTGTAACAGTATTTGCAACAAACTCTAGATTTCTTTTTATCAAGAACCACACCATGGTCATGAATAAGATCCATCATTCTTTAAATAAAAGTTCAGGTTTGTGGGGGTTTTACCTAATAAAACACTACACCTGTGAGGAAAAAAAAGGTATTTGTTACTCTGAAGCAAAGATCCAAATAAAATAATTCTAATTTGCAACATTTTAATGGGTAAAACATGGTATAAAAGATGTTAGAATCAAGCAAGAACTAACATGCACTAGCCCATTTATACAAGACAAATGAATTACCTGTGAATTTTAGTGCATCCACATCTTCAATTCACAAAGAAATAGTAATATAAACTGCTAATCCCAAATTGGCAAGACAATATCTAAATGACAGAACATTCAGTTGTCGTAAATTCGAAATCATAGCATAGTAGGAACTGAATGATGAAGTTTGATGTCATGAGCTGGAAAACTGAAGAACCAAGGGATAACCATCAGTGTCTCTTTGATAATTGCAGCCTCCATTTCAGTTCACTAGATTGACGACAAGGATAAACTAGGATATGATCAACCTACAACTTTACTTAGCCTTCTCGAGGGGCGTCATTTGATCAAACCTGAATGTATTACAAAAACAAACTATCAAGAAAAAATGGAGAACTTGGAAGACAAAGTTTTGTTAGGATCGGTGAAGCAAAGCTTTCTAAGGACTGAAGTATGTGCCGCCTCCTTGGGAACGAAAATCAGGAACTGGAATTCCTACAGATACTGGGTTGGGTCCACCTCTTTTCAACGAGACCAAAAACAGGTTGAAGAGGGTTCCACAAGCATTCAAACTCAAAATCGTGCTGTACAGATGTGATGTACGGCAAAAAACGACTGTAGAGTTGTAGGGTTTTAGGTTCAAATCCGAAGAAAGACTCCAAATCTAAAGGAAGAAACAAATATTTCCCTATGAACCACCCACAAAATGCTCATCTGATTCTCGGCAGTAGCCTGTTTTGGCTTGGATCTCATTCTCCAACTCTTGGATTGGCCTTATACTTATCTCATTGGTGTCACCCCTCCCTGTTCTTTGCATCCCTCCGGCTTTCACTCTCGGTCGTGCTTGGTGGGTTGCACTTCGGAGGTGTTCTTCTCCCTGTATTGTTGTACACAACACTATTATTTTTCTGGACTTCTTGTTGTGCTTCTAGACCAGTATCTAGCACACATGGCTTCATCTACTGCCTCCTCCATGGCTTCTTTGGCCACCCGTAGGAGCACCAGAGGCCCACAGAAAAAGGGTATCCATTTTTGTACTTATTGCAAAATGACCAACGATTTCGTTGCTTCATGCTACCAACTTCATGGCCGGCCACAGCGCGCTCGTCTCTCTACTGCCTCTCTTGTTGCTCCTTCCTCTGAAGTGACTCATGACAATGCCCCAGTGACTAGAAAGGACATTAACTTAGTATTGGAACGACTGGACCACCTACAATTGTCCAAGGTCTCCATTGTTGTCTCCTCACAATCAGGTACTAAGCCCCTCGCACACCATGCCTCCACCCATTCTTGGCTTATTGACTCTGGGGCCACTCACCATATGGCTGGTATGTCTCATCTCTTCTATTCCCTTTCTCCAGTTTCATATGGTAAGGTCAAACTAGCTGATATGTCGTTTATTGGTGTTACTGGCATTGAAACAATCCATGTTTCTTCTACTTTGACCCTATCCTCTGTTTTGATGTTCCCAACCTCTCATGGAATTTATTATCTGTTAGTGCCCTTACTAAAGACTCAAATTTCTCAGTCACATTCTTTCTTTCTCATTGTGTCTTACAGGATCTGTCCACGAAGCAGATAATTGGTGGGGGTCATGCAGTTGACGGCTTATACTTCCTAGACTCTCGTACTGACACATCATCTGAAGCTTGTGTGACATCCTCCTTAGACGATGTCTGGCTTTGGCATTGTTGCCTGGGGCATCCCTCTGATTCTATTTTGAAGCAACTTGTTCTATCTTTGTCTTTCCCTAAATTCCTTGTGAACATTGCCAATACAGAAAACACAGTAGACCTGCATTTCCATCCTCTCTTTATAAACCTACCTCTACCTTATTTTCTCTTATCCACTCTGATGTCTAGCAATCTCAGTTTGTTTCCCGCACTGGTTTTCGTTATTTTGTCACTTTCATTGATGACTATTCTCGCATGACTTGGATATATATGATGAAACACAAGTCGGAGGTCTTTGATCACTTTCGCACCTTTTATCACTGGGTTCAAAACCAATTTTCTTGTAAAATACAATTTTTGGATAGTGATAGTGGAGGAGAATATTTGTCGCACTTCTTTGTCTAATTTTTTCAAGACCACGGTATAAAGTCTCAACTTTCTTATCCATTTACACATCAACAAAATGGTGTAGCTGAACGGAAAAATTGTCACCTTCTTGAGATCACCCGTTCCCTTCTTTTTACCATGCATGTCCCTAAGTAATATTGGCTTGAAGTTGTTTTAACCTCTTGTTACCTTATTAACCGCATGCCATCCCGAGTGCTACCAAACAAATCCCCTCTTGACCTTATATCCTTGCACAAACTAGTACTTTGTCTTCCCTTGCATGTCTTTGGGTGTATTTGTTTTGTTCACCAGCTTTCTGGTGATAAACTGTCTCCCCGGGCCGTGAGATGTGTCTTTTTGGGATACTCTCCTTTCTATAAAGGCTATAAGTGTCTTGATCCCCTCATTGGTAAAATATATGTATCCATGGATGTCACCCTTTTTGAGAAAGTCACTTACTTTTGTTCAGATTCATCTCCTTCTCCTCATTCTTCTCCCTACAAATATTGGTATTTTGAGTCCGGCCAAGCCCTTTTTGGTGTATCACCGTAGGCAACCCACACCTTCAACTGCAACTGACCCCCCTCAATCATCTGTCAGTGGCCCAGATCAGTCCATCAATGACCCTGATCTTCCCATTGCTCTTCGAAAAAGTAAATATGCTTATAGCGATCATTCTATTGAACATTTTGTGTCATATCATGTTCTTTCTGCTTCTTATTACAACTTTCTTTTAGCACTGGACAACATTAAGATTCCAAAGAAAATTGACATTGCTCTTCGTGGTCCTTCCTGGAAAGCCGCAGTGGAAGATGAATTGGCATCTCTTGAGAAGAATAAAACCTGGGAGATGGTTTCTCTTCCTCCAGGAAAGACTCCAGTTTGGTGCAAATGGGTCTTTGCTTTGCAGCATAATCCTGATAGGTCCATTGCCGGATATAAGGCTCGTTTGGTTGCCAAAGGCTTTACACAGACATATGGAATTGATTATCAGGAAACCTTCTCTCATGTCACCAAGATTACTTATGTTCGAGTATTGATTTCTATTACTACCACTCATGTCTGGCCCCTCCATCAATTAGATGTGAAGAATGCCTTTTTACATAGTGATTTACATGAACAAGTGTGCATGCTTCCCCCTCCAAGTTCAAATTTTTGGCTTGGCTCCAAATTTTAAAAAGAGCATTTCAAATTTAATTTAATATTTTTTCTTTAGGAAATACTACGCAAGTCCCAAAGTTAAAACCATTTTAAATATTTTCTACGATGAGTAGGTATTCCCATAAATAAAATCTCTTTCGAATCAGCGCTGCCACTCCTCCAAAGAGGCAAGCACAGGAAACTTCAGCAAAGTAGCCGTTGTTGATTTACTTTTGAGCATCTTATGCACTCACCCAGTCACCGCTACAAAGCAGAGAAGTCCGGTTAAAACTTAAACTTCTAAAAGAACAACTGAGAATGATACCTGAAACAGATGATCCCTAAGAAATAGAACAGAAGTAGTAATGGGACGACCATTAAGACAAAATAACCAAGACCCAAGCAGGAGATATACAGATTAATGTGGGAAAATGAATTAGAAAGAAACCATTGTGACTTCAGACCTTCGTTTTGAAGCTTTCTTGGCCTCGAAGAGAGAGAGAGGTGTATCGGCACGGGTTAGGATTCCACCTTAGAATTCTCCGCTGCCACTGCAACGCATACAGACCCGACTCCTCAATGACCAGAGACAGACAACCTGCTCCTGCTGTACAGACTACAGAGGACAGTCTAGGGAAATGCCACGTGTCTTTTCCTATAGACTTTTAAATACCACAAATTATTGTGATATTTGAATGAAACAACCTTGGTTTTGGACTTTGGACGAGAGAGAGAGTTAGTGAAAACGAGAGTAAGAGTCTTTATACTGTTTGATGATAATAAAGAGGAGAAGAAAATCTCCTTCTCAAGTATTAAAATCCTTCTCTGCAAATCACTTTACAATCTTCTAATTTTTTATCCTCTTGTACATTTTTCATTATGAACAGAAGAGTTCATTTTGGGGAATTATTGGGGCCCACTTACTAAATAAAAAAAAATCAAATATTGCTGACACAGTGTGTAGTATTAATAAAAATATAAATGCACAATTCTCTTATTTTATCCTCGGCATTTAATTTATACTTCCTCCGTCCTATTTTAATTATCTCATTTGAAATATTTGTATTTTTAAAAATAACTCTCTATATAATGTTAACACTCTATGTAATTTTATCTATTTTCAACACATTTTATGTTACTCTAATATGAATGTGACAATTCCAAAATCTAGACAACTAAATTGGGACACATGGACTAATATCTTATTTGAGAGTTTTAAATTAATAAAGATTAATAAGATATCTCAAGAGAATTTTAATTGGACTTAACAACAAAAAAAAATATGAGACACTTTTATAAGTTAGATTATCATGACTTTCATCAAATAGATTATAGTTTCTACATAATTGAATGCATTACATAAGTTACACAATTAATTGACCATCTACCTATATAATTTAAGTCTTTGAAATTTCAACCAATATACATCATTGATTTACAAAATAAAATTATGGATAAGACTGAAAATTATACAATCTTTAAATATATAGTCTTCCTTATTTTACATCCAATAGTGTAGAATCTAAGGCTCATTTAAAGCACAATCCAATTGAGGAAGTCTTGTTAGAATTTTTTTTTTTTTTTTAATAAAGAGATGTATAATATCTATTCTAAGATATATATATATATATATTTTGCATCAAAACTTTATCAAAAGAATTTTTTGTCATGGCCTCATAAAAAGTAGAGTGTCTCTATTAATCGTCAAGAAAATATTATCTTGACTTGGTGGTATGTAAAATTATAAATGATCTTTGGATCTCACTATATTTCTTTTGAAAGACAACTCACTATATTAAATATATAATTATAAAGTATTATATAATTAAAATTTGAAATCAAAAGTTATCGTTAATCGACCTTTTTGTCAAAATCTACATTTGATGAATTTAAATTTTGTTAAAAATATGTTTGTCTAAATTTTCAATTTTAAATTACTAAAGAATTCACGAAATTGCTTTCATCAAAAAAAAAAAAAAAAAGTGGAAGCGACAACTAAGGCTTGGGCCTAGCCTCCCCACACCCGTGGCTTCATCCAGGATCAAATGATCATAATTATGCATGTTTTAACCTGGAGAAATTATGAGATATAAATCTATAGAGATGCTCTATCTAGATGACCAAAAGTAGACCATGTACAAACTCAAGGCTCTAGCCGATTTGCCTGTCCATGAGCAGGTTGCCGATCGAAGGGTTCGAACCCACTAATCTTAGAGACTGATCGTTTACCTGTAACTATTCAATATCCTTATGAAAAATCAATCACATCAGAGTGTTTTCGTCGTAGAATCCATTTTGAATTTGATAAATGCGTTCCTTGTGACGTATGTGTTCGGGTATGCCCCATAGATTTATCCGTTGTTCACTGGAGATTGGAAACATATATTAGAAAGAAACGATTGCTTAATTATAGTTGGGTGAGCTCATCATCGTCAATTGCAGGGACACGAAAATGTGGTCAGAGTTGCCTAACTTGCATTATAGCTCAACCATCTAAAAGGGGGTTGCAAGAGCAGAACAATCATCAGGTGGGCCAGACCTACAGGTTTGAATTTTGAATGGTCAAGAACTTGGTCAATCGTCCTCATTCAACATGCATATGACCTAATAACTGGGAATTGATTGGTGCACCAATATTTTATCATCGTGGATAAAAAATGAGTAAAATATCCACTTTGTTCAAACAAATGAGAAAAGAGATTGAAAAAATTTGAGCAAAATAGATATTTTACTCATTTTTTATGTACAAAAGATAAAAATGTTATGCACCAATCTTTTCTCTACTCTCATATCTTTCAAAAAAATAAACATACTATTAGGACAATTGCACGGTACAATGTATTTTCATGTTAGAAAGGTGATTTTGTAAAAACAATCACCCAAGTTGCTTTATTTGAGGTACTTCTATGTGGAGCTCACATGAGTTAGAATGAGTTAGATTGAAAAAGTCTTAGTTTGAATAAGGTAGCTTTAAAAAATTATTTTGATTGGATAAATAAAGCAATGCTTTTTACTCTTTTATCTGATGGTGTAAACTTTCATAGAATTAGATCGACGGTCCATCAAACTCATAATGGAATCAAATTCACAAGGTTAAGTAGGTGTGAGGTGGGACCCACAAGGCCATCACCATGCAAGTTTCATGAGTTGACACCTTTGGAAAAAAAAAATTGTTAGGAATTTAATGTACAATACAATATTCAGAAAAATGGGGGAAAAAGTGACACATGGCTTTCCAATAAACTACACTTTTTCAAATTTCAACAGTCCAGAAAATATTTGATTTGCAACAAACAGCTTTATATTGGAACTTCACATAATCAGATACTTTACAATCCCTCTCTACTTTTCAATCTTCCAAAATCTTGTGTCAAGTATCCCAAAATTTACACAGGTCTGTCAGCGAGAGTCAAATTTTAGATGGGTCTGATGGAGGAGATTATGTTACTGTGCAGAGGATCTGAGATGTGATCAAGAAGATTCTGTATGGGCCCTTTACCAGTTAAAGCTGCTTGGAGATAAAATCCAATCCAGGCTACCATGGCCAACCGGCCATTTTTTATCTCTTTCACCTTGAGTTCTTCAAAGGCAACAGGATTTTTAGATAGGCCCAAAGGGTCGAAGAGCAGTCCACCTGGGTAGTTTATGTCACCAGGTAGGTAAATTCCCAGAGGCTCCAAAGCTTCTATACCACAGTATCTGGCATACTCTGGTCCAACCTATCACATATATAGCAGAACAAGGATTAAGAAAGCTGTAAATTTGAAGAAAATTGAGTTTAATATTCTAACTAAATGATAAAAGTCACAGTTCTTCGACAATTTTTATAGTATCTTGTAGGCCATTAAGACAAAAGATCAACGTGGTTGAATCTTGGTTGCAATGAAAGAAATTTCAAATTCTTTCCTGGAATGGAGATTCAGAATTTTGAGTATGAAAAAATGGGGCATAAAGCTCAGAATCATGTGACAAAAGTTCCCATGCACAGTAAGGTTTGACATCATCCACTCATTGAGGGATTTCAAGTCTAAATAGCTTATTAGAAGGGCACGAGTTATAGATGGATCCAAGCTATGGAAAGACAATGTTGCTGAAAGGCATTTGAGTAGGAGAGCAATCTCTCAAGTTTCCCTATACTATATTCTTATGCAACACAGAACACACTTGGAAAAGAGGGCAATTATTATTATTATTTTGGTGGCAAAGGGAGGGAGAGGGAAGGGGAGGGGAGGAGAAGAGAGTATGGGAAAGTAAGTTATGTACAGAATTTGATGGACATGGTTTTTTTTTTTTTAAATAGTTTGCATTGGTGGACATTGAGATTCCTCAACTGGAATCACATTTTATGGAAATAAAGGGATGGTTTTCGGGAAAGCAGGGGGGACAAGAGGGTATGGAGGAAAATGGTCAACTTTTTGAGCAACTTGCTTGACCTGTCAAATCCCACCTTCATTCTCTTTCCCTTTTAAATCTATTTCGAAATCTATTGCTCTATCTAAGGTTAAGGCATTTTATTGGATGACCATATCCAGTAAGATTCTGACTCTAAATAATCTCCAAAAGAGGAATACATTGCTGCCCAGCATTTGCTCTTTGTTCAGCTCATCATGAATACTACATGAACAGGTGACCCCTCTGAAGCCATGCACTTTGATACACCCTCAGATACCATTCTTCCTTACATTGTTTTGTCTGGTTTTTCTTCAACAAATTTATGTAAAGCAACTTATTGAATACTGGCATTCATTGTTTTGACAATTATTAAATATTTTAATTATTTAAACAAAACATGACTTCACCAAGTGACCATACCCAGATAAAAAATTCAAGGTGGGCAAGTTGGACCCAAGTCCTAAGTTTGCCAACCTTGTGAACAAAAATACAAATTTGAAGTCACATTTGAAAGTAACTAGCTCGGCTTTTACCACTGGGAACAGAATTTTAATGGAAAAAAGATGTCAAATAAGCTGATGCAGAAGGAGAAGTTTTACCATTAGAAGAGCTTGGCATATGGCTATGACAATGACTCCTTGGCTTCCAGCTATATGGAGGCCTGGAATACCCAGGTAGTCCAGAGTATCACCCTGATGGAAAGAAAATTACTAGTTTCAGCACCAACAATCTTCACCGGATTATAGAACTAACATATACAACTCCACACAGTGTGAGAAGAGTATAGTGAATCTGATATATTTGCAGTGCAAATAGAAACACTAGGAACATCAGTAGCCATTTTATTCATCTTATGTGAGAATAATGATGCATGGCATTTCAGCATCCTTGAACTGCACAAATAGGAAGAAAAGAAATACAGTTGTCAAGAGCAAAAAGAAACCCTGCACTGGACTGCCTCGAGTGGATTGGAAGGATTATTAGAGATGCACTTATCTTAAGTTTTGCATAACCAACTCGCCACCATACAGGTTCAACAAAGTGCACAACACCAAATTGGTCCAACAGTTCAGGCACAAGAACACCAAGAGATGCAAGCATAGCCCAGCGAGCATGCAGTAATTCAAAGCTGCAGAAAGTAATGTTAGTTAATCATATTGGCATTCAAATTATCTCAAGGGATGTTTCTAATTAGTTTATCATCTTAATGAACTTCTTTCTAGGGTTGGCACCACATAGAATCTGCTCAAAAGCATGCACAGTGTGTGCAGACACACACACATAAAACACAAACACAACCGCAGCCTACTACGGTCCAATGGGTAGACTCTGCTAAAATTACATATTTCTATAAATTTACTGTTAAGTTACATAAAGCTGTTTCCATTACAAGTGGCATGTGGTGGTCTAGACGACCCACCAAATTCAAGGCAGGATTGAGAGTACCCAGCTACAATGTGATTTTCCTTTGCAATCAATGTGTGGAATTACATAGCTAGAAATGAGCCTTTTCATCCATATTATGGTTCGGTACTCCAACCACCTACCTTGAACATGGTGGATCCTTCAGGCCACTACATACCACCTGCGAAAAGGGCCGGTTAACGTTGTTATGATGAAATTTCGCCACTAGGTGCATGTCAAATCATGGGGTCATGCAGTAAAAATAGAGGCATATCTTTCTAGATGTTGGGTGCTCAGCAAATAGTATGACAGATTTTCTAGCGAAAGTGATTATCAGTTGTGGAGTACTTGTAAAGTCAGATTACTGGGTCGGTGTATTGGGATCAAGGTTTTTTGTCTATTTGGCTTTTGTTTTATGTTTTTCTCTCTCTTCGCCTGGTTATATGGTCTTGTATAGCTCTCTTCTACAAGGTATAGCTCTTGATGTAGGACACGGAGTTAATTATTTTTATTTTATTTTCTTTTATTTTTATCTCCAAAGTTTC
This sequence comes from Chimonanthus praecox, assembly GCA_022113865.1. Classification (NCBI taxonomy): domain Eukaryota; kingdom Viridiplantae; phylum Streptophyta; class Magnoliopsida; order Laurales; family Calycanthaceae; genus Chimonanthus; species Chimonanthus praecox. The sequence continues at coordinate 7,191,194 of CM039090.1, read as the reverse complement.
CTAATGTAATTAGGCTTCTTTTCTTGGTAGGTTTCCTTGTTTAGATTTTTCTTTTTTATATATAAAGTAGGATGTATTGTGTTTAGGAGACATATGTCATTATGGAATAAACAAAAACAAGATTATTATTTTTCTATCTTCTCTTCTCTTTCCTTCCCTCTCTCTCTGCCATGAGCAGAAGGGTATCCATGCTTCCCGTCCCTGCGTGACAGGGACCAGAATGCATCTGGACTTCATCATCTTCCTCCTCGACTCAGTGTAGACGAGGCCTATTGTCGCCAGATTTGTGCATATCATCGCATGTGCATCAATCCCGTATCAACTCTGCTACTGTATTATTAATTTTTGCATTTAATAAAACTCATTTGTCTCTGCTCAAATAAAAAAGAAATCATTGGGTGGTATGTATTTCCATCATATAAATGAAATTCTTCTATTATCTTTTCAAAAAATGAAGAGTCATGGGGTTTGGTGGTAATTGAAGGAGGCACTACAGATTGAGATGGAGAATATTTCCTACAGCATAGCGATATCGGAACACATACGTCCATAGAAGAATACAGATAGATGGCTAGGCTTACTTGAAGTACTTCTGGAAAGCTTCAGGATCCTTACTCAAGCCTGCAACATCAAAACCATAATCACCAGGAAGTTCTCCAGTGAGATATGCAGGATAGTCAAAAGGTATTGGACCAAGCCAGCGGGGACGATCTTTTCCATACCAAAAACTGCACAGCAATTAAAGGTTTCATGTTGACATGTGAAAAAATGCACCGAGGCAGTTCTTAATTCTCCTGATTTTACATACATGAAGGGAAATCTACTGTCGGATGGGTACTATAAATGTGTCAGAACATGATATAGGGGTTATCAAATTCAGCCAGGTCAAAACATTGGATTCAGGAATAACATATGAATAAATTTAGATCATATTTCGAAAATATGGACCAATAAAGATAATAAACAAATTTTACTCTAAAGAAAATTAATCAAAATTTTAGTCAAGTCTCAAAGAAGAAAAGGTGTGACATTATTTTGTCATATCCAAAAACATGTTGAAAAGTATAAAAGAATCATGTAGAATCCTTCAAGAATCCAAATGGAGATGTGTCCTAAGAGGTAAGTCAAATATTCCAAAGAAACCATGCAACACAGAACGAAATAGAGATTAAGATATAAAAAATTATTAATCCCTTCGATGAAAACCAATACAAGTGATTAAATAACCAATATTGCAACCCATTCACAGCAATACACCATTCATGCTGGATTTAATTATAATAGGACCTTTTCAAAAATGGATTTATTGAAGATGGACCAGCTCACTGGATTGTGTTTTCCGCTTCGTTTTTTTGCAGGTGTTTACATTTCATATTTGTTCACCTCCCCTATTCACAAAGAACCATTTCAGCAGTAACGTTTCCTGGAACCAATTGTTAAGCAACTCTCAGCAAAAGAGTTCCTTGGCTGTCATTGAATAACACATTCCAACTGGGTGAAAACACCTGTGGTTTTGCTTTCTTTATTTGATTGTCCTAGTTGAAAAAACTAATCTACCCAAAATAGAGTTCCAGAAACAATCACAATTCCTGAATCCTGAATTTCATTTCCATGGGAAGGGGGTAAAAATGGAGCAACTGAAGAACCAACAATCAGAATGCCGAAACTACCTCTCTTGTCTTGCAGAGTCTGACTCTGCCTTGAACTTGGCTGATTTCTCCATGGCAGCCCTCTTCGTCTCCTGCAATCGCCGCTGAAGGCAGCGCCAAGGGAGCTGTTGGCAATGGCTTTCACGGCGGTGAAAGGAACTGCAGAGAATATGAGAACGCCCGCCAACTGCATCCCAAATGGGAAATCAGAAGACAGAAAGATGAGAAGAATGCTCAGCCTCTTTGCTACTGTCTTAGTTACCGCAAGCGCAAAGCAAGCAGAAAGAGAAGAAAATCAAAATAGATTGCGTGAGAATGTGATGTAATTTTCATCCCAAGTAGAGAACTGGAGGAGAGAAATAAGGAGCAGACCTCCTGCCATGACGCTTTGGTGCAGGGAGAAAACGAAATCCTCAGATTCGAATGGCGATCTCGAGGCGTTGGAGAGAGGGCTCTAGTAAAGTCCGTAAAGAGAGAAGTAGAAGAAGAAGAATTCAATGGTCCTGCCGCTGCTGCTAGAAGGGGCAGAGCCATGAAAATTTCTTCTCCGATTGCTGTAATTCTGGCCTGAGAATGCGGACGGATAATACCTCCGGAATAGAAAATAAAATAAATGAAAACAAAACAGTATAAAAATTTAATAAATGGAAGAAAAGAGTATTCAAAGATAAAATGAGTTTTTTTTTTTTAAATTCATAAAGTATTTCAAAATAAAAGAGATAAAAGAGATTCAAACAGCATCAAAATTAATCAAAGTAGCCCAAATATTTTTTTTCAAAAATAATCAACATACACTAATTGATAATTATTTGATTGTCACATCCCTTGTTTGATTTATTGAAATTTTGCTTAACATGTTGCGTTTGGATGGAGGGAGAGTACAAGATACTAGACGATTACCTCTCATTACCCTTTTTGATAATCGAAGGTTAAGGATAAAAAATCAAATCTTTATCTTAAAACTTCAAATTTTTACCATTCATTTTTTACTTTTGAAAACTCTTTTCTCTCAAAAATGCCTGCAAAACATCCAAACGCTCTATAGTGTGTGTGCAAAGGATACTCTCCTTCAACAGGGAGATGCACCCGGAGCCTTAAGCCTAGAAAGTAGGTGGCTCTCTTTTTGAACAATAGGAGAGTGAGTTAGGCAGATAACATTAAAATGAATTAATCATGTCTCTTTTCTGCAACATAGTATAATGAAATATGGGGACTTGTGGGTGAGATATTATTTTAGTTTTATCTTTTTGGGCTTGGGTTTGATTTTTGAACACAAACATATATAACTTTGAGCCCGAGTCTGAACCAATTGTAAATTGGATTTCAATCATTTGTCCAAATCCAAGGCACAAGAAGTTGAATTTTAATGCTCAAGACTTATTTTGTGTGAGTCAAGATTTTTGAGCCTTTCAATTCATGGTCTCAGTGTCTCAAATTTACTCAAAACTGTCCTCATCCATCTATTGCTTTGTGGAATTTGGCTATATTTGGACAAGGGAGTGTAAGAGAAAGGAAGTGTTACCATTTATTATTTTTATTTGGTAACTAATTAATAAGAATAAAAATCTCAATTTTATCCTTCTTTTTTCAATTTCCTATCTCATTTTTTTTAAACTCTTTTGAATCAAGAATATTTATAAGTAGTTACCCAGAGAAGAGGAAGAGAATGGAAAAGGAGTCTCTCTCCCTCATGGGCTCCACATTAAAAATGCATATGATATAGCGGAGTTTGAGGCCCATTTGTGCCTGCCGTAGGCACGTCTAGGCCGAGATTTTCACAACATCCAATGCAATGTTGCATGTCGATTGTTGCATTGCGTGTCATTTTTTTTTTGCAACGTATCAATAGCTATTCAAAACTTTAGAAAATTTATTTAAAAATGTATTATTTATTTTTCTTCTTTTAATTTTGCATGATCTCAATTGCTATTCAAAACTTTAGAAAGTTTTCTAAGTAGACTAGTTTGAGAAAATAATTTATTTACTTTGTACAAACTCTACTTGATTAAAGGTGTTTGTATGGAAATATGGAATCACACCAATATTTTTTATAGTGAATAAAATTAATCAATGATTTAGTAAAGGATAACTATTTAAACACTTAACTTTTCTTTTAAGAAATACCTCGTTTCAAAATTTTATGCGAAATTATTATTTTCTCTCCAATTATGTATAGAGAAATTGTCTCTTTAAAAAATTGAAAGGTAAGATAGTAATTTTTACATAAAATTTTAAAATAAAATATCATTTAAAAAAAATAAAGTATCCGAATGATCACCCATTAATAAATTAATAATTTATATTTATTCAATAACACTTGAATATTCTTCCGATATACGACGAAATTTATAGCTGCTGTTGGCTGCCACGTTTCTTTCGTGTTGACACTCGGCATGAGAAGAATCAACGTAGAGAGAGTAAAAGGCTGTTAAAAGGTCGAAACTCAAAAGGCTGCCGCTGCTTTAACGTCTCTCTCATGAACATGGAGAAGATGAATCGAAACCGTCATGACGCCGTTACAGAACCGAAGGTCTTCCGTGGGACGGAATATTCGCCGATCCACACGACCGTAGCCCTCGCAATCTGGCTCGGAGCCATCCACTTCACGGTGGCGTTAGTGCTGACGGCGCTCTTCTTCTTCCCTTCCTCCCTCTCCTTCTCGTCCGTTCTCCTACATTCTCTCCCTTTCGTTCCTCTCTCTTTCCCATTTGATTTGCCTTTTTCTTTCAGAATGAGAAACCTTTCTGATGTACTTTCTTATACTAAACTTTTACCAAAATTCTTCAGGATACTGGTATTGCTCCTACTTTTTATGCTTATTCCTCTCAACGACAAAAACAAATGGGGGCGAAAGTTGTCCAGGTATTCTTTTGGAAAATTACTTTTTAAATTTTAACTGGAATGTTGTTGAACACCCTTATGTTGGACTCATGCATATATCCTTTTCGCCCTTAGCTGATATGAACTATTTTAAGTTAGAACGTCAGTGAAATAAACTCCAGTCGATCGAACTATTTTTCAGTAGCTTTCTAGTAGAGATAGACAATTCCCTGACTAATATCCTGGTTCAAGGTGCATATATAAAAGAGTGCTTAACTGATCTCATTTTAATTATATCAGTGGATCATTTTTCATTGTCTTTTCTATTACCTGATTTGTTGAATAAATTCAGGTATATTTGCAAGTACGCATGTGGGTATTTCCCTGTGACCCTTCACGTAGAAGATATAAAGGCATTTGATCCGAAACAAGCTTATGGTAGGTTTGTTTTTATAATGGCAGCCTTCATTTATTTTTGGATTGCATAATTCGGTTTGCAACTAGTTTCTAATGGGTAAGAGTTTAAAATAAAATTTGTTTGTTACTGTAGATTAGTTTAACAAGTAGAATTTTTTTAGCATTATCAATGGATGGAATTTGAAATTTGTAATATTATAAGTACGTTAAGTAAAATTTGGAGTGTCCATGTTGTGATGATCTTCCCCTGCCACACCCCCAAAACAATGATTGAGCATCTAATCTATAAAGAAGAGTATTTTTTCAGAGAAAACCTAAGAAATTTGATTGACTTAAATCTATAAGAGTATCTGACACCTTTTGCTTAAATGTATGAAGATCATTTAATTTGAAATTGAAAGAGATTGATGCTATGAATGCGACACAAATTTGACCACCACAGATACCCTTGAGTTAGTTGTATATTTGAAGATTATTGGACTATGGTTTGTCACTTATATCTGATGCATCAAAGATTGTAACATCCTGTAGTGACTTCATGGTTTGTCACTTATATCTGATGCATCAAAGATTGTAACATCCTCTAGTGATTTCATTTTCCATTTTGTTAGTAGGGGAGTATGATGGCCCATATTTGGCCCAAAAGCCCGAAATCCCAAATTGCCTAGCAACAGGTCTGGCCCATTTTTATCCCTAATAATGAAGTGAGAAGGAGCTACTCTAATGCATGTCGAAGAATGGAATTCCATGTTGAGAACAAATTTGATTCTTGTTGTGGAAAGGGAAGATCCATGTGTCATTAACTAGTAACATTGCATACTTTGAGTGCAACTCATCTTCTCTGTACCATTTTCCCATCTATATGGGTCCACGTCAGTAGTTCCGTATGGAACAATTTATCACTAGGTTTGAATGTATGGCCCTGAATGCAATTTTTTTTTTTTTTTTTTTTATAGTAGGATTGGGGATATTGGAAGTACAAGGGATCTTAGGTCCAATTAATTGATTTTAGATTGGTAACCATTTGCAACCAATTTAAGTGAAATATCTCTTTAAGGCTAGTGATACCAATTAAGAATATGTTATATCTCTTTAAGGCTATTACTTGGTTGGGATGTTTGAGTTGGAAATTTGAACTACATGGGGAAAGGAAATCTTGCAAGGGAAGAGGGAGCCCACCCATCCTTTATGGTATTGCATATGCTCCTCATCTCTTACCTTTTGTCAGTTTGTCTATTCTTCCCTTTTTAACCTATAGTTTGCTAGTATAGGTTTTTTTTTGAAAATTTAGGTTTTTTTTTTCAAAACCCAATTTTGAGACATGGTACTTTGGCTATACAGTATCTTCTTGGTTTCCTTTTCACTTATCAGAGAGTTATGACACTTTAAGAAGTAAGCTCCTTTCATTTCCATGTTTTTTCTCTATGCCTAGAGAATTTTGGAAAATCACCTTACTTCCATATTGGGATTTAATATTATGATGATGGTGATGATAAATAACCTTCTATAGTCTTTTCAATTATGTTACTAAGAAACATTGAGTTAGCATTTGTTCATCTTAACCCCAAATAGACAAGCCTTCTGTAGTCTTTTGAACTATGTTGCTAGTTAATATTGAGTTAACATTTGTTCATCTTAACCCCAAATAGACAAGCTGTTTTGCTCAGTGAGTTAATGACTTCTTATCTATGCTTCATTGCTGCTCTCAAAAAGGTTCATTGTCTTAGTAATTATGAAAATAAAGCTAAAAAGGATCCTTCGTTTTTTAATTGGTTAATTCCTTAAAAAATGTTTCTTTACATGGAAAAATACAGTGCATAATTTCTGTGACTCGACCACATATGGTTTTTTTCCCCTCAACCATTCTCACAGCTATTGGTTTTATGGGAATCTTCACTCATTCACATTGCATGCAGTCTTTGGATACGAACCACATTCAGTTTTACCGATTGGTGTAGTTGCTCTTGCTAATTTTACTGGTTTCATGCCATTGCCAAAGATCAAGGTCCTTGCAAGCAGTGCTGTAAGTCTTCCTTCCATGAAGCTATTAGTCTTCATCTTCATCTTCATTTTGAAAGTTGCAATTTTATTAATTAGTAGAAGTATCAAGGATATAAAATGTCGTTAATTCCTTAAAAAATGTTTCTTTATATGGAAAGATGCAATGCAAACATTTATTTTTTTATATGCTAAGAGGGGCAAATGGGGAAGCTGATGATTTGGCTAAGAAAGGTGTATCTAGGCTTCAGGTGGTAACTGGTGTTCTGCAGGTCTGTAAGTCGTAAGTGTTTTAGTTTTCACCCCCATTTTCATGTCCTTTCCTGTAGGTGTTTTTCAATTTTGGCTGTTACAGCTTTTGTTTTCTCTCTTAGCTGGTTGTTTGGGCCTTTTGTTGTCTGTTTTGGGCCTGCCTTGGCTTGCTTGTTCTTTTAGCTGCTTGCTTAATAATAACTACTATTGTTCCAAAAAATAAAAAATTCAAGGATATAAAATGCACCCAAGGTAGTGAGCCGAATAAACAGTCTGGAATGGGCATTCCATTTTACCTGATAACCAATCTCTTTCCAAATATGTTAAGTTCACTTGTAGAGCTCTTCTCTCTCTCCAAAGTTAAAACTCTTTTCTAATTACCCTGCTGATTACATTTGACTTGATTCTTGTAAATGCTGAGTCTCAAGTGACCTTGTCACTTTCAAATTTCTCTCTCTCTCTCTCTCTCTCTCTCTCTCTCTCTCTCTCTCTACATTTTCCTTAAATTTTGCCTTGGCTCGTCATTGGCCCTGTGTTGCTGAAATGAAGATGGGGCAAACCAATTTGAAGCATAGAAAGAGAGAGAGAACATTATGTAGGATGAGCCAAAGGACACTATCTAAGAAAGTGGTCAATGAAATTCATTAACCCACAAGGAAAATACACGATCAGAAGGTGAAGATTTCTAAATTTCAAGTGGGTTATGGTCAGGATCTTGTTGGGGTGGGAGTTGAACAGTATGTTATCCTTCTTACTATGTCAAAGGAAATTTTATCAGGTTTTTTACACACCATAAGGCAAATATGGACGTGGTTGGGGCTTGTACCTGCATCAAGGAAGATTTTTATTTCATACTTGGAAGCTGGTTTTAGTTGCATCATAGTGCCTGGCGGTGTACGTGAGATTGTTTACATGGGGCATGATTCTGAGGTATGTTTCCGGACCTTCTTATTTTCATATAATAATAGTTTTTTCTCCTTAAGAACTTTGCGGCTCTCAAGTGTATTGTTCCCTAACATGCATCAAAATTAACATTTTGCATTCATTGACGATGCACTAGCATCATGTTATCAATGTCCCACTCTTCTTAAGTGACCACCATGGTTGGGTAGCTTGTGATTTCGGAAGAATTTTGGCCTTTTGAGTTTTGTTTAGGTATTTGTTTAGATGTTGTTTGAAATGTTTCTGAAATTTCCAGAAATTTGAAATCTGATGTTCACTTTTTTTCCTCCCCCCCTCCCCTTTCAGATTAGTGTTATTTTCCTCACCTTTTTTTTTGGCTTCCATTACAGGTTTTGTTTAGATTTTCTCTAACCCTTACTGCAGTTGTCTTCCTGCTGTTACCATTTCTACCTGTCCTCTTTCTCAATCTCCTCTAGGTATCTACCGCCAGCACAATAGTTTTTCAATTTTTTCTTATTTCTGTTGGTTATATGTCCCTTTTTGTGGTCGCATTATTTTCTATTCCTGTTGGACCTATTTAGGCGATGTTGTTTTTCATGTCTTTTGTACTCTGTCAATGTTTTAAAACCCAGACCGGTCATTGAACCGTTTAAGACTCTGGTTTGGTCCAACTGGGTCCAACCGAATTGTACAAACCGGATTAAACCATGCACATATATATCAATTGCACATATATATATATTTTTTTTTTTTTTAAAGTTAGTCAATAATAAAGCAATAAGGATCCAACGTTATAAAGTACAAATCCAAATTGTAATTTAATAATTTTATAAAAGAAATCAATATTCACTATTTAGTCATCACCCATCATATTCTACTATAGTATAAATATGAATTGTAGAATTATAAAGATAGAGAGAAGTAGAGATCAATGACTGATAATGGAGTATGGTGTTTTTTTAATAATGTGATATGACATCTTTTGGAATCCAAACATATTAAGATAAAAAACTAAATAAAGTAAAAATACTGTATAATTCTACTTAATTATAAAATTTTCATTTTTAAAATAAATCAAATGAATGGTTGAATTTGAATAAAGAATTTTTTAATTTAATAGATGGACTTTCAAGATTACTAATCTATTTTTATGTATTTATATCAATGTAAGAATTTTTTGATAAATAATTAAAAATAAATTGTACTTGATGGTTAGTGGGTCTTAAAAAGGTCAACTTTTTAATAAAAAAACTGACACTAAGTCGTGTTTCTATAGTGGTGATTGATAAAAAAGAGATACAGGAGAGGAAGAGAGAGAGAATGGGCAAAGAAAGAGAGGGAGGGTACGTAGAAAGAGTTGATGGGTTGTGGTCACATTGGATGGAGAAGATCGATTGAGTTTGCAAGAGAGGGCTGAGACTACCTTTTAGTATGTCATCTCCATATTGTCGCTGATCGACTGTGCAGAAAGGGAAAAGGGCTATTTTAAGTTTTATAGCCTGTGAACCCTTTGAGTTTTTTTAATCGATTTTGAAATAATCAAGCGGTTCTTTCGATTCTCATGGTTCACTGGTTGAACTGTGGGGTTTTACCTGTTCTCGCTCTAATACGGTTGAAATGGCTGCGCGGACCCGGTGCTTCCAGTTCTGGTCTGACCCAGTTTGACTGGGCGGTCCAGCCTGGTTTTAAAACAATGCTCTTGGTTCTTTCATATTATTATTTTGTCTATGATTTATTAATTTTGGTGCTATTCTGAATGAATTTGTTTGACTAATACTGCTGTCTATTGCTTTCACCTCTTCAAGATTTCTTTGTTGTTTCTCACAGTTTTTTAAGTATCACTTTCTGTTTTCTAGTTCATATCATAAATGTTTAGTTTCTTTTTCCGTTGGAAATAGGTAGAAAACAATGTATGGTGCAATGATCGTTTTTTGTTTGGTAAAAAAAAAAGTATGGTGCACTGTGGTTATTGTGGACATGTGCCATATGAGATGCTTATTACTAGATGGATGTGCAGAGTGACATTAAAAGCTACAGGAGTAAGCACATTAGAGACACCTCTAAAGTAGCCCCAATAGATCATAAAATGAGAGAAAGTCGTTTAAGGTGGTTTGGGCCCATATGTATGAGACTATAAACACCCCTGTGCAGAAAATTTGAAAAGATGCAAGAAGGGACAAGAAGGAGAGGAACCTTGAGGGGTTAGCTTGATGGTCATTTCCCAGAAGTCTTGGGATCAAGCCCCTCTCAACACAAAAAGTGCCACTCCCCATAGTTTGTACCTGGCGTGTGGGAGTAGAGAGGTTTACACATGCCCAAGGATTAGTTAGGTGAGACTCCTGGATACCTAGGTCTTCAAAAAAAAAAAGGGACAAGTAGGAGAGGGAAACTTTTAGAGTCATGGATTTAGTGGGTAATGAAGGATATAGTGGATTGTAGGGTAATGGAGGATATGGTTTTTGATAGGATAGAATTGAAGTGAAGAACTTAGAAGCTGACCCAAATAGACCATGAATCTTTTGTCTCTGTACGTAGTTGACTGAACTGAACTCACCAAGCTTGCACTGTCTCTTGATGTTTTTGCAGTTTTATATTAGATACCAAATAAAAGTTGCTTATGCCTTTAATTTCCCTTTCTTCCTCTAGCCTGGAGTAGCTTTATCTCTTGGTACACTAATGTGATGCTAGGAAGTAGTCTCATAAATAAATTTATTCATGTACCCTGTTTTCGTTAATAGTTTATCTGTCAATGATTTCAGAGTATGTTTGCCCTTTTGTAGGTTGCATTCCTCAAAGCAAGAAAGGGATTTGTACGCATAGCGATGGAGATGGGGCAGCCTCTTGTTCCTGTTTTCTGCTTTGGTCAGGTATTGGTTCTTGATGGAAATTTCAGCCTGTATGGATCAAGAATCATCTTTTTGCTATCCCTGATTCCATGACATTTGGCAATTTGCTTCTGTTGGTATCTGATAGTAAAAGATGGAAGCAATTTTCAATTAGTTAAAAATGTTTTAGGAGAAAAAATTTACAGGGAAATGTTCCCATTCTTCTGTAGGATGTGCATATGTAGGTATGCATGAAACCACTTGTTTAAGTTGTCTGTGCATGCTTGTATTCATTATGTGCTTTGAATTCTCATGTGCACATGGAATCATGGTTTCCATGGTATCTGAGTAGATTATGCTGTGGCTTGAAACAGTTTGATTTATGTAGTACATGGGCTAACTCCTTTAATTTTATGAGGGGCAGAGTAATGTCTACAGGTGGTGGAAGCCAAGTGGGAAATTATTTGCCTGCATTTCTAGAGCAATCAAGTTCACTCCAATTATCTTCTGGGGAATATTTGGGTAATACACAATCCATCTTTTTATGCGTCTTTCATGCAATGTTGAAGGAAAGAAACTGAGGGCATGTTTGTGTGTTTCTGCACTTAGGGAAGTTGGAGAGAGGAAACGACTTTCCTATTCCCCCTCCCAAGAAAGCGATTTCCTTGCAAATGGCCCTTTGGATAGGAAAGCGATTTACTTTTTTTCACAAGTATCAGTGGATATTCTCGTTGAAAATATTTCTTTCAGCAAGCATGGGAAATAATAGTGAAGTGGAAAACCACATTGCTTTATGGAAAAACTATCTCGTTCTTTGTGCACATGCCCATTTTTGGACTTACCAATGAAAAACAGAAACTTAACCTTAAGAGCATGTTTTTGTCACTGTCCAATTGTGAAAAGTCAAGTGCTCATTCGACACTAATGACATCCACTACACTGTAAATATAAAAAATTATATTTTAGGGAAAAGTTATGTATGTTCCTGATTGTCCATATCATTTCCGAAGTTGATAGCTCCATGCTCATCTTTATGCAGATCACCATTGCCTTATAGGCATCCTATGCATATTGTGGTGGGGAAACCGATTGAGCTCAAGAGAAATCCACAGCCCACTGCAGAAGAGGTATACACATTCAATATACCTAACTATCATTTAGTTGCTCATTTATTTATTTTACATTTATGTTTATCTCAAGTCCAACCTTACAGATGGAAGTATGGAAATCCACATTCCAAGGCTTTAGTTGGTTTTCGAATATTTTGTGTTAAGATATTTTAAAGCCTTCTCCACTAGAGTTATGACCATTCAATTTTATCTTGCTCATGTTTGATTCGGAACAAGTTTGTGCAAATATAATATCTAAAATATTTATTCTACACATGTACCTAATTTTACTGGCATTATTAGACTCATGGAACTTTTTTTACTCTATTGCCATGAAGTATGAAGGGTGTATACATGGAGATGAATGGGTGTGGAATATATATCACCATCATCATCATCATCATCAAAGTCTTATTCCCACCTATTTGAGGCCGGCTTTCTGAGTTTTGCTTTTCCACTCATCATAGCACACACAGACATGTACATAAATATTCAAAACGGCGACAAGAAATTTTATTACAAAGGAAAAAAAAACATACAACAGATTCCAAATGAAAGCACAAAAGAACAAAGAGATACAACTAGTATAGGAGATCTAGATTGATTAAAGCATCATGTCTCTCAATTCTTGCTTTGTCTAAGAAGTCCATTCACTGCATTTGTTGCTTGCCGTACTTTTTTGAAGGAAATTTCTTCCATTTCTTGCAGTCTTTGAATAACCCTATAGATAGACATCAACTTCTGGGGAGGTTTCTTCCTGCCTTAGCCCATGAAATCACATTTTCAGAGTCGCCCTCATTGATAAGCCACCCTGATAATCATAATTCCAGTGCTTGCTTGATTGGAACAATTCTGCCTCATTCATCATCCAAAAAAAAAGATAAGGCAAAAGATAAGGGAAAAAGGAACAGAAACAAAAGAAAAGGTAAAAAAGGGAGCACTTTCCAGTTCTTCTTTGAAGGGCAGCAGCAGAACAGAAAAAGGGAGTCCCTCCAGAGTCTCTCCCTTCTCTTCTTCTCCGGGATCGGGCAGGAAACAGAGAAGCTGGATATTTGAGAGAGGTGCAAACACAAAGGAAGTTAGGACAGCAACAAGATGTGATTCAACTTTTGACTCAGGTCTCTTTCTCTCTCAAAAAAAAAAAAGAGCATGCACACCAAAAAAGAAACACACAACATACTTGAGACTCAACAAATAAAAACCAAGTTGTTGCATTAGCCATGTTGTAGTGATCTCAGCATTTTTAATAAAAGAAGTTCAAGGAGGAGGTTTTAAGTTTAACCCATTTCAAAATGAAATTGCAAGTGTCAACTCCATAGCAGGTCTCTCTGCATTAATCTGAGGAACACTTTGAGGAACCTTGGTACTTAGAGAGGGCAGCACACAACAACCTGAATGGATGACATGATTTTGGAGCTCAAATAGCACTCAATGGAGTTGTACATCTGATTGAAGGAATTCTTGGTTGGATCGCGTTCTTCAATCCAAATATAGGTGTTGAGTTGAAAATGCAAGACATCTGCAGTATAGGTTCCTGAAGGTACTAAAGACCATAGGATGAAAAAAATTGGAAAAATGTTTGGATGAACATACTGAAAGTTGCTAAAATTACATACGAATTTTCAACCTGAGAGTGCTGGTTTTCAAGGAGGAAGGAAGAGATTTATTGAGTCTGAACTTCATAGTTTCACTTCACTGAGTCGCATCCACACTTTTCTTCTTGCACACCACTCTTCGGCAGGAAGATGATAACATATTAATAAATCTAATGTTTCCAGGAAATGTATCCCTTGAATCGGAAATTTTCTCGTTGGTCCACAATGTACAAATTACATATTTTGTTAGAGCCAATGTGTACATCTGATGTTTCCAGGAAATGGAGAAAGGAGAGACAAGAGAGAGAAACAGAGGTTGTAGCATTGAAATGGAAACAAGAGAGAGAAAGGTTGGTTGTCGTACCTGGGAAATGGAGACAAGAGAGAGAGAGAGAGGTTGTGGTGGTGAACCTTGGTAACAGAGAAGAAGCAAGGGTAAAATAGGAAAATCAGAATAAACGGTCCATAGATTTTTTTTATGGTGTCAGTAACATTACCCCTGATAAAAAGGCCATCAATTGGGACACCATTTTTTTCTTTTATTGGAACTCCATATTTTTAAAATACCAAAAGTAATCAATGCAGTTGTCTTTTCTATAAATGTCATGTAAATAATAAGAAATGACACTTTCGGTATTTTAAAAATATGGTGTTCCAACCAATGTTTTAAAACCCGGCCCGTGGGCGACCCGTCTTGTAGGAAGGGTTGGTTAAATAAGGTTCAACCGCGTTGACCCATAGTCAAATCCGGTCAAACCCTTGCAATTAATATAATATTATAAATAATATTAAATTATTAACTAAGATTATATTTCATAAAAATAAATATTTTCTCACAAACACAACTGTAAATACTAAAATAATCCAAAATTCATGTTCTAATATCATTTCAACAAAATATCATCCAACAACCCGTTGTTAATTAATATTCAAAACACATCAAGAACTTAATGTTAGTTATATCCAAAAAATAATATTTAAAACACATTAAGAACTCAATATTAGTTATATCTAAAAAATAATATTTAAATTCTAAAGTCATCATCATTCCTAATAGAACCAATATCTTCATCTTCATTTTGATAATGTAAAGAAACCAAGTTTTCAGTTGCATCTCCATCATCCCTCTCCGTCAAATTCACTGAAATTGAAGAATATACATGTATGAGATTATTATACATGCAACTTCATATTATATAATCTAAAATTCAAGTACTATAGTATAGACAATGATTATAATTTAAAAGTCATTCCTAAATCAATTGCTTCAAATTGAGTGATAACACTCGTAGGTTGTGCCATTCTCTCCCAAGTTTGTAGTTCCTCATTTAATAGGGGTGGCTTTGACTCAATTATCCAATCTTCTTCTAGTACGTCGATATTTTCTAAAGATATTGGATCAAAACAAATCTTTTACTTCGAATTTCTATCAAAATAAAAATATAACACAAATATCAATTAATGCTTTGATAACTTTATCAAAGAATAAAGATAAATATTTAACAAAACAATATGTTGCTGACTATACTTTAGAAATAAAAGGCAAAAACACCCATCTTTTAATTTTTTTGTCCAATGCCAAGTAAGTTCTAAAGAATTTAACCTGTCTAAATAATTCTTACCTTTGTAAAAAGCGCAAGTTGTAATAGACGTACACCAAATCATTCAACCTCTTATGCTCTAATCGATTCCTTCTTTTTGTGTGTATACATTCAAATACACTCCAATTGCGTTCACATCCAGAAGAAGTACAAGTTTGGCTTAAAATGCGAATTGCCATCTTTTGCAATTTTGGAGTTGACCTCTATAATTCATCTACCAAACAGCTGTAAAAGGCAATGAAGCACAAACATATGAAAAGACATCAAGATTCCTATTTAATTAAAGTAAATGAATAATTAAATGTAAAAAAAGTATACTTGGAATCATTTTTTTGCGATCTTTAATGGCCAAATTACGCCCAAAGTCTCCTGATGCTTCTCTGTAAAGATTAAGCTCATTGCTAATGAGTTATTGCATTGCAATATCATTATAGTATAATGTCTCAATGCAATAAAAAAACTCTACTAAGACCACGAGAAACATTGATATTATTATAAAACCATGATGGATTAAGCCAATGCCCAGCCGCATGAAGTGGACGATGTAGTTGATGATCCCAACGAGTATCTATGATGTTCAAATAAGGAATAGCTTCACTAAACATTCTTGATGAAGACACTGTTGATGTTGAATTCTTTGTCATTCTCTTTTTGAATGTATTTCTTATGGCTTCTTTAGCTTTATGCATAGCCTGATAAAATACCCATTGCCTATCATCACTATCAACCATGCGTAACACTTTTACAAGAGGCTCAAATGCCGCCACAACCACCTCACATTCAGACCAAAAAGAAGAGCTCAAGATCAACTCACCCATGGCTTTGCCTTTCTGATCTTTAGTAGCCCATTTACTATCAATCCATTCTTTGCTAACTATCATACCTTGCAATCCGCCTTTATTTTTTAAAATACTTTGTAATGCTAGAAAATGAGTTGCAAAACGCGTGACTGCAGGAGGGACAATCTCACTTCCACCAGTATACTTCCTCATTAATGTTAATACAAAAACATGATTGTATATAAATGTAGTGAGAGACCTTGCCCGTTCAATAACACTTTTCACCCTTTCTATCTTGGAAATATCTTCAAGCATCAAATCAATGCAATGAGCAGCACATGGTGTCTAATGTATAGTTTTAAAATGAGTGGTTATCAACTTACACGTACTTGAATAATTGGGTGCATTATCTGTCACAATTTGAACCACATTTTCTGGACCAATTTCTTCAACAACTTCTTTAAAAAGCATAAACAACATCTCTCTAGTCTTTGAATGAGCACTTGCATCAACAGATTTAAAAAAAAAAAATCCCCTTTGTCGAATACACAAGAAAATTGATTAATGTTTTACTTCGCCCATCTGTCCATCCATTTGCCATTAGTGTGCATCCGTAGTCTTTCCATACACTTTTAAAAGATTTTACTGCACTTTCAATTTCAACAACATTTCTTTTTAAAAAATGTCCACGAAGATCATGATAAGAAAGGGCTTTATATCCAGCACCTATACTTGCAGTAGCATCGAACATTTTTTGGAAATAGACAGAATTAACGGCATTGAATGGGATACATGCATCATAGAACCACTAAAACAGCCATATGTGCAACATCAATGGCATCTTTGCTTGCCATTGCACTTCTAATGGTGGGTTGAGCCCCTTTTGTGGTTCAAGGAGGAAAGAAGTTTTTTTCACCCTTTCGCCCTCCCTCATTTATGGCTATCCCTTTATTCTTATCACCATGAACCAGTCTCAGAATTTCTTGGATTTCATTTTCTTCAGATGATTAACTTAATTCAAGATAAATTGGAAGTTGACTCCCTTCACCTTGTGAACAAGTCTTTTGCTTTTTATTTATCTTTTGAGAAGCAATCTCATCCAAACTTTGTATCATTAAGAAACTAACATGTGGTGGAACCTGTTTACATGATTCAACTCCTTCACCTTTAACTTGTGCTAAATGAAATTTCATTCTATTGATCCCTCCACCTTTAACTTTTTTATCACAATAAAGACATTGGAACTGATTGTTACCAATTAGTTTCAAATGATTCCATACTACATCAGTTTTTCCACGAATTGAGCGAGGCTCTTTACTTTGGATATGAGATGGGGGACCAGAATCATACTCCTAAAAAATTTGACATTGATAATCATATAACTTGTAAACTAACAAAAATATATGATAAATTAGCAACAATAAATTTGAAACAAATACAAAATTGTGAATCAGTTCCATTTTGTAAGTCATGCATAATTACGTACATGTGAAATGCATGTAAACCTGAAAACTAGCAATCTTGATTTGACAAATGGAGTTCTCGGTATGTTTTCTAATAACATGGGATTTCCATCATGATCCATTATTTCTTGGGGCTGAAAGCAAACATTATTTATTTAGGTAAACATTTATCGGATTTTAAAAATCTTAGAAATATGTATCAATGTCTGCTTTAATGTGAATGTCCAAGATCTGGAAATTGAAGCTTCATTTCTATGTTGCCTTCATGTACTGAAAATCTGAATAAACTTAAAATGTAAAGGTTGATCTCATGTATGATCTTTTGTAGTTTTGTTTATTTTTATTTTGAAAAATGATATTTTTATGTTTATCATGTATATTTTTTTTTTTGAATGAAGATTTATTACTTTATGTCATCTAAGAGAAAAAAAAAACCAAAAGAATACAACCTACTAAGCAAATGTTCCATACTGCTATGGCTGGCATTCTTCATGTATTGGCAAAGAGGAAAATAAAATGGTTGAAATTATAGTAGAAATGCAGAAAAAAAAAATCATTTCCAAAGGGGTTTTATCATTTCCATTTACATACCATACAACACAAGGAAGAGAGGAAGCCGACAGGCTGCCCTCGTTTTGGAGAGAAATTGCCGTTCTGCACTTGGGACTTTTGAAGTATGAAATTGCCATTCTGCACTTCTTTGGAGTTTGAAATTGTTGTTCTGCACTTTGTGGAATTGAGTTTGGAAAGGAAGCCCTTGAAACTTTTGGAATCTGGAGTTGGAAAGGAAGCCTCCATTGTTGCCGTTCTTCTGGATTTGACTCCATTCAGAGTCATGTCCCATCTTTCAGTTGTTCCATACTTCCATGCGTTCTTTTTTTTTTTTAAACACGGGTCTTCTGTACAAACGGGTCGCGAGTTAACATTAAAAACCAGGTCGAACCACGGGCTGGAGAGGGTTTTTACGGGTTTTAAACCCACCCGACCCTTTAAGTTGACGGGTACGGTTGACCCGCCGGTTTAACTGTGGGTCGGGTCGGGTTTAATAACGTTGGTTCCAACAAAAGAAAACAATTGTGTCCCAATTGATGGCCGATAAAAACTGATACTCTTTGTTTTTTATATCCATATTGGTTTTTCAAGAAACCGAAACATGCTAGTTATTTATTTTCAGGAATAACTGTAGTGGGAATTCAGTGGTCTCAGATTTACTAAAGATATCAGGATTTCCTTATACTAGAAGTCTAGTGACTATGAACCCATGAATTCCCAAATCCCATTTTCTTGCCTGGCCTTCATACAGGTTCACTGTTAAAAGAGCCCAGCATTATTCACTCCCTTGGTTTATTGAAATGTATAATTTTGAAGATGCTATTTATCAGGAGGGGCAGTTTTGTTATTTTTAAGATCGGCCAGATATACTTGTTTCCTCTATATACGTACCATGTCTTTGTAATAAAGAGGCATTTCCTATTTTGCCAGAATGGTAGGAAAAGACTAATTCCATCATCGCAACATTGACTATTTCTAGTCTTTTTCCTAAAAGGATCTGTGGATGGTCATTTAGTGATCCAATATAATAATTTTGGCAGGTAGCTGAAGTTCATGGCAAGTTTGTTGCAGCCCTTGAACAGCTCTTTGAAAAGCATAAGACAACTGTTGGCAACAATGATCTTCAGTTGAGGATTCTCTGAAACGAAAACCACATTTGTATTTACACCCACTTGCCTTACCTCTTTGTATCCTTAATTCATTTTTATCGGTTATATATGGAAATCAAACCTAAGAAGCTTCCCTTAAAATTTTGGATGCTTTCATCAATCGATGTATAAAGTTGGATGCTTTAGTCAATAGATGAGGTATTGCTTTAATGTGGTGTTATGCATTCTGAGATGGTGTCTTTTGTGGTTACGGAAGTAAAAAGATCCTGTGCCTCTGCATACTTGGCCTTTTGGGGGCCTTTTTTGAGTGATTTTGCAGATTATGGGATCAACTGCGTGGGGATGGCAAAGAGTTGGATCAAATGATTCAAATCATTCTTAAATTAGATGATTCTAGTAATAGGTAAACAGGCAATCCTATCTGCATCTATGGGGTAGTGCTTCGCAACTTGTTACTTGTCGGTAGCTACAACAAGGGATGGCCCGATGAACACTCCAAACAGTGGGACTTCATACAAGTATGACCCGAATTTAGCCCCATTTCCATTGCTACCTACAGCCACAGCATGTTCATGCAGCTGCTGATGGGAGGCAAGCATCCCAGTCATTTGGGGTCTTTATCATAGCCAAGTTGAAGGAGAATTTGATCGTTTCAAATGAGGAACATTCTTCCTCTGATTAATGTGGCTCCTTTCCATCAGTGGCTACAAAAGCTTCATACAACTTAGCTACATGTGATTCTGATTACGGTAAAGGCTGGATTTAAGTTTGTGCTTGAAACTATATAGTCACCAAATGCACCAGTCACTCCAGCCCATAGATGAACAAATTGTACATTGGATAATTCTCCCACCATTGGAGTTGTAATAGCCCATCATTTCTGCAAAGTGTACTGTATTGTATATGGCAATTATAGTCTTGGCCGAAGCTCACGTATGAACCCCACTTAACTGGATGAAATGCAAAGATTCAAGACCACAGAGATGATCCATGCGACTAAAATGGGAGCCTGCTGACCCATGAGGAAGCATGCTTCCTGAGGAATTATTCTGTTATGTAGCGCTATTGCACATTTGCCCGAGTGATGATTCAATGGCGTCGATTGGAAACCAGGCTGGTCGGCTTATTAGTTGGACCAAAACATGCAGATTAGATGCCGTTCTCGGGGAAGGCAAAGCCACCGATGAAATGACGACCAAGAAACAAAATTTTGTCCAGCCAGTACAAATTTGAAGCATACAATACAACATTTTAATCAACCATAGGGCCAGTGTATGAAAAAGAAAATGATTCTAGCTCTTTGAAACAGTTAAATGCGGCGCATCTTACATGAAATGCTAAAGTAGCAAAACTTAATTTTTTAGATAATGTGTTTTATGGGTCAATAGACTATATTGAATTTTTAGTTGTAGAGTATCTTAAATCAAAAGTTAGAGCTAAGATCTATTTTCAGTCATTAGTTTTAATTTTTTTCAAAATTAATGATGAGGAGGCTACAAATCCGAGTGCATTTTGACCATATGGCTAACTTTTGGTCTCAAAATTTTCTTTAGATCCTCTAACGTTATGAGTTTGATATGATGAGATCCGCATCATTGTTGTTACCTCAGTATGATTTGCATCATTATCATTATCATTATCATTGTTAAAAATTCAAGTTAGCTTTTTGAGTTTTATATCTCCATTTGACCCTATTAAAAATTACTAAGTTGAAAATTTACTATCTACCATGTCTTTCATCATCCTTTCTCTTTATGTTTTAGTGGTCTATTTCTCCTCTCTGTGCATATGATTTGTAATTTCTCGACTCTATGTACTTGAGTTGTTTCTGGTCTTCTACTCACTCGACCAAATTACTTTAGACAAACTTATCTAATTTATCATCTATTGAAGCCATTTTTAAATTGTTATTAATATAGTCATTTCTAATTCTATCTTATAGAGTGAATCCAACAATCCAACATTGCAAACATATCTCTCATCTAACTTTTTTTTTTTGTCTTTTCTTCTTGGTCCAACACTTTACTCGATAGAGCATTGCAAATTTGATGATTATTTTATAAAAAAAAATCATATCTTTAAGTGACGTCGACTCTTTTATTACATAAACTTTACTAAATTGTCTACATTTTGTTTATGTCGAATTGATATTTGAATGTAAGGGAATTGAAAACTTCAGATGAAATATCAGCTATTTTATTTTTTGTCCCTTTGGAGCTCATTTCTTCATAGTAAAAAAATGAAGATTCACCTATTTCAACTTCAAAGATTTTCTATCAGAATCGAAAGATACTAATGTACATAGATGGAGTTAAAAGGGTATCCCAGAGCTAGGGTGAAGAGTGCTCTACCCTGATTTTACTTGGACCTCAGTGTTGAATCCAAAGAGTCAGAGTTGCACATCGCTCAAAGGACAGAATTCTGGAGTTATAAGACACTTTGGATGAGCAAAGGCCCAGAACCAATACTCTAGATCACTGAAGACCTAAAAGTGGAGGAAGCAATAGCCAGATTGTTGACACATCCAATTCAAAACCATATAAAGCACCAATAACTGCAACAAAAGTATTTATTATCGGTATCCAAGACTTGCTGCTGTTAAGAGCTAGAATTGCACAATCCAAAGGGGTTGCGTAATGTTTAGGAATCCGCTGAGTTTGATTTCCACTCTATCTCAAAGGATTACTTCCCGTAAAATTATTAAGTTTGTATAAATAGAGAGGTTTGCATATGGCTCAATGACCGAGGATTAGTCAAATACTCTAAGTAGTTGGACAAACTTAATCATGAAAAGAAGTTAGAATCGTACAAAATGGCAAGGATGAAGGTGAGAAGACAGACAATGCAATCCAAGCAGATTAGCATGCATGATGGTTGGAACAATTACAAACATGGTTGGAATGTAGGATTTGGAAAGCCAGTAGTGGGTTGGCGTAGTGATACCTTGTAAGGCTGAGTTCAGACAGCCATAAAACAAGGGATGACTCATCTTTCAAGGCTCAAGTTACCAAAGAAAAATCCTCTCTCTCAATATTGAATGTTAGTATTTTATAGGATTTGATTAGAGATATCTTCTCCCTATTTTCAGAGGTCCATAGTCTATATTAAGCCTTCAATTGTGACACAAATTTTTTAGTTATTTCTTGAATTTTTTGTATCACAATTCTTTTGTATATATTGAGAGATCTTTCACTTGTAAATGTAGGCATCAACGCCTAATTAAACTAAAATTTTGTCTTGTTTTATGTAATGTATATATTATTTATTTTTAATTTTATTTTATAATATTTGAATTATATTTTCTTCACATTACAACATTGTTAATATCATGTCGTTTGCATTTACATTTTCATGAATAAAAGATTAAGCAACATAAAAAAAGAAACCTTTGCATTTTGTATTCAAATTGTTTCTAAGACTTTATCATTCCCTCTCTCTTTCTTCTCTATGAAGCACTCTGCTTCAATTTGGGCCTTTCAGTGCCTTCCAATTTTGTCTTTGTGCAACATTCTTTAAAGTTGGATAGGTTTTTTCCGAAGTTCAATGGGAACTCATAATGAGTCTAATATAAAACTTTACTTTCAATATGAAATTCTGTTATATATTATTTTAATTAATTTAAAAATTATATTTTATAGAATTGTCAAATTTTAGTAAGTTTAATTTTTAATCTATAAAAATCTAATTAGAATCAAAGAACAACACAAGAACGTTTGGTGAATTCCATTTCCATGTTCTGAAGTAAATTTTTTGCCCACGTGCCTATCCGCACGCGGTCAATGCCTGTTCGGGGAATATAAAATTATAAATCGATAGAGTAGGACGACTTTGGCAATGAAACGGAAGTTATCAACTGATAGAAATTTATTCTAACCTCCGAAATTTGAATGCTGGCTTTCGGAAACCTTTAGGTGTTTCTTCTTTCAGAAAATTGTTTCTTCGGTACACATGCAAAGAGTGGAGTCGATGGAAGGGAAGGATAATGGACAGTTGGGGCAAGAAGAGTCTTTACATGGAGAAAATGTCAAAGAAAATGAAGAAGTTCTTGATTGCCTTGTAGATAATCCCATTGAAAGCGAGCCAAATCAATTGCACGAGGAAGAAGAAGAAGAAGGGAGTGAAGAAGAAGGGAGTGAAGAAGAAGAGGAAGAAGAAGAAGAGGAAGAAGAGGAAGAAGAAGAGGAAGAAGAAGAAGAAGAAGGAGAAGAAGGAGAAGGAGAAGAAGGAGAAGGAGAGAAGACCCTTCTCACAACAGAAGCGGAGGCTCCCTTGAGAGAAAACCTTCACCTTATTGAGCCCCCTCCTCTTCATAGCGACCCCAATTCCTTAATGGAAAGTAAAATTGATGATGGAACCACGAATCAGATGGAAAATGCTGCTTTGGCTTTGGAGAATAAGGGAGAATCGACGGAGAATGATTTGAAAGATGGGGTCGCTGGAACTGGGTTACATCAGCGTGAAGAGGATGGCTTTACAGAGACACCGTCAAACAAGGATGCGGTGGTGGGCGGGGAATATCCTCTTAATACTCCTGGATCAAATCAATGTTTCCTGCCGGACTCGCAACTGGGCGAGGGCTATGAGTCGGGAACTGAGGAGGAACAAGCTGCATTCATGATGGAACTGGCCAAATTTTTTAAGGAGAGGAGCTTGGAATTCAAGCCTCCAAAATTCTATGGACTTGGACTGAATTGCCTAAAGTAAGACTTAGGTTATTATTGTTTCCTAACGGTTGTTATGTTTAAGATTTGGGTTACTTATTGTTGTTTCCTAACTGCTGTTGTATTTCTAGCAAGAGTTTGATCATGCACTGATGTTATTTGTGTTATTTGCACTTTCTTGTTGGGTTAGGTTATGGAGAGCTGTAATAAAATTGGGTGGTTACGATACGGTATGGTTGCAGCTGTATGTATGATGTATCTATCTATATATATTGTTTATTTTTGTTTTAACCTTCTGCTCATGCATATTTCTAGGTGACCTCTTGCAAGTTGTGGCGACAAGTTGGAGAGTCATTCAAGCCTCCAAAGTAAGACATAGACTAAAACCTATTCTACCTAAGATACTGGATACCCATATATGCTCAGCAGTTCATGTTGATACTGGATTAACCAAATGGACTTTTCTCTTCTCTACTTGATCTCCCCAAAGAAATCTCCTGAAATTTTTTTCTATCTTATTAGCAACTCCTTTTGGGGTTCCAATCAATGATAGGAAGTATGTGGGGAGATTGATCAACACCTTTTTAATAAAAGTTACCCTGCTCCCCAAAGAAGCCCCCCAAAGAAAGATATCTCTTTCTGTGGCCTTTCTGTGGGTGTCTCCTTTGGGGCTTTCATTCTGGTGCTCTTTTCTTTCTTTTCTTTTTTCTTTTTTGAAGTGGTAACGAAGAAGATTATTGCATAACATAGTAGAATCAAAATACAAGAGTAGTACAAAAGGCTTGTACCACACATGCACTTGGAACGGCAATTCAATGCCACCAACCCAAGCCCAAAACCATAACAAGAAGAAAAGGAATACAAAATGCCAAATAAAAGCCCCCAAAAAGGCAACTTCCAAAATTGCTAAAGCCCGCTTTACTTCAGTCTTAGCAAGAAAATCATCCATGCTATCAGCGGATCTCCTCACATGGCTAAAGGACACCCCCAACATAGCACAAACGTTTGTTATCCCTCTAACCTTTGGAATCATTCTCCATGGAGGTTTCTTCCTCCCACTGGCCCATCTTACTGCATTCATCTAGTCCCCTGCTATGACAAGATCTCCCAATCCATACCTTACCTAGATTACCAAAGCTTTCCTAATCCCTAGTAACTTTGCCCTGTTCAAATCTCTCACCCCCATTGATTTTGAAAAAAATAAGATCAACTGCCCTTCCGCATTGTGGACTACCCTCACAATACCCGCTAGGCCCAATTTACCCCTAGCCACACCATCTACGTTAAACTTGAAAATACCCCTAGGAGGTGGAGTCCAATCCACCCTCGGTTTGATCTCCTTAGGAATATCCCTCATACACCCCTCCTAAGACAGTAAGAAATCTGACAGAGAAATCCTTTAAAAGCTTTATTGACCGATAACCAAGTGTCGAGTCCATTGTTGTTAAAATCTTATGATATACGATTCGTATCTTACGATTCATACGATATGATAAGAGGAACTATTCATATCTATAAATAAATCTTACAATTCATATAAATAATAGAATTATGGAGTTATTAGGAGTGTGAAAGCAAGAAACATTTTGTTTTAATAGTTTTTAATGCTTGAATTGATGGGGATTTAAGACCTTTCGAATTTTTGAGGGATTTTTAGTTCATTATTGATTTTTCATAGTATAGTTGGATTATATACTGGTCTTATACTTTTGGAAGTTGCAGCATTGAAATTTGATCTCCAATGAACTAATTATATAATATTCACTTAATATTGAAAGAAAGTTGAAGAACTGCTCATATTATTACATTTTAGATATGTTTTACGTTATTTAATATATTAATTTTTTTTTAGGGAAATCACTTATGAATCTTATGATTCTACGATTTACAATACACGACTTTTTTCAAGATGTATTAACACTTTTACGATACGATTCAATTTTCACAACATTGGTTGAGTCTCTAATAGGCCCCAAAAAACTTATCCTTGAACCTCAACAATTTGCCTTCAGAAACCCTTGAATTCCATTCTTTCCATAGTGCCCAAAGAATGGTTGTAGGCATCGAGGCCCAAGCCAACTTCTTTCTTCTCGAAAAAGGGCAGTACCTCCACCCTTCCATCACATCCATAAGAGAATTGCGGAAGTCCCAGGATCAGTTCATTAAGCCTATGAATCTAATCCAAGGATCTTTTGCAGCTTCTCACACTAGTAAAATAAGTGATCGAATCTTTTCTCCCTTTGACCACAAAAACCACGCAAAAGGTTGCTTCCTTCGATAAAACACATCTTCTTAATTCTGGGATAAAGTTTCTCCCTTCAGCACACACCACATGAAAGGCTGCACCCTTGGGGGAGCTAAGCCTGCCCAAGCAAGAGCACTCATTGAGTCAATCTCCTCACTGGCAGACATAACCAACCTAACCCCTGCCTTAACTGTATAAGTCCCAGATCCATTCCAAAAATACTCATCCTCCTCTCTGGGAAAAATGAGGAAGTCTGTCACAATTGCCAAGAGTTCAGCAAGGTTCCTTTGCTTGAGGACTCTAAGCTCTTTCCTGAAAGAAATAGATCATGTAACCCTCTCTCCCTGAAGGACATAATAATCTTGCACCTCGCTTTCCTATCTGTTGCAGCTCTGGATACATAGGGAACACAAACTTAAGCTTCCATCTCCTATCCACTAGTATTCCCAGAAAAGAACTCTATCTCCTCTCCCAACAAGCAACCAAAGGTTGTTTCTGTAGACCAAGCTCACCTTCCCTTTACTGCACCCAATTTTTAATATAGCTTTACTATGGTGCTCTTTTTATCATTGTATCCTGTTTTTGCACTTCGTGTATCCTTTATTTTGCGACAATGAGCACTGCTCAAGTGTCTTAACTTTTGTCAATTTTGTTATGGTTTTAATCTCCTCTTGTCTTTGTTTCTCACAAGTTGTGCATTACATTTCAATTTAGTTTTGATGTACATTGGTTGAGAACACACCATAACCTTGAATCCTTTATTCTTCTTCATACTATTACTTTTTCATAACCCACGATGCATAAGGAGCAATGATTCATTTTTATTGATCTATTAAATGGGTATTGGATGTTCCTGTGATGAACTTACCTTGATGGGGATTTTGCACTTATGGGTCCCTTTTTCTTTCACAAATAACTGAGAATCTGTAATACTATGACGCATCTTTGTCGAGGAATCTTATGTCTTTGGAAATGCATATGGTTTTTCACATCCTATTCTCATTTGTTCTGTGCTTGTAGGTAATTTCTTTAAAAAGTAATTTGATGTTTCTCTCATCAATTTTTCAATGAGGCAATTTAAATATAGTACTTGTCATATATATGGCATTCAGTGTTTTCTTTTGCATAGCTTTCTACCCTTATAACTTGAAAACAATCATAGGGATCAGTCATGGGTATGGTTATGGATTTGTAACTGGACCGTCTTTGGGGCTTGTAATCATTACATTTCTTTCAGTGGTGTCAATGTGTCCCCATCCACATCCATGTCAATAAAAGTATTTAATTAATCATTTCAAAAAGAATATATCTATGAGCGTAGAAATAAATGAAGGCTATAAAGTACCAACTGATATTTGTAGGAAAGAATGTTAGAGAAATGCTACTACAGGATATGAACAAATTTTTTGGGGTCCCTCTTTTCTTTTTGAAATGAGAAAAGTAATCGTTTTTTTCCTGTCAAATAATATCAAACTGTGTTGCACATGAACATGTATAGAAGTGCTGCTACCAACTTTTTCCTTAAAAAAAAATAAGATGGAGAGCCGTTGTTTCATTATTTTTTACTAGGCATCAGATTTCTCTATAGGAATCCCTGGCTTCATTTATTATTTTAGTTTTACTTGCTGATATTCTATCTCTGTGTCTTGGGTGATTCCATTTTCAAGATTGGTGCATCATGTATTCTTGGTTCTTTTCTTAACAACTGCAAATTTTAGTGGGCACTTTTGTTTTTATTGTGTTCTATTGGTTTACTTCTCAGTAAAGTTTATTGCTTCTGCAGGACTTGTACAACTGTTTCTTGGTCATTCCGATGTTTCTATGAAAAGGTCATGATTAAATCGCTGTTTTTTTTCTGGTACACTAAAATGCTATTATAGTTATGTTTGTTGGTGTAGTTGTTTTGATCAATTTCACCTTTGTTTTTGTGCATTTTGATTGGAACATATATATTTAATTGTTTGATGAGTTAATTTTTTATTGTACTCTTATCTGACATTTTAGGCATTATATTTTAGCTGGAATCTGCTTATAATATTGAATGTCTCAATAGCTCAAATATGATGACATTTGTTGTTATCGTGGTCTGTCTATCAAGTACTTCAGCTACATTTTCAGTATATCAAGGATAAATTTCTTGTGAAGTTTATCAATATGGTGGTGACCTTTGTCATTGTCGACTCACTCTTAATAAAATTCATAATAATGTCCACACCTTCCAAAAGAAGAAGAATGGAAGGAATGGCATCTCTTTCATGAGGTCTGACCTGAAGAGCTCTCCATGCTTGGTGGTGGGGGAAGGTGTTGTGTGGAGCCGTTTCTCTCAAATCATATGTTTCATCTTTGTATACACTATTGTTGATGCAATGACATGCCCAAATGTCCTTTTTTCCTTTCAGAGTCCTCATCTCCTAAATGGATACTATTTTTTTGGTACATGTTCATCTTTGTGTTAATCGTATGTTTCTTGAATACTGAAGTTATTCAGGCGAGACTTAGAGGATTGGTTGATGGAGGGGTGGTTGTCTTTGATGGACTTGTTGCGAAGTGTTTTTATTGCGGGTAATGGTAATGATAGAAGAATCTGGGAGCTTGATTCTCATGGGATCTTCTCTATGAAGTCCTTTTGTAAAAAACTGTTGTGTAATGGTGATGTTCCTCAGGTGAATCCTAGAATATGAAAAGGTGTTGCACCGTTCAAGGTGAAGGTTTTTGGGTGGCTTGCAAGGTTGGAGAAGATCTTGACTATAGATAATCTTAGATTGTGGGGGATGATTATAGTCAATGCTTGTTCTCTTTGTTTAGCGGATGCTGGGACGGTGAATCATCTTTTACTCCACTATCAGTTTTCTTCTCAGATTTGGTCTCACTTTTTTGAGCTGTTTGGGGTTGCTTTGTGTGCCGAAAGCTTGGGCTGATTTTGTTAATGAAGATGTGTTGTTGTTTGGTTCTTCTTGCCTTTGAAAATTGTGGGTTGCCTCTCTGTTAAGTATTGTGTGGTCTATCTGGTTAGAACAGAATAACATGGTTTTTTAGGGAAAGGTGTCTTCTGTTTTGTATCTTAGTGAGGTGATTAAGGTCAGGGTTGCTTGGTGGATGGTGGGTACTGATAAATTTAGGGGAATATCTATATTGGATATATGTAGGGATTGGGTTTCTGTGGAATATGTGCAGCCTCATTTGGTTTCCAGGCCTCCAGTTCAATGGTCTCCACCAGATTTTGGTCTTCTTAAGCTCAATTTCGATGGAAGTTGTGTGCCTGATCTTGGGCCGGCTGGTTATGGGGGGCTCATTCGAAACGATTCCGGTGATATGGTGGTCTCTTTTGCTAGTCCTTTGTCTAATGGATCAGATATTGATGTGGAGCTACATGCTCTTTATGGAAAGGTGTCTTGGAGTTGGACAGGGGTTCATCGGAGTATTCTAGAAGGGGAACTCTAAGGTGGTAATTGGTTGGGCTTCGGGATCCATTTGCCCCTGGTTGTATTTAGATAAAGTCAAAAGGATCCATCATTCTATGGCTTCTTTTGGCTTTTCGACTTCTTGGGTCTCTCGTTCTGCAAATTCAGCTGCTGATGATATAGCGCGTCAAGGGTTGTCTTTATCTTTGGAAATTGTTCATAAGTTTACTTAATTTGTTGGGGGTTTTTTTTATTGTATGGTTTCTGTTGTGGGTGGTGGGTTTTCTTTACCCGCCTTTTTGGTTAATCCTTTGTTTATTTTCTTCTTTTCATTAATGAAGTTACCTTTAAAAAGAAAAGTTGTTCACGGCTCATCTATCTTCGGATGGACTAGGCCTAATTTGTGTATTATAATATTTATTTATTTTTATCTCTCTCTTTCCTACTTAGATTAGGTTTCCCATTTTTATATTTTCATAATGGTTGTATTTGATCCTTTTAAGATCGAAAGTCCCTGCATAGTAGGATTAGATTTGTTTCCTCTTTGGTTTAGGAGTCCTAATTTAGTAAGGAGGCCAGGTCGGTGGCTTTCATAGTTAGTCTTTTCTATTTTCGAGTTAATGTTTTCCTATAAATACCGATGTATGTAACAGAGGGAACATACAATGAATACTCAATGAAATTGAACAAGGCATAGCCTTTTCCTTATCTTTTTCGTTTTTCTTCACCTGTCTAGCTACATGCATATTATCACCTCCTTGCCTAGTTTCAGGGTGCTACTGCATCAATATGTTTGGTCCCTCATTTTCTTTTCTCATTTGTTTCAGGCTCTCCTTGATTATGAAAGACATAAAGCGCAGAGTGGTGAGCTAAACGTTCCTGTTATTTCCCATGCAAATGCCATGAGTGTAGAAAATCAGGTACGATATTCTTTTTTTCCCCACTTCATCTCTGAGTGTGATCTTAATACTGACGTACATATATAAAGTAATGTGATTCACTAATTCTTCTTCTTATTATTATTTTTTAAGAGTAATCTTATTGCATCAAAATTATGTGAAGGGATGTGTTTTTCCTTTTGTTGCATATAAGATTAATTTACAATGTCAGTGTTCTCTATCTCAAGAGTAATTGGTCTATGCCTCGTGTTTGCACAGTTGGTTAATGCATAAATTAATATGGGTAATCTTATCATTGTCTCTCGAAAAAGAAGGGGGGCAGTTGAAGATATTCATTCGTATAACACATATTCTTTGTTTGTATGGAAAGAGAGAAATGTCGTTTTGGGTTGAAGAGTTGTCTTCTGCGCTTCTAAACAGAACACATCATATTTGGAACCAATTTTTGTTTTTGCATGAATATGCATCCATGCACAAGGAAAATATTTGCCTGCTTAAAAACCTGTTCAGCCTAGCCAGAACATTGGGGAAATTAAGCCCTTTATACATATAAATAGTATTTCCACAACCCGTGAGGGTTGGCTTGGCGGTCAAGAACCCTCCTGAAATGTGGGACGTCTTGGGTTCAAGTCACTCTCAACACAAAAAGGGTCACTCCCTATAGTGTTACCCGGTGTGTGTTGATAGTGAGGTTTGCACATGTCCCAAGGATTAGTCTGGTTCTCTAAGAGGCCTGGATACCTTGGTCTTCAATAATAATAATAATAAATGGTATTCCACTGCATTGTTTGATAACCAATATGCATTCACCCCAGTACACTATACACAGGGCATTCCTGTTCAATTCTTTTGGGCAACAGGTTAACTTAAACAAATCAATGAAATGTGATTTTGACAACAGATAGGTTCCTGTGCTCACCAACTCTGTACATTTGGTCAATGTTATCTAGAAATTGAGTATGCATTTTCCGCCCAAGCCATGTTTCCCCAAAATCAACCATGTTTAACAAGATGATTAATATTTTCTGCTATGTGCTTGCAAGAGAGTGACTGTTTCCCTTTTCAGGCTGTATTTCTTACATAGTTCATGTCTTCAGGTTGGAAGCAATCAAGCATCAGGATCTGGTAGGGCTAGAAGGGATGCAGCAACTCGTGCTATGCAGGGCTGGCACTCTCAACGTCTTCTTGGTAATGGTGATGTTGGTGATACAGCTAATAAGGTTTGTGGATATCATTGCTGACTGCCTTTTGATTGGTGAATTACTATGTCTCAAATATTAGGCCATGCACTGATTCTGTCATATTTTGTGCAGTAATGTTCTCTCTCTCTCTCTCTCTCTCTCTCTCTCTCTCTTTTAATGATATTCATCTGAGTGCCGTTCCTTAACTTTTGTAGGATAAGAACTCAGTTGCTTTACACAAGAGGGAGAAACAACTTAAGAATCTTGGTATGACGTCATACAATAATTACCTTTGGTCATTGTCCGCCATTGTCATTGTTGTCATCACTTTTGAAACCACTAATCCCATCTATATGATGGCTTTTTGAGTTATACCTTCCCACTCCACCCCATTAAAAAACTATATCCTCCACCACCCCACAATTCATTGTCATAATAATTACCTTTTGTAATAGTATAATTGGTGATTTGGTTGCATTACATCTCTTATTTCTCCTCAAAATCAGGCGTTCTTAAACGTAAGAAGCCACCTAGTCTGGAACGTACTGTCAAAGTTGCCCGCAGTAAAGGAGATAATCCACAGTTAAGATCCCTGACCATCTTTTGTTTCTCTGTTTATCCCTTGTTTTTATTGGGATATGAATTGATTTGGATATTGTTTTTGCTTCTAAGGAGTTAGCAGTATCTTATTGTGTTTCTTTAACTTAGGCCTAATACGACAGTGAGTTGCATTCACTTCCTTTTGTTATTATGCATTTGTTAACATTCTCTACATACATATGCATGTAAAATAAATGATCTTACTGTCCATAGCACCCTCTATGGGGAACACCTTGCCCCCCTTAGACTTGAAATCCCCTCAGACACTCATTTACCTCACATGAATTGGATCCTTGCCCAATAAGACTGACGAGGACATCATGCAGAAACTAGCGAAGAAAGATGCATCAGAATCTAGATTTTTTCTCGACATGGTTGGATGTTGATCTTGTGCGTATTACAATGAATAGAGACATATCCAGCCATCAATAACCTAGATTGTATGTTGATAAGTAAGGGATTTGAAGATTTGTCTCGATCCATCCATTGACATCATTTGAGTCATTCATTTTGGACAATCATTCAAATTTAAACTCATTTTCTTTTCACTCATCCATCTATATTACAGTGAACACCAAGTTTCCTCATTTAGGGACTTCTTTAGGTCACACTTTTATTAAAATTTCTGAAAAAAATGATAAGAATGATGATTAGTTAAAATCTGACATTTATATAATCATTTTAATCTTGTAATAGAGTCAATTAATCATCTCAATTCTTAATTTTTAAAAGAAAAATAAAACTTAAGGATAATGCCTTTTTATCATAATGTTTAATTCATTTTATTAGAATTATAGATTTAAAATTTGAAAAAAAAATGGCCAAATCAATCTAATCAATCTGAGTATAAAAATTTTAACAACATGAGTCGGATCTAGAGTCAAACGTGCTACCATTGCGCCACCGATCCATTTGTTGATAAAATAAATTTATAACATAAAAGAAGGTGCGAGAACTTAAAAATTGAACCCGACTTGGGGGCCCTAGGAGGTGATCTACTCCGCCTAAGGCCAGAGCCGGGCATGCATGTGGGGCCTCTCTTTGTAAAAATCTTCCCAAGCTTATACAACAAACATTTTTTTTTTAAATCTTGAGATTTTTATCTTCAGGTCCCTGGCAACCAAAAATTTCATTGTCTTGAACTTGTTTTCCATCAAGTGGAAGTGTGTGTGTGCACGTCTTTTTTTTAAAAAAAAAACCTGTGTATAACTGCTACTTGTTGATCATGCCTTGGAAACTGTGTTTAGTTCTTTTTGGCTAATCTGCTGCTATTTCACTTTGTGGCTGCCAGAGTGGATACCATGGTTGTTGATGTTGGACTACGTGCTGATTGGGTGAAGATTAATGTGCAGAGAACTGTAAGTTTTTCTCATACAAGATGAGCGTATGACTAGTAATGTGATCAGTTACTAACTAAATTCTAATTTGTGCCTGCAACTGTACAGAAAGACTGCTTTGAAGTTTATGCTTTGGTTCCTGGGCTTCTTCGTGAAGAGGTAAAGAATGCAAGCTTTTCCCCTTCATGTTTTTGCATATGCATCATTATAAGTGAAGGAGGATCAAGGTCCATTTAGATATCAGGCATGCATATGCATATATTTATAATTTTATTTGATTTATTGACACATGTTGCAAGTGATGGACATCGACATCATTTCATGGCCGCTAAATCATACATCTAAGTGGGTTGTAGTTAAAACTTAATTCTCATTGGTATATGGTTCAATTTTTCTTTTTGAACTGGACTGTAGGAGCACAAGTTTCATGGCAGTAAATTGTTTTTCTCAAGCCCTTTGACCTGTATAGAATCGTCATCGTCATCATCATCATTTTCTATTTTCTTTTTATACATTACGAGTTTATTGTGATGAATGCAGGTGCATGTCCAAACAGATCCAGCAGGTCGTGTGGTTATATCAGGCAAGCCAGAGCAGCCTGATAATCCATGGGGTTTGACTCCCTTTAAAAAGGTCCTCTCTCTCTCTCTCTCAGAGATTTTTATCCCTTTTTTTCCCAGTCGAGTATAGTTTTGAAGGTCTGTCTTGTTTTCAGGTCATCACCTTACCATCTAGGATCGATCCACATCAGACATCTGCAGTGGTGACCCTACATGGGCAATTGTTTGTACGTGTGCCTTTCGAACAGTAAGATCACAGCAAGCAGGAATTTATAATATCCTCATCATTTGTAAAACGAGCATTTTATTTTGGAAAAGAGGATAAATTAATACAAATATAATTTCAAAATCCATCTTATTTTGGGTCCTTTTTATCAATACCGATGCGTATCCATACATACTCAGCAGGTTTCATATCAATCAATCCAAAGTCCGTACAATACAAGTCCTACCGTATGTCAGTAGGACCTGAAGAACCATTCAAATAACATCGTTGAGTCATTAACTCCTTATATCGATAATGGTTATCATATGCAGACATTTCTCTATCTTCCGATTTTATTTTAAATTTGAATTTTTTTTTCATTATTTAGTGGTCATTTAGATATTTAAATCTAATTTTGAAGTTGTGAAATTGAGAATTTTAATATATTTTGTAAAAATGTAGAAAAATCTCAAATTTTTTAGAAACATATAAAATAAAGTCTACTAATTTTATGCTATTTTTTTCCTAAAGAATAACCATTTTCAGTTTTTTATCAATTCAATATTAAAGTATGGAAATTTTTTCTGCTTCAATCTTTATTCCTGTTGTGTATCACTTTGAGTTTTCTTTCTAATGCCTCTGAAATCACTTCGTTTGAAGTCTGTATAACAAAATTATCACCATTTTATCAAAACTAGATACGTTTTCCGTTGTGTATCATTTTTTCTAATGCCTCTTAAATCACTTCGATCAGAGTCTGTCTAACAAAATTATCACCATTCTATCAAAACTATAGATAGTATCGACTGATACATGGTGGGCCTGCTATGCATTGATGCTGGGGATAATTACGCCCCTTATTTTTTCAAAACTTTAGCGGCCGATATTTTTCTTATTGTTAGTTGTTTAAAAATAGGTTGTCACGTTAACTGTGAGATGCACCAGATGTAGCAATTTTTAACATTGTTTAGAATTTTAATCAAACTTTAAACTTTGCTGGCATGTAGATATGTAATATGTTATTGGTACACCGGTACTTATGAGCGGTAATGGAAATTTCACTCAATCTCATGTCTCCTAACAAAATGGGTTAAATTTCCACTGTGTTCAAACATTATCAAGCCCTAAATTTTTTGTTTCTCATATGTGGGTTTAAATCTTGATAGTTATTTTTCACCGTTTGAAAGGAAAATTAGATATGCCATGAACTAACACATAGTCAAAAGCAGAGAATTTAACCCTTGAATTTCATTTTCATTACCTTGACTTCGTGGGTGGAAGATATTTAAAGATTTGGATTGTTCTCTCAAAAAGAAATATGATCTTATATTATCATTTTAATAATGAGGATGACAGTTGGAAATTGAAATATGTAGAGCTTACTTATAAAGAATCGAAAAAATTCATTAATTTTTATTATATGATTATATATAATTTATTAGATTCAATTAAATTATTAAACTGATGAAGTGAGATACATAATTGGATATAAATTATTTAATAGATCTGCTTAAATTTTCATTTGTCTATGTAATCGAAGAGACAATAGTTAGATAGAATTTACAAAAAATATACATATAAAGATATTGTAAAGATTGATGAAAATAATAATTTTTTAACAAGTGAGTTCAATTGGTCTTAGACCACATCTTTTTTCTTTTTTCTATCTAACTATGAGGGTTTGGCTTAGTGGTAAAAATCCGTCTTTATTTGTAAGAACTGACGTAGTCAAGGTGACAAGCTCGAATACTTTAGTCTTAAAAAAATATACTTCATCTATCTATACATATATAAAAGTTAGATTATCATTTCTTATCTTAAACTTTTTGTAATTTTTTTTCACTTAAGTGTTCTTTGAAGTTTTAAAGTGAACTTCTTCAACCAAAGTGCTTCTCAAAAAATAATTTAAAATTCATGATCAAACATCTTTTTCAAAATTTTCATTTATATGTCAAAATTCAAATTGCGGTTTTGCAACTTGGGCTAAGTGGCATTACCGCAACTTTGTAGAAATATTTTTATTCAAAGAAAATATTATAATTTGACATGCTAATATAAAAAATATGAAGTACTCTTATAATTTTCTTTGAAATATATTTAGTGCAAAGTATACACTTTTGAAGAATTTTAATACAAAACTCCCTATTTTTATCAAAATCAGATCAGTACATAAGAGCACATGAAATCAATCATTGAGTCTTGATTCTTAAACTCCACTATGGTTATAAATTTATGATAGATGGACTCATGTGTTTGTCACGAACTCACTTTACGAAGAGAGAGTTTTAACTTTGAATCTCATTTTATTTAAAAGGTTATTTTCGTCATTTTACTGTCTGGATAGGATAACTTGTACACACTTCAAATTAGTCGGGTGTTCTAAGAAGCCTTTAACACTTCAATTATAAAATAAATAAATAGAGATTGAATATAACTCTATTTATCCTAATATATATACCTTACTTTGGATCATGTTATGCAATATTCATAAATAAGCATGTTACTGCTAATTATTGTAGTTTTAGTCTTTACGGCTCATTGTTTCTCTTTTGTTTCAAACTTCTAATCATTTGTTTGATGACCGGACAGTCTAAAGTGTTACTTCTTTGTTCTCTTCTTGTTGGAATTAGCAATGAATTTCCTACTGTAAATCATTTCTTCCCAAATTCATTCTACTTACTCACCATATTCATTGTATTGTATGCAATTTAGCACTTGGATGGTCATTTTGTTGTCATCCAACACTCGCATGACATGATGGAATGCACATTTAGTCAATAACTTCAAATGGAATTTTAGAACACTATCTTGCATGAAAGCAGATTATCTATTTAGATTTTATGACTTAAAGTTCTTTTGGTTTAGACTGTCTGTTGGGCTCAACCGCTCAACTTTACTGGGTTGAATCTGTTGTATGCTACAATATATAATGTCTCTTTTTATAGGTTTTTCTTTGGACTGTGTAAACATGAGAGACCGAAAGGAAGGGGAGACGGTTGCAAACGAGTCCCACATTGGAAGTGTATAGGGAGATTCAATTGTTTATAAAAGATTTAGATCAATTCACCTATTATGCTAGTTTTTTTAGTTGGATGTCCAAGTTTTAACAAATGATATTAGAGTTAGGTCTCAGACTATCTCATGTAGACTTAAGATATCCTCTAGGTGAATAGGATGGTCGGCGTTGCTCTCTCTGCCAGAGGGCCTCGTTTGAGGGGGATTGTTGAGGCTGCTGCGAACGAGTCCCACATTGAAAGTATAGAGGGAGATCCAGGGGTTTATAAAGGACTTGGATCACTTTACGACTAGTCTTTTGGGCCGGAAGTTCAGGTCCCAACACTATTTATTTTATGTATAATATGCCTTCCCAGTGTGGGTGATAATTTTTGAATTAATCTCAAATTTGATTTCATTAAATTAAGAAAGAAAATTTGAGTCATGCATTTTTTTTTTTTAAGTTAAAAATCATTGATTTTAAATCCTACCTAATCAACACATTTAATAGATAAATAATAAGTTAAAAGTTGGTCACTTCAACTCAACTTAAACAATATTGGCTTTGTGGGTGTTAAAGTCGTGATAATAATAAAGTATTAAATTATTATACTATTGAAAATATATTAAAAAAATAAATTTCTGAGTTGCTGGGTGGTAAAGTATTGAAAATTTGAAATGAAATGCCGATATGCTCAGACTAGAAAATTAGTCTCCCATCGCAATTTGGAGACGATACGCATCAAGTACCTCGCAGGTGTGTTGGAGTTAATGGGTGCAGAAGAAGATCAATAATAAAAACCAAAAACTGAAAAAGATTAAACTATAAATAAAGTCTCTTTGCAGGTGTGTTGGAGTAAATGCATTTATTTTATTTCATGATTTTTGTACGATTGCAATTTTGGCCTGCTTTACCTGCTTCTTTTTTTTGTTAATTTAAAGCTCCCCTGTTAACAAAGCATGGATGGAAAAAAAATAAAAGAAGAAAAAAATGGCACAAATATTCTAATTTTAACGAATTTTAGAAGTTCTTAGCTGTGTTTTCTCTGGAAAAACTCTTAAAATCTCTATTTAATCCTCTCATCTTTCCGTTACTAGTTTTTTTTTTTCTCAGGTATGAAATTCTATATTTTTCTGTCTTTTTTTTTTGAAATGTCCTTTATTTTTGGGTATTTTTCTCTCATTTATCCGTCAAATTTTTGTATTTTATTATTACTGTAAAATTTGAAAAATGTGAGAATTTCCAGAACTGATTTTCCATGAAGGAAGCGGATTTCATCACCATGTTTTGAATTTTGCTGCTCTTTTTTGCAGGAGCTGAGGTTTGGTGTCCCTCCCTTTTTTTTTTTTACTGTTTTGTTCTTGGGAAAGATCGGATTTTGGAGTGTGCATGGTTTAGTACTCTGTGCTTCTGCTCTGGTTTGCAGTTCTTCGAAGCTTCTGCGTGTGTTTTTTTCTCTTGTAGTATGATCTGAGATTGTGGGTATTTTTCCTCTCTCTATTTGGGTTTGTAGTGTACATGGTTCATGTTTGTTTGTTTTAAGGTTTTTGAGGGAAAGCTGGATTTTGAAGTCTGGGGTTTTGGGTTTTGAGATTTCGCGTTCTTTTCTTCCCCGTTGAGTAGTTTTACTCGTAAGGTTGGTACTTGGAGGGTTTTTTTCATTTTTGGGTTTGAAGTTGTTGTTGTTGTTCTTCTTATTTATTTGAAGTAGGCGGGTGCTTTTAGGTGTTGGACTTTGTTTGGATTTCATGGTGGGGTGAATTGGATTACAGTTGTGGTGTCTAGGGGTTTCTTTTCCTCTCTTTTGGATGCATGGAAGTGGGGAGACAGTCACATGTGTCCGGATCAGAGGCGGGAATTATGTCCGGCAGGGAACCCTTCAGCGTCGTCACTTTGCAGAAAAACCTAGTGCCACCGCAGGAATCTTCGATGCAGAACATGCGGCTGGGATTCAGTTCTGACGGAACAGCAGTCTACAAACCCGTGACAGGGAGCCCTCCTTCATACTCGGGAAATGGAGGTGGTAGTGGTGGTGATGGTACGACCACGACGACAATAGCCCAAGGTGGCCTTAATATGAACATCGTTGAGCCCATGAAACGGAGGCGGGGGAGGCCACGAAAGTATGGTCTCGATGGTACCATGACTTTGGCTTTGGTCCCAGCTCCGCCTGTTGTGTCACCATCCAGTGGTGGTGCCAACACCGGAAGCAGTGGTTTCACGGGCACAATATCGCCCTCCTCGTCCTCGAAGAAGGCAAGGGGCCGGCCCCTGGGCTCTGGAAAGAAGCAGCAGATGGCTGCTTTCGGTAATTTTGTGCTTCTTCTTGTTCATCTTCTTTATGGTATTTTTTTTTGGCGCTGGTTAGAGTTCTGCTTTCTTGTTCTAAAGAATCTCTATTGAAATTGGAATCTTCAATTTTAATGGGCACCTTATTCCACACATTAGGGACCCGACTTTTAAGCTTGGATGAAACTGTTCTTATTTGGCTTCTGTTTTACATGGTTTTTGTTTTGGTTTGAGTTAAAAATCAAATAGGTTGTACTAAAGGAATGATTCAAGGGAAATAAAAGAGTTGTTTGCAGAGGAATGATTCGGTAAAAAGGGATTTTTTATTCTGGCTCATCAGTTTCGTAAGATCTGAACCGTAGAAATCACTTTGCAAAATTACTTATATACCCCTGCCTTAGGAGTTATGGTTTTCTTCTTATATTGTTATGTAACATCGCTTCTAATTATGCAGTTGATCATATAAGCTTGTTGATAGTAGAATTATGGTTTCATTTTACAAAGGTAGATTCTGGGTATTTTTACCTTTCCAAAAAAAGAGAGAAAATTTGTGGCTATCATTCAGTGATAACCCTAATTCTATTTTTATTCTATTGTGGATGACAAATGATTGAAATATATAAATCTTTTTTTTTAAAGTTGCTGAACTTGAAGTGACATCCTTTAAATCACATAATAAGCACTTATCAATTGTAGTCTAGGTTCTTGTTCTGTCAAAGATGTAATTATGTTATTATTATATATATTTTTAAGGTTCTTTTTAGTTGGCTACTCTTTTTATTATGAGATCTGTTGATTCCATAAACTGCTGCTGAATGTGTCCTCTTGAAAATATAGGTTGTTTTTTTTAAAAAAAAAAAATTTGTGTGTCTCTGCATTTAGGCATAAAATAGTTCATAGTTCTGTTGGACTTGCATGGCAGCAGATTAACCAATCTGGCTGGTAATAAATGTGGATTGATGGTTCCCCAGCATGAATTTATATTTTTGAACTCTGCTTCTTTGAGTGTTCAGCAGTCACTGGTCTTCCTTTTTATGAAGCTCAGTCCTTTTTTCATAATTAATTAGTTTTAAGCTGTACTTTTTTTGGAAATTGTCATAATTTGCCCTTGCTGAGAGAATTTCTTGCAGGCACTTCAGGGATTGGATTTACACCTCACGTTATCACAGTTCAAGCTGGAGAGGTATGCAACTTTAATCATGTCTACATGGTTTATACTCAACTTTGCACATGAGTACTAGCTGCTATCTGGTCTTTTTCCTGAATGTAATATTTGTATGACAATCTTGAACATGCTAACAAATGCTTTGTTATCGCTATTGTTGATGATGGTATATGACTTTTTTTTGGGTGGCCATTTAGATACCCGACTTTTCTGCTAGGAGAAACCCTTTTTCAAAATTTAGAATGGAATTACCATTTTGCCCTTTCGATTTTGAAAAACTTTCGTCATCTGGATGCACATCGGAAGGGCAAAATGGTTATTTCACTCTAAATTTCGAAAAAGGGTGTCTCCTACAAGAAAAGTCGGGTGTCTAAATGGCTACCCTTTTTTTTTAGTTTCTTCTTGATGATAAATTGTTATTTTCTTTTGTTTTGTATCTTGTAGCCTGTATTTGCTGTCAATCTTAATTGATTTTATGTAATTTCATCAGGTTGTTCATAATTTCTTTAATGATGATATGTTCTATGTGCCATTCCATTTATGTTGTTTGTGCAAGTAATGTCATTACGTTTGATCTATTCTTATCTGATTGTTGTTATTGGTATCTGAAATTCGACTGATAGAACTGAAACAAATGCTAGAAGTTTTTTTGAAAGGTGGAAACGTGAGTTGTTTTTATTATGATAAAATATTAAATAGAGTTCCCTTGTTTAACCCTTTTTTAACCTTCTCTTTAGGATCCCAAGTTTTATTATTCCACATTTTGAAGAACTCAATGCTTTCAGTTTTGAAAGAATAAATAAAATGGTTTTAAACCTCTGAGGTGCAGATAATAATGAAAAGGAAAAGGCTCGTTTGATATTTGTTTCATTTATTGTTGTCATGACTCCTTTTCTAAGTTCTTGCCTGTTGAAGGTCACATAAAACCTTACTTTTGGAAGGATTGGACTTTAGAAAAGATGATCCATATATTGTGTTTCTTCAAGCCTTTCCTCTTCTTAGATATTAAATATTAGTTATTACAAATATGTTAATTTTTTAAAAGAAAGTACAATTCAAACATTAACAATAAACTGTTTACATTTAGTAAAACTTGACGAGTCTTCAATATGTTAACATGTTATTGATCTAATGTTAGGTTTTTTTTTTTTTTATAATTTTATTTTCCAATTACAGAAAGTTGCCAGTTTCAATTTTTCCCCTAATGTCAGAATCTTTCATTCTTTAAGGTGCAACGAGTTTCGCATTCTATTTAGGCTATTGATAGAGGCACCCCTACATTTTATTTTAGGAGACACCCCCTGCCCATAATGGCAATCAAGGGAGGTTTTGTCCTTACCATTTCATGTAGGGGTGCGTCTATAATATTAGCCTTCATTGAAAGTATCTTCTTCACACTCACAAATCCATTTTGGACCTGATAAGAGAGTTTGAAACTGTGTAGGATGAGATTTCATTTGCTTGATAACGTCAATTTTTGTTTCTACAGGATGTCTCTTCAAAGATAATGTCGTTTTCTCAGAATGGACAGCGGGCAGTCTGTGTCCTTTCTGCAAATGGTGCCATTTCAAATGTAACACTACGTCAAGCAGCAACATCTGGTGGGACAGTAACTTATGAGGTAAGTTGTGATGTGTTTAATTCAAATGAGAAAAGGTTGCATAATGCTATTTATCAACCCCCGTCATGTGTACATGTTTGTACTTGTGTATAATCTCTTTTCTTCCAATCAACGTGGAAAACATGCAAATGCATGCTTACACACAAGAATGCAGCCTCAGGCTCTCAAGTCTGAACCTATTTGATATTTGGACCCCATCATAATAGTTCATGTAACGTAATTCAAAATCGTGTCAGTAGTCCATCTTAAAGTGGTTTCTTTCACATGTAGTTGACATTTGTTCACAACCCCTTTTTATTGACCATATAATTTCTCTTTCTTTATAATTTACATTTAAAATTTGAGATTACAAAGAGTTCTTCGTCCAATCAGTACTCCATAGTGATAGATCTATGGCTTTTATCCATCAAGTGGGCCCACTTAGGTCATGTGTGACAGTTCTAACTTAATTCCTAAAATAAATAAAAATAATTAAGGTGACCTTGTATATTATTTTATATTTATACAATATGCCATTTCCTTGTCAGCCCTTTGTCCTAAATTTTTCAACATGGTGTGTCCCATGTGCTCTTCCATGTCCCATATTCATCCCCTTGTCCATATCCAGGCATCACAGTTCTTTAGCCT
Source organism: Chimonanthus praecox (assembly GCA_022113865.1). Lineage (NCBI taxonomy): Eukaryota > Viridiplantae > Streptophyta > Magnoliopsida > Laurales > Calycanthaceae > Chimonanthus > Chimonanthus praecox. The sequence continues at coordinate 7,148,336 of CM039090.1, read as the reverse complement.
ATTCTTGGTCTCCTGTGTATTTTAGAGTTTTATGGATGGATTGGGGTCTGCCCCTTTTATCAGGGAGAGCAAAATCTCATAGAACCTTCTACCATTGGCCATAGTTTAGTTCGTGTGAGGAGAGAATAAGAGGATTCCTGAGATAAAGCACTACTGTGAGCTACATTGAATGAGATAATAAAATCTTTGGTAATCAATGGGCTCTTGAAATGAATAAGCTTATCTGCTGCTCAGCGGTAGACTTTTGTAGGTTCCGTTCGGAATCTTGAATTGACAGAACAACTGAGAATGGGCAGTCTTCCCAAAAAAATGGTGTGCTTGGTACCTGCAAAATGGTTTAGTCCTAAATGTCTCCTATTCCACTTTTACCTACCTTTCTCATCTCTGTTGAAAAGCAGGTATCCACATTTTGAGTGAAGAACTGAAATCATTCTCGTTCAATGAATGAATGAGCTACTGAACAGGCCCATAAGGATTTATGAATAGTAATTGGTCACTTGAAGTGAAAGATTTTATCTGCATTTTGGTGGTGGACTTTCCTTTATTCAGTAAATTTTGGTTTACTCTCAGATAAATTCATAGTCTCACAAGAGGCTCAATATGTTGTTTATATATAGATATTCTGGTATTTTTTTCTAAAGTTGCACAAATACGTCAATGTAGGCAATGTTTCTGTGTCAGACACCCATATGGTTTCGTTGGGAACTCATTATTATGTGTAAAATGCTTGTCCTGTTGTATCTATGGTGCCACATCCATGCCTTGTCCAGGCATAATAGCTTCTAAGATATGGGTCTGATGCCATAATTCTCGCCCATTACAATAGAATTAGTGGATGCAAAAGCAACAGCTATTCTTGTAAGAAATATCATAATTTGTGTTGGTCTCAATTGGTAAAAATAATTGAGTGTCTCTGATTGCAAATGTAGCTTGTATGGGACTACCTGAGGCTACTGAAAATCAATGGGAGGGTGAGGGAAGATCCACTCTTGGACAATTGTTGCCCCAAAAGTAAACGTGATCATATTGCCATAGGTATGGATTTTAAATTTCCAAAGTTCAAAGGTTGAAAATGGTTGAACAGTATGATAAAACGTCTCAATCCAAGGGGTATGGCTCCTAGCAGCGTCAAATTTGGGACATATCTAGTTAATGGGGGAGGGTGACTAGGTTTTTATTTATTTATTTTTGGAAAAAGATGAAATTTATTGCTAGGAAGCTCTCAAGCTGAGAACTCGAAGAGGCAAATACAGAAATGAATACTAAGAACAGTCCAAAAAGCGATGATAGGGACCTGAACTATAACTAACAGAATCTCAGAAATGAATGTTAAGAAGGAAAAACAAAGGAAAACAGATGGGGAAAAGATCAGATTGCAGCAGCCAAATGACCAGCTCTAGCTAAGGAATCTGCTACTTCATTTTGGGCTCTGTTGATTTGTATTAGATGGGCAAAAGAGGCCGATTGTGGGTCCCATAGGATGGTTCATTAATACTCCCTCCATCCCATTTTAGTTGTCTCATTTGAAAGATTTGTAGTTTTTAAGGAACTCTTTATATAAGGTTAGCACTCCATTTGATCTCATATATTTTCAACACACTTTATACTGCTCCAATATAAATGAGAGAACCATTTTGGGACAATTTCAAAATCCATGTAAGACAATTAATTTGGGACAGTGGGAGTACTTATTTTAGAATCATTGGCATTGGAAAATTTCCAGCAATTAGTAAATTTTCATATATCGAGGTGAGAATTGGCACACGCTTGTTAACTTACAAGAGCCATATGTCATCGTTGTCATCATTATCATAGAAGCCTTTGTCCTGTCGAATCACTTCTCTACTCGTCCTTGTTGAGGGTAATGTTTTCTGTCCAGCCATGTCCTAACAGGTTTCTTGTAACTTAAAAGTGGTAACTTGTTGCTTTCATCTTTTTTGATTGGTGGCTTTTTTTATTTCATCCTTCTCCCAACTCCTTCACCTAGCAGCCACTTTATGCTTTGCAAGGGACTGTTTTTGTTGAATGTCTTTAGGGAGAATGACATAGGGAATTTTCTGGGGAGAATGACCCTAGAAGTGGTTAGTGGGCCACATGGTTGTGTAGGATGTGTAGGGGCTGTCATGAACAAGGGGTGCATGAAGGTTCACCATCATTTGATCTTTCCATCCTTGTGGTTTTGCTCTTAACAATTTTGATTTCCATAATCCGTTACTTTTCCGTTGTCCATTTGATGGGCTAGAATCAACATATGGGGATGAAACTTCACCACCCCATGACGTCACTTGCACATCCCACCCATGTAGTTTGTCCAATTTTAAATGAATTATTTGTGCAACTTGTTTTTGTTCTATGCACATAATCTCTTACATTGGAGCTACTTGTAGGCTTTCTTATTAATTCTTAATTCAGAGAATTCTTTTTATTTTTGAAGGCTTATTATTAGGGCGAAGTTTTTATAGTTGACTGCCTGTCTCATGCAACTGTTCTTTACATGGGATGAGACTAGCCAATTACAGAATATTAACATGCTTTGGAGTTATGTGTTGTCTATTGAGTAATTGATTTTTGAAAGCTGAACACTGAATTGTCCATCAAAATCCTGGCAAACTCTAGCATTGCTCTTCTTTGCATCTGTGGAAAGGACCAAACTACAATTAACTTGGTGCTGGGGGCCCTCTGATTGTCCTTAACAGAAAAACCTGCTGTACCCTATACATATGTGAATAAGAACTGGAATGAAGAAAACATAGTCTTCCTTCTAAGAACTTGGAATAAAGAGTCTTCCTTCTAAGAACTTGGAATAAAGAAATTATAGTTAAATCTTTTTTGCCCTTTCTCTTTAACTGTGGTTATTGAAGCATTTCATTTTCTAGGTAATTACAACTTCTGGTATCTGTTGTAACCTAAGTCATAAGAGCATGCTTCAATTCAAAATTTATTTGTTTATTCAGGGACGATTTGAGATTCTGTCACTTTCTGGCTCATTCCTTCTTTTGGAGAGTGGTGGCCAGCGTATCCGGACAGGTGGACTCAGTGTATCATTAGCAGGTCCTGATGGTCGTGTTATAGGTGGTGGAGTGGCTGGACTTCTAACAGCTGCATCTCTAGTCCAGGTTTGTCTGCATTTACATGATAACTGTTTTTGTTAGCATCCCATTTTTACGAACTTATTAATAGAGAACTTTTGGGCTTTTGTGCAGGTGGTTGTGGGCACTTTTATTGCAGACGGGCGTAAAGAGTCGAAGGCAACAATTCCTTCATATTCTTCTGTACCTCCAAAGATCAACCCTGGTCTGGGAACTGGCACCGGTAGTCCACCCTCGCGAGGAACGCTGAGTGAGTCTTCTGGCGGGCCTGGGAGCCCACTTAACCAAAGCATGGGTACCTGTAATAACTCCACCACCCCACAGGGCATGGGAGACCTGCAATGGAAATAGTAATTTTCTACTTCTGCTCTTGTCTGGCATTATATAATGTCCAGAATGTAACGGGGTTTGATAAAATGTATCTGCATAGAGACCCATCTGTAATAATTAACCTCTAACGTATGCAAACCTAATTGTGAGTGAAGCAGATTACAATTTAACTTTCACTGGAAAGTAATGTAACATGGCGAAGTCTGCTTGCCTTGGCCTTTTAGAAACAATTGGATGTTGTTCTTTAGTGTCCAGGTTTCTTAGAGCATTCGGCAAATTCTCGGGGCATGTGCAAGCCTTCCTACCTACACATGTCAGGTAACTCTATGGGAAGTGACTTTTTGGAGTAGAGTAGGAATCGAACTTAGAACTCTAGAGGTGGATTTCTGGCCATCAATACAACCCCTTTGGGTTGATACGATTGGATGTTCTAATTTTACATTGATGATGTTTATGATTGTTCAGATTTTACGTTTTCATGGATGATTTGAATTATTTTTATGAGTAAGATGAATTTTGTAGATTTACTCAACATTCCTTAGACTGTAGAATAAACCTGTGCTTATAGCATGGCATGTGGATGTTCATGCTTACATTTTTTATTTTTTGTTTCTTAAAGTAAATTGTTCATTTGTTTTTTAAGAAACATAAGTAAAGCAGCTATGAATGAATGATGACACATTAAGAGAATCAACGAAGTACAAATGGTACCCATGTTAAAATCTATCGATTAATTAAACCAAAAGCATAATTGTCAATTTCCTTTATTTTTGCCAATAATTATAGGTAGATACATATAATATTGGCCGTATAATATATGCATCAAGTGTTGGCTATATAATATAAGTTTTGGTTGAACTTTGAGGGGTTAGCTTTATAGTAAATTTCCACTATTATTTGTGGGATTTTGAAATCAAGCTCCTTTCAACACAAAAATGGCACTCTCTTTTGTCCTGAAAATTCAGTAGGATGTATAGATTCTACCTTGGTCTTAAGAAAAATGTTTTGGTTTATACTATATCTCAATTTTATTTTTTTTTTGAGAAAGTTTAAAAATGTGTTCTTTAAATGTGAAAGGCATTTGTTCATTTTGAGTTATTTTTATTAATTTTTTTACTCTAATATAATCTGGTTTCTAATGTTTCTTGTGAAAATAATTTAATAAAATAATTTTGAATGTTTATGGAATTGAATGGAGATTGTTTTTAAAGTGTTTGTCTGATTTTTCATGTTTTATTTATTAATTTTTTAAAAAATTAAAGTTATTATGATAATTTTCATTTTGGAGTTTCTTGTGAAAAATGAAAGAAATGTTACAGAAGTGCTTATGAAATTAAACAAAGAATTCTTAATGTGATTAATGTAGTCCTTTGGGTGTTAGTGTAATATTTTTTTAATATTCTAACCTTTTTTGAATTTTTTTTTTTTAAAAAAAATAGTGAATTGTAATTGAGGATATATGTCATTATGGAACATTAGAGAGTAATATATGGGTCCAATTTTTACCCCTATAAGAACTCAATTTTAAAAGAAAATCTGTTTTTCAAAAATTTTGTATGTGCATGTTTACATTCAATGGTTTTTCTGGTAGAAGTATTAGGAATCACCAATATTTAAAATCTTGTAAAACAATTTGTGTAAATAGCTTGTGTATTATCCATTATTTGGCTAATACGTATCGTGCCGATACGGCATATAAGCTGATACAATATGTTTATTGAATTTTTTATTCATGATCAAAACTTTGTCTGAAAGGAAATTCTGCTTTTAAAATTTTTATATGTGCATGTCTAGATTCAATAGTTTTTCTTGTACAAGTATAAGGAATCATCAATATTTTGATTTTTTTTTTTTATAAATAAAATGAAAAAAAAAGAGTGCAGTTACTTATTTTTAATTGTTTTAATTGCCCCACAATTCCACAGTTCAGGTTACTTTCTAGTTTTTACTACTAATGGTATGTGTAAAGGTGGATTGACTTGTATGGTAAAAACTATTGTTGTTGAAATCTTACGACACACGATTCGTTTTTTTTTTTTTTTTGAATGATGGGTAAGTATTTCATTCAAGAAGAAAAAGAAAAAGCCCAAATGGGGGAAAATACATTATAAGCCTACAGCCCAAGCCACCAAAAATAAGAACCCAATTGGTCCAAAGACAAAATGAACCCAGATTGGGCATCAAAAGAGAAAACCATAAAAACAGGTTAAACTCAAAATAGGTCCAATCAAGACTGAAAGGACATAAGATTGAAAATACCAGTGCCCCTAACAGAGTGGGAGGCAAACAAATGATAATTTTTTGTATTTCCAAGACAAACTATCTTCGCGCCATCAGGGCCAAAACAATTGAGAAGTTTCCTGATGGCACGAAGATGGCAGAGAAGGGTCCAAAAGTTGGTATTGGGCTGGTTGATTAGGTTGGCTAAGTCCGAGCAAAGGAGCAGCTGATGGATCGGGTGACCCAGCTGGGAAAGAAACAACGAAATTTTTTGGGCAAAGGTTAAGAAAGACAAATTCACATCAGGCCCAATAGCAGGAATACAAGTAACACCAGATAAATCATGGTCCCTACAGATGTAAAGTGCTCCCAGCTTCGGACCATAAGAATCAAATGGAGAAATAAGAAGGTATCCTCGATCAGACAAAGGGGATTTTGGAGGGTCGGGGGGTTTTGGGTGTGGGGTGTGGGGTGTGGGGTGTGTGTGTGTTGGGGGGGGTGGGGGGTAGGAAGAGGAGGAGGCAGGTCCCACGATGCAGAGAAAGAGTCTCTTACTTTAAGAAGATCAGCATTCGAGCATAGGAAAAAAATACGATTCCTGATGTCTTGAACAATCCTAAGATACAGCTGGTCATGACTGCTAGAGGAGTTTTTGAAGGTCCTAGCATTGCGCTCAGTCCAAACATGCCAGATGAGAGCCGGGAGGGATAACATGGCCGCCAGAGATTCAATTCGACAACACATGCTATTTATCAGCAGGGAGGAGTCTTCCAAAATACAGTCAGACTGAGATGAGAAGTGGAATTTCCTGAGAATGAATAGCAGATACTTTTAGAGTAAGAGCACTGAAGAAGATGCTCATGCGATTCAGATTCAAAACAGCATAGCATACAAGTGGTATTCCCGATCAGACCAAGACGATGCAATAGGTCCTTAGTCTTGAGAGCTTGATTGAAGAAAAACTATGCCAGAGTAGAGTGTCTATTCAAACAGCAAGGAAACCAGATGCGGTTAACCCAGGGAGGGGACTCCAAATCATTGCTAGCAACTCGGATAGCAGAATTAATAGAGAAATTACCATTTTCGCTTGCAGTCTAGCACATCTCATCATCCGAAGAATGAATAGGGAGGGAGACGTTGGCCATCAAATCGCAAACAGCAGCAATAGCAGTGGTGGAAGCATGAGGCAGGTTCCAGCCATTGTCACCAATGAAATGGCTGACAGTGCAGTCCAAAGGAAGCCCAAGGTCATACATCGGCCTTGCTCCAAAATGAGTCCCTACACGATTCGTATTTTACTATTCATACAATATAATAAGATGAACGATTCGTACCTATTAATAAATTTTACAATTCACATATCTATTAATAAATTATAGAGTTATTAGAAGTATGAAAGCATGAAATTATTTATTTTAATAGATTTTAAAGTTTGAGTTGATGAACATTTAAGATATTTTGATTTTTTTAGATTTTTTAGTTCATTATTGACTTTTCACAATATAGTGGTTGCATTGAAATTTGAGTTCTAATAAACTAATTATTTAATATTTACTTAATATTGAAAGAAAGTTGAATAATTGTTCATATTATTAAATTTAAGTTAATTATTACATTATTATTTAACATTCATAATTAAATTCTATAAATAATTTTTCATATGTTGAGTGTTCATCCCATAGTCAATAGAAGATGATGACCAATCAACATGTGTCTTGAGCTCGTTCTTTTATCACAAAATAGAAATTTAGTGGTGTTATTGTTTGAAATGATCGGTGGAGTTGCGAGGGAGTTTACTAAAGTTAAGGAAAACCAAAGGCCATTTCAAATCAGACTCTTATAAATTAAAATCCCCTCTTCTCTTCCTACACAATAAACATATTCTTCTGGCCAAAAAATAAAAACATAAAAATATAAAAATATAAAAAATGAAAATGGAGATAATGAAGCTTGGTTTCATGCTATGCTTCCTTTTTGTACATGCAATTGTTCAAGGTGCAACCTTCAATGTTATGGACCATGGTGCCAAAGCTGACGAAAAAACTGATGATGCCAAGGTTGGTTTTCTTAGAACATTTCCAAGAATTTCTTTTCCATCCAAACAATCATAGTGTTGGGATTTTAATCTTGAAAGGAGGACTTTCATTATTATTATATATTTGTTGGTATTTTTTTCATTTGATCTTCTTCTGTGATTGTAGGCCTTTGAGGATACGTGGAATGCAGCTTGTGGGTCGAGTGGATCAGCTACAATTGCAATACCCCAAGGCAAATATTTGCTGGGGCCTTTGACATTCACTGGTCCATGCAAGAACGTAGCATCTATGATGATAAAGATGGATGTAAGGGTTTCTTAATTTTCCCTTTTTTTTGAATTACATGTGGAAAATTCCAGGATACTCAACGTAAAACTTCTAAAGGTGGACCCCTACCCCTAAGGCACACCAAAGGTTTCTTAACTTCACTTGCTATCACAAATTTCCTGAATAAATACATTGATCTTAAGTTGCATGGGGTAGAACTCACTTTAAATAATTAACCATTGAAAGAACGTGCTTCAAGTATTATATGGATCATTAGTTTAAGACTTTTTGTCATTTCACGCAATCTGTATGTTATGGAATTCATCTATAATATGAATATTTTGAAGCCGATTTTACGATAAAAAAATTGTTGATGTGGGTGCACAGGGTTATCTGATGGGGGTCACAGACCTGAACAAGTATCCAACAGGAGATTGGATTTTCTTCTCCGGTGTAGATGGGTTAACCATCAGTGGAGGAGGAACTTTCGACGGCCAAGGAGGTGCTATTTGGCACTTGAATGACTGTCAAAAGAATCCAAACTGCAAGCTTCTACCAACTGTAAGTATACTGCATTCTAGTCCGGCATCGATTTTCACAAGATTTTTCATTTTTAAATTACTTTCTTGATCCAAATGATCCATTTGCAGCAGTTTTTAAAGGCAATGCAAGCGATATGAATCTGAATTTTTGAATTTTTTTTGCAGAACCTCAAGTTCATTGGAATGACGAACCTTGTCCTCAATGGCTTTACATCACTGAACAGCAAGAATTTCCACTTTGGTATTGTTGGATGCACAAATGTGAAAGCTAGTAACCTCAAGATCATTGCCCCCGGCGACAGTGTCAACACCGACGGAATGCACATAGAACGGTGCACGGGTGTGACAATTCAAAATACGAAGATCGGCACTGGCGATGATTGCATTTCTCTTGGACAAGGACTCACGAATGTTTTCATCAGTCAAGTTATTTGTGGACCGGGCCACGGTATCAGGTGTGTCATTTTGTAGGCTTTTACTAGGGAAGTCATCAATTCTAATAGAAGCCAAGTCCTCATTCAAAAACCTCTGATAATCCAGTTGATTGGAGGACCTTGATTGAGGTAATTAGAACAAGTTGATGATCTACCCAACTCAAAATCCAAGTGAATTGATTTAACTCGGCTGAGTTGAGTTTTAAAATGAGGTGGTCCAATAATTGATGAAATTGGGCAAGTAGTCTATTCATTGCAATCCAAAGGAGTTGGAGTGATGGTTAGGAACTTGTCTCAAGAAGTGGGAGTCCTCAGTTCAATTTCCACTTCACTCCAAAACAGTCACTTTCCACTTTCCATAGAGTTATCCAGTTTGTGGTAAGAGAAACTTGCACATGTTTAAAAAATTAGTTGAGCGCTTTAAGAGGCTTGGATACCTTGATCATTAAAAAAAGAGTTTATTCATTGCCTGGGCAATCATTCTGCCAAACTGATTGTTTTTTATTGTTTTGCAGTGTGGGGAGTTTAGGGAAATACCCAGATGAAAAGGATGTTACAGGAATCATAGTGACCGACAGCACAATCATTGGGACCTTGAACGGTATCAGGATCAAGTCGTGGCCCAACTCACCAACAGCCTCTACAGTTTCCAACATAACCTTCCAGAACATAGACATGAACAATGTTGCCAATCCAATCATCATCGATCAGCTTTACTGCCCATCAGGATCTTGTCCTAACACGGTAATACCTAAAAAAAATTCTATTATCATTGTTTAAATCTTTCTTCATAGTCATTGAACATGGATCAACCACTTATAATGGTTCACTTAAAATTCTATCGAATCGAGTTCTCGTTGATAGAAGTTTGAAATATTGATTGAAATTTGGTATGCAGTCACCATCTCGCGTGGCGATCAGCGATGTCACCTTCAAGAATGTTAAAGGGTCGTATACATCAGACATGGGCGTCACTCTCCATTGCAGCCAAGGGTTTCCATGCCAGAACGTGAAGTTGGAGGAGATTAATCTGCAATACCAAGGAACAAAAGCATTGACAACTCCCAAGGCTGAATGCTTGAATGTCAAAGCTACATACACTGGGAGCCAGGTTCCACCACCCTGCGCATAGTTACTACTTTTCTGTGTTTATCAGCTTGCCTTCGACGGCCAAAGTGACCATGGCCATAGAAGCTGTCCTTTGCCTTAAGAGTTATTGTAATTTAATGTACGTAAGAAGACCCCTTCTGGTGTAAATATGGCACAGTTGGTGGTTCTTTCACTTTTGTAATGTCTACTCATACATCTTCAATCGAGGATAATTTTGATTTTCAGTCTCTCCCTCTATTTTTAAGGTGAAAACAGCGAGTTTTATGGCATTAGAGAGTTAAAAAGAAAAAAACTTTTATTAGTAACTCACCCTTTTTCATAAACCACAGAGAAATCTCTGGTTCAAGGGATCGAGTCCATGACAGTATGACACCATCCATAAATACCATAGATCAGTTAAACATCTTAAGGGTTTGAGGGCTAGACCTCTTACACAACATGAGAATAACCAACCAATCCAACAAATAAACCAATGGTTACAAATAAAGAGATGGGTAATTCTGTCGTATTATTATATTAAATTAGAGAAAATTTGTGCAACAATTGAGTAAAAAATAGAAAAAATAATTTTATGATCAAATTTGGTGTTTAGAAGGATATGACCAAGATTATTTTATATTTACATAAAAATAGAAAATTCTATAAAAAATTGTGAATCCAGTGACTATAAAATTTTGGTCAATGTCAATTGTGTGACGCACGTGCCCCGTACATGACAAAATAAGGATGCTTCTATCAAAACATTCTATCAGAGATTACAATTCAAAATGTTTGCCAAGAGAACCTTGAGTCACTCTCAAAATCAAAGGAAGAATATGATCTAGTTTACATGGATTTGTCACTACTCTATTGAGTGCAGGGGTCAAGAAAACGCCCGAGATATCTCGTCTCAGCTAAGATATTTTGGGTTTTTTTACGCTCGAGATATCTGTGATATCCTGACCCATGAGGCAGAGGTCAGGCCCTAGAGAGGCCGATCCAGTGAAACTAGGCCCTTTCGGTCAAAACCAGCAGTGTGGGCCAGTCGGATCCGACAAACTCAGCAAGTGGGAGTGCATGTGGGAATTTTGGAGAGTCCCACATCGGAAGTTGAGGACTTTTAGATGGGGTTTATAAGTAGTTGTCCATCCTTAATTCATGAGACGCGTTTTGGACCTACCGGGTTGGGCAAGGCCCAAAGGCAAAACCGTGAAGGCTCATTTTTTGGGCCCAAAGCAGACAATTTCTCATTGAGTTGGATTCTAAACCCTGTTCATGGGCTGGGTCATTACAATATCTCAGCTGATATGATTGAGATCTCGTCAATATCGGCTGATACGCCCGAGATTTGTAAAAAAAAAACAGAGAAAAATATCGTCCTATGTTAGCGAGATATCGGCCGAAAAATGGACACGAGATATTGGATTCACCATTTTTTGGACTCCTGAGTGCTACTTGGGTATTTTGGAGCAGGGCCTTAGGTTGAGATTGCAAGAGATTCAATTGAGTACTAACTGAGTTTATGACCACTTGGGCCAAAGCTGATATGAATTGAAAAAAGGGACTTGGACTAGATATGTTGGGATCGGTTTTAGGCCTCAAATTGACCCAGATCCAGATCCATTATGCCGGTCTTCTGTAAATGTGGACACAACATCAATGAGCGCACAAAAAGCTGTTCTGATTTAAGACAATTGTTCCAGAGATCCAGAATAAGATTGCAAGACTCTGCACTTCTATTTTCATTTTGTGTTGGATTCTAATTTCAAGACTACAATGGATCATCACAGTAATGATAGAATGATTTTTCACCAACTTTTGAGGAAGGTTTCACACAAACTTTACACGAAGTGACGACCTCTCGCTTCTTGAGATAGTTGAACTATCTAACATTAAGTATGATTTTTCACCAACTTTTGAGGAAGTCTCACACAAACTTTATACGAACTGGCAACCTCTCGCTTCTTGAGGCGAGAAGTAACCGGTTGAGCTACCCAACATTGAATATAAGATACAGTAGTTTGGATTGTCTAAAAAATTGACTCCTACCATTGAATCACCATGACTTTTTAGTATCATAGTCATTGATAAATGATCTATCTAAAGGAACCATCATAAAGGACATGCTTGCACAATTTTTTTTCTAGGAATGCAAAATTTTCATATGTATGTTTGTACAAAGTTTTCTAGAAATGTATAGGACTAAATTTTCGTGGAAAATAGTCTAATTTTTTTTCACCATAACCCACGAAGAAATGCATTTCTGAGAAATTTTTTGAAGCACACATTCAGTGACTTACCCAAAGAAATTTTATACACCATAGCTATAAACACACCTGACTTGACCCTTTAACTAAATGGATCGCAATGACTCAACTAACCTTAAATAAGTTAATCGAACCTCACCCAATTAGTAAGTGGATTAATCCGACCCAACTCACCTGAATTACTATCACTTTTTATAACCTAATTCACCTGAATTACTTGAATTACCCAAATTATATATATAGAAACACACACTTCTCATTTTTTATACCTTTATTTCATGTAAATAATATTTTACAGTGACTAGTAATAGAGACTTATTCTTCTGAATATTTATTTGCTTAAAACGTACTAATGTAATGTGCTATCATTATTATCGTCGTCATAACATATATGGAATAAATGACTTAGATGATAATATTTTTTTTTTTTTTGAATTTACGTGTGGAAAACCACGGGATATCTAGTGTAAAACTTTCATGGGTGAGCGCACTACCCATAGGACACACCAAGATTAGGCCATAAAAGCTCGAAACTACAATCTCCTGCTTTCTGAGGCAGAACGCAATCAATTTGAACTATACTCATATAGGTTAGATGATAATATTATGTATATACATGCAATTATCAACTTAACTATACGAGTAGACCAACGATCAAATTTAAGTTTGAATTGGAGTTATAGATAAGGATGAATTGAATTTTAAAAAAAAATTAAAAAACTTATAATACTCCAAATTTAAGTCCAGCACCCGTGAAGATAGATTCAAATGTTGATGAGCCAAATTGTTAAAATGCCACGTGGCAAAATGGTGGGTTTTCTCCTTCCGAAGTGATGGTTGACGTTTGCTTCCATCGATATGTTCATGTCTGATATGAAGAAACAGAAAGAAGAAGAGGACACTGGGAATGAAGCACTCGACTGTATAAACAAATGTATTGAAATTGATGGAGAAGATGGTCTTTGAAAGAGCAAAGACATTACTGCAATGGGATGGGACCATTGACTTTCTCCTCTACTCTACTCTACTGCTCTGCAACTCGTATGAAATGAGAATCGTCTTCACACTTCACACTCGATTACTCTGTATACAGTGTTGTGGAAGTTGGGAATGTGACACTGAATCTAGAAGATAAGGTTCAGCAATTCTCCACCCACTTGTCTACCATGCATATCATCATTGATTCTCCCTCCCATTACTATTACTGCTGCCTAAATCAATTTCACTGAGTATTTCTTCTCACCCATCATTATTTGAGTATTACTGTTATTTATCAAAGTTTAATATTTATTCATTTAAAATTTGTGAAAAGAAAAAGAGTAAAGAGTTCAAGTGATAGTCAGAAATCCGCTTCAGGAAGTAGGTATTGCGAGTTCGATTATTTCTCCACCTTAAAGGGCCTATATGTGGGTAAGGAAGCATGTATATGCTTTGAGAATTAGTCAAGTTGAACACTTTATTCATAAAAAAAATTCATTTGAAATTTTTATCCGTTTTGTATTGCAAATTTTCACTCACCTCGAGTAAAAAGCATCTCTCCATTTTGAGTTTTTATTCACATTCTAGTAAATGATATAAACTGCATACTTCTATTTCTTATTTGAATTAATGGTTGGAAATGAAGATTCCTTTTGTAAAACAAAAGTTTGGAATAGAATGAGCTAATCAAAAGCTACCCAATTCAATGGAAAATGAATGTTGAATCAAGAATAATTCATATTTCTTCTCTTCTTTAACAACTAGTTCATTATACTCGATGCTGCCATCGATGTTGTCATTATCAATTTAACACTATAATTATCTTAGATTGAATTTATCATTTCTACTTCTTCACTGATTCATATCTGTAGATTGAACTTTGTTGGTTCTCTTTTTTTCATGACTTATTTTAAAAACTTCATACCATTTTAGACTTTTATACTTTCCTATCGTTATCATCAACGGCATCTTTCTCTTGTTTCAAGTGCCCAAAAGCATCACTTGCATGGCATGACAAATTCTAATATAAAACGACAAATAACCCTTAAAAAGGACGACATATCGACAAAATCATGTTTCCACTTTTTTTGGATCAAGTATCTTGTGTGAGTAGAATAATGTTATAATGTTTAAGATCGAAGTTTCATCTCATCTCATTTATTTAATTTACTGAGGTGAACTCTTTTATCAAAAAAAAAAAAAAATTGCCATACAAATGCATAGATCTCATTGTCTATATCAATCAATGAATATAGGCATTTTATTCAGACACCTACATTATTTAAGAACTCAAAATATCTGGAATGAATTAAGTCTGTCAACACGACACGATGTGATTTCTAGTTAAGTGAGTTGGCAAATTTTTTTAAGTTCAAACGAGTTCTTAAATTAGATGTGATTTCGAGTCAATTCTAAATTTTGAGTTTTTGAACATGAATCCTGTATTAAGAGTAGGGGTGAAACTCGAATCGGGTTTTGGTCCGAACCCGCATGACTCGACCCAAAAATCATGTGGGTCGAGTCATGAAAGGCGGGTCAACGGGTCGAGTCGGGTTGAGAAGTCAGAAACCCGCATTGAATTCGGATCGAGTTGGGTTCAAAGATTTTTAAGTTAACCCGACCCGACCCAACCCGGTAAAAAGTAGGTTCAAAATGCGGGTCGAGTCGGTTTCGGATTAGGTTGGGTTATAATTTGAGTCGGGTCGTAAAGACGTTCGGGTCAAAAGTTCGATTGAGGCAGGTTGGATTCCATATATTAGTAACTCGGGTTGGATTGCATTTTAAAAAACCCGACCCGACCCGGCTCGATTTCAACCCTAATTAAGAGTTGTGAGTTGTTTTGTTTTTTATCAAACAAGTGACATGGTGTGAGTAGGATTCTTCGTTTTCCCCATTTTACACCAATCCACTCAACCCTTGATTTCTTTTATATGGCTTATCATTTTAACTTTTAATAATTGGAAATAATTTTGAAAAACAACAGTAATCAATTCCCCCAGTAATTAATAAGGGAAAAAAAGAGTAATTAAATATTTGTACATATATATAACATGTCCCAACTTCAGTTTGAAGCTGTCCTCTGTTTCTCTCTCTCTCTCTCTGTCATGGAAAAACAAGTTGCCACAAGCTGTGAGTCGGGCAAGGCATCTGAATCCAACACAATTGATTGCCAAACGCCAAGTAAAGAAGTACAGCAAGCTGAAGAGGTGGAATGGCCATGCCTGTTCTGCTCCAAGACCTTTAAGACCTCACAGGGCTTGGGAGGCCACCAAAATGCCCACCGCCGCGAGAAATACTCGCAAATGAGAGCAAATTGCGCAAAATACAAAGCTTCCCGGCGTTCCATCTCCTTCACTACTTCCCTACCACACCCAAGATTCATGCCGCCACAGCCGCCGCCGATGCATGGACTTGTTGAACCATGCTACCCATGTCGCCTGAGTCATGGACATGTTCCTGGGTTCGGGCCTGGGTTTGGGCCCAATGATACAGGTGCGGTTGGACCCTGGCCCCATCACGGAGTACATCAGAACACAACTGGGTATATGGGGTCCATGGTTGTAGATGGGTTCGGTGGTCCAACAGCCCATATGGTAAATGGGGCTTACTACTACCCATCTTATGTGGACCAGGTAGAGAGGCAGGTGGACCCTCTCCTTGTGAGGATCATCTTATTGACAAGTATGAGAGTGTAGACAGTGAGGTTGAAGTTCAGTCAAATATGTTGGACTTGAACTTGGACTTGGATTTGAGGCTGTAGGAGAGAGATAACAATGCTCTCTTTAATCAGCAAATCCCAAGGTTGCAGAGTAGTTCAATAATATTAGGTGAGTAATTTGGACAAGTTATTTTTTTTTCAGATTAAAGGGACATAAGTTTTGTCTCTTTTTTTTTCTTTTTTTCAATGATCAACGTTATGTTGGTGAAGAATAACAATGATGTACTCTTTATCAGAAGGCTAATTGTCTAGATTACTGCCTTTAGTAATAGTGGGATTTTTTTTTTTTTTTACCTACTCCAAGTTTCTCTTTTCATAGATAGGTATGAGAGTATGAGAGTAGGCAACTGTTGTGGGAACCAAAGAACAAGCTTTGAGTAACCTAATTTTCCTCTTTCTAATGTTGTATGTTAGCATCATGAAATCTGTGAAAGCTTATACAGAAGTCTCTCCGCAGTAGAGTATGAGAAATGGCTCGTTGAAATGTCTCAATTTATATAACATTTATCATAAATTGTCTTGTGCTGCTAAGAGGTTTTTTTTATAACGAGAGGTATTTATTCAACAAGACTAATTCTTCAGAGCTCACACTGTTTAACACACACAGTCGGCCCACTTAAGTCAAAATTTTAAAAGGCAGAATACTTTAGTAACATGTGCGCAACAAAGAAATACTTTTTTTTCTACTATATTTTACTATATATTTGTTATATCTTTTATACAAATTAAGCCTTCAGACTTTCAGGCCTGACGATATATGAACCTAAACCCAAGAGTGATTAGCATTTGGACAAAGTTAATGGTCAGATTCTTTTCTTTTCTTTTCTCTTTTTCCACCCTAACCGGATATTTTAGGCCTTCTGAACCAAATTACCAATTTACCATCCTGACATGCTCATTAAGATAGCAATACCCAAAAGAATAATTTTATGCCCAGAGCCAAATTAATGGAGGTGAGCCAGAGTGAGCCAACCATTGTCTGTCATTTAAAAAGAAAAAAAAGGCTGAGGGTGCACGTGAGGTACCTGTGAAATTCAAGTCATGGGTAAGTATTTGTTGAGGACAGAACGGTGTACACATAGCTCAGTTGTCATTCAGGACCACTCTAATAACTCATGAAATTGACAAACTTGTCACAAGTAATTTATATGAGGCTCTGAGCCAACGATTGATGGACCACTTTATCAATGGGTTGTCTCTTAAATTGCAGGTCTTGTACTTCTAAGTTCTAACCTTCTGCTAGGGTTCCCTTGAGGACCATTGCTCCTAAAACTTTTTTGATAATCCAATGGCAGGCAGGCAATAGATAACTAATGAACTCTCTGCTTGCTAATCTTAAAAAAGAAGCGGCAACTGAATGAATGATATGCTAACTTCAATAAAAAGTAATAGGTTGGCATAGTATCGAGTTATCGACACTAAAATATTTTTTTTTTATAATTAAGGTGTCCAGAGATCTCATATGTATTTGGACGGGGGACATTTTAACTCAATTAGTCCTTGGGGCATGTGCAAGCCTCTTAATCCCATACACACCGGATAAGCAACTATAGAGAGTGGCCCATAGAGGTGTTGAACGTGAATCAAAGTCAAAACCTCCCTTCATTAAGAAAGCTTCTTGACCGTCAGGCCAATCCAACTACAGGGAGTGGCCCAAAGGCGCCTTGAATGTAAATCGAACTCAATATCTCTTTTCATGAAAGAAGCTTCTTGACCGTCAGACTAACTCCCTCTTGACCAAATCACATTTTTTTCTCCTGCTGGTGTAAGTGGTCTATTTAACATTGATGCCAACGGCGCCATCATTGCCTTTTTGGGCCCTCATGACCCCTGCTTCGCTTTCATTGCTGAAGCCAAATAATCTCTCCTCTTCAGCCTCAAGCTTTCCTCCCAGAACAAGTTTCTCCCTTTGATTGTTGATGGTGACTCTTCTTGTTCAATCAAATGGGCTCCTAAATTGGATGTCTTACCTGTGGGTTATCGCGGGTGTTATTGAAGAAATTGCATATTTATGTCAATTTGGTTCCTTCTCCTTTTCTCACATTCTGAATAGGGCAAATGGAAAAGCAGACACCTTAGTAAAACGAGGTGTTTCAATTTTCAAGGACCCATGTGGTTACCAGCGATGTTGATTTCTGTAAGATGTAGTTTCTGTCCCGGGTGTCCATTTCCAGTAATGTGTTCCTCAGTTTTGGCCATTTCGGGCTTTTTTGTTGGCCAGGCCTGCTTTGACCAAGGCCTCTTTATGTATCTTTTATCTTCCTGCTATTCAGACCTGGTTTTGTGGGCCTTTTGTAATCCATTTCCTCTTTTAATAATATTATCACTATTGAAAAAAAGACAAAAAAAGAAAAAAGAAAAAAGAGAGGGCAACTAGACTGGTAGAAATGGGAAGAAGAGGAGGGAAAAAAAACTCTCAAAAGAGTGAATCACCACCTTCCCTACCCTTAGCATTTGTCATGGCTGTCGAAGGAGAACATTGGGAGCATGGAGAAAAAGTTGCTGAAGCCACTACGTCGGCAATTGAGGTGCAAAAGGGCCAGAAAAATTGGAAAAGAGGAGCTACTGCTGCCCAAGGTAGAGAGGAAAGTGGAGAGGTGGAAAATTGAAAGGCCACCACCGAAACCCTAAAAAGAACCAGCTCCAGCAATAATAAGAGCAAGAGAACAAAATTGAAACCACTAGCACATCAGCATATGATATCTTTTAGCCACTTGATTTATAACATCAATCATTTCAGTTATTTAAATTAGATGGATAAAGATTTCATATACAGCTGATTTGGGGTACCAAGTGCTCTTTTCTTGCCCAAAAAAGACATACAAATATTGCAGTTTTTCTTTAAAATTTAGAAAAACAACAAAGATCTTTTCAAATTAAGCAAAAATGTTGGAACTTCTTTCAAAATATCCTTAAATAGAATCCATTATATGCATTGGTAGAATGCAATTTCATCATCTGCAGGGACACAAGTGACTTAGTTGACTCCATTAGATATATTATATAAGAGCATTTAGAAATAGTTTTTTTTTCTTTAGAATAAAAAAGAATCTGTAGTACAAACTGGTTTCTGATTCAATACAGCATTTACATGAATGCAATTTCATGGCTTGCTAATATACATGCAACTTAGTGATAATGTTACTTATACAGATGATTTCTTGACCTCTGGAAACATTAGTTGCTTCCTATGCATTGAGATAAGCAAATGGAAGAAATAAAAAAAGAGCCAATCGCCTCTCCAGTGATAACCTGAAAGTAGACACCAGTAATATGCATCATAAGAAATATATGGTTCTTTTGACAGCATGTTCAGTGAAATTAGAGGACAAAGGGTAGAGCAGGAACCATCCCTCTTACTAACTATAAACAACCACAAAATAACACGAGACAGCAATGATAGGTAATTCTACAGAACAGGAGAGAGACAGAGAGAGAGTTGTGACAGGTAATAAGACAAGAGCAAGGAACCAATAAATAAATATATGAAAAGGTCATTGAATCATTTGCAAGAGAAGCAAACCCTGTAAACTCCTATTTTCAGATTCTGTGGTTCACATTAAAGCCACATCCGATTTCCCTTATTGTGAGCCATGTTTCTTCAGCACCAAATGGCAAGATGCCAAAAGCTCACTTGTCCATTGATATTTGCTGGTGGGCCCAATGGTAATTCAAGCAAGAACTCAACAGTAAACATGGACTGAAAAGGGAAATAATTGGTGCAGCTCTATATGGTGAAGAATGGAGGAACACAAGCACCATTACAATAATTCAGTTGAAACCAAGAAGGTTCTCCATTTCATGCAATTGTCTACTTAAGGTGTTACTTCAGCAATCAAATTTCATTCTACCTCTGGTTATACTGCTGCTTGTGTTATACTTTCTTTGGGTCACTGAACTCATTAACTTCCTGCTGTTTCTTTCAGATTGCCATGAGGCACATGTGTAGCCTACAGGTGGACTCTATTTCTGAAGGTTGAACATGTATGTTCTGAGAAATAACTTCTTCATAAAACTTTATACCATGCACCAGTAGCTTGCCTCTCAGAGAAGCCAACTCATACATGAAAGCCACATTTAGAACATTGGAGGCATCTCGAGGGAAATAAATTTTCTAATACCCGATAATTGCATCATTTAATAACTGTTACAACGATTATTCTAGCAATACCTGAAAGTTAAGTTTTGTTTCAACATGATGCAAGGGAATTCAGTCAGCAGCAGTATAGTCAAACATGTCCCTCTACATTCTGTATCATCCACACCGAAGCGTAGCACAGACACATGATTTAACATCAGCAGTTCTAGCTTTGACTGGTCAAAATAAAAACTTGCATTCATCTTTTAGGAGCACAATGAGTCCAGCATTTTTATTATTATTTTGGAGGAGAGACGAAAATAAGATTTATTGAATGAAAAGGAGAAGGAACAAAAGTGTATCTGGGCTTAGATAAGAGAGCTGTGCAAAGCCAAATAACATCAGAAAGGCAACATCTGAAGACCAAAAAAATACAAATCTCAAAAAACCCCAAAACTTATACATCCCAATATCAATAGCCTCAAGTTACAAAACTCTATTAGAAATTATAATTGCATTTTTAAATCATTGCTTCAATTTAGCTTTTCTACTTATGACAATTCAATTCAGTAAATAATTCAAGTATTAAAACTGACTTGAAATGGTTTGAATACATTCATATAAAAAGCACTAATCAGAAACATGGCATACCAACCACAATGCCTTAGCCACCTATAAGTATCATAGGTCTGTTAGTTGACTTTGCTATATCAAACATCCCAGCATGAGATGCTTTCTTCCTCTTCACCTGATTCAAGAAAACAGTAACTGAGATCCTTAGAATCTCATAATCACCATAACTTAAAAACATTAGGATCTTGAGCATCCAAAATAACCCTAACACAAAAACTATAATTTTCTATACCCTCATTAATTGGTTATTCTATTTTAAGCTGAACAAAGTTTCATGATCTGACCAAACATAAAGAAATAGATAAATGACAAATAATCCAGAGCTACCTTGAGGTATGTGGCCCTACTTTACAATAACCATCACTTACATCCAATCTATCCAATCATGTGGTTCACAGTTTTACAGAAACAGAAGAGGGGTGCTTCACTTTTTATTTTATTTATGCTTTTAGGAGGGCCAACAGGATCAAGTTATGTGGCCGACACAAATATGACACCACTTAAATGCCTCACAACACATCATGGGTGTGCAGTATTGTGATAAGTTGGTCGAATTAAAGGCAAAGACAAACAAAGGCATGGTGACCAAGATTGCTTTAAGTGCATAAAGGTTCAATATGTCCAACTCATAAGGTTACTTTCATTGCATTTTCTAGTTTACAGTAACAAAACCCTGGCTCATTTTACTTTAAATATAAAATCTAACAGTTGGCAGGAACCTTAATGACAAGGCATGCTCTATGATTTTTAATTTAAAAAAAAATCAACATTATAGAAGCATCATTAACACACGAAAACTGCATACAATAAGTGTCATACAGGCAACTCAAGGCATCATGTTTGAAAAAAATGCACATACCGCAGCCCCAATAATTTCCTTCAGACCAAGATCATCAACACCTCCACGAAGAGGATCTCTTAAATTTACCTATGAGATTAAGATATAGATGAGCCAAAAATAAGTCTGAATGGCAACTCAACCCATTGCTTTTACATTTAAAACCAATTTCATCATGACTTATATCAGACAAATTTCCATTGCATAGAGAAGCAAGAACGCCCATTTGGATTAAACATAAAAGAATGTTTTATACCTCTGAAGGACCAAATAGACATACTTTAAAATTTCCATCAGCCAAAAGTCGCAATCGATTACAACCAGCACAAAAATGTTCAGTCATTGACGTAATGAAAGAAACAGAGCCACAGTATCCATCTATTCCAAAATTCTTGGATGTATCTGTAGGGTGATCTTGAAGCCTCTTCAGGCTGCCAAACCGTTGAACCTGCAAATATATGTTAAAAATAATAATAAGAAGAAACAGTACAAGGATGTCAGTTATCTTTCTAAGTAATAGTACAGTTAATCCCACATGCAAAACTACTCATAGGCTCCTGGAATATGCATAACAAATGATACACTCATCAGCATATGCTTATATTTCATCCAGCCACAATCCAAGCCATTTATCAGGGTACATGAGAAACTGGATGCTTGGAAACAAAATAACCAATAGCATATATTCAAAATTCACATGTAAACCACCTAAGGAATGAACCAGCTCAATTTTGGGACAGTTGAGCTGAGACAGTATTAGAAAAAAAAAGGGGAAAAAAACAGCAGCAGCCTCTTGATGAATAACTTGAATGTAGAAATGTATATATGTTGGCTTGTGTCCCTGAAGACTGTAGTTCTGGTGGTGACAGTGAGGTTATGGATGTTAGGGTGGGAGGTGCCTGTGCACATTATAAAGCAAACCACCTGAAATTAAGACATTTGATGATCTACAAAGTATATGACATGTCAAAGTTTACCTTACCACTCTATCCAGAAGTTCTGCATAAGGAACAAGTTTCTTGACATTCCAAACGTTTCCATCGAAGGGCATGAACTCAATGAAACGGACATTGATTGGCTTCTCCCGGGTTAGCTCCACAAAATCACAAATCTCATCATCATTTATGCCACGCATTACAACACAATTTACCTGACATACAACATTGCATACTCAATAAACAAGGAAAAATAGAATATATATTTCTAACCATATGTCATAGGGGAGCTTTTTGCAGAGAAGATTAAAAAACAAAAATAAAATATACAACCAAGAAATCATTAAATGTTTGTTGTCTTTAAGAGAAAAAAAAGAGAAGTTTGATATCTGTAAATGAACCAAATAAAATTAAACAATGAAACAAATGAGAAATAAGAAACATACTTTAACAGGATTGTACCCAAGTTCTACTGCAAGATTAATCGATTCCATTACTCTTTCATGCCCTTTACGCCTTGTCATGAATTCAAATTTTGCTGGAACCAATGTATCTAAGCTAATATTGATTGAACTCAATCCACACTCTTTCAACTTAGGAAGCTTTTTTGCCAGAACGATTCCATTGGTAGTCATGGCCAGTGTCTTTAAGCCCTTCAAGTTAGATAACTGGAAACATATGTCTTCGATGTCTTTCCGAATCGTAGGCTCTCCACCTGTAAGCCGAATCTTATCCACACCCGAGCTGACAAAGAGATTCGCCAGGTGAATGATTTCTTGCTGTGACAGAAGTTGCAAACTTGGTGTAAGCTCGACACCGTCAGAAGGCATACAATATTGGCACCTAAGATTGCAGCGCTCCGTCAAAGAAATCCTCAAATAAGTGTGTAACCTCCCAAATGAATCAATTAACATATCAGAAACTGGAGTCTCTTTTGATGGAGCTTCTGACACCTTTGCACAAGAAGTTGCATACTTCCTAGGTTGGAACCCACATGTATTTCCACTGATCTCCTGACTGTAGTTTCTTTGAAATGAGATAAAGGAAGTAATTTTGCTAATGAACTTCAAACTACATGCATCCACCTGGTCATTCAATTCAAAATATTGTCACTAGAACATCATAAAAGAATGCAAACCTTTATTAGTCAATATTATATAATTACTGTCACTTGATATGTTTAAATTACAAATGTAATGCACAGCTCAATAGAACAAACAAGATGGGAATGAATGCAAACAGCATACTCTGATGTGTTGCAAGGCCTTCTTAATGGAAACTAGGTTCCAGATTACTGGCCAAAATTAAAATTAACAAGACATCCACAGTTGACCTGTCTGCAAAAAAACTTTTGGACCATTCATTACAGAGATTTTGATTAAATAATTCATTTTGTCCTTTTTGTTCTGTAAGACAGCGTCGGTAAGCCAAAGTGATGTCAACAGGTTCATAGTCCTCAGGACATGGACCAATCCAGACAGATTTATTCCATCTTTTATTTTGGTGGGTGGGTGGAGAGAGAGAGAGAGAGAGCATCAAACATATCCATATTAGCCATAAAAGCATAAATGTGACATGTGTCTAGTACACTAGACATGCTGGTTGCTGGCTACCAGTTTACAATTAGCAAACAGTGATATTTTATATTTCTTTCAGCTATAGGTGGCTAGGAGACTGTTAATGCCTTGAACTAAAGGGGTCAAGGAGGACATGATAGAAAGTAGACGGTGAATATGATTTTTAAGTAGAACTCACCAAGCCCAAACGGATGGTAAAATGGCTGATAATGACAATATTTCTCAACAATTTTACTCTTTGTGAAGAACCATACGTTTCCTACCGGCAATTAGATGCTTCATAATATCCAAAGTAAGGATTGAAAAGGGGATGCTAAATGTGTATAATTCTCTAGGTCAGGATAGTACATGCAGTTGTCGGCATGGTGGTGACTCAAAGTATGTATATATATATCAGGAAAATAGACATTCCCAATCAGAGTAGAACATAATCAGAAAAACAATACCATTGAACAATCCTCACCTCATGATCTCCGTTTAGCACATTATTACATATAGTCTGTTGACATTATTGCTTTAACTAGCCTTTTTTTTTAAAGGTATTGCTTTAACTAGCCTTTGATGGTAAGAAATTGGACAGTTGGGACCTTGAGCAATATTGAGGACAGAGCTTAGCCCAAAGTACACAGACAGGATGCTCTTAACCATCCAGTTTCACAAGCTAAAGCCATTTTAAACATACCAATGACTAATCTTGCTTTAAACATCAATTGGAGCACAACAATTTAGATTTCATCAGTGGGCTGATCATGGCCTTTTTGGGTTTTGTCCCAAAAATGGGGTCATTGCTTGAATGGTGTCATTTGATTTATGTCTGTGACAGTTACCTGTACCATATCAATCCTTTATTCACCAATTCATTTCTTAAGCACACTTTTCACAAGTGTATTATGATATTCCACGTTGTATAAAGAGGGAGGTCTAGTAAATGCCTGCACTTCTAACTTCAGTTTCTCTAACATGTCATGTCCATCTTCTGATGTGGACAATGGATTGATGTATTCAGAATTATCAAACTATCCAAAACCGGCCACTTCTAATATCCCAACCCCTGATTTAAGCATCAATATTAAACTAATGGACAAACATCTACAGTTCTATACTCAATCCAACACTGAGAATGACTAGATGAAATCTGATTTAATAATGTTTCCAATCACATACCCAGAATAGAGAAAAACAAGTTACAGCAAAATGAATCGAACCGATATAAATAACTGAATTTCAAAAGAAAAAATCAAATAAAAAAGAATTTCAAGGGCAAAATGAAATAGATGAGAGTACCACTGTCTCGAGGGCGAAGCCCCCGAATGGTAAGCTGGGAGATTTGGAATAGTTCAATCTCCGCCAATCGACAATCTTGGCTACATAACCTCGCATCGTTCCTGCTAGGAAGATTTTGAACAAAAAAACTCAACCCAGAACAGAGTAATCAGGGGAATAGAAAATGGGTCAATCTCTTTCTTTATTAGGAGAAAGAGAATGAATTGAAAGAACCAATAGTTCCACTGAAAAAAGTCGAAGCGGAGATTGGGGAAAACAAAGGAAGCTCTAAACAAATAGCAGTAGTAATAGATTAACGGTAAGAGTTACAAGGGTCAAAGAGATCTAAGAATCTCCGCACTCTTTTATTCACGCACCATCCACATGTCAGATACTTGTTTCTCATTTATATATTTTATTCGGAGGAAGAAGGAAGGAGGAAAGAGTCGCTAGAGACTGGACAGATGGGCAGAAGGCGGGCTGTCTTAATTTTTCGCTTCGCCGGTGGACACTAAAAATGGATACGTTTCAAATTGGAAACCAGTGAAAAGGGCCGTCCGACTCAGGATAAAAAACTTATTATTATTATATAAATTATACATATCGTGATCGTTTATATAATAATTAAATATTCCATAATCTTTTAATTTATAAATATTTTTAAATAGTAGATTAATCCAAAAAAAATTTAAAAATCAAACTCAACCAGCTCTTAAAAAAATAATTTGTTGACCTTATCTAAAGAGCTTAATTCAACTTTGGTGGCTTAGACCAATGTTGGAATAGATGGATAAAAAACTTTATATGAACAATTTTATTAAATGATCAATTGAAAATGTTATTTTCATTTTAGGGGACTTATCAACTGTGACATATTTTGGATATTCATGATGAAACTTTTCAATAAAACAACCACCTCACATAAGTGCAAATTTCAGCTGAAAAGACTCGTGAGCATTTTAAATTTATGGACTTAATGATTTATATAAATATATTACATATATGTGTAAAAAATGAGGTTTTCAAAAAGTAAATATTTATAACTTTATATTCCTAAAAAATACTTCATTAATATATTCATGATTTAAAGTTATTAATATAGTTTGTGAGACCTACTCTTACTGAAAAGACAAGATCAAGATGAGGGAGGGAAGAGAGAAATTTCTGGAGAGCGAAAGACCGTCTCCAAAAAAGTTCTGCGTATCAAGGGGTGAAAAATCTAGTAATATTAGGATTTAGGAAATTAATCTTGAAACTACTAATTGACTCTTTTAGGAGATTAGATATTAATCTCTTGTTCACCAAATGAGGAAAAAAAAAAAAAAATCTACTTTAATCAGGAGAATGAAACTTTAAATCGTTACCAAAGAGAGATTTATCATCCATTTATCTACCCTCAATATCATGCCCTAAAATGACAATTCCACCTTCAATACTAGCTAAAAAAGGAATAACTTGAACACCTATGTTTTTTATTAAAAAAATATATCAGACTCGCCCCTGTATTTCCCTCCCACAAATCCATCAAATTTGGGAAAGAGAGAGAGGAGGCAGATTTTGAAGAACT
This sequence comes from Chimonanthus praecox, assembly GCA_022113865.1. Classification (NCBI taxonomy): domain Eukaryota; kingdom Viridiplantae; phylum Streptophyta; class Magnoliopsida; order Laurales; family Calycanthaceae; genus Chimonanthus; species Chimonanthus praecox. The sequence goes on along the minus strand of CM039090.1, from coordinate 7,121,474 downwards.
GAATGGCCATGTTCAGGCTTCTGGTATGCATTCAGTTCTAGGTTAAACACCAAAGATCCATCCTAAAATGGAATTTATCTTTCAACAGAGACTTCTAAACTACATTTTATCAAAGAAAACGTACATTTGAAAAAAAAAAATTAGAACCTAAAAAAGATAAAATAACATGGACTAACCCACAACCTTAAATAAAGGTATTAAACACAGCTGATAGCCCAACCACTATTATCCAGTCATAGCAATCAAATAGAGCTCTAACAACTAGGTTGCCGCTGAAAATACTTGTCCCAAAGAAGAAGAAGAAACACTTAAAATATGGAGCAAAGTGCTTAAAATCACCCCAGGGGCTTGCGCAATTCACTTGCACCGTGGGCAAAATGACAACGCTCCCCAAACGTGCATGTCCCCTTCGCAAAATTTTCACATAGCTTTGTCTTGTAATTGTTAGCTGCAGCTGCACCTGCTGGAGCCGCAGCAGCTGCAGCCGAGTTCTTGGGTGGAGCATTTGCAAGAAGGTTAAGAATCAGCTCGCGGACCATGGCACTGGCCTGTTTTATCTGATCAAAAGTCCCCTCAAGCTCAATGTTCCTCAAGTTGGCATCAGTCTCATGGTCCCGTATAGAAAGTTTGGCACCCGTTGTGCGACAGATCTGCTTGGAGTTCACCCCACCCTTCCCAATGATGGCACCAGCAAGGGAGGCATCAACGCTGATCTTAGCAGTGGCAGAGGCACCAAAGCTTGCAGCAGCAGCAAGCCCTGGTGGTGGAGGTTCAACACGTCCAGCCAGCCGACCTCCTGTTGGAGCCAGAGGACGGTCTTCATGAGAAGGAATGATGGGCTTGCCAAGTTCCCTCTCTCCATGAGCAAAATGGCATTTGTCACCAAACTTGCAGCCCTCAGCAGTACCGTATTTGTTGCACATGCGAGTCTTCACGAGTTGAGGAGATGAACCATCAGTAATGGCAGGTGGGACTCCAGGGTTTCTTGTGGCTGGAACTAGAGAAGGATTGTTGAAATTGGTCATATGAGACACAGCATTAATGCCACCAGGAACATAGTGCATAAAGTGGCAGCCTTCACCAAATGGGCATCCAGTAGTGCTGCATCTCAAAATTAGAATAATCAGAACAACAAACATCTTCACATTGCAGAAGTTCAAACTAGTTCTCAAGACAGCTAATGGATGTATGGTATATTAAACATGAAATCCTCACCAATTTGTCCATCAATCAATAATCAATTGACCACCTACCCATTTCCAGAAAGAAACGCATTGATGAATAAGGCAAGAAAGAGGTTTAAAAATGGTTCTCTCTCAAGATAACTGAGTAAGGCCTGGCCAAAATTTTGATGTAGGTAACTTCTCAAAAGCAAAAGCATTATGAAGTTAAATAAAGCAAGTTCTCATCCAAAGAAGTCAGGACTTCCAACAAAAAAGATGTAAAATTTTTCAACATGTTAGTCTACAACTTCCATCTCTATTCTATGATATGTTAAATGGTTGACATAATCAACTGCAACTATCAAATGCAACAGTTGGAACATCCATGATTAATGACCAGAGCTGGAAAATACAAAGAACCAGAGAAGCACACAACCAGAACGGAAAAGAAAAAGGGCTCCTGATCCTAGATTTTTGGACATAAATAGTGTCCATACACAATGGCCATAGTTAAGTGATTCAGATCTGAGGATCCTCACCCACTGCAGATGAGGGACATGTCTTGAAAATCCATGCCAATAACCCATCTCTGACATTATCATCATGTAATATGAAACCATGATTGTTCCTCTCGAACATGAAAATTGGGATATCACCCATCCAGCATCACCCAAAAATCAATTGTCCAAATAATTAAATAATGGGGGCCAGCGCTGGAGAAAAATGCGTTATTTTCAACTTATTGAATATAGGAGAAGATACACTGTTTAACATTTACATAACAAATCTCATCTAACAATAGAATCAGCTTGCAGAATTGCCTCATAAGAAAAGGAAAAGAAATGTCTTGAGGTAGTTTGGGCAGATATCTGACAGACAACAGACTCCACCCCCCAATACAAAGATTCTAGAGATACTAACAATTTCATAACAAACTTATGATCAACCACCAAAATTGAGCCCCTAAAACTTTGTGACCTAGCATCTACAACTAGAGTGACACATGCAATGAGTTTTGACTTTAAAAAAACAAAAATATTTTGAAAGCTACAAAAGTCTCCTTGTTGCCCTCCAAAAATCCCCCATTAATGATTTTGTTACCAAACACTACAAAATATGAGCACATTTGAAACCGAAACCAATTTTAAAAACAGTGCACATACACCCTATCCACACACAAGTAACATAGGTACTTAAAGAGAGAAAGGATAAAGCTTCGCAAAATTCAAGCTAAAATCCAATAATTACTAGTAGATGCATTGGTTTAGAAACTGATTTGTCTATATGCATCATTTTAAGAGTTGTGCACAGAATGTTATTCGTCTAACATTTTCTACAAACCATTTAAGGTCATTCACTAAGTTTCCACTTCATTAGTTGGATAATGGCAGTGATTAAAAACCGAAAGGGAAGCGACAAAAAAAAAAAATGATAGATCGTGGAGCATAGAGGTCGTGGTTTGTAAAAGAGTAGAATAGAATAATATTACTCAATAAACTGGCCGCAAATAGACAAGAAATGGAGACGATGATCAAGATAAAATTAACTAACAGGGATGGAACCACCACACTTGGTGATGTTAAGGAGATGCTTAGTGATCACTGTCATCCATAGACATAAGTCAAGGAGAAATGATCATATGCAGACTTGATAGTATTGCCGTTAGTCCTTGCATTTCGACCACCCACAATGACGGATATTGGAATTTTAAAACAACAGATTTTTCATAATGGGTGAAGATGTGGAGTGGATGGTACTCCAGTCAGATCAATTGCATACTGATCACTTCTCCAAGTCATCTAACAGAAAAACTAACAAAAACTTCAGGTTAATATTGATAATAGTAGCATAGCTTTCAGAAAGGTAAGATTATCTATAATCTATAATTGTTAGCAAAAGGCATTAATTGCAAAGACAGGGAGGGCATAAGGGTTTCGATTGGTGACCCCTTTCCTCTCCTTCCCCTACTCTTCAGGGTGTTTCGACTGGGCAAGGTCTCACTCTTGAGGTTGAGACTTTCTATTGGGCTTTTATTTTAAGCAAGACATTCACTAGACGAAATCTCATTAGGCAACGAATTACTCTAAGCATTTTTTTGTTCCATGATATAGTACTACGGAATCGTTTAATCATATATTTTTCTATTGTCTTTTTATCACCTTCATTTGGAACTCTTGACTTTTTGTGGCATCTCTTGGGTTCTTCATAACAGCACCAATGACTACTTCTGCAACTAGGTAAGTTCGCTTGGCAAGAAAAAAAAAACTCTTTGGAAGCTTATTCAAGCAACCAATTGCCAATCTGTTTAGCAAAAAAAAAGTACAAGAAATTGCAAAGTATTTGAACGTAAAGAGCCTACAACTTCAAAAACCATAGAGATCATCAAAAATAGAGTGATTATGCTGGCTAGGAGCAGGGCCAAATTCTTCAATGGTTTTTGTTAGTTAGGGCTACATTTGGATGAGAAAAAACATTTTAGGGATTCCGTTGGATAGGGGATGCTACTTCTTGTAAGGGATTCTCCTATATCTTTTTTGGTAATCCCAAGTAAAAAAGGTACGAGGAGAAAAGAACTTCGCCTAATAGAAAAAGTATCTTGTTTGGTAAATGTGAATTCAAGGATGCCTAGTGGTTTCGATTATTGAGATTAAGTGGCTAAAAATTGAGTAAAGGGCTGAAATTTAGTCCACTTGTAGCTTATCAAATCTACTTTATCCATGAGGTTGGATTTTTATGGTATTTAGAATTTTTTTAAGAAAAAATGGAAAATGGACTCTTGCAAGACAGCATGAAAGGGAGGAAAATGGTGATGCACGAAGGGAATGGCAATGAAAAGGGAAGGAAGGGAACTAGTTGCTTCTCCTCATACTCCGGCCCACTTTCCCCCTATTTAGTTAACACCAAATAGGGTAAAAGGCAATCCCTTGCATTGTCCTACTTTCTCCTCATCCAAACGGACCCTAGAAGGCAATCCCTTGCATTGTCCTACTTTCTCCTCATCCAAACGGACCCTAGAAGATAACAAGCTTAGTTCAAAAACTAGAAACTCAAACTCAACTGAAAATCCTATCAAGTCGAGAAACTTTGGTGAGTTTTGGGACTTAAACCGGAAAACTTGATAGAACTCATTTTGACTCGTTTGAATCAAAATCCTAACAAGTCAAATCAACTAACATCGACTCACTCAACTTTTTAAACCATGATGTAACAAGAGGAAGTTGAAGATCAAGTAATTATTTGGGTTAGGAGTAGGAACAAATTCTTTAGTGTTACCTCCTCTGTTATCAATAGAGATTGGAAGGCTCTTCTAGAAGAACACAGGAGGAAATTGAAATCATTAAAAAGTGGAAGAAGCCAAGTCGTAATGTGGTGAAAATCAACATTGAAGGCACGACTAGGGCTAAATTGAGGGCGGTGGGTATCAGAGTCCTTCACAATTCGGGCGATAAGGATCTCGTGTTCTTCTTTAGTCCTATTGGGAGTAAGGATTCAAATGAAGGAGTGCTTTTAGAGGCTGGTGAAGCTTTGAGGTTCTTTGGTAGAGTCTCTCAAGCAAGCTTATTGTGGAAGGTGATCCTTTTAATATCATTATATGGGCTCAATGGATGAAAGATCCTCATTGAAAGCTCAGCTATGTTCCTCAAAAAGTTCAAACAAATGAGAAAATCTATGGATGTGTCCTTTGTTCAAGTTCAACGATCAACATTACAAACTCCCCCTAGCCGGGGCTAGAATTTAAAGATATGACATGTTTCCTGGTCTTCTCCTTAGAGTGATCGTATTTGCTTCTTCATTATTTTTTCTTCTTTTTGTTCCTGTGGGTTGTACAAATCTAAATTGCTCCCCTTTCCTTTGTACATTTCTTGGTTTCTTTCAATTTAATGTTAGTCACCACTAAAAAAATTCTAAATCCTTTAAAATGTCCTTACACCACAGAAACTTCAGTGATCAAGAATCTCTCAAAATTATCAAACATCCAATAAGGAGATCAAGTATCTAAAAAAGGAAGGAAAAAAAAATTGGTTCTACAGCATCATCACCATCATATGCATTTTCCCATCTACATGGGATCAACTTTATTAGTTCTACATTTCTAGTGTATTCTATCAAAAATCATACTCTAATACTCCATCTATCATGCCCTCTACTACCATGCTTATCCAAGTCTTTAAAAGCAACCATCTTCTCTTAGTACCTTCCACAATAATCTAAACGCTTAACACCCAAAAATAATATACTAATACTAATAATAATAACAATAACAATCCCTGTATTTCTTTGTTCCTAATTATTTTAACTAGCTTTTAATGTCTCAATTTCACTCTTAATGCGTCACACCACTGAATTTCTCCTTTTATAAACATAGATCATTAAATTGATCATCTTCTTCACATATTTACTTAAATAACCTAGCAAGGAAATAACAAATAGGATGAATAATCACACAAGAAGGAATTAAATCCCAAATTAAATGGTAATCCCCAAAACACAAAATTAAGGAATATACAACCCCCACTCTCTTGTAAAAATGGGAAACGCTAGAAAAATGAGAATATGAAAACATTGAAAAAGTAGAGGAAAAACAATTGTGTGGCTGACAACCTTGAATCTCAAAGATAAGAAATTTCAATCTCCATAAAATTAGAGATTTCAATCGAAGAGTGGAAAAAATATTACACCACCAGATATGTTGGGGAAAAAGAAGGAGAAGGGGTGATCAAGGGGGTGCTAGGGTGAGTATATGTGGAAAAGTTTTCAAACTAAGCATTCTATTGAAAACTCCTTCTAATCTCCACAAACCCTCTCCGCTACAACAATAGCAATCTCTCCCTTACATGAGGACCAAACAGTAAGATATCATTCCAAGTGAATTTTCTTCTAACCTTCCAAGATCATAAGTCTCCCAATTTCCAAACAAACCTTGAAAGTTTTTAATCATCGCCGAATTGAATAATATCATTCATTGGGGGGTCAGTTTTTGAGTTCAAACTTTCCACTTTGTAGAACTCATATTAAGATTTGACAATTTTTTACATGGACAAAACACCTATTTAACATCCACAATGGTCATCATCTTGGACTTTTAGCTGCCAACTTGTAGGATGAAATATTAACAAATAGCAAAGTTGTTGAAATACAATTTCGATCATTGTGGTTCCATGCAGTGCTATGCATCACTTCAAAAGCAATATTAATATTATTAGAATCACTATAAAAACTACCATGTATAAGACTAAAACATGCCAACTACTGTCAAGAATCATTAGTCCCACATTACCTAGGTTATATTGAGAATCATAATATACCCAAGTTAAAAATAATGTTGTGAAAATCGAATCGTATCGTAAATCGTTAATATATCTTAAATCGCAAATCGTGTATCGTAAATCGTAGAATCATAAGATTTATAAGTATTTTCCCTCAAAAATATTTAATATATGACATAATGTAAAATATATCTAAAATATAATAACATTAGCAATTCTCCAACTTTCTTTCAAGATTAAGTGAATTCTATATAATTAGTTCATTTGAGCTCAAATTTCAATACTGCAACTCCCAAAAGTATGAGACCAGTATATAATCCAATTATACTGTGAAAAGTCAATAATGAACTAAAAAACCCTAAAAAATCGAAAGGACTAGCCTTAAAAACCATTAAAACGAAATGTTTCATACTTTCACACTCCTAATAACCCCATAATTCTATTATTTATACGAATCGTAAGATTTTTTGATAGACGAATCGTTCCTTTTATCATATCCTATGAATCGTAAGATATGAATCGTGTACGTAAGATTTAACAACCATGGTTAAAATAGAGAGGCACATCATTGCCATCAGAGTTATTATTATTAAATCCATTTATCCCATCAACATGGGTTAGCACTTGTAATTATATTTAGCAAATTGTTTTCCATGGCCATATAATTTGAACTTAAAACCTTTATGGTTGCAACATCTATATTTCTTTCAGTTGAAATTAAAAAAACAAACATCTTATTAAATAAATAAATAGGAATGCATTGAAAGTCCACCCACTCTCAAAATAGAAAGGCACTAACAAGTTAAATCTAAAAACAAAATCAAGGATACAATTGACATTGTTGATAAAGGAAAAAGCCTCCCAACGTTCATAGATGATAGTTAGGATTGCTAGATTGCCCCAAACTATGCAAATCTTCACAATGTAGAAAAAGATGAAATAGGCAATATTTTCAACTTCAAAGCTTTACTTTTGTTCACATAAAAGTTTAAATTAATATATAACAAGTTCTATGATGAACTAGGCAACATGGATCATCATCATAATATGATGTCACAAAAATGGTTTCCATAAGGGATCTATTGCATGTTTGATGTCCATATGATTCAAATCCACCATCTTTATGGTTGCAATGTTGATAGTTCATCAAAGTTCTTATTAAAAAAACAAAAGACTCAATACTTGGAAAAGATAAACATATATAAGGATCTATGATGTTTTAATCTTATTTTCATAATTTTTTGAAAGATATGATCTTTTCATAATTTTTTGAAAGATAGGTTCAGAATGATGTTTTCATGATATTACAACTAAGATATGAATCTTCACACAAATAAAAAGATGGAGTTTCATCTTTTAGAAGAAAAAAAGATGGGAGTTTCATCTTTTGTTTCATCTATAAGAAAAAAATATAGATGGACTTTGTGAAGAACACTTCCTCTATAAAAAAAAAATATATTAAACATGAATTCTGAACAACAATTGGAACAACTACATAGTCAACTCAATAGAACAAAAGAACTAAAGAGCACAATTTAACCATTATCAATCAGCCATCTTTCAAGCTCCATACAACTTTTATATCCAAATGAACATCTGTAAACAACCATTATCTCCATTCAATTCTTTCTTAGCTTTTGTTAGATCAACAAGATGAATGAACCTGTAAAAACTTAGATGCTGAATTCATTAGCCTTGAAAATATTATCTTCAGTTGTACGAAATATTACAAGCTAATTGTTATTTACAACTTAAAGTACTTGAAATAGAAAATTTGCACTTAAATATTTATCTTAAATAGGTTAAGATTAGAACCTGAAAAACTTGGTGCATGGCTTCGATTTGCTTCCTATACCAGTTGGAAATGACTCCGATTCTGTTGAAGGAAATTATTACGTCTTCTCAGTTAATATTTCTGTGAAGAATTCTTAACCTTGATACTCCAAGAGTATCCACAAGTTGTATCCACATGACTTAGTTTATTATTTTGGAAAAAAAGTTTTAATAAAAAGTATATCAACATCATTTCAGTAATGAGGTCTGAATATAGTACACACTTCTATATCTATTTTAAAAATAAAAAAAATTATACTTGCAATGGAGTGGAGCCCTTTAGAAAAGTTGATGAGTACCTCTATGGTTCCTCTATAGATAACAAAAATAGTAGGATTAACAAAAAGCACAACCTACCACAACTGCCCTGATAACAGAATTTACAAAAAAAATATAATAATTGTTTTGAAACATCAAATGAATATTTTTTCTGAGGATTTAGAAAAAAATTAATAAGTAGACAAAAGTATGTCAATAAGGAAGAAAATATCTCTGAAGCAAACAATTGTAAGAGAGAAATCAGATAAGAGGCACATCTTTTTCTTTTTTTCTCTGAGTTGTCAACATGACTAATTCGGCAATCCTTGTGGTTGCAAAAGTGCAAGTTTACCAACCTTTCTAATGCCTCTTGTCATTGGGTCTTGGGTTTCAGAGATTCAGCTTTTTTTCTCTCTAGTTTTAGCATTTAGATGTACCTAACTTGCTTAATCTAGGGTTGTGGGTTTTTCATCATGTTTTCTTCCCCGAGTTAGGGTTCTATTTTGGAACAGTTGTCTCCTCTGTCTTAGGGTTTAGTAAAGAACCTTGTATTTATTTATCCCCCCGCCCCCTCTCAGCTGTGGCCTTTGAATGTCTTCCTACGTGGTCAAGTGTGTTGCAAGTTTTAAACCCTCAAAGATGGGCTATGTTTGCATTGGGAGAATTTTTCTTAGGGGATCAATATACCGAGGGTAATCTACTGCCTGGACTATTATCCTTTAGGTAAAGTGAAGCCATAAATTAGGAAAAAAAAAAACTTTCTACAAAAGAAGAGAAAACGTAACTCACACAAGCGTATTGTACGGAAACCTCCACACAGTGGGAGAAAACTTCAAAAAAAAAGAAGAAGGAGAAGTGAAGGTTGCTAAGTTATTAAGTTTCTAACTATCTTCTCCCAATCCAAAAGATCCTTATTAGAAATCCAATCCAACAAGTAAAGCAACTCCAGCACAAAATACCAAGGGATCAAGTAGAAGAATGCAAGAAGACCAAGCAAAGAAAGTAGGAGAGGCGAAAAAGAAACGAAAACGAACCTTGCTTGAAACGCTTGGATCCGAAAATGCCGCCATTGCCATTCAACGCAGCATCTGGCCTTCTCTTGCGCGCTGGATCCATTGCCTCCAGCACAGATCAATCAAGATTCCAAAAATACAAAGCAGCAGAAGAGGGAAAACCCTTAAAATAAAACAGAAGAGAGAGCCTAGCTAGGGTTTTTGCTCTGAGAGAGAGACAGAGGGAGCAGAGCCGACTGCCGAGAATCTAAGAGAAGAAACCCTAACACGGGAAGAAACCCTAACACGGCCACATGGAAGGATAGTATATGATTGGTGCAATAAATAAAGAGTGAGACACCGGTATTTCATTTTTATTTTGAGATTGTAAGATATAAATTATAGATTACATTCTTTGAACTTACTAAATTTAACTATAAAAATTATTTTTATATTTTTTACAATTTTTCTATTTTTAATTTATCAAATGCAATCTTAAAATTTGTTTCTTATTTAGTTTTCTACATATTTTTTTCTATTTTTAATACTAACATGACAAAGTCATATTAATTTTTCAAACTGATTGAATCAATCTTAAATTTTATTTTTATATTTTCTTTTCATGCTAATACAAAAGAACATACCATCATTTAATAAAGTCGTAAAAAATAAATAAATAGTTAAAATTCTCTTTTATATTTAGATAGATATTTAAAAAGATAATTTTTTTTAAATTTAAGTGTAAGAAATCATGAGAAACTCGATATAAAACCCTCACAAATAATATCCATCATTCTTAATGCACACTAAGTGAGGCTATATGGAGACTCAAATCTATCACCTCCTGCTTTCTAAAATAGGAGATTTTTCAGTTGAACTACATCTACACAAAGCACTAAAGTATAGTTTTGGTGTTTGAATTTTAAAATAATGCTCTTGATTAATTTTTTTTCCTATAAAAATTATGAAAAGGTTGAAAAATATTAGTTATGATGAAGAAGTCCTCTCATTGGTAACATGAAGAAGTCACGTGGATAAGCTACATGTCGTTGTACAAAAGATTCACCCAATCTAACATTGTAAAGCTTTCTCTCGGATGACCTAGAAAGGTCTGAAATGTACGAGAATAATTTAGAACATGTTAAAAAAGTCTGAAAGATTTTAGATGGTTCAAGAAGACTGATTCTCTATAAGATTCTAGAATGGTGTAGAAGTGTGTGGAGTCTTTTAAAAAACTCTGGAATATTCTAGAAGCTTATAGAAGAAATATAGTCTAGAAAGCTTCTAGATGATTCTTAGAGTTTAGGAATTTGTATAATATGTTAGGAGTTTTTAGAATTCTCCATGACCATTGGATAATTGCCATGTTCACCATCTTAGTCATTCATTCTCATAACTTGTAGTATAAATAGGGGTGATGTTCTCATTTACAACTCATTCTTCAAAATTATAATCTCTGCAGTACAAGTTCTCATTTTTCTGCTATTGTGCTTGTCTAAGTGAGAGGTTGAGTGAAGTTGGTCTAAAGTGTTAAAGTGAGGAAGACTGACTTGTTCAACAATCCAAGTGTTGTTCAAGTGCTGCACGGACAATTTATGAGTGCAATCTATAAGTATGTCACATACAATTGAGAACATTTATTTGAATATATTATCTTTGGTATGTGCATTGCTCATTTGATGTATACATGTTTCTTTAATTATGTAATCCGGATAAAATTTCTTTGGTCATTGAGCATCTGAAAGTAAATAGGGGTGTTCTTCAACGGGCCTTCACTAGAAAAGGCCCGAGTCTTATTATTTTTAGTTTTTTACTGAAATTTAATAAGCTTTGGAGGGCAAAGCCCAAGCCCATCTGATTAAGATTGATTAGTTTGCATCTAGTATTTTTTTTTATTTAAAAAAAATTATTATATAAATTGAAAACATAATTATACAGATTAAAAGTATACTTAAATATCTACCATAATTTAAAAGTTCAGTTCCAAATATATTTTTTTAACCACTTGATAGTCAAAGTTGAGAGACGTCCTTGAAAAATATGACGCATTTTAATTCTTCTTTTAATATGTATTAGTAGATTTCAATTAATAAAAGAAAAAATATAAAAAATAAATGGGTTTAAAAGCTCGACGGACCTCAAAAGACTTTCAATTAAACTGAGTTCTATTTGAGTTATTTGAATTTTAATTTGGGTTTGTGTTTTAAAATTGAATTTAATATAAATATTTGTGAAAATAAAAGCTTATAAATTCAGACATAGACTCTAGTTGAGTGAGTTTATTGGAAATTTTACGGTTTTTTTTTTAATCTTCTCACGGTGAATCCTATCTATAGTCTTTCAATTTTAATTTGGGTTTGTTTGTTGAAACAAAGGCTAAGGTTTCAAATAAACTCACTCAACTAAATGGGCTATAATTCATAGTCTATGCATGAATTTATAGGCTTTTATTTTCACAAATACTTAAATTGAATTTATTTTAAAACAAAAACTCAAATTAAAATAAAAAACCCAAATAGATCTCGCCTGACTGAGAAACTCAAACAAAAAAGCTTTAAATACACTTACCCAACTGGACCGGCTATAGACCTTCATTTCACAAATACTTAGATCAAATTTAATTTTAAAATACCAACCCAAATTAAAATTGAAAGAACACAAATAGGAATCACCTTATTGGATAGACTCAAACAAAACTAAAGTTTTAAATAAACTCGCTAAAATAGACCCACTACAATCCATTAGTGAATGCCTGAATTTATAAGCTTATTTTCAACAAAAAATTTAAAAAGTTGAATTTGGATTTTCTGACTCGATTATCTTCTTCTTCCTCTCTGTCTTTTTCCACTCTGTAGTGTTTTTGCTTTATCTCTTTCTTCTTCTTTTGCTCTCCTTTCTTATTTCTTCCCCTCTTCTCTTCTTGCTCTCGTCTCTGTTTTTCTTATCTTTCTCTCTTGCAGAAACAATGCCAGTGGCTCCTTTTCCGTTTTCTTTATGTATTTACTCGGCCAGGCAGCAGGAACTTTTCGTTCCTGGGTTTCCTTCGTCACTCGGCTCTGCTCTGTCGGATTTCTTCTCTCCCTCTCGTCGGCACTCCACGTCCGTATTTTTTTTTCCATTTCTTCTTTCTTTCCATCTCCCTTTGTGTTTTTCCATTGAGAGAGAACTTGTGGACAGGAAGAGAAAAGGAGTATAAAAGGAATTTTGGATTTTTACTCTTTTTTTTTTATCAGTGTACGGCGGGGTTGAAAAATCGGTCTTAGCCAATATTTTTGCCGATTTTTTTTTTCGGCCGATATTTTCTCTCTCATCATTTTTTTTTCTTTTGAAATCTATTTTTTCTTTTAAAAAAATCATTTAAAAAATAAGACTGTTTATATATATATATATATATATATATATCAGCCGATATTCGTCTGATATAAGCAAATATCGGTCGAACCCACAATCGATATTCGACGGAGATCTCAACCATATCGGCTGAAACCAATATTTTGCATATCAGCTGAGATATCTCGGTCTTTAAAAACACAAGATTTCCCGACCAATACAGCCGAGATTTATACCCCTGGTGTACCGTTATAGAATTTGATTGATGGGTTATTTTTGTAAATTTTCTTCACAAGGTTATATGGGTTACATGAGACATGAATACAGGTCAAAAAGATTATAGGTTGCATGATACTCTTTTCTGTGCCATATTGATATGAATGTCAAACTCTGTTCATGTGAATATTTATGTAAAATTTGCATTTTTTATATGAATTTGTTAAATTCTTTTTATAGGTATACGGTAAATATGTATGCCAATAATTTTTATTTTTACGAATTTTATATTTACCATTCAATTACTATACAGTTGCCCTTGTCCTTGTTACTTAAGAATCAAGGAAAATTAAACTTGTAAAAGAACCAGAATCCATAACATCAAGGAATGTTTCACTGAAAATAACAATGATACCAGGGGAAAAAATGAGTCTAAATATGCAATAGTAATTGGGTGCACAATTTGCAAGTACGAAGAAAAACTGCTGTCATTCTAAAACAATAAAAAAGTAAAGTAACTTTCAAAATAAAAAAATAAAAAATAAAGTAGATGGAGATGAAAAGTTAACCAAAAAAGGGGGAAAAAAAAAATTCTAATCAACTAACATTGCTCAATCGGGTGTGACCTGCAACACCAAAAAGACCCATTTTACATCGTCACAGGTTATTCACTAAATAATTTTACAATAGTTATGTCAGCTGTCCCATGAATTTTACTGGTAAGTGAGGAATTATGGATGGATAAACACAACAATCTTTCGACTAATAATCAAGATCGATTCACAGGGAGCTGTTATTTCATGTGGTGAATGATCCAGATTAAAAAGCATGGCATTTTACATGTAGATTGTTTCGAGTTAGCTGGCAGACCACCACCACGTATCTGGCAGGTCATAAATTATATGTCTTCATCACCATCATCACCTTCATGCTGGTCTTCAGAAGCAACTCTGTCGTCCCCGACCATATGATCACCTTCTGAGCCTACACCTCTACCGTCGCCACCGTACTGTCGACTTCTCCATCCCCTTTGTCGGTCCACAGATTGTCCATGTGAGAATCGGTGCTCGCCATCTGCTTCAGGCAAGACAATTACAGTCCATCCATACAGAGAACTAGATAAGAAAACCATTTTTCTCAAGAGAAATATTCCAATGAGTTCATCCAAAATGTGTTGGTAATTAACAACGCACAGGCAATTCTGTAGCGTGTGTGCATGATAAGAATTCCTCAGCTTTAACAAACAGGATGTGCTTGATTAAGATTCTACAGAAGGTGAAAAGGCCTAAAGACCTGCTAATTGCCTGGAAATAGAGCTGACTAAATGCCAAATGACTTGCTGCGGTAAGGATCTATTCATACAGATAGCCATAGGTCCAGTTCCAGCATATTCATATAGTCAGGGCAGAAAACACACCTGGGTTCAGTCCATGGACTTGGGTTAGTCATTGTCCAATCCACAGGAACCAGGCCCATCTCATTTGCAATCCTAAATTGCTGTGGAAAACAAAAAAGGACTAGGTAGGGCTCATGTTTACCACTTTCACCATCAGAAGCATCTCCAAGCCTTGCAATTGCATCAATTAATGCTTGTTCATGCTCCTGCACCCACAAGAAGTACAATATTGAGTCTGCTGAATGGTGGAATATGTACAGGTAATGTAATGTATGAAGCAGTTCTTACCTTCAGAACCTTCTTCGCCTTCTCCATCTCGAAAGGATCAGGATGACTTGCGGCAAAAACCCTCTCCACCTGAATGAAATTACAAAATGAAAAAGAAACATGAAAAAAGTGAAACAGAATCACCAAATTGGCAAAAAAAAAAAAAGGTGATAAAGTTGCAGACACTTACCTCCTTGATTAACATATCAGTGTGAAGTATCTCAATATCATCTGCAACCTTTTTTCCAATGCCATTTTGTGATGGCAGAAAATCTTTCTTAGTCTGGTTCTTGGGACCTCCTCTACCTCTGCCAGCACCTGGAACAGCACCACTGTGGGCCACAGGCTTCTTAATCCCACGCCCCGATCCACTCCGACCCGTTCGACGAGATATACCCGGGTCCTCACCTTCCCACTGGATATCCTCATCAGGAATCTGAAAATTCAAGAATCAACATCAAAGTGAGTAACAAGTTGAAGTTTTTGTTTTTATTTTTATTTTTTTGAACTAAAGAAGGGTAAGGAGTTCTTTATAATAATATTCACATGTGTCCATGAAATAAAGAGGCAAAAAATTATAGTGAACATCTTCCTTCACATGGGTCACATAAAAATAAAAAGGCAAATAATTAAAGTGGACATGCCCAGTCTTTTTTCCCCTCAAAATGGAAATATGACTTGAATTGGCAATCTTTTGGTTGCAACAATGAGCTCTGTGTCAGCAGCCCAGCAGCTTCATGTTCGCTATTGATGTGGAAGTCCAAGTCTTGCTAACTTCCATAAGGAAGCTTGCTCTGCAAATCTTTTTCCACTAATAGTGGCAGGAGATTCTTCATGCGCCACTACCTGAGTTTCGGGTTCAGCTCCCTTTCCTTGGAGAATGTCTGGACTGGTTTGAGGAGATTGAGGATTTATGCAGGAACACGCAGATTCAGTTCTTTCATATCCCTAGGGAAGCTAACGGTGAGGCTGATAATTTGGCTAAAAGGGGTACAGGTCTCCCAAATTTAGCAGTTGAGCATGGGTGATAAAGGATTTATTTTTGAGATTCAGGTCTTAAGGGTTTTATGTTTATATCTCTGTACTCTATTTTCCCCTTTCTTTGAATAAAATGTAAGTGGACATGTGCAGTGTCTCAGAAGAAGAAATTAGGACAACAACTTTTACTTTTTGAAACGATTGGAACAAGGCCAAATATTTTATGAGAAATTCTCTCTCACTCATGTGGTCTTGCCTCAAATGTAATGAAGACAGCATTTGGGAAAATTGGAAATGGGTTTGCACTAGCGTTCAAGAACTCGAAACTCGGACTTGACTTGAAATCCCATTGAATCGAGAAACTCGGCTGAGAAAAACAAAACTTGGAAAAACTTGTCAACTTGCTTGACTAAAAATCTTGTCGAGTGGAGTCGACTTGGACTAACTCACCTGAGTCTTTTCAAGTTTCTAAACAATGGTTTGGCGTTCAAAATGGCGCCAAATCTTATGGTTGGAGATAGGAGGAGAATCCATTTGTGAGAGGATACTTGGGTTCTCTAGCATTATTGGAATCAAGGCTCAAAGACTCCAAAGTATTTCAACTTTGAGAGACATGTTCATCTATATATGGTGAGAATGGCTATGGGGATATGAGTTTCGAATTTATGACACTGAAGAAAATAGATTTTGAAAAGGAACAATTTCTCGAGATATTTAAGATAAACTGGAGAGCAGGGGACCATCAGTGAGGATAGTCAATGGAAAATATAGCATGCGAATCACATGGTGAATTTAAGAGAATCCATCTAGCTGTTGAGAGGGACAAAATGTGATCATTACTTTGCAGGTAAAGTAGTTCTGAAAAATCTCGCCCACTATACTCAAAGCTTATGTTAGATCACCACAACAGATAAACATCAATCATTCAGCTCCACGAAGGTCCTTTTCACATCCTCGTTTCCTTTGTAAAGGGAGAGAAGAATTGGTTGATCATATTTTCTTCATCATCAAAATCCATTTTTCCATCTGGTTGAACATATTTCCATCCACTATCCATTTGCCTTCATCCTATAGTGTTCTTCCCAATCTTTTTGATCCATGGTTTGGATTTCCTACACCCTTACAGATGGTTGGTTTTCAAGTCTGATGCAGCACGTGTGTGTCCACACGTGACACACACGGCTAACTAAAGCCACATACACGATGGAAAATTGGGAACTTTCCAACCTTCCCATCTTTCCCTCACTTTCCCTATTTTCCTTCTTTCCTTTCTTTTCTTATCCCCTCATTTAATCCATTTATTTCCCTTTTATTTATTTTTCCCCATCAATCCACCCAAGTTCATTAAGTTAGCACTCACTATATTACCAATCCCCATTCACCCAGCCATTAGCCTTAGTTAACCTGATCCCTGCTGCGTCAAGGTCCCTCTGAGATCTGAGGGAAGATTCTATAGAGAAGGCTACTTTTGGCCATCATGTGGAGAATTTGAAAAAAAAAAGAGGGAGAAGAATAGTGCCTTTAAGCAATGGGTGCTTGTGGCATTTGGTTTTTCAAAAGAACCATGCTGAATAAATTGACTGGAGATTAGAAATCATATCTTATCTCATATTTTTAGCATCAAATTGGGCTTCTTGTATCAGGCCAAACTTTTGGGATTCTCTTTCTGATGCAAAATTACACCAACCATACATTGTCAAACTATGGCCATATACTATCTTCCCTTATTCCAACGCCCAGCTAAGGCCTTCCTTTTTTAAACCTTTCTTGGGTAAGAAATGGTTAACGTGGCTAAATAATCAGCATCATCATTTGAATCCCATCTATCTGTCATTGGCCTTTTGAGTTTTACTTTCACTATCTATCATGTCTTTCTTTATCCCCCTCCACATTATCAATTGTTTACTCCTCCTTGTGCTTGCAATTTGTAACCTCTTGACTCCATGTACTGGGGCTGTCTTTGGCCTTTTACTTCTATGGTCAAACCACCTCAAATGAGTTTCTCATTTTATCATCTACTAAGGCTACTTTTAAATCATCCCTGATGGGGAGTTAATGTAGCTAAAGTGCTCAAAAAATGCATAAAGATATCTTTTGGTCCAACCATTTTTTTTTTTTTTTATGACCAAGGTGTCCAGGCCTCTTAGAGCATCCGACTAATCCTCGGGACATGTGCAAGCCTCCCTACCCACATACGCCGGGTAAATCTACAGGGAGTGGCCCTTTGTGGTGGCGTGAGAATCGAACTAAGAACTCCAACTTCTAGAGGTGGGTTTCTGGCCATCACTCCAACCCCTTCGGGTTCATGCCCAACCATTATCCATGGAAGTCAGTTGCATTGATTATGTCTTTTCTATAGAAAATAAAATATGAAGATTTTGTTTTCAAATTTGTAATATCTATTTATTACTACTGCTAAGAGTTTCCAAAATGATCTATCAAGAAAATTCATTTTTATTGCATGATTGCTCAAGCATAGGTAACTACCTGGTCCCATCCAAATCTAAGCAAAAAATAATAAAAGACAATATATGCATATGATCATATTCACAATATAACTAAATAGCCAATATTTTACATAAAAAGATAACACTGTATAAAAGTGTGCAAGTTTGGTTAGGTCTTGGGCCAACCCACCTTGACCTCACCTAGAAATTGGTAGTAGCCTCAAGAATGATGAGCCCATATCATGGAGAGGGTAAGGTCATTCAGTGGCAATGGAATGAAACATGGGTCATTGGGTCTAATCAGGTTCAATCATAAACAAATTCATGGGTCATAGATCGGGTAAGCCATAGTTCAGATTCATAGGTTCGGTGGGGTGTCAAAATATTGAGTCGAGGAAATTGTTTTCCCACCCATCCTTGTTGGAGTTCTTTCCACAAAAATTGCTCCAAGTGACGGAAATGATTTTCCATGAAAAAGTCAACACATAACAATGGAAAGCGGTTTCATCATGGAAAATAATTTCCATTTCCACTGGATTTCCATTAAAGGTGTTGCATGAAAAATGTGCCCTTGGGATGAGATAAGAAAGAAAGAAAGAATCCCACCATCATTGGCAAACTTATTTATCCCATTTATCTGAAGTTGGGATCTATAATTGATTGGAAAATTGTTTTCCACAGGTCAGCAACCTATTTGACACACATATAACTTGAACTCAACAACCTTTCTAGTAGCAATCATGAGCACTTGCAACTACACAAGTTCTTACTTTAAAAAAAAGTTTAACCTTACCAATTGAGAAGTAGTAGAATTGAAATACACAAAGGGAAATTCAGGGGTCTGAAGTGTGATACCATGAATGGGAAAAATGGGAGGAAAGAGGGAACTTATGGAGACAAAGTTGCAAAAAAATGGGGAAAAGAATGATAGATGGTTCTAACCCCACACGGAGTAGCTCAGCTGGTAACATTCCGCCTCAGGAAGCGGGATGGTGCGAGTTCGAGTCCCCGTGACGTAACCCGGTGGTTATCCTGTGGAGGTGTGGGACGTCATCCGAAGGGGAGGTTTAGTAGGGCTGTGCTCAAGGTTCCCCCCTCCATAAAAAGAAAAAGAAAAAAAGAATGATAGATGGTTCTAGGTGAGGTGAATGAGGTGAGAATGCAGAGGGATCAGTGGCATGGAAAGGAATTTCATAGATTGGCTGGGGATGGAATTATGAGGATGCAGAGTCGGCATGGTTTTGAAAAGGGGCAAAGTTTAATTGCGGGAAGCAGGTGGCATATAGGGATTCCTTGATATCTAGATTGGACTATACTGCACATCCATCAAAAAGGAAACATCATAAATGATGTTTGGATTGGTAATAGTTTATTGAAATCCACATTTTTGAGGAGGAAGCCATTTGAAAGGGAAAAATATCAATTAATATAGAGATTAAATGGAGGGAACAATTTGGAATTTACTATTCTAGAAATTGATTAGATTTTGAGTGAGAGTAATACTCCAATAATTGGACATAACTAAAAAGTAATATCTAGAAAAGATGATACACAATTTGGGATGAAG
Organism: Chimonanthus praecox; assembly: GCA_022113865.1. NCBI lineage: Eukaryota > Viridiplantae > Streptophyta > Magnoliopsida > Laurales > Calycanthaceae > Chimonanthus > Chimonanthus praecox. The sequence goes on along the minus strand of CM039090.1, from coordinate 7,101,760 downwards.
AGTCCTAATGGAATTCTTTTTAAGCAAATCGATCTTTCCATATTAACACCCATATGAACTTCAATGTCCTGCGTAAGTTTAATATATCGTCATTAAGAGCCATGTTCAGATTTGCTCAAGCTTAACTTTGATGAGAGTTGTATGCATGAAGTTGGCAAGGCTGGTTATGGTGGTCTCATTTGTAACGACCTTGGGAGTACGTTGATTTCATTTGCGGGTCCTATTCAAAATGGGTCGGTTATTGAGGTAGAATTGTTTGCTTTGTGGAGAGGTGTTTTGGAGTTGGAAGAGCTTGGGGTTCATGGGAGTTTAGTTGAAGGTGATTTGCGTGTTGTGATAGATTGGGTGTTGGGTCCTCTCTGCCCTTGGATTTATCTTGACAAAGTTGAGAGGATTCGTCATGCTATCTCAGTTTTCGATTTTAAGATTGCTTGGGTTCCTAGGTCAGCTAACTCAGCTGCGGATTCTCTGGCCAAGCAGGGAGCTTTGCTAGATGTGGAAGTTGTTAATAGATTGATGTAATTTGGTGTTTTCTCTTTTGGAGGGTCTTTTTGGACCTTTCTTCTGTTGTTTTCTTTTGCGACTAATGAAGTTAACTTTAAAAAAAAAAGAGCCATGTTCCCATCTATTTCCAATATAAGTCTGTTTGCCAAAGTCTTGCCCCTGCTAAAGTGAAAGCATTTTGTGTGAGACCAGCTTCTAATAACATCTTAACCACTGATACTTGAAATCGAAGAATTTCCACCCATCCACGATTGCTTCCTTTGTTGGGGAGGGATTGAAGAGCCTCTTGATCAATTTTTTCAATTGTCCTTCATACTTTGGGTAGCCTTTCTTTCATTTAGGTTCGTTATGGACAAGTGATATTTAGACCTATTCAAACACTAGGGGGAGATATTTCTATCTTTCTGGAAGCTAGAGGAGATTCATAAAAAAACAGCTGGCAAAAATACAAAATAGAACCCTAAAGATAAGGAAACATCTTCTAGGCACATTGGATGTTTCCTGCCAGATCAGGAAATCAAGAAAGGAAACCTTTTCCTACAGTCCCCTACGGGAAGCCATTTTCACTCACAATACCTTTGGAGAGGAAAATCTGCCTCTTGTACATTGTCAATTTTTCATTATGAATCTGTTTGCTACCAAATAAGGAAATAGGAAAACAACTTTGGATTCCAGAAAAGCTATCTTTTTTGGGGTGTGTGTGTGTGTGTCGATACTACTACTCATTGAAAATCCTCTGAAATGGGTAAATTTGGTACATGGGAAGTATTGCCTCCAGCTCATGTAGAGCTGGAGAAAGACAAATAGACCAATATATTAAGGATAAGGAGCATCATGGTATGCATTGTTCCATAAAATAAAGACAGATCCAATCAAACGGACACTAAAGGACAAGAAAGTTTTGGCCTTGCAGCTTCAGATCTTAGGAGAAATTGGTTCTCTTGTATTAGTTGGGAGTATCATATGACGCAGAGCTGGAGTATCATTTAGTATTCTTGGAAACCTACTGTGAGTCCCCCAGAGTTGATGGACACATGATGCATGTGCATTTTGACTTTTATTGCTTTCTGAACAAATCGTTAAATTAAAAAGAAAACAAATGGAAAGCAATAAAAATCCTATCAAGCTGAAGCTGATTTGTGGTGGGCAGTGATCCACACATACAACTTACCATCCAAGACATACCCACGTATTATGAGTAATGTATCCATTTGGCCCCACAGTCTGTCACACATTTCATGCACGTGCACATGTAATCTTAGCCAATTTCAGCCTTGAACTTTATAATGATACCTGTTAAACTGCTTCTCAGGCACATGATTTTAAAAATTATGAAAAGCAGATGCAAAAGAACTGATTTTTATCAATAATGCAAGGATTATCTGTGATCCGTGTGAAATAATTTTTTTAGTAATCTAGAGCTTTTTTTCCTTTTTTTATAAGCGTAGTTTCGGAGTTGATATCAATCAACTTCAATTTTTGATATTTTCCTCAAATTCTGCTTTTTGGAATTCATACACAGTCTGCAAGGATAGTAATCAATTCCTATCTGAATGTTTCCTTTATCTTCTTTGCTAGGCATGAATTCATTTATGCTCCTTTTGAAACTACTTTCAAATACCTTTCACAAAATTCTTCCACAAAGAAACTTGAAATCAGGTCCAGTTTCTGAAAAAGGATCCACTACCGTTTACTTTAAATCAGATGTAACTATGGAAAAAACGCATTATGCTTTTTCTTTGAAAGGTGAAAAACACATTATTCCCATTGTGCTTCTCCAGATTTAGAGAATAGGTTCATGCGGCAGATAGACGTCTATGATCAACAAAGTGCCTCATACTGAAGAAAAGTGTAGTGAACACATTGTATTCAGGCAATGCATGAGTGCATGGATTAGCATTTCCTTTTTCATTAATAATCTATAATATCAAGTTCCATAATCGTACACCACAAGACAAACTATTGTAACAGCAGAAATGAGTGAGAAGTACTGTCCATTGGAAGAAAGTGTCTTTACCTCTTCTAGATTGACCCATTCCCAAGTCTCATTTGCTGTGTTGATGTCATAGACCAGAGCATGTCGGCCCTGAAAACAGTTTAAAACTAGTAAAGTGAGTAACAATTCATAGTTAAACCTGACATAATGAGTGGTCAACAAGCCCTTAAGAAAAGTGGGGGAACAATAAACTATACATCTAGAGGATTGTAGTCAGTTATAACAGCTTCATAGAAGTTTCTATCATCAGGCCATCGTGTCATCACTTTCCGTCCGATTAATCTTGTTCCTTCAGCAGGTTCACTTGCCACAACAGCACCAGAAGAACCACGATTTGCAACTTGACCCCTTCCAGTTGGACCAGTAGAAGGATATTGTATGGACTTCAATGAGGAAACACCAGGCAATGTTTGACCCTGTATAAGGAAGAAAAATAAAGGAAACAATGAGCATTAGCTTGCACATTTGCAATAGCAACTATATTTTAGAAAAGCTAACTTACAGGTTTAGGCTTCTTGCCCTTGGCTCCTACCGCAGCCCCTCTTTTGGCAACTGATGGTGATGGCTGGACGGAAGCAGCAAGGGTTTGCTGGTGCAGTGCAGGGGATGGTGCACCTAAAGTTAGAGAAGGCACTGATTGTGATGTTTTTTGTTTCTTGCGAGAAGCTGAGACGGTTGGACTAGGTATTGCATCATGACCAGGTTGAGAAGTACTGTGCAAGCCAGATTGGAGCCCACCAGCCTTTCTCCATTCCCTAATGTCAATGCAGTTTAAAAAATGGAGCAATGTAAAAAAGTAAGGTTGCAGAATATTTCTACCTCTAGTGAGTTCTCTTGATGTTTAAAAGCCAGACTGGAGGTTAAACTGATGGACTGGGTAGAACGATCAGTACCAGTTTCCCAGAAGTCCCAAAAATTAGTGTGTCCGACATTAAGTGGCCTTAAAGAAGGATTTAAAAACCAAAATATCTATCATTATCAGAGCCATTTATCCCATCTACCTGGAGCTCACACTCATAAAATGGTTATACTTTTCCAGTCAAAATAGTGGCGAGTTTCGATAAGTTTGACCAGTTCTCTATGGTTCAGCAATGGGAGCAGTATAGGTTAACCAGACCATGTGCCAGGTTCACGCCACTTTTAACAATAAAGACCATAGATTTCACATGAAAAATTTGACAAAGATAACCAGAAAATATCAGACCTTATCCTATGGATGATGTCATCTGCATTAACCCTGCCTAGAAGCTCTCGGTGTTCATCATCAGATACTCTCAATTCCTTTCTAAGCTCAGTAATCAAACTTTCCTTCTCCTGAGGAAATTATAATTCATAAAAGAGACTTGAGATATGTCATAGGAAATGGAGATGGGGAAGTCATAATATCCAAATCATATGAAGATTTATACCCAAGTAATGGCATCTGACTGTGCTTTGAAGGCCCGCAAAACCGAACTGTATGCTTCTTGCTCAAGTTCGTGGATCTGAGTTTCCATATCGTTATGTGCCCTAGAATAAGATAGACCGCCTACAACAGCAGTTCTTCCATTCCCAGTTATCCGGCTTCCTCTTGCAACTCTATTCTGATGTGATGGAGGAAGATCATCTGCTGTCCCTGCCATCATTAAGAAAAAGGATATAAATGGCCAAACTGCAGATGTGGAATCAACAACACTTTTGAAGTCATTTGAGCCAACTAGAATTACTTTTAGATGACAATGAGACAGTGAATCCCAGCTCACTTTTTTTAGAGGTAATAAAAACTTCTATAGAGAAAAAGAAGAATACAATGATCTCAGGCCTAGCTGACGGAATTTTCAATCATAGCCTAACCATGAAAATGGGAAAAGCTCATAAATCATGATGAAGACACAGAAATGGAAGTCGTAACTTTCTGTCCTACGGACTCGCACAATTTTAGGCATCAATGTTCCTACAACTCTGCTTATCCTTGTTCTATGATGCTTAAGCTACTCAACTTCACTGAAGATGAAATTAGAATCATTTCAAATACCATGATCAATATGAGAATAGGAACGACCCATGTAGACTTCATTAGTGGCAAGATATTGAGTTTTCACATAGGTAGATGTTTAAACTTCTCAACTTATTGAAGATGTAGGCAGAATCACTTCAAATACCATAATCAATATGCGAATAGAAATGACCCATGTAGACCTAGTGATGGCAAGATATGAGGTTTTTCAGATAGATAATGCAATCGGAATCACTTCAAACCATATATATATATATATATATATATATAATAGAGAGAGAGAGAGAGAGTGTGTGTGTTTAAATTTCTCAACTTATTGAAAATGCAAAGAGAATCAAGTCAAATACCATGATCATATCTGAATAGAAATGACTCATGAAGACCTTGTGAGTGGCAAGATATAAGCTTTTTAGATAGATAATGCAATTAGAATCACTTTAGACATGGGTTTCTATCCCGGCGGTTGTATCATGAACCATCTGGAAGGAGAGGAATTCTAGGATCTTTGAGGGGCAGTCTTTGGATATTGGGGATCTTTGTCAAAAAGCAAAATGGAGATTGAGTACGTGGTTGTGTTCTAACAAGGATTTCAAAGATTTCAAGGCCGGGGATCTTTGTCAGTCTTGTGATGGTTGCATGATAGCTACTCCTCGGCAAAAAAGGAGGATGAAGGTTGAGTGGTCTCCTCCTCCTCCTTTAGGGACCCTCAAGTTTAATGTGGATGGGGCTTCTAGGGGTAAACAGGGTTCGGCAGGTATTGGGGGTGTTCTTAGGGACCATGTGGGCTCTATTTGTGTAATGTATTCGGAATCTGTGGAGATCAAGGAATCTAATGAGGCGGAACTTCTTAGTATTCGGAGAGCCTTAACTCTAGGGGTGAGCCCTGGGGGAGTTAAATTAGTTATTGAAAGCGATTCTTCGAACGCTATCAAATGGGCTAAGGGTGTGAGGCGTCCTCCCTAGAGGCTTATCACCCTAGTAAGGGAAATTAAGGGTCTTTCCATGGGCTTGGAGGTCTCCTTCAATCTTATCAGTCGGACGGCAAATAGCGTTGCAGACTTCTTTGCTAAGAATGGTGTTGAAGGGTTGGTTTGTGGGGGTCTTTCATCTTCTGGGAGGATGATTGCTTTGTTGTAATTTTTCTCTTTTTCTTTTGGTACTCGCCTTTAGGCCTAATCCTCTTAGGCCCATTTGGCTTGTCTTTTTCCTTTTGTTGTTTTTAATATTTTTTTTAATGAAATTTCATCTTTACCGTTCAAAAAAAAAAGAATCACTTTAGACATAATCTACATATATAGTAGCGATCCCCTACAAACTAGTTTGCACCAAGTTTGGTGCAAATACTCCAATTGTCCCACCTAAGCTCACATGGATGGGTGGGTTTGAAAGGCCTTAACTTGCATTTAGTGCCTAAAAAAATTTCATTTTGATTGGATGAGAGAAGACATATTTTTAAGACCCTCAAAATTTCACAATTATCTAATAGCGGACATTCATTGAGTTAGGTCAATGGGCTTCAAAAGTCAAATTGGGTATGGGTACAATTCACAGGAGGTAGGTGGGTGTGAGAGGGGAATGGATCTATTGTGGGCCCCAGAATCCAAAGTTCACACAAAACTTATAAGCAAACTCGTTTGTGGGTGATCCTTGTTCATACATAGATAGAGAGATGTGGGGGGGAGAGAGAGAGAGAGAGAGAGAGAGAGAGAGAGTCTCTCTGTTTAGAAAAGTTGTAAAGTAAAATCTTAAATATGTTACAAAGCTTTGGTTGAAATATATAGAAAATGATAGTATAGTGGATGGGTAAAATTTGAACATCATTTGATCATTTTAGGCTTATAACCTTGAACCTTAAATCTACGAATGCTTATATCATAAAGTTATAATTATTTTTGAAAAGGAATATTACAAAGTTATAATTATTGGATGGATGAGTTTCACATGAGATATCCATAAGGCTCTATCTATCTCACTCACTCATGTGAAGCCCACTTCATTATAAATATACATTGTCAATAGAGAAAAAAAATCAATATCCTCACATCTTTAGAGATATTCATTTGAAAGTAGTAAAGAGACATGTGAGCACTGCTAAGGGAACAAAGAGTGGAGATAGGATATAATCTAGATTTCTAGAACGGTATTCTTTCACAAATTTTTTTTTTTAAAGAATTACCAGTGGATGGTAGGCGCCTCTAACTATCAAAGTTGGAGATGCTTGTATCAACAACCTTTATTTACCACATCAATATTGACCAAAAAAATGTTATTAATCTAAGCACCAAAATGTATGAGCATTGGGTCTTCCAAACATATCATATAAATATATTTTCTTGAAAAAATCATATAAATTACATTCTATAGACAAGTATATTATATATCAATTGGAGTTGTAATAGGTATTAATTGCTTTGTAATTTATTTAGCAAGAATATCTAATGGTTATTATAGAAAAATTAAAAAATTAAGCTACATAAAATCTGAAAAAAAAAATAGGCCTAATGAAGAGGAATCCACCTTAGAGCAAGGCAAGGTGCCAAACATGTCTTGAACCCAATCACACCTATGACTACCAAGCAGAAATTTTGTATTCTTGTTTTTTTTTTTGAGAGAGAGAGAGGCGGTAGTTTTGTATAGTTCTGTTCTGAACATGTAAAACACCCCACTAGGACAATCAGCCACAGTTTAAATAGGATTTTCCAAGTTAATGGAAAGCCAAATGTCATAAAACCAATTTTGGCTACAAAAGCATTAGATGGAACCATTCTACACAAATTTGCTAAATGGTCAAAGTGCAAAGGGAATAATTATAAGCACAAAATTGGTATTATGTGCATAGATGATCCAATCATTGGTTTTGATTCTTGACTCTATTAACACTAGTCACTAAATAGCACCATCAAATTGCCAGGTAAGCAAAATAGACAAATGTAATAATTCCCTACAAACTAGAGTGTAGGGTGGTACTGTACAAGCTTTTTGTGGAGAAAACATGAGACCATAGCGATGGATTGGTTGAAATTGTCTATTATTGAAGTGGGCCCATAAAAAATCGCCTTGACTGAATTAGGCCGCCCAATGTTTGGATCATCTTCAATCCAACCTGTGGAGTTGGAATGGGCAAATTGGGTAAGCATTCAATTCAAGAGAGCAAATGATTGTGAACGGGGTTTGGAGAGCTAATAGGGCCCAATTGGACCCTGTTTGAAGGGTTATGCAACATATTTCCCTGCAATGGGATAACCCAAGGGGTTGGCCTAGTGGTTAAGACACAAGACTTCAGGATTGAGGTCTTGGGTTCAATCCCTAGTAACTCAAATGAAGGGCCACTTCCCGCATACTTACCCCGGTGTATGCGGATTGGGGGATTTTCACACACCTCGGGGGGCTAGTTTGGTGCGACGCCTGGACACCTCCGGACCTCAAAAAAATACTATGCTTGGGGAGTCGTTTAAGTAAGGAACAAAACGGTTGAAGATACTAAGCCCTTTTACTATAAACACTCATTTAAAGACAAACAATTGGCAAGTAAACTAATTTAATTATTTTATGTTTGAAACATTTCAAATCTAAGGCCCATTGATCTTCACTTTTATTGGCATGGATATAGATTATCTAATCATTCACCCTAACTCTTATAATGATCAGACCATCCACTTTTCTGGAAAGTAACTTGGACAAGAAAACTAAAGATAGAAAAGTTCTTTTAGCTATAATCATCTATTTCAAAACCACCAATTGGATAGTATGCTTTCTGATCATTCTATGTTTGCAGGATTGGAAATCACAAAAAGGGCCACAGGAATCTGGATTGTTACCATAGAAAATTAAGTGTTATAATTTCTATCAGGGGCAGGGAGGGGATACATTGACCAACGGTGTCTACTGACTACACATCCATCATATCTTGCAACCAGCGTAACACAAAAAAAAAAAAAAAAAGGAAAAAATTAAAAAGATGTAAACTAGGTCCATAGGATTGTTCCCATCTGTAAATACCGTGTCCAAACCAAATGAAAGAAAGGACAATATGAAAATGTTTTACGTATTTGCACGTCTCATACCTCTTTTTATATTAGTATAGTAACCATTAAAAAAAATATGAAAATGTTTTACTATTTCCTGTTTATGATATTTTCAAATATTTCATCCACTAATTGTAGCAAGACTTGCATCTTATCTTCAGCAAGAAAATGGATTCTATAACCTTTAATTTCAAACTTGAAATTTTCTCATATAAGACCTTTTAAACCAAAATTAGAAATGTTGATATATTTAAAAAGGACCTTTTGAAGTGAGGAGCATCCATTTAATATTAAGTTCATATAGTTTACTGCAAAAACTAATGTCATTAGCACTAGCTGACATTGATTAAAATATGCCAACTTACTTCACCAATGAAACTCTAGAAACCAAAATTTTTCAAATGGTAGAAATTCTAAGGGTCGAATTGGTCATGACATGCTCAAATATATCCAGTATAATACACTCTTTAAGGATCAATATCTTGCTATAAACAAGACTTGTGACTTCCTTCGTATCTTTGGGATTAGTCCAACACATCCAATTAGGGTGGAGAATGCAAATCTTTCCAACTTTTTGAATTAAAAAAAAAACCATGATGATTAGTTGTGGAAAATGCAAAAATGCAGTACTTCCACCTACTGTGGAGCTACACTTCCCACATAGCAAACACAGAGCAGGTATTCAAACTACTTTAGAACATTAAGAGATCCAAAAAGCAAACAAAAGTAAAGTAAAAGAAGGCCATTTCTCAAAGTTTCCTTTTCTTGCAATCCCCAACCAAAAGGACTGAGTTCCATATCTTAAAAAAAACCTAACATCCAAAATCCTGTAACCCCTCTTTCATCAAACTTGCAAGTCATATTGAGCAAAAGTAATGAACAGAGACAGAACCCTAGCCCTTCCCCTGAATCCCAATTCTATCTCAATTGCATACAAGCAACTACTCCAAGGTACAACAAGTTCAAAATTCCTAGCTCCCAAAACGAAAAGAAGAAGAAGACCATGCTAAAACCCTAATCCGAATTTGCACAATTCGAACTCACCATTGTAAATTCCACCAATTCTTCTGCACGTTCCAGAAAAGCAGACATAAATCGATAGCTCGACCAGCAAAATTAGCGTCTTAAGAAAAAAAGCAGAGAAATTTCCCCAACTCTATCCCTAATTTAAGAAAGTGCAGGCATGATAAGAAATAGGGATCAGAATGAAGGATGGAGATCACTCACCACTGCTGTCGGAGCGATCATAGTCCATTTTTCAGCTGATGATGATCTTTCCCACAAACCAAACTCTAGAATTAGCTTGAATACTTGTCTTAAAAGTAGATGATGAAAAATTGGAATAGGCGTAAGAGATGGAAGAAGTTCTGAGAAGCGAACGATAGATCAAAAACAAGGAGGTGAAAATGTCGGCCTTTCTTTTGTCCAAATAATTGTCGATCTTCGGACAAGCGGCGGAGGACAAGCGGATTCAGGATTCAGGCATGAATTCAAAGCGCGAGAAATTGGATTTCTTTTTCTCTCCAAAACGGGGAAAACAAAAATATCGTCTCACTTCAGTTCCGCTATCTTGGAGTTTCTGACTTTACCATGAGAATCCTACGTTCTCTTACAGGAGGATTTAGGGTTTGAGATTCTAACATTTAGGGCATCTTGGTCGCTCCCGCCGGTGGGTTTTTTTTTTTTTTTCTTCGTTTCTTTTCTTTTCTTTTCCCTCTACTGAGCTTACATAACTGAGTCACGATTTTAAATATCGCCTCAATCTCGGACTCAGTCATCCAAATCCAACTCATTTGAGTCCAACAGTCCAAGATCAAGTCAGATTAAAATAATACAACTGGGCCAAGTCATAATAGAACTCAATCGTACGGGCCCAAGACTGGATTCGAGTCGACTCACCTATGCCGATTTTTAAAATATGACATTGTCTACTAATGCTCGTTACCGTTTCAATTAAATTTGGGGGCATTTTGATCAGGAGGGGTAAGAAAACGGTAAATTTTTTTTTCAAAATTTTAAAATATTTTTGAAAAATTCAGAAAATTTATTGAAAAATAGATTAAATTTGGAAAATCTAATATAAACTTATTTTGATTAAAAGTGTCCTTTTATAGAATATTAGATAATTGAGAGTCAAAATTTTAATACAAATAAAATATGTCCTAAATAATTGAAAAATGTCCAAAATCTTTAGAAAATTAAACATTAGTATGAGGAAATACTTTATGTAAAATTTATACTCTTTAACGTCTCTCAATGACATAGATCTTCTATTACAATTCATTAATTTTCACAAAAAAAAATAATTTCATAAAAATATTAGAATATTAGAAAAATCATAAAACACCATAAAAACTGAATAAATCACATTAAAGGCTCTTCACTTAATCCCAAAAAAAATTGTATAATATTTCATTAATTTTTTTAACAAGAAACTCCAAAATGAGAAGATTAAGAAACTCCAAAATAAGAATTATCTTAGAAGACGCGGATTTCATGATTTTTTCAAAAAAAAACTTGAAAAATTACGGAGATATCCTAAAAACTATATGAATCACATTAAGGCATCTCGCTTCAATTCCATGAATACTTAATATCATTTCATTAAAAAATCCTAAAATTAGGATTATCATAGAGAAAAAAATAAAAAAAATGATGAAAATAATTTAAAATGGTCAAATCTAAATGAAAAAAAAGGGTTCAAATGGACAAACACCTTAAAAATCTTCTTAAAATATGCAAGATTGGAAAAAAAAAAGAAGGTTAAGTGACATTTTTTATAAAAAAAATTATTATTTTTAAATAAGGCCAATTTTATACCGTAGCGTCTAATACAGCCTTTTAACAGCCCATATTGACTCTTGATACGTATCGCCGTATATAGAAGCCAGATTTTAACCTTAGTTTTGATATTCTTCAGCCAAGATCTTATGATTTCATAGTCCTGTTTAATGTCTTCGTCCAAATATTGCTTCCAAATTAAAATTTCAAATAATAAATGAGTGGATATATGTTTAGAAGGATTTATACATTTTTGAGTAATTTGCAAATACCCCTATCTTTTCTCATAATTGTAAAATTTATTCCTATAGTTTCAACAATTGCAAAAGTGACTCTATGTTTTGCATCAATTGCAAACTCTCTCCTTTATATTTTATATGTTAAAGTACATTTTATTATTAAAGAGTTGTAATAGTTAAATACCCTTATTAAGCCATACTTTTTAAACACCATATAAAAAATAAATGAACCAACATGGTTGAGTAAAATGTACAAATGATCATGTGAATAGGAAAGAGGTGGGTGATGTTTCACATGCATCCAATCATGTTAGCTATGCGATTTTGATTGTTGAAAATTGATATTAATAAGTCTTTTATTTTTTATTTTATAGTCTATCTCGTGATAGAATGACCTAAAAGTAGTAAAATTTATCCATCTTTCTTCCACATGTTTTTATCAATTAATGCAGTGGTGTGATCTTGTATACTTTTTTATAAGTTATCTTAGTAGTTTATCCTGCTAAAAATATTTTATCAATATAACTCTTTAAATTTAGAAGGGCATTTTGAAACGATAGAAGTAACTTCACAAGGAAGTTAGATCTGACCACAAGTGAGTGTTTGTAGTTATGGATTGAACAAAATAAAATAAGCTTCGTTCCTTTAGATGAAAATAGAATCTTAAAAGTGTGTAACCGTTTCTTGCATTAAGAGGTTTATCCATGTCTATTTTTATTTGAGTCGAATTTCTATTTATTTGTATTGTGTAATCTCCAATTACTCACATTGGTAATCGATCCAAAGCAATTTGATTATAATTAAATTCGTGACGATTGTAAGTAGAAAGTTGATATTCTTTAGTCATTGATAAATAGAGATGCCTCAGATTAATTTGAAATCGTTAGAACAATCAATGACATACACACACACATATATATATATATATATATTTTTCGTTGAAAAAGTATATTAATATACTTTACTATAAAAAAAAACACTTAACGGATCTCTGAGCTCTGTATTTCCCTGTGAAGTGGATAAACGAAAACAGAGGAGCCCGTGACAAATACAAGACAGTAAAGGAACTACAATTTAGTGTACTGATCCATCTTCTTCTGCTACTTCAACCAAATGAAGTGAAGGCAGGATCCATGGGCACTGAAACTTCAATTACACCTTGCATCATCCGCACAACCCTCTTCATGGAAGGCCTCAGCGATGGATCCTCTTGAACACACCAAATGGCCACCATCACCATCCTCTCCAATGTCTTCTGATCCCTCATGGCTTCTTCCTCATTGTCTACAAGCAAATCTACTCTCCCTTCCCTATAGCATTTGTAGGCCCATTCCTTCAATATCACCTCATCTTCATTCACAGACACCATTTCAATGTGCTTCCTACAGGTTATGATTTCCAACAACACGACTCCGAAGCTATAAACATCCACCTTCACTGTAATGGACAGATTCCTGAACCACTCAGGTGCGAGATAGCCCGGTGTTCCCCGAATGAATGTACTGGTTCTGGTTTGGTCCGTCTTCAAAAGCTTGGCCAGCCCAAAATCAGCTATCCTTGAGACAAAATAATCGTCTAGAAGTATGTTTTGAGGCTTTATATCGCAGTGGATGATTTGGGTGCCACACTCTTCATGCAAGTACATGAGGCCTTTGGCAATTCCGATTGCAATTTGCAATCGCTGGTTCCAATCAGGTCTTGGGTTTCTGAAAAGGAAGCTTGCCAGAGAGCCATTGCTCATGAACTCATATACTAGAAGCCGGTGAGACCCCTCATTGCAAAAGCCGAGCAACCGGACTAGATTCCTGTGATGGGTCTTGCCAATAACGTTCACTTCAGTCTTAAATTCTCTCTCGCCCTCGTTCACAACCTTTTCCAGCCTCTTCACTGCAACTAGAGTGGTAGAATTTGATGCCAGTGTCCCTTTGTATACAGTGCCAAAGGCACCCCTGCCTAGCTCCTCTTTGAAACCACCGGTTGCTGCTTCTATCTCTTTGAAAGTGAAGGAACGTAGACTGAGTCCTGTCAAGCTTGAAGCCTGGTGAACTCTCAATTGCTTTTTGCGGTAGGAATTGTAGAGCGCCAAGGAGATTACAGCCAGGAAGAGGAGGTTGAGAAAAACAGAGCTGCTTAAAAGGGTCGATCCAATTAGAACCAACTTGGCTTTGTCTTTCATCACTGGACATGTCTCTCGAAGGAGAGGACTGTTTGGTTGATCGGCTTTCGGCACTTTGATGAGAGCCTTCACTGCAAGATCCGGGTGGGTCTTCCCATTTGAGAGCGGAAGCTTTTTCTTCGCACAGAGTTTGTTCTCAAAATCGAAGAGGGCAGCAGCGCAGAAGCAATCATCCAAGCAAGATTGTTTGCACAAGCCTTCTTCAACCGGACTATACTCTTCAAAATTGGAGTATCTCCAAGTAGTGTGATTCAATTCTTTGATTTCAAAAGCAATCTGCACTTCTGTAATTTCATCTGGACTGCAGCTCTGTGGAGGAAAGTCCTGTTTGCATCCTTCAAATGTATTGTTTGGATTGATGAAGGAATACCCAGGTGGGCATAAACATCTAGGCTTCCCATCACCACCCATCTTGCAATAGCTGTTAAATCCACAAGCTCCACTGCCTGGATAGCTTAGAATTTCAATGCAAACGTCTGATGGTATGAACCTGATAACAGACCAGTTGCCCGAAGAACCGTTCTTCGAGTAAATGTATTGCCTCAGAACTCCATCAGAATCTAGTGTCGCCCTCTGATACAAATCCTTTGTAGAAACGAAGTTGGGTGTCGTAAGATTGGAGATGGTTCCATTATCTTGCTCCAGATAAATGTTACCAGTCTCATTGAAGACCAGTCGAGAACCATTTCCGAGAAAACTGTAAGATGGATCATCATCATACTCGTAAGAAAATCCAGAGAGAAGATTTACAGTATATAAAGCAAGATTACCATCTTCCTTCAGCTGGAGCCGGAATTTTCCATTGGAGTAGTCTGTTTCAGCTCGACGCGAAGAAAGCGTAATAGGACGATGAAGTGTTTGCTTCGGCAATATGGTGTCAGTAGGCTCATCAAAACTTCCCCATATAAAAGAAGAATGGGAAGAATTGGCGCCGACGAGCACAAAGTTTCCGGTGTCAAGCATGGTTGCAGAGGAAGCAATGGCATTGATGGATTTTGGCCTACTCCATATCTGTTTGCCTTGATGATCATATAAAACAAGCTGGCCCTGGGGCATTAGCTCAACCTTGGATCCTTTTTGGATTGGATCATCTGTTGTTACAGACCAAACTATCGTTCTTTCGGGTATCTTCTCGAACCAGATTGCAAGGAGGAAGAGATCTTTGCCCGGCAGGGGATGGAATCCGAAGGCGAATTCTCCAGAAGCAGAAAGCCATGAATTGTTTTCTTGGTGTGTAGAAAGAGAGGAGCCTAATTTCACGGTGTGTGGAGTTCGAGAGATGGCAAAAGGGAGAATGAGAAGAAGGTAAGAGAGGTAGGCAAGGTGAGAGGCAGGAGAAGCCATTGTTGCTCTCTGCAATACCTCAAAACGCTGGAGAAGAAGCAATTTAATATGATTTTAAAAATTAAGAGTCCTCTTAATCTTTTATTATTTTATAATGAAAAATCAAATTTTCAAAATAATAAAAGTGTCTCTTTTCGAAACCTTTCATTAAGGATAAGTTGCACATGAATTCTCATTCTTCAAAATAAAACTAATACGAAATACTTAAAATCTTAAACAATAGAATCAACCGTTAACGGTCAAAACCGTTAACTGTGACCGGTAAGGATTGATTTCTCCAAAGTTAATTAATTGAATTACATGACAGTTAAGATGTAATCCAAATATTCCTTTTGACTTTTGATATGATTAAGTGAAAATAAGTTAAAATGTTCAAGTCTAAGATGAAGTTAGAAAGGAAAACATATTTTAAACATGCAAAAACTTGTTTTTAAATCTTTTTAAAATCAAATATATAAGATTCAAAGTGAAAAACAATCGTAATGGCAATTTAAAAAAAAAAAAAATTTAAAACAAAGTTTGAAATAAGGCTATCATTTTGCTCATTTATTGGATATTTCAATGTATCAGCCGACACATTACATATTATATATTAGTCTAAACATATCAAATGTTAATTATATCTGATTAACATATATCGATCGACACATATTGTATAGATTGAATTTTCAATCATAATATAAACCAAAGATGATATTGACTCTTAGATTTGACGAGAGATTCAACAAAGTCCAAAGCCATAATTTTACATCATTTACTATAAATTTTAAGAATAAAATTATTATAAAGTTGCAGGTATTTTATTTCAATTGAAAGTTTTGGATCGAGACGAAATAAATAATATAGTCATTCATTGGAGACCTGACAAAATCTAACCGGAAGTGAACCAATCGAGCTAATAAAGGACTTCACCCAATCAACCCAAATTCATTTATTTATAAATAGATAGAACCCATTGAAATTCATTATAAATAGATAGACTTGACTCACTTTGCTATTGCCAGGTAAAGAACATTCCATTAAATAAATAAGTAAATCTAATCCAAACTTAACTCAAATCATGTCCAAACCATCGTTGTAAATATTGATATTAACAATGGTTGGTTATAAAAATATAATAAATTTAAAAATATCAAAGATATTTGTTACAATCCTCCAAACCGACTTACACGTCTAAAAAAAGTCTAAAATAGACTTTGAAGGGAGAATAGACTCAAAGCTAATAAAATCAAACTCAAATCCGAACAAATCCCGTCCGTTGCATTCACTGCTTTAATGAGTCCCTAAATGGAGGACACATCTACATGTGCTTATCATTCGTCGAGTCATCAATTTATTTCTTGAAAGAAATTCGCATCAGCCAGTTGTATGTGAGTCCACAAGCGCGTTCGAAATCCAAAGTGGGACCGTAAAAGACTTAGAAAAGATTGTGAATAATTTAGTCAGTCGTAAATTTAAAAAAAAAAAAAATTAGTCAATTTCATACCGCTATTCATGCACTATATTCATAATTTCTTTTCCAATTGATTTGGACATGCATATTTTCACTAACATAGAAAATCATATCAAATTGAATTTTTTTTATCATAATAAACTAAAAAATAAAATAAAAATAATACTCATGTTAATAAAATACTAGTGTCAAATGAATTTCCTTATCTAATGTTCTAATGCCTTGATATATCGTACGATTCAGTGTACAGGTAAAATTCTTATTTTTTTTGAAAAAGAGGTATTATTTTCATTGACAAAGAGAATGATTCTCATTTTATTTAAAATGATAAAGAATTATTTATATTAAGAATGGTTTTAAAGAAATTAGTGTGTTCGATAGAAATAATACTTTTGAAAAAATAATTTAGAATAACTTGTTCTTGTTTTTATCCTATTTGAGTCTCCTTGCAAAAGGGAGTAATTTTGATTTTTGAATTTATTTGTGGAAAACTTTTTTTTGAAAAGGTTAATATAATAATAGAAAAGGCACCAGATGTGCAAATACATAAAAAAAAGAAAGAAATTACTTATGTGTGGGAAATTGCTGAAAACCAAACCGTAAAACCTCCACGAGTGATATCTAATGTACTTAAAGCACACTAAGTGAAGCCACGAAGGTTGGAATGTGACACCTCCCACTTCTTTTTCCATCTTAAATGACAGACGATACATATTTTGTGAGAACCATGTAATCAAGGCTTAGCGTGAGCTTTCCTAGATCCATTTAATCCTACATTATGCAAATTTTGGGCATAATCTGAATGAGAGATAAGTTTAATCTCTATTTATTATTATAATTTTTGAACTTTTAATTAAAAATATATATCATTTTAATAGTGTCAAATTTAAAGACACAATTATTTATTAGAAACTACTATACATAATAAGCTGAATTGGTCAAGAGAGGATCTAAATGCCTGAACCTGAACGCGTTAGTTGTGACCGTAGAGAGGGAGTGGTCCTAAAGTCAGCCCATCCCATCTGTTGTGGGACCTATTGCACCAAGTCAACAATCAGGGCGACCTGCATTTCCTTTTTCCTGTCCTTTTGACATAACTATGAGTAAGAAGATTGTAATGACTCATTTATTGAATAAAATAAATTATTTATTATGATAATATAAAAAATAAATTTTTTCTTCCTATATATAGGTATAACTTAACTGATAAAATTTTAAAATAGTTAAAATAATATTCATCAACAATCTCATTCATCTGTTGAAATTGATTTACTTTTTAATTTACTTTTTAATGAATCAGTTTACTTACAAAAAAAAATTTGACTCTTTCCATTTCAACTGAACCGATTCACTCATTAGTGCACCGGACATATGAAGTGATTTAGTGAAGAGTGAACCAATTTCTAAAGTGACAAATTAAAAAATCAGAAAAATCCATAAAAAGGCCGTTAGGATGCGCCTATCACTTTCTTTCGTTGTTTCTGCCATTTCTTTTAGAGTCTTGCATTTCTTTTGCAGAGTTCGTTCCTTTAGATGATTGAGGATATTAAGATTCCTTGAACTCAAACAAAACGCCGAGGACCTCTTTTCCAGCAAACATACGTTATGAAATGGCTCCTTCTTCTTTTTCTCATCGTCACTTCTTCTTCCTTATCATTCTCTTGCTTTCTACCATTGCTCGAGCTCGCCAAAACATTCCCTTGGGTTCTTCTCTCTCAACACTAGAGGAAAACACTTCATGGGTTTCACCTTCCGGTGACTTCGCCTTCGGATTCCATCGCCTTCCTGACAAAGATCTCTTCCTTCTGGCAATTTGGTATGAAAAAATCCCTCAAAGAACCATAATTTGGTGTGCAAATAGAGATAACCCAATGGAAAGGGGTTCCAAGGTCGAGTTAAAAACAAATGGCCAGCTAGTGTTGTATGATCACCAACGCCATGAGCAATGGAAGCCCAACATCACCAGCAACAGCCCAGCAACCTCTGCTGCCATGCTCGATAGGGGCAACTTCGTGCTTTTCAGTAGCTCAAATTCTTCTCATCTGTGGGGAAGCTTCGATGAGCCAACCGATACTATCTTGCCTACACAGATTCTGGGCAAGCCAAGTAATCTTACGTCTCGACGAACAGAAGCAGATGCTGATTACTCCAATGGAAAGTTCCAGCTTCGTCTGGAAGACAAAGGCGTGATTCTGTATACAATTCCTCCTTATGGAGAAACCACTTATTTGGACTACTGGAAAACAGAGTCTGTTGATTCTGCTTCTCGACTCGTCTTCAATGAATCGGGCTACCTTAATCTCATGCAAAGCAATGGTACAAATATCAGCCTCACGCCAGGGGACATTGTTCCAACCAATGATTTCTACCATCGAACGTCGCTTGATTTTGATGGAGTTCTAAGGCAATATGTCTACCCCAAAACCCCCAAGACCAGAATAAGCTGGGCTCTTTCATGGTCTGTTGTGTGGTTTGTGCCTGAAGACATGTGTGTAGCAATTAATTCTCGGCTCGGAAGCGGCACTTGTGGATTCAATAGCTACTGCAGATTAGATGAAGATCAAAAGCCGAGCTGTAACTGTCCACCTGGGTATTCCTATTTGGATCCCAACAACAAGTTTGGAGGCTGCAAACAGGATTTCTTGCCACAGAGCTGCGAATTGGGCGGATTGAAAGAATCCTCTCAGTTCGAGTTGAGGGAGATGCGTAATGTGGACTGGCCGCAAGCCGATTACGAACAGTATAAACCCATCGATGAAGGCCAGTGCAGACAGGAATGCCTGGATGACTGTTTTTGTGCAGTTGCTGTTTTTAGAGATGATACATGCTGGAAGAAGAAGACGCCTCTCTCCAATGGGAAGATGGACTCTACTGTGGGAAGAAAGACTCTCGTAAAAGTGTCCAAATCCAATCTCTCCCCCTCAAATCCTCATCCTCCTAATCCATGCAGAGAGAAGAATAAAGATAGGACAACTATGATTCTCATCGGATCTGTTCTGTTTGGAAGCTCTGGGGTACTCAATGTTGTTTTGTTATTGGCAACTATTTTGGTTCTTCTCTACTCAAACCATCAAAAGAAGGAATTGAATCATCTTCCTCGTCCCATCACTAGCATGTTAGGAATTAGCATATATTCATTTACTTTCAAAGAGTTGGAACAAGCCACAGATGGCTTCAAGGACGAACTGAGCAGGACCGCCTTCGGCACCATATATAAAGGGGTACTAGCTTTAGATTCTAGACATCTTATTGCAGTGAAGAAGCTGGACAAGATGGCCGATGAGGCTGACAGGGAATTCAGAACAGAAGTGACCGCAATTGGCCAAACCCATCACAAGAATCTGGTCCAATTGCTTGGATTCTGCGATGAGGGTCCCCATCGGCTTCTCGTCTATGAGTTCATGAGCAATGGTTCCTTAGCAAGCTTCCTCTTTGGAAGCATGAAGCCTGACTGGAACCAACGGATACAGACCGTGCTTGGAATTGCAAGGGGGCTGACATACTTGCATGAAGAGTGTGGCACCCAAATCACACACTGCGATATAAATCCTCAAAATATACTTCTGGATGAATGTTTTACAGCGAGGATCTCAGATTTTGGGTTGGCAAAGATTATGCAGACTGATCAGACCCGAAGCATTACAAGCATCAGAGGGACTAAAGGATATGTTGCGCCCGAATGGTTCAAGAACATGCCTATAACAGCAAAAGTGGATGTTTACAGCTTTGGAGTTCTGTTGTTGGAGATCATTTGTTGCAGGCGTAATGTTGAATTGGGGTTGGTTAATGAAGAGAAAGTAGTACTCACCGATTGGGCGTATGATTGCTATGTTGATAAGAGGATAGATTTGTTGGTAGAGAATGATGAAGAGGCCATGAATGACATGAAAAGGGTGGAGAGATTGGTTATGGTGGCACTTTGGTGCATTCAAGAGAACCCAACAATGAGGCCTTCTATGGTGAAGGTGACTGAGATGTTGGAAGGAGTAGTTGAAGTTTCTGCACCAATGTGTCCTTACTCTACCAGTTCACTTGGTTGGAAGTCTATTTGAAAATAATTGGGCATCGAAACGCAGTTTGTTGGGTTTGGCTCAAAAGGTCTTTTTTTGGGCCCAATTGTGTTCATGTACAGCCCAATATATATAAGGGCTATTATTCTCTAGGGTTTTCTAAGTTGGGACTTTCTCAGTATGGGAGAGAGGAGAGAAGAATACAGAGAAAAGGAGAGGACATAGGGTTAAGGGTTGGGAATCCATCCTGTAATAAGTTGTCCAGCATTCTCATAGTGAAATAGAGTACTACGCTCTGTGGACGTAGCCTTCGGGTTAACCATGTAAGAATCTCGTCTTGTGTGGTTTGTTCACTTAATTACTTAACACGGTTGCATCCTCATTCTTCAGCTACTGAAAATTTTAATGACTGGCCATCAATCATGCTTGAATGAAGAAGTGATTATTGTTAGTTTTGATTTGGAGTGATCTTAATTAGTAATTTTATGAACTTAAAATTGCATACATGTCAATCCACATTTATTTTTTCTTCACATTTTTGTGTTGGCTACGACCAAACCATGCATTTGGTCCTGCCTGTCATTCATATATCAACCTTATTTGATAGTCAGAATGCTCTATTCATCACTCACGACTCATTAAAAAGCCCTTGGATAGAAGCTGAGAGTGGCCCTTCTTTCTCAAATCTCCATTCAATTCACATTTTGTGGCCAACTTAGGACCTGTTTAGATTGTTTAAATATACTGAATTAGAATGTGTTGTCCGAAATTGCCCAAATCTTTTCTTTAATTTTTTCCCCATTCGAGCACAACCTCACTCTGTCATTTGTTCCAAAGCCCTCCATCCTTGGACTGGCACAGAGTTTTTTCAATCAACGATAGAGGCAAGAACTCCATATGATTTATGTAGCGAATATCTTCAGAAAATCTAGGGGGATGGGGTCACCTGCAATAGGAACCCAACCTCCTAGGTTGAGGAATTCAATTCAGTTTAATAAGAAGAAAATGTCATATACAGTGGCAAGTTATTCACTATGAATAACAAAGATAAAATCTCTAATCTCATCCAGAGAATACAATGCATGTATGAAAACAGGGGAGGATGAGTTTATGGATGTAGAATAGACCTCGAGGCACGATATTGTCCACTCTGGCCAACCGAGAATCCACCAGGTCAGGCTCACAACTTAGTTTTTCGGCACATGAAAACGTGACATGCCTAAGGGGAAGGTGTTGGGTTTTATGGCTCAAAGCTCTTTTGGGCCTGAGTTGTTTGATGGGCCTAGGCCCAGTGGGCCCAAATATGTGTATGCTTATATATATTGTTCTCTTTCATCCTAGGGTTTTTAGACTGTGCAGTTTCTCTAAGAGAGAAATAGAGAGGAGAAAGAGAGATTGTGAAAGAAGGGTGGGTGGGATTGATGTAATTATTGTAACATGACATATTATTCCTCATAGTAGATTTAGCACGTCTCGTGGACGTAGGCAATCTTGCCGAACCAAGTAAAACCGGTGTTCTCTTATGTGATTTGCATATTTTTCCCCAACAGAAGGAGCTCTACCATTTAGCCAGGACTTTGGATGCTTACTCTTCCGATGTGGGATTGATGTCCAACCCAGAATCCACTGACTGGCAAGCGGAACTCCTCACCGTCAGTGCGACCTGGAATCCACTAGACCCCACCTTTAAAGTTGAGGCGTCTTCGACTTTGATACCACCTAATGTAGAACTGACCCCAAGGCATGATACTGTCCGCTTTCACCGACCAGAAATCCAGCAGGTCGGACTCATGATTTTTTTTTTCAACACATGAAAATGCGTTATGCCTAAGGGAGATGAGCTCCACCATTTAGCAAGGACTCTGGATGCATAATCTTCCGATGTGGGACTGATGCCCAACCCACAATCCACCAGACTGACAAGCAAAACTCCTCACCGCTAGGACGACCTGGAATCAAAGGCTTATTTGAACCCTTATTTATTTTTTAAGAACTTGAATCCAATCTCGGCTTGCTTTAGTATCTGCAACAAGGGCCCTAGCCTGATTTAGCTTAAGGCACAATCCAACTCGCCCCTCGTACTTGATTTATTTGGTTGATGATGTTGTACTCTGGGGTTAAAATATTTGCAGCCGATGTGTATCGGTCATATCGGCTAATACATTTCTCTCTCCTCTAGATTATTATTATTATTTTTTAAAGAACATTCCAAAAAAATTATTGGATGATATATGGTGAATTGGTGATATTTGGCATGATATTTATTGATATTTGTTATTTTAAATATCGGTCGATATTTTGGGCAATGTCTTGCTTGAGATATCGGCGAGACATGGTAAGTTCGAGACGATATATATTGTATCAGACAATATATATTAGCATGCCCAAAAAATAAGTCGAGTCTCCATTGAGGGTGAAGACGTGTAAAATGGAGAAGGAAAGAAGCCGCCTTGAATCACAAACCCAGTGCTAAGAGTCCAACCATGAGAAAAAAGAACAATAATTCCAAGTCTCCATATTAAAAGTCAAGAGTTGGGCCACAAACAACAGATAAATCCAAAGAACAATAATTCCAAGTCTCCATATTAAAAGTCAAGAGTTGGGCCACAAACAACAGATAAATCCAAAGAACAATAATTCCAAGTCTCCATATTAAAAGTCAAGAGTTGGGCCACAAACAACAGATAAATCCAACAGCAAAAGTGGCAAATCCTGACTTTGGCGACATTTAAGTTTGGAATTTGATTCCTCTTAATTTTCAAAAATAAAAATTTCAATTTAAGTATTTGAAAAATAGCATATTAGGAGAAAATTTTAAGAATTTTAGGATATAATTGAGAGTTTAAATAGATCTTTATCACCAAAGTTTGTGTTCATCTAAGATTTTTCTATAATCTTCATATACGTTTTTACCTCCAGCGCTAATGACAATGAATATTTCCATCCCTCCTCTAATAAGAGTCCAATAGCAAAATTTTAGTCCAACCATTTTTTTTAACTTCTTAATTTAAGATCTTGAGATATTATAATCTACTAATTCTAACATGATTTATGCTTAGAGATGGACTGCGTTGGATGAAAGTTCAACATTGTTTGATCAGATCAGATGTAACCCTATATTGTTAAATGGCCCATCCAAATGATGATCAACTTAGCTACTTTTATCAAAATACTGGCACTGCAAGACTATTTGAAATAGGAGTTAAAATACAGTGAATTGCTATCAGACTTCAGTCATACAAGCTATTAGAGTGACGATCAGGAATTTGTCTCAAGAAGTGAGAGCTCTGATTTTGATTTCCAATTCATTTGAAAGGATCACTCCTTGTAAAATTACCAGATATATATAGATAGAGAGTCTTTCACATGTCCCAAAAATTAATTAGATCGCTAAGAAACCTTGATCATCCATAAAAAAGTTACATCTAATATAATCTAATGGTAGAAAAGTCTTTGCCGTGAAGTCCAATCCCATGTAAAAGTCGTTTGTATCAACCTCAATTCATCGTGACTGTTCTTTGCCTTCTTCTCAGCCTCCTCTGCTCAACTAATAGTCTTCAAACCATAATACCAGTACCCAGTACCCTAATTTAAGCATCAATTTATTGCTCTTTCCTCAATCTATGTTGAGTTGGCTTTTCTAGCAACAAATTTGCAAAAGGCATAAAGAATACTTGTATTGGATTTAACAAGGTGCCATTTGCTTGTCAACATACACTTTGATGCCTTAAACAAGATGATCCATGACCATTTGCCGTCTGCCGAAAAGTAGCTGAGGTACCTGTGTCTCTTCTGGCTCATGCCATACACTTCTTCTTCATTCTTGTGAATTGTGGTATTCATTTCATTCTGCATCAATGACCACTGCTCTTTCTCAACTTGCATGGGTATTCCTTATGCTTGTGCCACTTTCTGCATTTGCTCAATCTTCTAGTAGAATAAACTTGGGAACCTCTCTATCTACCAACCAGCAGAATTCTTCATGGCTTTCACCTTTTGGCGACTTTGCCTTTGGATTCCTTGCCCTTGAAGACAAGAATCTATTCTTACTGGCAATCTGGTTTGACAAAATACCTGAAAAAACAGTAGTTTGGTCTGCAAATGGAGATTCTCTGGTGCAGGAAGGATCAGAAATACAGCTGACAGCTGCCGGGGAGTTGGTGCTCAATGACCATCAAGGGAAAGAGGTATGGAGGGCCTCCACAAATGGTAGTGTCACTTCTGCTTCATTGCTCGACTCTGGAAATTTTGTGCTTATGGGCCAAGGTTCGGCCCCTAGATGGGAGAGCTTTGCTCAACCTACAGACACCCTCTTGCCTACTCAGATACTTGGTCTGTCCAGTGCATTAAATTCTCGCGAATCAGAGAGCAACTACTCGAGAGGAAGGTTCCAATTGCGCCTGGCTGACGGCGATCTAATTCTCAATTCAGTCGCTCTCCTTAGCTATAATGCTTATGATCCTTACTGGAAGAGTGACACTGGAGGGGATAGCAGTCGGATGACTTTCAACCAGACAGGCCATATTTACCTTACCCTGCAGAATGGAAGCATAGTGAATGTTACCAATGGGAACGCTGCTCCTCTTTTGACTAGAGATTTCTACCAGAGGGCGACACTTGACTATGATGGAGTTTTCAGGGAATATGTATACCGAAAGAACCGCTCGAGTGGAAGTGAACTCTTGGGGGAGTCATGGTCCCCTATGGCGTATTTGCCTCAAGACATCTGCATGACAGTTAGTGTGGGTGTAGGAAGTGGCATATGTGGATTTAACAGCTACTGCATGATTGATGAAAACCAGAGGCCTAGTTGCCGGTGCCCAAAAGGGTATGCTTACTTGGATACGAGCAACCCGTTCAAAGGATGCAAACAGAATTTCACATCGCAAAGCTGCGAGGCTGATGGACTGTCCGAAGTACCTCAGTTTTTGATGGAAGATCTGGCTAACACAGACTGGCCACTGTCCGACTTCGAACACTATAAACCCATGAATGAAAACCAGTGCAGAGGCGTTTGCTGGGAAGATTGTCAATGTGCAGTTTCCATTTATAGAGATGGAGACTGTTGGAAGAAGAAGCTACCACTCTCAAATGGAAGGATGGACTCCAGAGTTGGAGGAAAAGCTCTCATCAAAGTAAGAAAAGGTATTTCTACTTCACTCCCTCTTGTTCCTCCAGTCTCAAGCAGGCAGAAAAAAGATCGACCGGTTCTGATCCTTGTTCTATCAGTACTCTTAGGTAGCTCTGCATTTCTCAACTTCCTCTTCCTTTCAGCAATTTTATTGGCTATTTATTTCTTTTACCACAAAGAAGTTGCGGTACCTAAACCAGGTTCAAGTATCAGTGGAATAAATCTTCGCTCTTTCACTTACAAAGAGCTTGAAGAAATCACAAATGGGTTTAAGGAAGAATTGGGTAGTGGATCTTGCGGCACAGTTTACAAAGGAAAAATAGCTTCAGGTTCCATAAATTTTGTGGCAGTGAAAAAATTAAATAAAATGGAACAAAAAGTGGAGAAGGAATTCAAAACAGAACTGAGTGCAATTAGTCGGATCCATCATAAGAATCTAGTCCAATTACTTGGATACTGTGAAGAGGGGCCAAACAGGCTTCTGGTAATCGAGTTCATGAGCAATGGCTCCTTAGCCGATTTCCTCTATGGCAATCCAAGGGTGGACTGGAACCAGCGCACACAAATTGCATTTGGAATTGCCAGAGGTCTTGCATACTTACATGAGGAGTGCAGCACCCAAATCATCCATTGTGACATAAAACCTCAAAATGTACTTCTTGATGATTGTTTTACAGCAAGGATATCTGACTTTGGGATCGCAAAGCTTTTGATGGCTAGCCAAACTCGTACTACTACTACAAACATCAGGGGAACTAGAGGATATGTGGCACCCGAATGGTTCAAGAGAAAGCCAATCACAACAAAGGTAGATGTATATAGCTTTGGTGTCATGCTGTTCGAGATCATTTGCTGTAGAAAGAAATTTGACCCAGATCTGGAGAACGAAGGCAAAGATCTACTGATTGATTGGGTTTGTGAATGCTTCAAAGAAGGAAAGGTGGAAACAATAGTGGCAAATGATGAAGAAGCATTGAACGATGCAAGGAGGTTAGAGAGGATGGTGATGGTAGCAATTTGGTGCATTCAAGAGGATCCATCTTTACGGCCTTCAATGAAGAAGGTGACACATATGCTAGAAGGAGCAGTTGAAATTGCAGTGCCACCTGACCCATTCTCATTCATGAGCTCATTTGAGTGAAGGCTCATCTCCCTCGAATAACCATCCATACCTTGGGGCATCACCAGGTTCAAGTGCACGCCCTCTACCTCTTTATACTTTGTAAAATTTCTGTTGTTCTTGCTGTCTAAGAGAACCATGGGAGTGAGTTCATAATATGGTTACTGATTTCTCTTAGAATAGGTTAATACTGTATTGCCTATCTGCTACTTTAAGTATCAATTTTCAGACTAGTGAAAGTTTTTTTCTTTTTTTTTTTTTTTAAGAAAAAAGAAATGTAGAAATAACCAATCAAAATTTTCATGCTTATGTCGTCATACTAATATCTTTTATCTGAAGTGAGCTTGCTTCTATTGCCTCGGTGTGTGTAGTTTGCTGTAAAAGAGTGATAGCCAATGAAACATGACATGAATATGTATTTTTATAAATGGTTACTATCTTAATAGGAAAATAGTACCGAGGTGCAAATACAAGCATGAAGAGTATAGGTAAAGAAAAAACTCCACAACCCATTACACTTGAGGGAAACACACAAACCGTTAAAAATTCTACAATGAAACCCTATCAAATATCTATAATTGGGAATTTTCAACCAATGTAATGATAATGCTTAGCTCTTAGACTTTTCTATATCTGGAGCTGATTTCTCTTGGTCAAATTGTTCTTTCGGCCCGAGACGTGTTGAGACTAGGATTAATAGGGTGATGGTGAAACAGGCCTTTCTGCAATCGTTCAGCTAAGCTTATAGCTACTTCTTTGGTCCTGGACTCTCGGATCATAGAGGTATTATCCTTTGTTTGTCTGCTTATCCTGCAAGAAGAAGACCTCCTTTCAGGTTCATTAATCATTGGTGGAAAGATCCTGATTTTTTGGAGACAATTAAAGATTCTTGGAGCATTCAAGTTAATGGTAGCCCAATGATTAGCCTCGTCTCTAAGTTAAAGCATACCAAGCAAGCCCTCATCAGAAAGCATCGCTCTAGACCTAGCTTCAATCAGCAACTGCAATTGGCCAGGGACTTGCTCGATGATGCACACAGCAATTTTGATGCCAATCAGTAGAGAGAAAATGCCTCTAAGCTCCTTATTGCAAAAGAGAAACTCGAGCTGGCTTTGGATTATGAGATTAGCATTCTTCATCAGAAATCCAGGCCTCTTTTTTTTTTTTTTTTGAGAGGTGAAAATAAATTCTTTAAAAGAAAAGGATACAAGAGAAAGGAAATAAAGGACAGAAAGGGCCTCAGAGTTATAGGCCACGAGATATACAAGAAAATCCGAAATCCAATGAAATCCAAATGAACACTATAAGAACAAAATCTGACAAACACTATCCTCCAGATAAATAAAAATTGCCCTGGATAGCTCGCTCCACACCATTTTTAGCGAAGAAGTCCGTCACCCCGTTAGCTGAGCGCTTGACAAGCGAAAATGAGACCTCTATGCCCATAGTCAGCACCTTAATCTCCCTCACCAAATTGATAAGTCTCCAAGGAGGACGCTTCCCACCATTGCCCCATTTAATAGCATTGGAGGAATCACTCTCAATAATCTCAACCTTTGAGATATTGATGCAGGCGTATGTAGACGTGATCAAAATGTTAATTTTGACCCGGGTGGGTGCATTGACAAATTAGGAAATTCGGACCGCAAGTCAAAAGATGAAAATTTTATTTTCGATCCGGATCCGGCCCAACTCATCAAATTCCAATCAATTAGTTGGATCCCACTTCCGTGAAGCCAAGCATGAGACGTTCATACAGTCCCAAAGATTTTGAAGTCCTAAATCTAATGTGATTTGGAGGTCATGGTTTGGTCACTATGTAGTAATTAATAGTTTTATTCTTTTTAGAGATTCTTGTCCTAGTTAGATTAGGAATGGGGTCTTACATTAAGAAGTTGTTTTATTTGAATAAGTTTCAAAAGCAGCGTGTAGGAGGGTCGGTTCCTACTTAGTTTAGGGCTATTTTTAGTTTTTATTTTCCTATATAAGATGTATTCAGACCTTTTGAAAGGGGCTTTTTGATTAATAAAGATTTTATGTTTTCTCGTTTACAAACATTGGTTTGTTTTTGTGAAGTTAGTTTGTTGCAGAAGTTCTTCTATTCCCAGGCTCAAGTCCTTTGGTGTCTTAAGATGGTTGCAGTCAGCCATTATTGCTAGATTTTGCTGCAAGTCCAGAGCAGGAGAAGAATCTGAGATTCTCCTCCCACCCAGTGTCATTGGAGACCAGCACCTTCGCCAGGCAGCAGCGTCTGTTTCTAACGTGCAGCCTAGTTAATCGTGTGAGGCAGTTCTTGCAAGAATTGTTTGAATCGTCACATAGCAGTGAGGGACGAACCATTTCAGACCCAGTTTGAGCCCAGACATGTGGACGGTGGTCTATTGGAGATCAGTCGGGAATTTGGGTGGCATCGGATATTGTTGTTTCTTGGACGGTTCAGCATAGTTATTTTAATTTATTTTGCGATCAGGTTATTAAAGATATTATTCAAGTTTCCGCTATAATTCAAGATTGTGTATTCTTAATCCTACCTAGCTAGATATGGACAGTAACTTCTTTTGTAAGGCAGTCAAAACTAGGGAGCACCTTAACAAAATTATGGTGGCAAGGGCAGAGGATGGAACGATATCAGATAACCCAGAATTGATTAATGCAACTTTGTCAGCTATTTCTCCATGTTGTTCAGCGGGCACTCTTATTTTCCTGAATCAGAACATGATCGTTTCAGCACCAACTGTAAGCATAGTGAATCTGAGGCTGGTTCACTAATCAACCCAGTTGAGAGGAAAGAAGTGGAATTAGCTCTCTTTAATGCCAATCCCGACAAAGCTCCAGGCTTGGATGGGTTTAATTTGCATTTCTACAAAGTTTGCTGGAATGTAATTGGTGATGAAACTGTTGAGGCAGTTGTGGACTTCTTTAATTAGGCTCAAATGCTTAAACAAATCAACCTTGCTTCATCGCCCTCATACCTAAGACAGCAGCTGCTGACAGCCCAGATTTGTTCAGGCCAATCTGCTTCTCCAATGAGATATACAAGCTTATTTCAAGGATCATTGTTAACAGATTCAAGCCATTCATGCCTAAGCTTGTGAGCCTTCATCAGTCAGCTTTCATTCCTGGAAGAGTATCTCCAATAATATCCTTCTCTGTCATGACCTGATTAGGGGTAGTCACACCAATCATGGACCTCCCAGGATGTGTTTAAAGATCGACCTTCGGAAGGCTTTGGACAGTGTTAATTGGGATTGCATTTACCACATTTTGAGTAGGATGCAGTTCAAAGAGAAGTGGTTATCCTGGATCAGATGTTGCATTGAATCTACTCGTTTATCTGTTTTAATCAATGGGTTCCCCTAAGGTTTCTTCTCCAGTTCCAATGGCCAAGACAAGAAAATCCAATTTCTCCATTTCATTTTTCACTAGTTATGAAAAGCTTCTCCACTGCAATGAACAGAGCT
The DNA here is from genome assembly GCA_022113865.1 of Chimonanthus praecox. Classification (NCBI taxonomy): domain Eukaryota; kingdom Viridiplantae; phylum Streptophyta; class Magnoliopsida; order Laurales; family Calycanthaceae; genus Chimonanthus; species Chimonanthus praecox. Next base: position 7,071,524 of record CM039090.1, on the reverse strand, counting down.
GTTGAATCTAGAGAAATTAAGCGCCCTTTTGCTGTAGGTAAGTTCTTCATTTCTCGCTTACTATTTGTTGATGATATTATGATTTTCTGCTCTGCAGATATCAATTCAGCCATAGCTTTGAAAAAGCTTCCCGATGACCTCAGCAAATTCTCTGGTCTTATACCTAATGCCTCAAAAAGTCAGGTCATTTTCTTCAAGACAGCTTCTCACAAACAAGAAATCCTAACAATTGTTGGAATGAATGGAGCTACCTTGCCAATTTAACTAATTTGCTATCCTAGTAGCATCTGCAACATAGACCGTTATGGTCTAACCTGTTTTAGAAAATAATGGTCGCAGATGCTCTCAGGATAGTAAATTAATTAAATAATAAAATCTCCTTTAAAACTTTAAAGTTATTTTTTAAATACTGTATATTTTCAAAATTTCTCAAATTGAATATCCAGACTAATTAACTGATAAAAATACTTTAAAACTTTAAGGTCTTTTGACACTCCAAAATATATTTTCGGCACAGCTAATGGATACTCTTATTTGTAAAATACTGTATTTTAAGTATTTGGGAATGCCAAAAGACCTTTACGTATTTTAGTATTTTTATCATATTATCGTAATTAGTCCGGATATTCAATTTGAAAAATTTTGAAAATATATAATATTTAAAAAATAACTTTAAAATTTTGAAGGAAATTTTCGAAGTGCGGTGCACCACTGGTTTGAGTGTATGGTCTTGAAATCAGCTGTGCACGGCTTATACATTACTGTTTTTAGCAATTGGAAAATGTGAAGGGTAAAATTGACTTTTTACATAAATTTTTAAAAACCGTGTCCCCTAAAAAAACCACTGTTAAGATGTACAGCCTAGAAAAATCCATACTGTCAGTGTCAGCTAGAACAAAATTTGTTTGCAGAAATCCAAGGGTGGCTTGGGGCTTAGGCCAATTCAGGAGATCAATGAAGCATGTTTAATGAAACAAGTCTGGTATGTTGTCACTGGTAAAGAGTGTCAAAATATCAAGTCTATATTTTCCATCATAATATTTTGTACAAGATGTCCCTTATATAGCAAATACAGGTCAGATATTATAGGGAACTGCTATAAGTTATACACTAATTTAGGCTATACACTCGGTAACTGTAAACCCTACAATTACTGAATTACATCCTAATTGACAACTCATGTCAACACTCCCCCTCAAGTTGGTGCTAGATGTCTCCGATGCCCAACTTGTCAAGTGAGTTGTAGAATACTTTACTAGAAACTGCTTTGGTTAGCATATCTGCCAGTTGGTCTTCAGATTTAACAAATGGAAACTGAACAATATTGGCCTCGAGGTTCTGCTTGATGAAATGCCGATCTACTTCCACATGTTTTGTGCGGTCATGTTAGACTGGATTATGAGCAATATCTATGGCTGCCTTATTGTCACAGAGTAAACTCATTGCAGAGTTGGGTGTATAACCCATTTCTGTAAGTAGTTTCCTTAGCCAAAGGAGTTCACAGAGGCCCTTGGTCATTCCTCGAAATTCAGCTTCGGCACTCGAAAGTGCTACTACCTTCTGTTTCTTACTTCTCCAAGTGACTAAGTTACCTCCTACAAAGGTAAAATAACCTGAGGTAGATCTCATGTCCGTAATATTTCTTGCCCAATCTGCATCTGTGTAGCCACTGATATCTAGATGATCATTCTTTGAGAATAGAAGTCCCTTCCCTGGTGCTGACTTCAAATATCGAAGAATTCGAACAACTGCGTTCATGTGATCCTCACTAGGCAATGCATAAATTGGCTTACTATGCTAATAGAATAAGCAATATCCGGTCGTGTATGTGACAAATAAATTAGTTTTCCAACTAACCTTTGATATCTCTTTTTATTAGTAGGTACCTAATCAGGATACTCACCCAGATGATGATTTTGAACAATTGGAGTGTCAGCAGGCTTACAATCAAGCATTCTTGTTTCAGAAAGTAAGTCCAACACATATTTTCTTTGGGATAGAAATATGCCTTTCTTTGATCGAGCTACCTCAATACTCAGGAAATACTTGAGTCCTCCAAGATCTTTCATTTCGAATTCAGTCTCCAAATACTTCTGGAGTCGAGAAATCTCTTCCACATCATCTCCTGTAATTATCATATCATCAACATAAATTATCAGTGCTGTTACCTTTCCACTTTGGTGCTTCAGGAATAAAGTGTGATCAGAATTACTCTGCTTAAACCCATAATTTCTCATAGCCAAACTAAACCGTCCAAACCAGGCACGAGGTGATTGCTTCAAGCCATACAATGCTTTCTGCAATTTACACACAACCCCAGACTGTGAAGGTATAGTATATCCTGGTGGAATGTCCATGTATACTTCCTCCTTTAGTTCCCCGTGGAGAAAGGCGTTCTTTACATCAAACTGATGTAACGACCAATCTAGATTGGCTGCAAGGGATAGTAGTACCCTGACAGTATTCAATTTTGCTACTGGAGAGAAAGTTTCCTGATAGTCAATACCATAAGTTTGTGTAAACCCCTTCGCTACCAGTCTTGCCTTGTATCTTTCAATAAATCCGTCTGCTTTGTGTTTAATAGAGAAGACCCATTTGCATCTTACTGTCTTCTTTCCTTTCGGTAGTGGAACAAGATCCCATGTCTGATTTTTCTGCAGCACCTCCATTTCTTCTTTTATTGCTCGGGTCCACTTTGGATCTATTAAAGCTTCCTGTATTCCGCTGGGAACATGAATAGAGGACAACTGGTGCACAAATGCCGTGAGAGACTCTGATAATCTCTGAGATGATACGTGATTTGCGATCGGATATTTTGATTGCTTCACCTTATATTCTGGAGAATACCGATCTGGTGGATTTCCACGATTATGCCTGCGAGGTAATTGATAACCAACAGGGGTATCATATATATTGACAAGTGAAGTAGTAGGAGAGCTTACCTCAGGGATATTCTTAAGGGATTGATCGTCTGGTACTGGAGAAAGAGAGGGGGGTTCTTTAGGGTCACTTCCAAGAAGACCAGCCTGTTGGTCTTCCTCATGTAATCCGGGTTGGGGTTCAGTCGGTCGGGCTTCCTCCTGTACCGATCTAATGTCCTGTACCGATCTAATGTCCATGTTTTCACCACCTATCCAATTCTGCTCTGTCCAATTCTGTTCTTCACCCGATATCTCCCCCTGAAGAGGGGAATTGGTTATCGGGGCAGGAAAGAATGTATCAGACTCTAGGAAAGTGACATCCATAGTAACATAGGTGCGTCTTGTCGAAGAATGTATCAGACTCTAGGAAAGACTCGACGTGGAACACGGGTTTTAAACGACGAGTCAATACGACTCCATTAATTAAACCATCAGCGGTCAGGCTGAGTTCACGGGTTTAATCAACAAAGAACCTTGATTCAATTAACTCTAAATACTTAAGAGAGTTTGGAAATACCTATTTCTTAGAGAGGGAATTTCAGTCTGTCCTCAAAACGCCTCAACTCAGTGAGGATCGACAAGCATTGGCTAATTTGATAATGAGTCCGCCTGGATCAAAATTAAAGTTTCGATCACACCTATAGATGCCCGCATAAAAAATCCTCCATTCTTAGGATAATTAAGTTAATCTAATAGAGCTTGCTAATTATCATCCAAATGACATCCATAGGTGTGCATTGGTGGAAAAAGGGTATCTCTATTATTTAGATTAGAGATGTAGATGAATATGTAAAACCTAGAGTCCAAAATATCTCATTCAAAATAAGTAGTTTTGAATATAAACTTTACATCTATTTAGATTTTTGTTAAAATCTAAATTTGAGTATAACATTCATTTGTTTTTGGACCTAGACTTGGATTTAACCATATTCATTCCAATAATTCACTAACATTAACGATAAGTAACATGAATGTTGTTAGATATGTTAATTGTTAAGATTATAACATTTTTACATGTCTAACAAAATGGATTAGCTTTTCATTCGCAAATCTCATAAACCAATCTAGGCAAGCCGTTGTTCTTCTAATCCATCATCATTATCATAAAATGTCAAAATTTTATTTATTTGGAATTGACTTTTGAAATTTGATTTCTGGATCTGACCATGCAAAAACCCATAAATCTTTCAATCTAGTTTATAATGTCTTTCTTTATCTCTTCCTCTATATCATTAGTGGTTTGTCTTGTCTGCCCATATCTATTATTTTTAACATCTCAATTCTATGCACTAGTCACCTCTGATCTTTTACTTACATGCTCAAACCACCTCAAAGAGATATATCTCTTTTCATCATCAATTGGTGGTATTTTTTAACTATTCATAATAGAGTCATTTCTAACTCTTTTTAACCGTAAATTACTCATCTAATATAACATGTGCATCAATGCATCTCCATTATCTTAGCTTACAAGTATTATTTTTTCAATTATTACAAACAAACCCTCGATTCCTATCAAATCTCTTTTGTTGTTTTTAGCTTTCCATTAAATTTAGAGATATCAAACATTGTTAAAGCCCTGCATGGTCGATACAGGTTCTTGTATTGCATGTGAGAGAGTCATTTTCAATGTTACTTGTTTTATGGGTGTTTTTGGTGTATTCTCCAAGACACCATACACTTGCAAGTTGGCCTTACTTTGTCATGGTTTTCTTTAAAAATAATTGAGCTCTTATCTTCTTCCATTCGCCACACAATACAAGGCCAGCCAATCAAGGAACAATGCAATTACAGGGCATCTCCCTTCAAATAAACAAATACAAGAAAGAAGTGGAGTTGTCCTTGTCCTTTCAAATCTCAAAGGGTCACTTGATTCAAGTTGGGAACATAAAAATAATGGCAGTCTCTTACATATACCTACACCGTAACATTCCAAAAACCCTAGTTGGGTTGATCAAGGGTCAAACAAGGTGTAGGACCTACCTATTCAAAAACCCAATTCACCTGGTTGGACAAAGGGAGTGTAACTTTCGAATGCTGGAATGTTGTCACTCCATTAATAAATTCAGCAAAGACTAATTCACATTCTTCTTCACTGTGAAGAAAATTAAAAATAAAGATTCTTTCAAGTACAGGAGAACTACTGTGTATCTTCTCTTCTCTTCTTTTAAATAAGATAAAGAGAAGAGAATATTTTTTTTATAACATGGGTATTTGCGTCTTATATTAGAGGTAAGACTGAATTTCATAGATATACAAAACTATCTGCAAGCCTTGTTATCAAGTAAGGTTGGAAGAAGTCGAACTCAAGACCTTTAGTTAGATCGTGTGAGTTAATACTAATGATAGTGATATGTCTTAAAAACTCATTTTTTTATAAAAAAAAAATAAATTGGATGGTATTAGTGTCATGCCATCCTGGTTTGTCACATAACAGAAGACACAATTATGACTCAATAAATAAAGACTTATTTTTATGATGCTCATTGTTCATCGAAAATGATAAGATTCAGGAAATTTAACTATAATAAAATCAGATTATGCATATCCACCATTTATTGATGATATTTGAAATTTTAAAATATTAAACTTTTTCAAATGGAATCATTTCTCGAATTCACTTAACTAAAAAAATGACAATGAGTAGATACTACAGATCTTGAATCATTCGTTATTTTATACAAGTAGAGTTTGTATGACGTGTTTTTATTAAATACGCGACATTGCTCTTTGATATAGACAATAATGAACTTTCCCAATGAAATTGGATACGTTCAATTGATACAATGAACTTGGACATACCTTAGTTGATAGTTGATACACATTCTAAAGAACCAATTTACTATGAAAAAAATTACAATCTTAATGATATATGAACTATATCATCAAATCATTCTTTTAAGATATCTAAAATAATTTAGAATTAAGTTGTGATTAGATTGTATTGATCTTTAACAAGGTATATTTATCTAATGAAATTCATGCAGATATCATAAGAAACATAAGGTGTCTATGATCAATGTATATCAGACTTTGTATTTAAATAAATACATTACATAAGATTTACAGTTTTAACATGGTATGATTTGGCTGATTAGAGTGATCAAGATCACATTAAGCCATGCATCTTCTGATCTGCTATTTGTGTATTTTATGCACCTAGTCTCCAAACAGATAAGCACTGCATCATTAAGAGATTAAGATAATCTAATCATAGGCTAATTTTAAATTGTCTTAAATATCAACTCGGGTCAGATTGGGTTTTAAGGAATCCAACCCACCCGACCCGAATTACAGCCCTAAACAAAACCAAAACATACCCTTAATAAAAATCCATATTTTAAAGATTGATTGCTTTGGTTATTTAATCTGGCTTTTTTTTTTTGAAGGCCATATGCTTCGTTTATATCAGTAAACCAGTTTCCATCTTCATCCTTGTTAGTAATAATGAAAAGCTTGCATGGGATTTATGCATTTGTATTGGCATCTTTTGTGGGAAGTCTTTGGACAATAGCAGAGACACCCATCTTCCAGTATAACCCTTTTGGAATTTCCACAACACCAACACCCTTAGTTGATTGCTCTTTCTGTTTCTACGTATGATTTCCATGGCTTGCCCCACTTTTCACTGATTTCTTCCTTTTTTGGGTATTATTGGAGAAAAGAAAACAATTCAGTCTCATTCAATATAGGAAGCAGTTTAGTCTCTTCTTGTCTTTGTTGCTACTGTTGGATTCCAACACTGTTAAATCATTTGTAAATGAACACTAAAAAGTTCGTGCGCCGTGAAGCGAAGAGTGGATCATTAAATGATTCTTCTTTAAGTTTCTCTGACCATCATTGCCAGAATTTTGGTTCCAAGCACCTGTGGAATATGGGGATATGTATCCAGTTCCCCTTACACCTTAATTCTCAGTGTCTTGATCAGTTTTCATGGTTGGAGGCTGGCTTCAATCCATCTTGTAGTCCTGCAAGCTGCTTCCAATCACTACACTCGGCATTTCGTGTGGCTGATCGTAACCCGGGTTCCCCTCCACATGTCAATCAGATGGTTCATCTTCCCATCTTCCCTCAGTTCTCTTCAAGTTCCTCTGCTGAATTATCTTCTTACCAGCCTTCTGAAGCTACTCTCTCCACCAATTTCACAAAGCGAAGCGATTTTGATTCTCAGTCATGCAATACGTCGCAGTCTGTCGTGAAGTTTCCCTCATATGGTCATCAAAATTATAGAGTTTCTGAAAATTGCAGTAGCATTCAATCTAGAAATTCCAAGGCTAGTGAGCTATTGTCATTTCCAAAGAGCAAGATGATGAGTGATGATGCCATGTTGGATGGGAGGCACTTGGATCAAGTAGAGACAATTCACAATTCCAGTGTCAGTTTTCTATTATCTAATATGTGCTGCTTCTAACTGCTTAATGGTTTTCAGAAGGCATTGGTTTCTTCATCATCATGAGCAGATACTCTATTATTATTGCTATTTACTGATTAAACTGTCATCAGTGACATTCTATGATTTTAAAAACAATTAGTCCTAATTCTACTCGGTATGTCTACATCAGATTATTGTAATTACTGAATTACTGTTCTGTATTTTTTATCCCAGGTAATCGTCAATCCATTTAACCCTTCAATTACACAGCCAAACTCCCCGCCTATGCCTGAAAAACTAAGTCCAAAGCCTTCAATTGGTGTTTCTAGGAATTTTTCATCAGGAGTAGCTGTATCAAATAAAACACGGATCAGATGGACTAGAGATCTTCATGAGCGATTTGTTGAATCTGTAAATCGGTTGGGAGGTGCAGAAAGTAAGTTAATCCTATCTCAAGGTCAATAGATAGGAGAGATCGATCTCACGAATATTAAATAGGTCACTGATACATTGGTATTTGCTGAATGAAATCAGAGGCTACTCCAAAAGGGATATTGGAACTGATGGACCACCATGGATTGACCATCTTCCATGTCAAAAGCCATTTGCAGGTTTTAAATTTTACTATATGTACTCTTGTATAAATTCAATTCTTGTCAATGATTTCTTTCTTCAGAGGCCTGAATAAAAAAATGTATGTTATTTGCAGAAATATCGAATTGCAAAGTACATCCCTGATTCTGCTGAAGGTAAAATGCTCATTAAACCTCCTCAGTAGTTTGAGCTGATTAGTAGTTTCCATTTCTCCAATCCTTTTAAAGAAATGAAAATTGTGGGGATCTTCTAGTGCTAAATCTATTGCATAAACTCGAAACATCATGTTCTTTTGAAAAGTGACCCCTATTGTCTTGTTGAAGAGTGATGCCGAAGTCTCATTTGTTTTCATCTCTTTTCTGATGCCCTAATCAGTCATCATACATTATCTTCATTGGATTGGTCAGTCTAGATGTTTATCTCCTGTTGTAAATTGGGATTAGGGTAGGCAACTGGGTACCCAGTATCAGTATGGCTTACATTCTGATATCGGTTGGTGACAAATGCCCTGTTCTTTAAGGTTCAAGTTTTAAGTGATTCCTAGAAGTATATCATGAACTAAGCAAATCCTTGCTTGATTCAAGCCCATTGTCACTCCCTCAAGCACTCTTTGACAAATTGAGTAAGCAAATTGGTAGACCTACACTATACTATACATGAACACTTGAACCTCCTCTCTTCTTTTTCTTTTTCTTCCTAGATTTTTTCCCATTCTAGGATGTAGACTTGGTATCTCCCTTGATCATCTGGCCTCGTTCACATGTCTCGGGTGATCGAGTTGTGACAAGTAGCATCATGGCAATTCAAAGCATACCATGTGAGGAATGATCCCATTCTTGGATGTGAGATTTAGTCTCTCCCTTGGTCAGTTGGCCTTGTTCACATGTCTCCGGTGATTGAGCCATGACAATTAGCATCATGGCAATTCAAAGCATATCATGAGAACAATGATCATTGCGAATGGACCCTCATTTTGTAGATATGTTAAATTCCATCTTCTTCATTTTTATCTGGGCATTCACTATGGGTGGTTTTACTTGAAGGAATTAAATAGTTTGGAAGTGTAGATTTATATCATAGAAAAACACCATAAATCATAAGCACTTCCTAGGCTAAGTTTGGATGAGGGGTTACTCCGAGTAGGGGTCACCTTCCAGTAAGAGTGACCTTTGAGCTGGGATTACCCTTATCTTCTTTGGTAACTGCAGTGGTAAAGTAAAAATTTACCCTAAAGGTAAAAAATCTTATCCGGTAACTATAAGCAATGGCATTTTTTGATTTTTTTTATAAAACATTATTATTAAATAATATTCATGAAGTAAATTCTAATAATATAACTTATAATAATATTATCTATTTTTTATAAATTATTTTTCATAATTATAATTTAAAATGAACACTTGCATTCTAACATTAAAAATAAATAAATAATTTTTTTGATATTATTATTTTAAATCCCAATAAATAAATAAAAAATATCAACACATATCTCTTCATAAAAAAAAATATTTTTTATTTTTTATATTATATGAATATAATAAAAATATTAATTCTCATAAAATTGTTAATATATCAGGTTACCCCTGCTTATATTTACCCCTACTCAAGGGTAACCCCTGCAAAATTTACTCCTCATTTAAATGTATCACGTTGAAAATATTGACAATTTTTTAAAATAAATATTTAACAAAATAAATTGCTAATTATCTCAAAAGAGATTACGATGAACCTCAAACTCTTTTGGAGTTTCGAGACCCTTTCGAAATTTGGACAGAATCACTCCTTAAAAATAGGACATTTTAACAGTTATGTTTCATAAAATTTTATTTTTATTTTTATTTTTTATATTATATGAATTTAATAAAAATTATTAATTCTTCTAAAATTGTTATATCATATTACCCCTGCTTACATTTACCCCTACTCAAGGGTAACCCCGGTAAAATTTACCCATCATCCAAATGTATCATGTTGAAAATGTTGACACATTTTTAAAATAAACTTACAAAAGAATAAATTGTTAATTACTTCGAAAGAGATTATAATGAACCTCAAATTCTTTCGGAGTTTCGAGACCTTATCGAAATTTCGACAGAATCACCCCTTAAAAATAGGATATTTTGACAATTATGTTTCATAAAATTTTATTTTTATTATTGATAGTATATATATTTAATAAAAAATATTAATTATCACAAAATTGTTAATATGTCAGTTTACCCCTACTCAAAAGTAACCCCCCAATAAATTTACCCCTTATCCAAATGCATCATGTTGAAAATGTTGACACATTTTTAAAATAAATTTCAAACAAACTTAAATTTCTAATTACTTGAAATATATTATTTTTTTATATAATATATATATATATATATATTTTAAAGATTTTAATTTTATAATACTTAATTGATAAAGAGAGGAAGGCAAGGGGTATTGAGGGTTAGGGCATTATAAATACCCCAACATCCAAAGGGGTATTAAAAATGGGATGAGAGGGATAAATTTTTAAATTTTTACCCTCACCCCTTGTAGGTAATGGGGGGTTACCCCCTCTTACCCCCATCCAAACGCAGCTTCGAGTCTCTTAACCCCAAGTTTACCCCTCTATCATTTTGATAATGAGCTTATAACATATTTCCTGTTCTCTTGCAGGTAAATTTGAAAGGAGAACTAGTTGCAGTGATCTTCCAAAGCTCAGACTGAATTCGTAAGTTCTGACGCCATTAATTTTGGACTGGTTTGCATATGAAAGATGTCTTTTAATAAGAATATTTTGGTGGCACAAGTGGCTCTCTGTCCTGTGCATTTTAGGGCAGTGTAGAACTCAGAAATTACAAAAGCTGTGAATATTGTCATCTGTTCTTTCCACCACACATCACAAACTAAGGTCTGTGGTGCTACTGGCATGATCTGAAAGAAAAACAGAATCATGCTATTTTCTCCTTGTGATCAAACTTTCCACCAATGGATAGCCATCTTTTCTGCCCAATCATTCTTTATTTTGGGTAAATAAACCCCAGCAGATAAACTTTTTTCCCTTTTTTTCCTCATGAAAGAAATGGAATATTGTATAAGAAGAAGAGTGTCAGTGTAGGGTTCCAGAAAGACAAAGAAAAGTAGGTTATGCCTTCCATGCAAGCCCAGTCTGATTTCATATACTACAAATTAAACCTGAAAAACAAGTCCATTAGCCTGACCCCTGTAAATTGAGGCTTCATAATATTGGTCTTAATATGATGCTAATACCTAAAAGACCTGTATTCTTAATTCCCCACTTGATCATATCAGATTTAATTTGCCTAAAGATACTTAGAAGACCCTTTTCCTTGAAGGTTCTTTCTTTCTTTCCAAACACCCTTCAACATTGTCAAGGACAACATTTTCCAAAGAAAATTTCCTCAGCTCTTAGAGGACATGAACACCAACAGCCCATAAGGAATCTAGAGGAGAAAGGGTGAATCCAAAATATGAAGATCTGTAACACCCCATCCCGAAACGGGCGTGTTACTACCGATACTAAACCGAGATATCACACATTCCAAACTACCAACATACAATTTTTTTTTTGACTAAACATCAATAACCATAACAGAAAAGAGATGCCATAAGTTCAGTTAACACAACAGTGCAATAGGTGGCTAGTACAGTCATCCACAACGATAAACAATATCCGAAATAAACACAAGGTTCTTTCTAATTAATAAAAGGAAGATAATTAATCAATCCGAAAGCATCATCGCCTAAGCCTGGTCTTGGGACCCGCTGGATCCCGCATCCATCGAGCCACCTGAAAGGCAAGGGGGTGAGTACTTCATACTCAGCAAGGGAACACATACATATAATCACACAACGTATAGCACACGCTGCATATCTACCACTAAGGAATAACAAAAATCCATGTACATGGTCCCCACACAACACGCACTCGACCCACCGTACAGGCCATTCGGTAGGTACTCAATATGGCCCACGACCACCTTATCTAAACAACCTCAATCCCTTAACCAATGAGCAGACGAGCACATCCTCAGCCTATTCGGTCACCTAGGGATCGCAACTATACCGGCGGGAGCTGTCCCTCACCGCTCCGTCCCTCGACCCAGGCGAGCACCTCCTCAGCCCATTCGGTCACACGAGGATCACGACCCATGCCAGCGGGAGCTGCCCCTCACCGCTTCGTCCCTCGACCTAGGCGAGCACCTCCTCAGCCTACTCGGTCACACGGGGATCACAACTCATGCCAGCGGGAGCTGCCCCTCACCGCTTCGTCCCTCGACCTAGGCGAGCACCTCCTCAGCCTACTCGGTCACACGGGGATCACAACTCATTCATTCCACCTTTGGGTATCGGAACTAAAAGAGGCTTCTAAGGTTACCTTGGGTGACCCAACCTTCAACCTGATGACCCATCAAGGATTGACACGACTACTTCCCCAACGGACCCATTGGGGACTTCCAGGCACCTTGTCCCCCAAGTCAGGTTACACCTCCCTCAAAGGTGTGTTTGGTGATCACAAGACAGACCGGCCATTTTATTCAAGCTAGGGGCACGCCTACCCATATACAATCACAAGGCAATACACATTCCACCACGCATCCGTCGCGTGGCCCCACATAACCCTAGTGTTACTTAACGCCCAAGCCCCCCCCCCGACATTCTACCCATCCGACAAATGCATGCACGATTAATAAAGGGGTATGTGCAGATACAAATTATATTAGACATGTTCTCAATGAAGCAACATCAAATCCTAGACAATCAAGTATACCACAGTCTACCACATACTAGCATGTTGATATTTCATTATATTATCAATCAATCACATCCAAATTACTTAATCATGCACAACTGGTATAACATCGAGTTCATCTATCATCCTCACATCATTACCGGACGCGGGTACGCAAAGTGGTCCCCTCACCGCATGCTTATCTGAACGGTTCCCTTGCCGAGCGGTAGAACTAAATAGAAGGGGTCCCATTCTGCGCATTCCGCATCCACATAATTCGAAAATAAATGAATGCAGAAATGTGTATGCTAAAAAAAATGTGTTAGTTCCCTCACCGGTGTGCGTTTGAAAATCAATCGTGAGAAGGCGGGTCCGTTGGTTTGAAGGGGGCTCGATCTGAAGAGACAAGAGCACAGAATAAGTAAAGGAGATAAAACAGGCCAAACTAAGCTCGAATTGAAAATGGGCCCGAAATGGGCCGGGTCAGAAATCGGGCCCGAAATGGGCCGGGCCTGAAACTGGGCCGGGCCCAAAGCTGAAACTGGGCCGAGCCCAAAACTGGACTGGGCCGAGCTGGACTGAGCCGGGCCAGGCCCAGCAGGGCCCACACTCGACTCAGCCGAATCAACTCGGCTGCCCAGCTGAGCTAACTCGGTTGCTCAGCCGGGTTGACTCGGCTGCCCAGCCGAATGGGGGAGAAGAAAGAGGAAGAAAAAACGCAGAAGGGAGAGGAAGAAGAGGAAAGAGGGAAAACCGGAGGGGGTTTGGGAAAACCCATCGGAAAACCAGGTGAATCGGAGAAAAGGGAAGGGGAAGACAGGAAAATCGGTGAAAACCGAGGAAGGGAGAGGAACCGACGGAAGGGAAGAGGAAGGGAAGAAGATACCTCGTTCGGTCGGGCGGTGACGGTGGCTCCGAGACGCCGGTCGTCGGGGCAAAGGGAAAGAGGGCCGGAGGACGAGAGGAGAAGAACCAGGGAGAGAGGGAAGACGGACGGCCGGGAGAGGGAAGGGGAGGGCTGCAGCGGCGCCGCGGCACTGTAGCTGCGTGCTACAGTGCGCGGCGAAGGGGACTTATAAGGGAGGGTTTAGGGTTTAGGGTTTCTCTCTTTTTTTTTTCTTTTTTTTTATCAGATTTTCCTTTATTATTATTATTATTATCATTTTATTTTATTTTATTTTTATTTTTCATGACAAGGTGTTAAATAGTTTAAATTACTAAAATGCCCCTTCGAGCTTCTGAGCTCGGGGTCGGGCGGGACGAGGCCTATAACAGGATTCATCCCATCCCCACTGCTGCTGAGACCCTAAAATCCCGAAAAATCGGGTCGGGTCGCTACAACCTACCCCCCTTTAAGCAATTTCGTCCTCGAAATCACGCCAAAAGCCATACCTTGATCCTCGAAGAAACCCGGATATTTTTTCCGCATCGATGATTCCAGCTCCCAAGTAGCTGTCTCTCTCCCTCCACGCTTCCAAATCACCAGAACCTTAGGAATAGTCTTGCCACGGAGCACCTGCTCTATTCTATCCTTGATCTGCACAGGACCTTCGTCGAAACTGACATCCTCGCTAAGGTCCACGTCATCCCAGTTAAGCACATGTGACGGGTCCGGCTGATACTTTCGAAGCATGGAAACATGGAAAACATTGTGCACCCTAGCGAGTTGCGGTGGGAGGGCAATCCTGTAAGCCACTTCCCCGACTCTCTCCAGCACCTCAAAGGGCCCAATAAACCGTGGTGACAGCTTTCCTTTCCGCCCGAACCTTTGAACTCCAGGGCGGGGTGAGACTCTGAGAAAAACATGATCGCCCACGGTAAACTCCAGTGGCCTCCTCCTGCGATCTGCATAACTCTTCTGTCGGCTCTGGGCAGTCAACAACCTCTGTCTGATGAGTTTGACTTGCTCTGTAGTCTCTCTAACCATCTCTGGTCCTGACAAGACAACCTCACTGGTCTCTGCCCAACACAAAGGCGATCTGCACGGTCGACCATACAATGCCTCATATGGTGCCATCTGAATGCTAGACTGGTAGCTGTTATTGTAGACGAACTCAACTAGGTGTAAGTGATCCTCCCAGCTACCCACATGATCCAAAACACAGGCACGGAGCATATCCTCTAAGATTTGGATGGTCCGCTCCGACTGGCCATCTGTCTGTGGATGAAAGGCTGTGCTGAAGCATAACTGAGTACCCAGCTCTCTCTGTAGGCTCTGCCAAAATTGCGAGACAAACCTCGGGTCTCGATCCGAAACAATCGACACTGGCACTCCATGCAGTCTAACCACCTGCTCCATATACAACCGACTCAGTTTCTCCAAGGAATCAGTCGCCTTCATGCCAATAAAGTGGGCCGACTTGGTTAGTCTATCCACTATGACCCAAATGGTATCGTGCCCCTTGGGCGATCTTGGTAATCCAGTCACAAAGTCCATGGTGATGTGCTCCCACTTCCATTCAGATATCTTAAGTGGTTGCTCTACACCAGCTGGTCTTTGGTGCTCAAACTTGACTTGCTGACACGTCAAACATCGAGCCACAAACTCAGCTACAGCCCTCTTCATGCCGACCCAATAATACTGTCGCCTCAGATCGTGGTACATCTTGGCACCTCCCGGGTGTACTGCAAATCTCGTATGGTGGAAGTGTCGCAAAACCTCCTCACGACACTGCTCTGGTACATACAACCGACCATTGAAGGTCACTGCACCGTCTGCCCTAACTGCACAACCATGTGGTCCGTCCCCGGCAGCCACTCGATCTCGATATCCCATTGAATCTGAGTCAGTCTGCTGGGCTTCCAAGACTAAGCCATCCAACCCGGATCGTACTACCATACTACACAAGGCCACTGCTCTGGCCTCACCAATCAAGCTGGCTAGTACTCCTCGAGACTTCCGGCTCAAAGCGTCTGCAACAACGTTCGCCTTGCCGGGGTGATAAGAAAGTTCGAAATCATAATCTCCCAAGTACTCGATCCACCGACGTTGCCTCATGTTTAGCTCTTTCTGTGTGAACAGGTATTTGAGACTGTGGTGGTCTGAGAATATTTCGAACTTCTTCTCTCCGTAGAGGTAATGTCTCCAGATTTTGAGTGCAAAGACCACTACTGCCAATTCCAGGTCATGAGTGGGGTAGTTCTGCTCGTGAACCTTGAGCTGTCGAGAGCCATACGCCACAACACGACCCATCTGCATCAAGACGGAACCCAGACCATCTGCAGAAGCATCACAAAAGACTGCATAGCCCAAACCTCTCTCGGGTACGACCAACACTGGGGCGGTCGTCAGTCTCTTCTTCAGCTCCAAGAAAGCTGACTCACAAGCCTCAGTCCACTCATAAGGCTGGTCCTTACGAGTCAATCTTGTCATAGGGGCAGCTATCCTAGAAAAATCTTGTATGAACCGCCGGTAATAGCCTGCCAGACCCAAGAAACTACGGATTTCGGTCACATTACGCGGTCTCGCCCAACTCATCACGGCCTCCACCTTGGCCGGGTCAACAGCCACCCCTTCCCCTGATACAACATGTCCCAAAAACTGTACCTCCGGCAACCAAAACTCGCACTTGCTGTATTTTGCAAACAACTTATTATCCCTCAAAATCTGTAGCACGGTCCTCAAGTGTCGCTCATGATCCTCCTCTGATGCTGAGTACACAAGGATATCATCAATAAATACTTCCACGAACCGATCAAGATAAGGCCTGAATATTCTGTTCATAAGGTCCATAAAAGTGGCTGGGGCATTGGTCACTCCAAAAGGCATCACAACAAATGCAAAGTGCCCAAACCGAGTACGGAATGCTGTTTTCTCTATGTCACAATCCCGCACCCTTACTTGATGGTAACCTGATCGGAGATCAATCTTCGAGAAATATCTAGATCCTCTCAACTGATCGAACAAATCATCGATCCTCGGCAGTGGATACTTGTTCTTTATGGTCACACGATTCAACTGTCGGTAATCTATGCACAGTCTCATACTCCCGTCCTTTTTCTTAGCGAACAAGGCTGGAGCACCCCATGGCGATGTACTAGGACGGATAAAACCAACCGACTGCAGCTCTGTCAGTTGCTTCCCTAACTCCAACATCTCGGCTGGTGCCATCCGATAGGGAGTGACAGAAATTGGGGCAGTGCCGGGGAGCAAGTCTATAACGAGCTCCACCTCTCTATGTGGTGGTAACTCAGTGAGCTTTTCTGGAAAGACATCTGCGAACTCACGTACTACACGGGGCATCTCAGCACCTGCTGGCCCCGAACCCTCCCAACTCAAACTGGCCACAAGTCCACCTAACTCATCTGCACTTGGACAAAAGGCAGTGTTCAACCGCTCAACAAAGGTCTCGCCTGAAACAGTACTACCTGAAACCCTCCTGCGATAGCAGTCAATGACGACCCGGTGGGAACACAACCAGTCCATTCCGAGGATAACATCAAACTCTGACATATCCATGATCCGCAGATCAAACTTAAGATGCAAGCCACCCATGGATAAAACACAGCCCCGACAAATCTGATCTACAACTACCTCACTACCCAGAGGAGATCTGATATGTAATGGTGTCTTAGCCTTTACCACTTTCAAACCAGAGCTAAGAGCAAAATCTAAAGCAATATAAGAGTGCGAGGCACCCGAATCAAATAAAACACGAGCCAAGGAACCATGAAGAACCAACATACCCTGCATGACTGATGGCGGCAAGAACTCCTCTGGCTGTTGCATTAGGGCATACATCTTGCTCTGAGCTGACTGATTGGGCCTACCTCGGCCTGCCCTTCTGCGATGGCGATGCCCTCGGTGCAGTAGGTCGAGTCGATGCCATCCGACCGTGTCCATCAGCGGGAACCATCGCCTGGGTGGGCGCCACCACAACACCTCGGCCACCCCTCTGGGGACAGTCCCGCGAGATATGTCCAGCCTCCCCACAAGTGTAGCAATGAATGGCCCTAGGCCGCTGTTGAAATTGAGGGCAGTTCCTCCGAATGTGACCGATCTGGCCGCAGTCAAAACACTTAACTGGCTCGGGTTGACCACCCACTACTGGCACCATCGAACCTGGATGTGGTCGCCCGGGAATAACCCCTCGGGTCTGATAAGGCGCTGGTCGCCTTTTCTTCCTGTCATGGCCTCTGCTCGGCTTATAAGTATTCACTGATGCTGGCTGGTAGACCGCGCCGCTGGATCTCATGATGGCGCCCTCTGCTATCAGTGCCCGCTGTACCACCTCTGCATAGGTAACGCACCTCAAGGGCATAACCATACACTGTAGAGCCGGGTGTAGGCCCTCCTCAAACTTGCGGGCCTTATCCTCTTCTTTCGCCACCAAATGTGGAGCATAGCGTGACAATTCCACAAAACGGGCATCATACTCCCGCACTGTAAAGTTACCCTGCTCCAGTTTAATGAACTCACTGATTTTTGTTTGCCTCACTACTGATGGAAAGAACCTGGCTAAGAAGAGCTCCTTGAACTTGTCCCAGTCAGCTCGCCCCAACTCTCGGAGGGGCTCCTCAAGCCACCAACTAGAAGCCTCCCCCTGAAGGTGATGTGTCGCTGAGTGACTCTCAGATCGGACTCTACAATGCCCAATGAATCCAGTAGGCGGTCCATCTCACCCAACCACCTCTCAGCCTCCAAGGGGTTCGCACCCCCATGATATATAGACGGAAAATAGCGCTTGAACTCTCTGAGCGCCACCATCTGTCTGGTTTCAAACTGTCCAACTGCATGTGGGGGATTAATGGGCTGGTCGACATGCTGAGCTATCAGATCTTCTTGCCTTTTCATATTCCTTTCATATGTCTCGATCATCCTCTCGTACCGGGCAAACATCGCCTCAGGGTCTCGGTGTCCTTGAGCAGGACCCTCAACTGGCACAGGGACCGCCGGAGGTTGTTCTACTGCTCCCTCAGGTACTACCACCGGTGTGTTCTCCACCTCAGCTTGTGGAGTCTCTAATACCTCTGCAATCTCAGGCATCCCATACTGCCCTGGACGGCCTGCCCCATTGGAACGAGTGCTTACCATCGCCTGTTCACAAATTAAGCACCGATCAGCCTTTAAGTCAAATAAGGAACTAAAACCAAACACAGCTCAAGCGTCAAGATTCAAACCATCCTACCAACACACAACAACAAAATCAGGGTGTCTAGTCCCCACCTCAAACTCGGTCTCATCTACCATACTTTGCGGGGGACGAACCTAGTCGTCAGTCATTAACAACTCTCAAATTAGCCCAACAGCACAGTCCGAGAGTGGAACCGCGCTCTGATACCAAATGTAACACCCCATCCCGAAACGGGCGTGTTACTACCGATACTAAACCGAGATATCACACATTCCAAACTACCAACATACAATTTTTTTTTGACTAAACATCAATAACCATAACAGAAAAGAGATGCCATAAGTTCAGTTAACACAACAGTGCAATAGGTGGCTAGTACAGTCATCCACAACGATAAACAATATCCGAAATAAACACAAGGTTCTTTCTAATTAATAAAAGGAAGATAATTAATCAATCCGAAAGCATCATCGCCTAAGCCTGGTCTTGGGACCCGCTGGATCCCGCATCCATCGAGCCACCTGAAAGGCAAGGGGGTGAGTACTTCATACTCAGCAAGGGAACACATACATATAATCACACAACGTATAGCACACGCTGCATATCTACCACTAAGGAATAACAAAAATCCATGTACATGGTCCCCACACAACACGCACTCGACCCACCGTACAGGCCATTCGGTAGGTACTCAATATGGCCCACGACCACCTTATCTAAACAACCTCACTCCCTTAACCAATGAGCAGACGAGCACATCCTCAGCCTATTCGGTCACCTAGGGATCGCAACTATACCGGCGGGAGCTGTCCCTCACCGCTCCGTCCCTCGACCCAGGCGAGCACCTCCTCAGCCCATTCGGTCACACGAGGATCACGACCCATGCCAGCGGGAGCTGCCCCTCACCGCTTCGTCCCTCGACCTAGGCGAGCACCTCCTCAGCCTACTCGGTCACACGGGGATCACAACTCATGCCAGCGGGAGCTGCCCCTCACCGCTTCGTCCCTCGACCTAGGCGAGCACCTCCTCAGCCTACTCGGTCACACGGGGATCACAACTCATTCATTCCACCTTTGGGTATCGGAACTAAAAGAGGCTTCTAAGGTTACCTTGGGTGACCCAACCTTCAACCTGATGACCCATCAAGGATTGACACGACTACTTCCCCAACGGACCCATTGGGGACTTCCAGGCACCTTGTCCCCCAAGTCAGGTTACACCTCCCTCAAAGGTGTGTTTGGTGATCACAAGACAGACCGGCCATTTTATTCAAGCTAGGGGCACGCCTACCCATATACAATCACAAGGCAATACACATTCCACCACGCATCCGTCGCGTGGCCCCACATAACCCTAGTGTTACTTAACGCCCAAGCCCCCCCCCCGACATTCTACCCATCCGACAAATGCATACACGATTAATAAAGGGGTATGTGCAGATACAAATTATATTAGACATGTTCTCAATGAAGCAACATCAAATCCTAGACAATCAAGTATACCACAGTCTACCACATACTAGCATGTTGATATTTCATTATATTATCAATCAATCACATCCAAATTACTTAATCATGCACAACTGGTATAACATCGAGTTCATCTATCATCCTCACATCATTACCGGACGCGGGTACGCAAAGTGGTCCCCTCACCGCATGCTTATCTGAACGGTTCCCTTGCCGAGCGGTAGAACTAAATAGAAGGGGTCCCATTCTGCGCATTCCGCATCCACATAATTCGAAGATAAATGAATGCAGAAATGTGTATGCTAAAAAAAATGTGTTAGTTCCCTCACCGGTGTGCGTTTGAAAATCAATCGTGAGAAGGCGGGTCCGTTGGTTTGAAGGGGGCTCGATCTGAAGAGACAAGAGCACAGAATAAGTAAAGGAGATAAAACAGGCCAAACTAAGCTCGAATTGAAAATGGGCCCGAAATGGGCCGGGTCAGAAATCGGGCCCGAAATGGGCCGGGCCTGAAACTGGGCCGGGCCCAAAGCTGAAACTGGGCCGAGCCCAAAACTGGACTGAGCCGGGCCAGGCCCAGCAGGGCCCACACTCGACTCAGCCGAATCAACTCGGCTGCCCAGCTGAGCTAACTCGGTTGCTCAGCCGGGTTGACTCGGCTGCCCAGCCGAATGGGGGAGAAGAAAGAGGAAGAAAAAACGCAGAAGGGAGAGGAAGAAGAGGAAAGAGGGAAAACCGGAGGGGGTTTGGGAAAACCCATCGGAAAACCAGGTGAATCGGAGAAAAGGGAAGGGGAAGACAGGAAAATCGGTGAAAACCGAGGAAGGGAGAGGAACCGACGGAAGGGAAGAGGAAGGGAAGAAGATACCTCGTTCGGTCGGGCGGTGACGGTGGCTCCGAGACGCCGGTCGTCGGGGCAAAGGGAAAGAGGGCCGGAGGACGAGAGGAGAAGAACCAGGGAGAGAGGGAAGACGGACGGCCGGGAGAGGGAAGGAGAGGGCTGCAGCGGCGCCGCGGCACTGTAGCTGCGTGCTACAGTGCGCGGCGAAGGGACTTATAAGGGAGGGTTTAGGGTTTAGGGTTTCTCTCTTTTTTTTTTTTTTTTTTTTATCAGATTTTCCTTTATTATTATTATTATTATTATCATTTTATTTTATTTTATTTTTATTTTTCATGACAAGGTGTTAAATAGTTTAAATTACTAAAATGCCCCTTCGAGCTTCTGAGCTCGGGGTCGGGCGGGACGAGGCCTATAACAGGATTCATCCCATCCCCACTGCTGCTGAGACCCTAAAATCCCGAAAAATCGGGTCGGGTCGCTACAGATCAATTAAGAAGGAAGATACGATTGACAACTCTTCCTCGCACTAAAACAGAAACAAACATTTGATGAGGTTCTTGAGATTGTTGAGAGCTCAATCTTATTGGATGTGACTGCCTGATGAAATTCCTTTACCCTGGGAGGTTCATGGTTTTTCCAAACACCTTTATAGAGAAAATGAGAGTTCAATTTGGGCCTCACCAGAAATTACATGATTCATTAGAAAAAATTCTCCAAATTCTGTACTCCAAATTTGGGATGTGTTTGCATCTACAACTGCCTCCTATTGCATATAGAAGCCCTTCGAATTGGTCTACTTGATAACCCATCAAATTCCTTCAGTTTCCTGGAGTCATTTCCTACATTTTTTTCCATCATGACGAACCTTTAGGGTGGAAACTATAAATAACTTTTTGAACTATTATTCCAATTGGCAGTCTTGGACCCAGTCTTTTACCACTTGAGACTAAATTTGTCACTCCTTTTTCTAAGCCAGCCCCTCCCACTTATCCTCCACTACTTTGGAAATTCCTTCCCATATCACTATACCGGTTTAGCTTCTTACTCCTGGGTCAACCCCATGTTCTTCCAATATTTTTTTATAATCTACTTAACTAATCGACTTTCTTAATTTGCAGTTCTGCTTAAATTTGGCATTAACCATCATTTTACTTAAACAGCGGCATGCGGATCAAGGAAGCATTGCATCTGCAGTTGGATGTCCAAAGGCGTCTAGACGAGCAGTTAGAAGTATGCCTTGAATTAATAACTAACCTTCCTCACCTATTTCTGTAGCTGGTCACTCGTATAAAAGAATTGTCTCCTTTTGCTTTCTTTGGTCAGGTTCAGAGAAAACTACAGATGCAAATTGAAGAACAAGGGAAACAACTTCAGAAGATGTTTGAGCATCAACTGAGAACAAAGAGGAATCTGTTGGATACCCAAACTTGTATACAACAGGTTAGCCTCAAAGATGTTCAAATTTCAGATGAGCAATAAGGATTCGACAATACCCGCTTCCCATCAAAGATCAGGTAGAACTCAAAACAAATGAACCTAATTTTGTAAAGCTGAAGCTGCAAAGAGGAATACAAATCATGAGTTCCACCAGTCTTTGTTCAGAAGAATTGAATTATTCCTTAGCTTGATAGTTCAGTACAAACATTTAAGTTGTGCATTGACATTAAAAGAGAAATAACCAAGGTAGTGTGTAGGATATCTTTGCATGGTAGACCAAAAATGTCAGCTATACTTTAATTTCTCATTCAAGAGTTATTCAATAATCCTTCATTACTTTTTTTTTTTTTTTTGAGTGGTAACAAAGGCTTAATATATTAAAAGATAAAAGTACAAAAATGGGAGTCTAAAAGATTTAAACCCAGAGAAGAGAAATAAAAGAAATAAATACATCCATGGAACTAATGCTAGAAACATCCGGACAGCTTCCTTCAAGACAAACGTGGAAGATCCTCGCCTTCCTGATCCAACTTGGTGAAGAAATCCGCCACTCCATTAGCAGTTCGTCTGACTAAAGCAAAGGATATCTTGTGACATGAAGAAAGAGCCCTTATCTCCCTCACCATAGTAAGCAATCTCCAAGGGGGTCGCATCACCTCCTTAGCCCACTTGATTGCATATGCCGAATCCTCTTATATGAGTAGTTTACTATATCCAACTGATTTCCATATGGTCAAAGCTCTTCTAATATTGAAAAGTTCTGATTCGTTTGAATCTCTTAGCCTTACCAGCTCTAAGAAGTCTAGAGAAGTTTTGCCGTTGTGATCTCTAAGTGCACCCCCTATTCTTGCCCGTCACAGTTTTCCTTTTGATGCCCTGTCAACAATGAATTTATGCCCTTCATTATTTGTTATGATGTTGTGTTTTGTCTTCAATTTGATTTCAAGGCATGCACTTCTCAACCAAAACACCTAATGTTTTCAATACTCAGAATTCAGACTCATCTCAAGATTGAATTGACCCTAGTAACCTGTGAATTTTCTGAGTTTTTATCCTTAAAACTCTGTAAAAAATGTGCTCCACTTATGGACAAGTGGGATAGATTTCTTCCAAAGTTTTTACACCATAGGCTCATTTGATAACATGAACTTGCAAGCTGTTGATGTACCTCTTCTTGTCAAGCTTCTGAATTTAGAATCCATGGAAGTACTCTACATGGCTTAAGAGTTTTACAGACTTGATAAGATCTTGAGATGCTACAATTTCTGCAATTTTGTTAGGCTAACGAAAGGTTAAAATTGGTAGTGTTTCCTTGCATTTATGTTCAACTTCTTTTAGATGGACTTTTATAGGTACCATTACTCTACTTTGAAATACTTGTATCAAGCAAATTTTGAAATTTTTATGACTTGGGGAAAAAATGCAACAATGTCCACATTGAATATTTGAATATAAAAAGGCAATAACATGTATAAATGTGGAATCTCATCTATATGGGTTCATCATCAATGGCTTGGATTATAGATTCACCAAATGAGACATTCCAACCCAAACTCTGTTTCCAAGCTAGGCCTATTTATGATTCTGGTTTTCAAAACTCTCTCTGTTAGGGGCATTATGGATAGCAAATCATCTTCACTTCATGTTTCCCTTGATTAGTAAGAAAAGATACAAGAATTTTATAAGACAAGGCTTTTGTCGAAAATGATGGTAATGACCTTTTCCCATAAAATCCTTTTTTAATATTCATTTGTATATCTGAATATGATCATGAAAAATACTAGTAAAGCAAAATGAATGATAAACAAATTAAGATTAACTACTTCAATTCAATCCATTTTCTCATCGAATATAGATTACGTGAGTCATATCATTGCCCATAAAAGGTTTATCAAGCCAAGTCTATATGGTTTAACATGAAATTTCTTGTTTACATTCAAAAGTATCACATTAATGTATACTCTAGCTGATTAAATTTTAAAACAAGCTCCGTAATTAGCTCTCAATCCTGACGAGGGTTTGAAGAAGCTGAAATATGTAGTATACTATGATATATGGAAGAAGATCTTCTTTTAAAACTTGAAGTTGTAATTTCTTCGAGTCGTTAGAAGACATAAAAAATATATGATATTCAGAGGTGACCCAAGAAAGTGTTGGGTAAAATCAAGTTTTACTTGGGTCAAATAATCCAATTTTTTATGCCTCTATTGGTTTAAGCATGGTTGACTTGAGTTAGTCTCATTTATTAAATGAATCAAAATTTTACTTTTTATGTCAGGTTGGTTTGTGGGTGGTTAGAGGATTGGTTCAAGATGCGTTAGACCACAAGTCAGGCTTTTTGGTTGTGTCAAATATGGGTAGATTTTGAGTCTTGTTTGATTGCAAGTCATATCAAGTCTAATGTGGGCCATATCGAGTCACGAATTTAGGTTTTGGTCGGTTTAAATTAGATTCATAGATCCAAATTGAGTGAGTAAAATTGAAGCATGTATTAAGTTCACATTTTACATTCACAAAGTTTATACGAGATACAAGATTGAAAAAATAACATTTTCTTTGCACAATACTTTTTACAGAAGAAATTCTTTTTGAAAATTTGTAAAAATTTCATGCAATGGTTAAGTCTTTTATCTATTTTCTTAAAAAAGGAAAATTCTCAGGAAAAATATATGTTTAGGTTTGTTTCATGTTGGATTATGAGAACCAAACATTTTTGTTATATATGTTAAATTTTTTATTTTTGTTGAAAATGAATAAAATATTATCTTGGTAAGTGAGTAAATCTTTCTCTTCTCTTTATTAGTTTTTCTATTCCTAAAAAGAATTGAATTCTTTAAAAAAAAGATTCTTTTTATTCTTTATGCTCTTGCTAACCCATATTTTATGAAAGAAGAAAGGGAAAATTAATTTCTACACTGGTATTTTATTTCTCAAAGGAGGCATACAGACTATTTTGTCCTTCAATTTATCGTGATAAATTGATAATATTTTTATTTTAAGCTTTTATTTTGGGTGGCTATTTAGACACGCTACTTTTCTACTAGGAGACACTTTTTTCGAAATTTATAGTGAAATTAACATTTTGCTCTTTCGATCTTGAAAAATCTTTCATGGTCTAAATGCACATCGAAAGTGCACTAAATTTCAAAAAAAAAAAAGTCTCTCCTAACATAAAAATAGGGTGCGTAAATGGCTACCATTTATTTTTCATTTTATTATAATAAATTGAGAGATAAATTGATCTGCTATTCCCTCTAAAAAATACCAATGTACAAATCAATTTTTTTTTTTTAAAAAAAAAAAACTCATTTTCAATTCTATTCATTTTTACACACTAACAGTCCACAGCCTAGTGAATCAAAAATATTGGTTGGAAGTGAAATTTTGATCCTCACAAGTGAAGAAATTTTATCGATCACTCTCTTGGGTTAGAACTTGGAAATGAAGACCCGGAGATACCTCCGATGTTTCAGATTTCAGAACCCACCCTCGATACAAAATTACAAAATACAAATAGATTCCATCTGCAGAGAAGCCAATGTCGTATGAATATGGATTCGGTGGCTTTTTTTTTGGGTCAATTGCTAGTACTTCTCCTTTGCATTTGCATTCAAATTTTCTATCATAGGCACAATCATTCATCATCAAATCAGATAAAACAAGATACATGGGCAGTTTTGAATCGATTGTCTGAAGGAAATGCAGAAATCTCTGCACAGAATCACTCCCAATGATCTGGGTTCTCTTCTTCGCAGCTGCATGAAATGCAAGGCCTTGCAGCGGGGCAAGCAGATCCACGCTCTCCTACTCGCTTCCGGTATCATCCACTCCCTTAACACCAGTCTCCTTGCCATGTACGCCGCTTGCGGAGATCTAACCTCCTCCATGCTACTCTTCCAATTTCTACCAAAACCCAACACTGCCTTTGCTTGGAACTGGATGATTTCCGTTTCTGCCTTCCATGGCGACTGTCACCACGCCATTCGCCTCTTTGCCCAAATGCAGCAGGCCCAAATACTCCCCAACAAATTCACCTTCTCTTGCCTGTTAAAGGCCTGCGTCGGTCTTTTGGACATCAAGAAAGGAAAAGAACTGCATTGTGTCATAAGAAAAGAAGGATTCCAATCCGACATTTCAGTCGCAAATGCTCTCATCGACATGTACTGCAAATGCGGGCAGTTGGAGATTGCTAGGCGAGTGTTCGATGGAATGTCTCACAGAGATGTTGCTTCGTGGACGTCGATGTTATGTGGGTATGCTCATTCAGTGAAGCTGGAACAGTTGGGGACGCTCTTCAAGAGGATGAAATTAGAAGGCTTTGAGCCAAATGAGTTCACTTGGAGTGTTGTGATTGCTGGGCATGCTCAAAACGGGGGCTGCAGCAAAGCGCTTGAGCTCTTTGCTGAAATGAAGGAACGGGGAATGGAACCTGATTTGGTTACTTGGAATGCAATGATTGCAGGGTTCAGTCAAGGCCAACACAGTGTTGAAGCTATGGAGTTGTTTGGAGAGATGCTGGATGCAGGACTCCATCCTAATTCAGTCACTATTTCTAGCTTGCTCCCTTTGTGCGGATTAATTGGCTCACTGCAGAAAGGAAAGCAACTTCATGGCTTGATATACCGCAGAGGGCTTGAGATTAATGTTTTCACAGCAACTGCACTCATTGACATGTATTCAAAATGTGGGAGTGTGAAGGATGCCAAAAAGGTATTTGATCGGATTACAGTGAGGAATATTGCATCATGGAATGCTATGATTGGATGCTATGGGAAGTATGGCTTAGTTGATACCTCAATTAAACTATTTGAGAGAATGCTTGGGGATGGTGTGCGTCCAAACCAAGTCACATTCACCTGTCTTCTTTCTGCTTGCAGCCATGGAGGCCTGGTTGAGAAAGGTTTGGAAATTTTCAGGTCTATGAGAGAGGTTTATGGGGTCAAGTATTGCAAAGAACATTATAATTGCATTGTTGATCTTCTTTGCCGGTCGGGACAGCTTGTCGAAGCTTATGAGCTGGTGAAGAAGATGCAGATTGAGGTGAATGATTCTATTTTTGGAGCATTTCTCAATGGGTGCAGAATACATGGAAGAAGTGATATGGCAAAGCGGCTGGTAGAGGATATCAAACAAATGGAGCTCAAGACACCTGCTGGTTTTGTGCTTTTGTCGAATATTTATGCAGCAGATGGAAAGTGGGAAGGGGTTGAAAATGTGCGGAAGATGATGAAGAAGAAAGGAATTTGGAAGCAGCCAGGGTGTAGTTGGGTTGAAAAGAAGGAGGAACAATTGGTTGGATTTGGGATGGGGGGATCATAGCTGGTTCCAAATGCAGATTCTGATCTTAACAGAAGGATGAATTATTGTGCAGTATGGTGGAGAGCTCATTTGTTGCAAATCCTGTGGAAATATTTTGCAGTTTGGAGAAGATTTGATAATAATAATTTAAAAATAGAATTCACATGAACTGGTGTGGATGGGCGACATGTATCTATTCAGTCAAATCCATGGCCAACAAATTTCTAGGGATTCTAAGCCAACCTTTGCTTGGAAAGGACAAGCTCGCCTAGGGTTCAGTCTTTCATGTGGTGCTCCGTAAAAGAAAAGGTTCTTATCAGAATGGATCTCAAGAGGTGAGGCTTGATGAGATCGGAGGAGGATTTTAGTTGCCCTCTCTGCGGTCACCCGGAATAGGATGCTGATCATCTTTTCATTAGTTGCTATTTTACAAAACATTTATGGCATCCCTTGGGTCTTCGATAGAACTTGTCTTGGGGTAGTGGAATTGTGGTTTATTTCAAGACCAAGACCAAAGTGGAATATTGCTTGGTACACGGTTCCTGCTGCAGTTTTTTGGACAATTTGGAAAGGGGAACTCTAGAATATGTGAAGGAAAATCATCTGAGGTGAATGATCTTTTTCAAAGGGCAAAATGGAGGTTGTGCATGTGGTTGTTGTCAGAAAAGGAATTTAAGGGGCTCAAACGTGTTGATTTCTTGGTGTCATGGGAGGGATGTTTAAGTGGAGGTGGTAGGATAGATAGACCCTTAGTCACTTGGTATCCTCCTCAACATAATGTCATAAAATTTAACGTTGACGGAGCTTCGAGGGGAAAATCGAGCCCGACAGGGATAGGTGGTTCCTCTTTGTTGGTCTTCACGGAGTCGGTAGGGGTTAGAGATTCAAATAAGGCGGAACTCCTTAGTATTAGGAAAGCTTTGATCATTTGAAAAGTCTAAGGTTCACTAGTGATCGATGGGTACTCGACAGACACAATTAAATGAGCCAAGGGCATAAAGCGTCCTCCTTGGAAAATGGTTACCATGGCAAGGGAAATCAGGATTAGCATCAGGGTTGAATGTTTCCTTTGTTCATATTGGTCGCACAACAAATGATGTGACGGATTTCCTTGCCAAAGATGAAATTAGCAAGTCTTGTGCTTGTGAAAAAGGGGAATTTCAGAGAACATTTTGTATGATAGTTTACTTTTGATGTAGTGCATTGTTGCACATATTGTTTTCTTTTTTGGTCTAATGCTTTTAGACCATCTTGATGTTTTTTGAAGTTTTGCTTCCTGTGTATATTTTTTTTTTAATGAAATTTTAACGTTACCTCTAAAAGAAATGAAATAATAATATCTAGATATCTATCTATGATCAAATTCAAATTTGACTCATGTCGAGTTAGAATTTCAAAGTTAGAACCTAGCCTTGCCTAAATTTGAGTCGGATTTTCCCCCCTTAATCCAACCAATTTAAGAGAAATTTTGCTTTAGTCTTGAGTTTGGAGGGGCGCACTTCTCATGGAAAGTCTTAGGAATGGACTTGTATTAAAAACTAAAAACACATTTTTTATTGAAGTTACATTATCAGTTAAATTAAATCTCAAATTTACAAAATTATGTTTAGTTGTTTACTTCTGAGTTTTTAAAAATTTAAAGTATGATCTTCTAAGTAGATGATTTGATGCAAGATTAGTTCTTGTATGAATCTTCCCATAACAAATAGCTTATGACTGTAGATTATGGGCCAATGAATTTTTAGGTTTTATTAATATTTGGGACACGATAGATTTTGTGGATTGAACTATGTTGAAGGGTTTTTTAATATTTTTTGTGCTATTTTTTGATGGTGTTGTTAATTTTTACATAATCTATTTTTAATCTTGTTTAGTGGCTAAAAATGCAAGATTTAAGATTTGATCCAAATCGATTTTGAGAAAATGAAATAAAAATATAATTTTTAATTGAAAGTAAATGATAAGAGAACTTCTCATCTATGTAAAGCCCATTTGGCTGGAGAAAATTTATGCAATAAGATAAAGAGTTTTTAACTTCCGTGGAGTACATAGATAAATTATTCA
Organism: Chimonanthus praecox; assembly: GCA_022113865.1. Lineage (NCBI taxonomy): Eukaryota > Viridiplantae > Streptophyta > Magnoliopsida > Laurales > Calycanthaceae > Chimonanthus > Chimonanthus praecox. The sequence goes on along the minus strand of CM039090.1, from coordinate 7,041,728 downwards.
TTTTGAACTAATTGTGAATCTTCGATCTAAGTCGTTAGACTAGAACAAAGCTATCAACTTTCACTTTTTTAATTTACTTCAACTTTTTGAAGTAGTTTAGAACATGAATAAAAATCTCGTTTGGCTCGGGATACTTTCCAATATGTCGATATCTCAGCGAGATCTTATTCTATTTTTTTTCATCATATGGTCGTTTCTTTTTTAATTAAAAAAATTAAAAAATTGAAAATGTGGTTGTTTTTTTAATTTTATAATTTAAAAATTTAAAATATCTGCCGATATGGGCCTGATATAAGCAAATATCAGGTGAGATATTGGACTGGGTCCACACTCAATATCAAGCCTTTTTAAAAAAAAAAAACGACAAGCATAAACATTGACCGATATGAAGATCGTAAGGTCGTTACGAACTTACGATATCTCAACATAACAAATTCGAGATATCTCGTAATATTTAGTTCAGAATAGGTAATTTATTAAGGTACATATGTTAAAACCAATAAATAAAAATATATTAATTAATTTAATCTTAATTTAAATTAAATTTCAGTTGGGTTCAGATTGAATTCAGTCAAGGACTCCTGCACTGACGTAGATCTTATTTCGCCTCGGGTACAGGTCGATTTGAATGAATTCAAAATCTTTTGAAAAAGGATATAATTCAAATACGGTGTTTTCAGGATCGGGTCGGTTCGAGTTTGCGGTCGGGTCTTGCCGCTCTTGCTCTTGCTCCTGCTCCTGCTCGATGGCAATGTCCTTTCTAAAGTAAACCCTCAAGAGGTCTTTAAAACAAATCTTCCCTGCCTCGAACGAGAAGAAGCATCGTACTCCAAAATCAAGGGTGAGATCATTCAAAGCTCTAGAGATTTCTTAATCGGATACTTGGATGGCGTAAATGTCAACAATCCCACACTAACTGAGGTAAGCTAAATCGACTTCAGGGCCTCAAACCCCCTTGTTTTGCTGCTGGATTTCATGTTTTTTCACCCAATGTTCATCTCTCTGCTGTAAATCTCTTGAAACGACGATGACCCATTTCCACAAACTCAAAGTACCATCTTTTCTCAACTGCCTTTCTTCACTTCTTCATGAAAAACATGTCACACTTTCAAAAATCTCATCTTTGCGGCTCACTGGAAGTCTCTGCACTGCTAGAGTACCATCTTCTTGTCACAACCATGCAGCTATTCACACTTCTGGTGCCTCCATTTCAGAGGCGGGCAGTGCATCCGATTCAATAGCTGCAACTCGGATACATAATACCTTCCGGAAGCGAGCACAAGCCGCTCTCCTGGACTACCTTCATGGCACCAGAGGATTGGATTTCACTGATGCAGATCACATGAGCAAACACTCGCCTAATTTCCTTTGGAAGATTCTAAAAAGAGTTAAGAATGAAAATGATATTGGGCAGTCAGTGGCCAGATTCCTTCGCTATCACCCCATCAACGAGTTTGAACCCTTCTTCGAGAGCTTGGGTTTGAACCCTTCTGAGGTTTCTTTGTTTCTTCCACGAGATTTGATGTTTCTCTGCGACAATGATGTGTTGCTTGAGAACTTTCATGCTCTCTGTAACTATGGAATTCCTCGCCGTAAGATTGGCAAGATATATAAGGAAGCCAGAGAGATTTTTTTGTACCACTATGGGGTCTTATGTTCAAAACTCCGGGCATATGAAGAACTAGGTCTGAGTAAAACTAGTGTTATTAAACTAGCTGTTTCAAGTCCTTCTCTTTTGATTGGAAATGTTGACAGGGAGTTTGTGAAGGTATTAGAGGAATTGAAGGGTATGGGAGTAGAACATGATCGGATAATTTGTTGCTTGTCTGAAGAGAACTTGTACGATTGGAAAAATGTACTTAGAGTGCTGGAATTTTTTGAAGTGGTAGGTTTTAGTAAGGAACAATTAGGAGTTGTCTTTTTCAAAGAATCCTAGTATCTTGTTAGAAAGTTTGGGGATGAAGGCGTATGCTATAATTGTGTTATTGGTAAAATTCGGTATCACAATGAAAGAAATCATTAACTTGCTTTTGCAGATTCCTCCAGTTCAGCCTGGGATTTTTGTCAAGAATATGAGACAGAGTTTAATGTTTCTGATTGAAAATGAAATGGAGGTCAATGAGATTGGAAAGATAGTGCGAACTTACCCACAAATGTTGGGTTCTTGTTCCTTGAAGAGAGGTAATACTGTACGCGAGAAATTGAATATTGGGAAGAAGCGATTGTGTGGAATTGTTAAGGAAGACCCAACTCAGTTAAAGAACTGGGTCTTAGGTTCAAAACTAACCCCTTTGCCGAACAACAGTAAGGATAAGAAGACTGAGTTCTTGGTGAGTCTGGGGTTTGTTGCTGGCTCAAGAACGATGGAGAAGGCACTAAGGACGTGTCGAGGCAAAGGAGATGAGCTTCAGGAAAGATTCAATTGCTTTGTGAAAGCGGGTTTGGACCCAAATGATGTTTCCAAAATGATCAAAGATAATCCAAATATTTTGAATCAGTCGACATATGTGATTGAAAAGAAGATTGATTTCCTTGTAAAGGATGTTGGTTATCCCATAGAGACATTAGTAGCATTCCCTTCATATGTGTCTTATACTATAGACAGAGTCAAATTGAGATTCTCAATGTACAACTGGCTTAAGGACAAAGGTGTGGTTAAATCTCAGTTGGCCTTGAGCACTATCCTTGCATGTTCAGAAAAGATATTTTTAAGGCAGTTTGTAAGTAATCACCCAAAGGGTCCTGAAGTTTGGGAAAATTTCAAGAAAGAATCATGGGCGGGTTAGTAATATATTTTACTCTGGAAAATAGTGGACCTTCTCATTTCCCCCAGAAAAGAGGAAAAAAGAGAGAGCGATAGAGGCGCATCTAAACAAGCTGCAAGCTTCTTAGTGGTCTCTGAAGACTGAGTTGTGGGGGTGGGGGCGTATATCTGACTAATGCAGGTTCTTTTTTCACACCACCATAGTTGCAGCAACAAGTTGATCTGAAGTGGTCTCATTGTTGTGCCCAAACAACAATTTTTGAGGACACTCTTAACATTGTGATGAAGCCAGTATGGTAATTGGTTTTTTGATATTTCAGCAACGAGTTGATTGATAAGGGGTACTTATTCTACCCAAACTACAATATGTGAGGATATACTCAAATTTGATCCAGTTGATACTGTAATTTGTTTTGATATTCCAGTGACAAGATCAGAGGTGGTCATATCCACTTCTGCCCAAATTACAGTCTGTCTGGAAATGCTTACATTTTGATGTTGCTGGTATTGTAATTGGTTTTATATTTGAGTAACAAGTTAACAGAGGTGTTCTCATCCAGTTCTGCCCAAAGAACAATCTCTCAGGACACACTTTTGTTTTGATGATGTAGTAGCAGGCATGTTAATTAGTATTGATATTTTGACAGATAGAAATGTTATGCGGTCTGATGCAAGTTCAAGGTAGTACAGAAACTGAAAAACTCATTTTATTTGAGATTATCTTACTGCCTTTTCTACCCCATACCATTGTTATTATTGAGCCTCAATGTTTATATTGATTTTGGGTGAGGAAGTCCATTAAACAATCTCTCTTCTATAATGCTCAGTGAAATGAGAACCATCCATTGTGCCAAAATTTCTAAATTGGTTGTTGGGGTTACATCCATGTCACACTTTTTTTTTTCTAAGAACTTTTTTCTTGAACAATTTTACCATTTGAACATGGGCACTGAGCAAATCACAGCTCCACAGTTAAATTTGACAGATCTATAATTGAATTCTCGTCCTTGTTGAAATAAACAATGTAAGCAACAAGCTATCCAATTATACATTATCATTCTTCAAACACAATTGAAATGGATGGAAATGTGATTCTCAAGCTTTAAACTGGTCATGTAAACTCATGGATTGCTTAGAGCTTACATTTCCTTTATGTATGCTAGAAACATACTTTTTCCCTTATTCTCTCATTTTGTGTGGGTGGAGGTGCATAGGGGCGAGGAATCATAGTTTTAGAAAACCATGACTTGATAACATTTTTAAGGTAGAACTCACTCAAAAAAACTAGCTATTGAAAGAAGGGTGCCTCAAGTGTTATATAGTCATTGGTTTCAAAATTAACCGACGTGGGACTTTTTTTCATTTCACATAAGCCATAAAAAAAAAGACATGGGGACACTGCACCAATTTAAATAAATTTAGATCTAAGGGGAGAATTTTTTATCAACTCCAGGAGCATACAATGTTGCAAAAATGTTGGTTCCTTGATAAACATGCTGAAAGGCATAGTAAATGTCATCACCAACATTAACGGTGGTCTATTGGGAGGAATCATAAGCCATAAAGAAAGACGCAGGGACACTGCACCAATTTAAATAAATTTAAAACTAATTTTAGTTTAAATGGAATAAAGTGCAAAAATAACACTAGTAGAAAATATTGTACTAGAAGAATCTATGGAGAATGGTGTTGTAATAGTTTCATCATCTTGGAAAACAATGTTGGAAGGTACTGAAAGAATCCATGAAGCAGGGGTTTAAAAATCGGTATCGGCTGATATATCGGCCGATACGATATGTCGACCGATATATCGTTATCGGCTGATATATAGGCCGATATTTTGATATCGGCCGATATTTCAGCCGATATTGTGAATATCGGCCGATATTCACTCTTTCAAAACCGGTACATATCGGCCGATACGATATGCATCGGCCGATATTTGTACCCCTGCCATGAAGAACAGGTTTGAGTGGCCAGCATAGGTGCAAGTGTCCAAGAGTATCTGACATTCATCTTGAAGAATATCTGCAACATTGACCAACAACCTGAGATTTGCCTTTTTTTCATATCAAAGGCATGATCTGCTCAGCTTCATATCCTAAGGCATGAGTTTGTGCATATCATGTGCTTTTGTGCCCATACTCCTGATGTCATGGATCCTTCTCAAGAAAAGCTCAAATTGGAAGATTGTCACCATTCAAAATCTGCTCTCTATTATATTAAGTTAGAATTTTCTTTCTTAACCAAAGGTTATGCCTATTCCGAAAGGAGGTTTTCAGGGTGTTTTTATCTATGGTAGTGTCATCAGATTGATGCACTCTCTCTCTCTCTCTAGATGACAAACAAATTCCATTGAGATGGATGCTCTGTTTTTCTGTTGATTTGATTGGCACACATGTAAAGGAGCAAACACTCACCTACATCAACAATAGTTGGGTTTTTGAGAGTTACATGATATAAGAAACAGGATTGCTTTAGCCTATATCAACTTTAAACAAATGTAAACTCATGAGTTTACATGATATAATAAACAGGATTGCGTTAGCTTATATCTACTTTAAACTCATGAGTTACATGAAAGTTTAGGAGATCATCTAAATTACCATTGGGTCAAGACGATGAGGCCTTTGTTTTCTGCATTACTTGATAAGTTGTTCCTTATTTCCATTTGCATGTCTCATCCAGAAATTCCCCATGTCTCTTATTTCCAATTGTATGATATTTCAGCAACAAGTTGATGCATTTTGATTGCCCCTCACCCGCGACCTTTTCCTCTGTTTTTTTTTTACTCAAATGCAAAAAATGGAAGTACCGGCTACCAGGTGACATAAACTTAACCCAAGGATTTATGCATGTTCATGTTAGAACTGCTTTGGATAAATGTACTCTTGTTTGATGAACTCCATTCAGGTTCACCCAATAGCATCAAAAGAAACTGGGGAATCTAGAGTATGATGATAAGCTAACATAGGAATGACCTCTTGGTTCTCGTTAAAAGTGCACGAGTTCTTCTGTCCATGGAATCAGAGCTGTAGCATAGGAGCTCGAGTTTCAATTCATTCTGCAGTGCACATTCTAAGGTGTTCATTTTCTGAATTTATGTCATTCAAGGAAGCCAATGGGACTCTGTATTATGAGCATGATGGAAAGATCTGAGAAATGATAGAGAGAATCCGAGCAACGTTGTGCATCATTATTGAATCCTTATTCGTTTTAACTGTTCTCAGCTTTTAAAATAATACATTTTAGACGAATGGAACCTCTCTGGCAGCTGAAATGTAATTCCTCAGCGGAGAAAGGTTTCCACGGATGTAACCTTTTTTCTAAGATGTTCCTTACTATGTTGTGGAGAGAACTTTGGTTAACCCATTCTCTCAAGAGGGTGAATGGGTAATCAAGGAGACAATGAGTTTTAAGAAGGCAAATAGAGAGGTGTTTACTTTGAAATTTCAAGATCTCATTCAATAAAAGATATGGAACAGGCATCATGGTCCATTGGCTAAGATGAGAATACGGATATCTGGTTTCTACGTAAGATAATTAGAAATTTTGATTTTAGAGAATCTAAATATATAATATGCATACATACACATATAGCAGAAACACTTCATGCTAAATCCAATTGCATCCTATTGGAATTTAAAAAAGAGAATAAGTCCTATATGCAAACTATCAGGTAATTCATAGAATTGGTTTAGATATAAAATAATAACATTTTCTTCATATGATCTCCTTATTTAAAATGTAATTCACAATCAGCAAGTCTAAAAGAAACTAGAAAAGGAATCCAAGATAGATAAAAAAGAGTAATTTGCAAGTCATGAAGATGGAGAAGAAGCCATTTGAGAAGGGAAAAAGGAAAAAAAAAGTACTAGAGAAATCTAAAATAAAAGCCATGCTAGCAAGAAGAGGCCACTAGTTAAAAGGAGACTGCAGAAAGGGTGAAAGAGATCCAGATTGACTTCAGCAACCCTACATAAGCCAAGTTTCTAATCTTAAAAACACTTCTATCTAAACTTATTATGAGACCATAAGCATCAAAAGAGTTAAAACCAACAATGCTTTACAATGCTTAGAACTCAACATTCCTAGAGGCTCTTGAAGCTATTTAAACTAAAATAAGCTTTTGATTGCAGTGGGATCAAAATGAAGAGAATTCATAATAAGACAAAAGGATAATTAATTGCAACAACAGAGGAACAAACATTAATCTGAAAAGTAGAAGGCCATACTATATGGAACTGCTATTCAAGGTCAAAATTATGTTCTCTAGTAATTTCTGATAGATAAGCTTTCTTATCTTTTCCTATATGAAACTTCGGAACTGTCGTACTATTATTCAAGGTCTACTCTTATGTCCATGACTAACCCATTTCTCATCATAACTAAGCAGTCTTGGACCTGCTCGAATGTAATTTATGGTGTTCCCATGTCATCTAGATTACCTAAATTTTGTATTTTTGTAGTTTATACTCTTAATTTTTGAAACTTGTAAGCATGAATGTAGAAGGCATGGAAGCAATAATCCATCTAGTAATACACAGTCAAGATTTGGCCTCATGATAGAACTGGCTTTCCAACAAAGGTTTTAAAAAAAAAAATCCACATCAAAATGCTAATTCATACATTTTGTGACTCATGAATGAAAATTGATCAGAAACAACACCACTGGAATCCCCAGAACTAGTGCAATTAACTTATCTATCAATCGCTGGTTTGCCATCGACGCACCATATGCTATCATCACAGGGAACCGGCAAGTTCCAGCTGATGGATCCAGTTCAGTGACCATTCCAAGATCAGAAAAATCACATTTGCTGCTCTGCTGGTTCCCTGCTTGATAATACATGTTGAAAGCATAAGAAGCATTCCCACGCTCGTCCAGATGGTTACACGAAGACCCATAACCAAGAGCAGTGCAATCAGAAACGGTGCAAGCGTGATTTATACTCTCCATCAAGCTTGAGGGGTCTATTGGGGGGTCTACTGCATCTGGATTCAGTACACACCACTGTCGGGGTAGGTATGCCACTCCTTCGGCACCCCGTAGCGATTTGTTTTTCTCGTGACCTGATAGATCTAATTCATACTTGGGTTTTCCATCAAATTCAAAGATCCCCCAGTGCCTCTCGAAGTTGCCGGGTGCAATGCTCTTTGCATCCTCATCTATCAGACTGAAAAGGTACACATCTATATTCTTGCTTCTCATTGGGGTCCCTCTCCCTCTCAAGATATGGCGAAGCAATCCCTGGTTAAATCTGCTGGCATCATCAACATTTGCATTCTTATCTCCGTCTGTAGGCCAGCCAACTTCTCCAACAAGAATGGGCATATCTGGGTAGCCTGCTTTCTTCAAGGCCCAGATAAGGGTGTCAAGATTGGCATCAAATACATTATTGTAGATGTTGCCACCGTCAGTAATTGGTTTGTCAGTGCCGTCGAAGAAAGCAAAGTCCACAGGGAAGTATTCATTTCCATAAAGGCTGAGGAAGGGGTAGATGTTGACAGTGAACGGAGCATCATTTTCTGAGAGGAATTCAATGATCTGTATTGTACGGTCGCGTACCTCCGGTCTGAAGTCGCCACCAGATGGGACTGGATTTGAATCCGGGGAATTGTAAATGTCGGCATTGAAAGGGACTGTAGCTTTTATCCGGGTTCCTAGCCCAGCCTTGTTCAGTGCATGTTGAATGTTTTGCAGGGCCGGTAGAGTGACATCCAAGAATGTACCATTGTAGGTTTGGAGGAAAGGCTCATTGCCTACTGCAACATATCTGCAATTTCAATGTTTTTACATTCTCAATCACTAAGGATATTTGATTTTGATTTCACCATAATTTAATGGAATGAGAACTCCAAATCTGACAAGTCTTCCTCTGCCATTGAAATTTAGCAAAAAGAACCAGTGTGCTTTAAAAATAAAATAGAATAAAATTCAAGGTCGTATTACAAGATTTTAGATCAACAAGGATCTGTACTTGAACCAAGATGACTTGAGTGAGCAAAAGCAGAGTAATTGATGTTTGTTGAAGGGTCCCCACCTGATTATTCAGAAGTGGCGGGAATTTATGATTCTTAAGACAAAAAAATCTAGGAATTCATTATCCATTCCAATAATTCCACAATGATTCAGACTATGAGATTCCAAAGTGATACTTTTTAGTTGGGGAATATACAATTTCCCTTGGAAATGAAATTCTGTAAAATTTTATAGTTACCACTAGAAAATTCCAGTTACACGAGATGTGGAATTTTCTGGAAGATTTGTAAATTCCAGAAACTTCAAATTTCATTCAAGTCATCCAAACAGACCCTTGATCAGGAGAAATGATATAGAAAACAAGAGAAATATAAAATGCACAGGAAAACCAGCATGGGTAAAAGAACTACAACTAAAATTAATCGACAAAATTCTTACAATAAAGATGGCATTTTAAAATTTATGAAGTGAACATAATTAAGACCTTATCAAGTATAATCTACATAATTGAAAGATCTTGTCAAAGTTTCTTTTTTCAAAGAGGTCACCATGAAGTATATTTGTAAAGTGAGAAAAGAGTAGATGAAGAAGAAGATGGGCCGAAGAAGGAGACCGCCACATGAAGATGAAGATGGAGGCTTGGGCATTATTCACATTCGAGTCAATAAATTAACAACATTAAGTATCTGATTAAGATATTTGAGAATCATTTAACAGCAGGCATTGTATTGGATTGGGGGGGAAAATGTTAGGGATTAGTATATAAATACAAAAGTTGTAGAAAATGAAAGAAAACCAGTTCACAGAGTGGAAAATACCGACAAATGAACAAAAGAAAAACGAAAATCAAAGAACAACAGAAAGAAATAACAAAGGAAATACATTCAATGTCCGTGGCTTGCAGAGGATGAGTGCATCCGGAGTTTTGGATTGGTCTTCCTCATGGAAAAACAAAGGAAACCCATTTTACATTAATGGTAATTCATGACACAAGATAATACAATGAGAACCAAAATGAAAACCCATTAAAGATAAGAAGAAACAAAGATCAAATGTCACAACAGAAGAAAGAACTAGAGCTGATTCAGAAAAAAGATGCATGCCCATTTACATAAATGAAGAACTAGACCATTCAAGGAAGAAAAAGAGGGACAAGAATTGATAAATATCACAATGTCATAGTTAAAGATGAAAACAGAGGAGCAGAGTGAGGAATTCTTTTTTTTTTTTGAATGAAAGAGTGAGGAATTTTCTTGTACTCAACTTGATATTTACTCCACCAGGGTACCTATATCTGGTCACGTTCTCTTCAACCCAATCGGCAGCGAATCCGAAATCTTCACTTAGTTCCTGCAACATGAAGTTTGGTATGGCAACCATAACCTCAATATCACTTCCAGAGAGGGCTCTCATGCTCTCTTCATCTGCATCGAACAGCTTCACCTTTGTAAACCCGTTATTGATAAGAAGCTGAACAATCATGTCGTCTGGAAGGCGATGCGTCGACATCTTCCCCCAGTTTACACCAATGCAATTTCCTTGCAAGGCGCTTGCCATGGTTAGAAGGAAGAGTGCAAAGAGGTGTCTGAGTTTTCTTCCTATTGTCATATCTTCTGCAAGAACTTTCTTGAGTTCTTGTTTTCTCTTCCTTGGTTTAAGTTCTTGTTTCTCTTCCTCTGTTTAAAGCAGAGAGAGAGCGAGAGAGAAAGAGACAGAGAGACGGTTAGAGCCAAACGAAGCAAGTGAAGGAGAGAATATTTTCGTGCATGGCTTGATAGTTCTACCATGAAATTGCTTTAATATATGCCCGTAGTCATGCTGTTGTTACTCATGTACTATTCACATGCAAATCACGTGGTGGACCCTTTTTCACCAATTTTTTTAATTTACACCGAGAAAAATCCAGCGTAAAACTCTAAAAGTGATACATACTGCTCTTATGATACACTAGACCAACTATTACAAATTTACTATGAGAGTTTTTTTGAGTTTTTAATTTATGATTCAAAAATATACTTAAGTCTAATCCATGTAGGAACTCGCCTCACAAATCGGGAGTCTTGAGTTCGATTCTCATTCCACCTTAAAGGATCACTCCTATAGATTTATCCGATGTATGTAAGTAGAGAAACTTACATATGCCCTAAAGATTAATTGAGTACTCTAAGAGACCTGAACACCTTATTCATAAAAAAAAGCATTATAAACTCATTAAAAGACCTCATTTTTCAATCGTATCTATCCATGTCTCTCATACAATATAGGCCATTGAACTTTGCTGCCTTTGCATTTTTTTTAAAGGGCCTTTTTAGAATATAAAACTAGTCCACTAACCATGAACTTTTTCTTATTTTTTAAACAAGTAATGAAACAAAAGATCACTAAAAATGTAATATCGGATGCGAATATGGTGAATACGGCCAATGTATATCAATCAGGCTGTTTTCCAATGCAATTCGGCGATACAATGCTCATCAGTTGAGTTTTAAAACTATGTTCATGAAGCAGCGCCGAACAAGGTGTTCTGTGAGGACCTTTAGGCATACAGAACAACACCGGCCCTGCCTACAGTGCATGTAGCCCAAAACTCTTGCCAGAAACCAGCCCAAGGCCCAATTTCCTAGGCCCAACTCGACCCGAAAGAGGAGTGGCCTTTTTCAGATGAGCAGGTGAAGTTGGGAGTTAGGAAGCTCCAAGTAGAGAGAGCTTTTTCATTGTTAGCAGTTAGCCAAAGAAAACTTTTCCTACTGAATTCAAACCCTTCATAGAAAAGAGTTCAATATGTTTTCAAGTGGGGCAAACATTTCTTAATAATTGGAGGTCTTTATGTCTTGAGTTGAGACCCATTTAAAATGCTGGATGGGCTCGATTGACAGACTGAGCTGTTGCACCATTGATTAGAATAGAAGCCAGCATGCATCTACGTGTGGACCATTTGTCTCCACTAAGTTCCACTGCAAAATTGGAGGATTCTGCTTTTGGGCCTTTGCAAGGATTGAAACGAACCTCTCACCTTTCCACCTAGAATCTATCTGTGTCTGCCTTTGCTCCTCTTACTTTCTTTGCATTTGTCTTTTTGTTAAAGTTGCCCAAGAAGAATGGACTTTTATTTTTTTTTTCCAATACAAAGGAAACCAATCCCACTGGTTCTGGTTTCTTAATGGCCTCATCATGACTAGAAATTGCAAGGAAGAAGAGCATTCTTTGGTGGGTTTGCTTCCTTTTGCTTTCTCTTCTTCTTCATTACTAAGATTGTCTTGTAATAACTATTGACAGGTGGCCCAATACACGCTACAAAGGTTAATGGATCCAAGTCTTTGTTTAATCATTGACTTGAGTCAGATGCTTAGCTTGTTCCTCAAGATATCTTTAGCACTATTGGATTAGATGTTTATTTAAAAAAAATATTTTTCTTATTTATTCATGGATTTTTAGAACCCTGCATCATATGAAAGTAATATTTTCATAATAATAAAATTTAATATATAAGTAAATTTAAAGAAATTATTTTATTTAACATGATTACTAGACTAAAAAAAACTCACGATAAATGTCACTATTTAACAAAAAACTAATTTGTTGTGTCAAGTGACTCTACTAAAGAAATAACTGTTGATGTTAGAATAAAAAAATTAGTTTTATTAAATAGATGACTGAAATGGTGTTTTATATAAATCAAGTAGATAATTTTTTTAATGAAACTTATTTTTAGAATTAGATATTGAAAATCTTTAGTTTAATTTAATAAAAATATTATGTCTAACAAATTATAATTAAAATTGAGACATAAAAACCTTATGACTTAGTATGTTACATTAGAGTTTTCTTAATTTTGACCCTTGATTTTTTTTATTTTTTTTCTGGTTCCTAAAACTTATATAGTATTAAAAGAGAAGCCAAGAGGGTAGAGAGTACAGAGCATAGTAATAAAGCCTACACATTACCCCATTACAAAGATAGAGACATACGATTTACATAAATAAAACCAAAAGCCCATCAAAAAAAGCCCAAGTACAAACTACCTAGCATAACCAAGGGCCCAACCTGATTTCTTTCTAGGCCCAAGCCTCAACCCTTTCTATAGTAGCTGATAACTTTAATATAATTGTTTAAAATAACTTAGTACATTATTCATAATTTTATACCGTGACGAGTCATTAATTCCCATAGGCGTTAGAGTCGACTCACAATTGAGGGCTCGAGTCCCCTCAACGGCCTTGAGAGGATTTTAGAACAATGGTTTCGTTATTTTCACTGAAATACTGAATAGATGGCAGCAGTTGGATGGGCCGTTGTTCTAAGCTTATTTCTTTGGAAGAATCTTTGGTGGGCCAGCTATGCCCAAGCCTGAATTACACTTTAGGCATACGTTGGGCTTTTTTCAAGATTGATTTAATTATTATTATGGTTTAATATGTAATGTAACCGTCAACATTAATTTGACATAACCTCTCGGAAATAAATCTCTGTAGATATGTATTATATCGGCCGATAAAGATGATTTTTTTTTTAAAAAAAAAGAGAGAGAAATTTCTCGGCCGATATTTGAGATTTAAATCACTTCTCTCCGGGCATAGCTCAAGTGCCAAACACTTCAGCTCAAGAATCAGAGGTTCCAAGTTCGAGTCCCGTAGTTACCCAATGCATGTGACTTGTGAGAGGCTACGTATATCAGGAGTTTTATCCAATATCCTCATATTCAAGGAGAGTAGATCTTGGGTTTCTTTGTCATAAAATAAAACATTAATTTGATACAAGTTTAATATAATATCTAGTAACATTTTTACATAGAATTCAGCCTGGGTATCTCTCTCTTTGAGAGTGTAGTAAGCCTGGGCCGGATCCAATTTAAGATTGGGCCCCTCATTTTGGATTGAGCCTGGAAATTCACTATAAAGCGGGGCTCAATTTGGGATTTATGGAACATTGGAACCTAGTATAGACTTGGCAAGGGCTGCGACGCAGGCTAGGCCAGGCCAGGTTTAGGATATGCCTGAGTGTGAGTTTGAATTGCAATTAAAGGGCTCAAGCTCAGGCCCAGGTCAACTAAAATCAAACAAATCAGAGCCAGACCTGAATTATATCTATAAGACTTGAACTTGATTTCAAACCTAAAATATAAAAATCGGCCTATTTGGGCCTAAAATGTAATTTTTTTTATTCTATTAAAATATAAATTATATATTACAAAAAATTATATTTATACAAATTATTAACTAAAGAAAATTAGATTTCATAAAATATGACTCAAATAAAAATTTTAAGATCTGATAAAAAGAATTTAAGCTTGGTTTAACCTAAGATCTATCATTTTTTGGATAATTATTTAGTAAAACTATCTATTTTATTAAATTTGGTTGTCTTTGTTCGTAGAACTAAAAGTCGTAGAGAACACGAGAGAGACAAGTGGTAAGTTTTTGCCTAAAATCTTTGTAATTTTTTATATTTTGAAAATTCTAAACATTTTTATAAATCTTTGAGAGATTTTTTTTGTTCTTATTTAAAGTACCTTTGCGTTGATTGCAAGTTATCATTTTCAAAATTGAAATTGAAATTAATTTTGAATCTCATTCAAATATAAACAAAATTAAAAAGGATATTTAGATAAATTAAAATATTAAAATTTTATCGCATATAAAAATTTAATCATTTAATTTAAATTTATAAAATTAATCACTGTGGTTGAAAATCAAATGATTAAATTTATTGTATAGCTTTAATTTTTTGTATTTTATCAAATTTAGAGACTTACTTTCATTTTATAACCAGAAGGAAAATTCGGGAGATTCTTTGCGGAGGGAAAAAACTCGTCCAAGATCTTGGGTCCTAAAATCAATAATAAATAAAGCTTGTTCAAGATCACTGAAGAGTGAAGCGGGATCTCTCGCTCGAAAGGTTCGTTTCCAACTCGTTGGAATTTGTTTGTACTCAGTCCATTCATTGTCAAATACTGCTGCTGTTACATTGCTAGATCCACGAACTGAAATCCCATCTTTCGAAATGCGATACTCGATTCCGAAAATCACAAATTTCTTTCCGGAGAAATGTTATTCGGTGATGGGTTCTTCTGATATATTTGTCTTCTCCTACTAGTGTCAGCAACATACTCGAACATCCTAGCAGATTACAGAGCAGGCACTAGATATCTTTGAAAAAAATCTAAAATCAATGTCTCTGCAGTGCTAGTCTCTTTTTTTCCATGAATCTCTATACCATTTGGTGAAATGGGTGGTCTCAAAAATTGAATAATAATGTTATTACTAATTAGTCATGTTCTCCAATTTCTATTAACTTCTTAATCTCTTTCCTTTTGGGTATTTTTTTTTATTAGCTGATGAGGTGAGTGCATTGCAATGATCCATTCCACGTCTGATCTATGCCTTTCAAAGTTTTGGAATTTGATTATGGGTTTCAGATAGGCAATCTGCCCATTGAAAACATTTGCAATCCAAGTGACATTTGTAAGTGTCAAAGCCAGATTGGTGGGATAAATGTCTATGACGATGATGATGAATAATTATGGGTCTCATTCTATTTTGAGAACATCTAATGGGTCTGGGCATGACTTTTTGTGTGGTTATAGACAAAAGTTTGTAGTTGATCTGAAGCTTGGTTAAATTCTCTGATGCAGACATATGCGGGCGTGATCAAAATTTTAATTTTGATCCAGGTGGGTGCACAGGCAATTTGACAGGTCCGGGGTCCTAGTCGAATGATTAAAATTATATCTTCGATCCAGGCGGGTATCCGAGTGGAAATTTGAAGATGGATCATGGACTTTAATTCAATAGTATATTTCAGCCCGATTCCAAAATAAAGCAGCCATAGAAGCAGACCCATTGCTTGTCAGGCCCAACAAGCCAAGCTTTGGCCCAAGATAACATGCCCATTGATTCAATGACCGGTACACGCTTCATGGAGTGGGTTGAACAGTCCTATCCCAATTAAGATTGGGTTGTCCATCGTTGGAAACTTGGTGTATTTAGGATATTTTAATAGTAGTTGCTTAGTTAGTCCTATTTTATTTAGAACTATATGTTTTTGATTAAGAGTTCGTAATTAGATACGACTCTTATTTAGTGGGTGTTTATTATTAGGAGTTCTTAATTAGATATGACTCTTATTTAGTAGGTGTTTATTATTAGGAATTCCTAATTAGATAGGACTCTTATTTAGTAGGTGTGTTTATTTAAGGAATTGTAATAGCCAGTTTGGAGGGGGAGATTATTTTGATCAATAAAATTGTTATTTTGTTTAGCAAAACGAAGGACTGTTTTGTGAAGATCCAAGTGCAAAACGAAGGACTATTTTGTGAAGATTAAAGTACAAAACGAAGGACTGTTTTGTGAAGATTCAAGTGCAAAACGAATGACTGTTTTGTGAAAATTGAAGGGTTATTTAAGATATTATTCAAGCTTCCGCTATAATTTGAGGTTGGGTATTCTTAATCTAACCTAGCCTGCATCAGAGTGGTATCAGAGCTTCGGAGTCAATTGAGACTCATCCTTCGATCAAGGGTTAGTTATGGCAAGGCGTGACCGCCCTCGTAGCCGACAAGGCGGGAATAGTGATTGGTTTCATTCTACTTAGAGTCGTCATGTGAGACACGCTCCAGAAGATGATTGAGTTGAATTCTCTAAAGACCGCGACAGGCAGTTTGATCGGTTATTTGAGTCATGTGTTAATCTATAGAGAGAGATTGTGGCTCTAAAGAATCAAACAAGCCAACACCCTTCTAGTTCGCCATCAATGAGATCAAGGTACTCCAGATACTCATCTTCTGAAGAAAGTTCAGATGACAATTCAAACCAAAGTTCAGACGAAAGTTTCTACTATCACAGACATAGGGCAAGACATGTCGTCCGACAACCTGAGAGAAGGCAACGATTCGTCTGATTTGCTGATGAAGTAGACACGACTGCACAAGTCAAAATTGTTGACTCAGATACCTCTAGTGAGGAAGATGTCGATGATTCTGTGAAGACGGACTCCATGAGTGTACAACTCTTGGAGACGGTACAGGAACATCAAGTTCAAAGTTGTGAACCCCGAGTGGATGACATTAAACACAGTGGCACAGAGGCCGAGGCCGCCACTGAGTTTGTGTTTTGTGATATTTATCCCATGGAAACATTGGGTGAGCATAGACCTTATGTTGATCCAATGTTGGAAGAACACATGAACCAGTTGGCTGCACCCAGTATCTCACCAGTGTTAGTAGTTCATGAAGCTACAATAGATACAGGTTCAACACATGGATGTATTCAGTTTGAGGCAAGTTCCATCCTGAAGCAGGAACTTGAGGCACCCAGATCCCATCTTGAGCCACAGTCTATTGAGAAGCAGCAAGAAGATGCTACAGACAACGGTGACAAAGATTGGTCCGTACAGGTTCGTACACTGGGGATAGATGACCGACATCTTGTGGACTTAACCCACACCATCTGGCCATATGTTGACCCTATTTGGGAATGTTATGTGAGACAGTGCTCCGCACCTACTGTTCAATCACTTTTGGTAGGTGCCATAGCGACATCTCTTGATGCAATCACTCCACAGAGACAAATTCTTTTGGTTACAAAGTGTGATGTCACTTTGTCGAGGCGCAAGGAGCAGCTTATGGTGCGACCGCACCCTTCATCGACGAACCTTCTAAACTCGAGGACGAGTTTTCTCCGAGAGCCGGAGAATGATGCAGACATATGCGGGCGTGATCAAAATTTTAATTTTGATCCAGGTGGGTGTACAAGCAATTTGACAGGTCCGGGGTCCTAGTCGAATGATGAAAATTATATCTTCGATACAGGCGGATATCCGAGTGGAAATTTGAAGATGGATCATGGATTTTAATTCAATAGTATATTTCAGCCCGATTCCAAAATAAAGCAACCATAGAAGCAGACCCATTGCTTGTCAAGCCCAACAAGCCAAGCTTTGGCCCAAGATAACATGCCCATTGATTCAATGACCAGTACACGCTTCATGGAGTGGGTTGAAGAGTCCTATCCCAATTAAGATTGGGTTGTCCATCGTTGGAAACTTGGTGTATTTAGGATATTTTAATAGTAGTTGCTTAGTTAGTCCTATTTTATTTAGAACTATATGTTTTAGATTAAGAGTTCGTAATTAGATATGACTCTTATTTAGTGGGTGTTTATTATTAGGAGTTCTTAATTAGATAGGACTCTTATTTAGTAGGTGTTTTTTATTAGGAGTTCCTAATTAGATAGGACTCTTATTTAGTAGGTGTGTTTATTTAAGGAATTGTAATAGCCAGTTTGGAGGGAGAGATTATTTTGATCAATAAAATTGTTATTTTGTTTAGCAAAACGAATGACTGTTTTGTGAAGATCCAAGTGCAAAACGAAGGACTGTTTTGTGAAGATTCAAGTGCAAAACGAAATACTATTTTGTGAAGATTGAAGGGTTATTTAAAATATTATTCAAGCTTCCGCTATAATTTGAGGTTTGGTATTCTTAATCCTACCTAGCCTGCATCATTCTCTGTTCATTTTATTGAAATAAGTTTAATTGGGAGGTTGAATCTAATATCACACTGCCATATTAATTCGAGTTTAATAACTACAAATGAATTAATCTTCACTTATTTATTCTTTGATTGAAATATTTCAATTCTACTTTACCTAGTAATATTTATTAAAAATCTGGCTCTTGGTGATGGCAGCTCCAGAAATGACATTGCCCCAGATTGCAATACTTGGTGCCGGTATTTTTGTCCGCACGCAATATATTCCTAGGCTGAGGGAGATTGCTGATATTTTTATTCTCAAGACAATTTGGAGTCGTAGTGAGGTGTGTGATGTATATTATTGTTCTCATTCAGGTTTAATTAAGAATTCTTAGGACTTAAAACCAATTGTTGAGCACCCCATGTACTGCATTTTCTGCATTTTTTTTTTAAATGATTTGCTGCAAAAAAATTAATGCCAAATTTAACCATTAGAACACTAGAGAGATTGTATACTCTAATCATTTATCTATAAACAACCAAATGGTATCTTGGAAATTAAGTCTTTCTGACTGCAAAGGTTCCTAGGGTGAAAAAAAAAGGTTGATGCAAAAATGGGACCATCTATTTGGAGGCAATTGATGTAATTTGAGTGGTCATCCTTTTGGGTGAGTTGTTATTAGTCAATTTTCATTGACCATTATTTGCTTCTTCCTAACTCTCTCCCTTTGTATATTTTAGTGGCTGAATTATCCTAACATCTTATTCATGAGCAAGAATTTTCTATACAAATATGTTTTATGAATTTGCGTTGATTTCATCGTATGAGCAAAAGAAAATTTAACAACTTTTTCCCCAATAGTTCTCATTTTTTTGACAGTTTTTACAGTAATTAAATTTTCATTCAGAGAGAGCCTGAAGATGAATGGATTAGATGGAAGCTGTTTTATTGAAGGAGTTTCAATATATTTACCACTGAAGAGAATCATGGTCCACTCTTCCTGGGTGTTTGCTTTGCTTCCCCTTTTCGAGGAGCAGGGTTGGATTCAGATTCCATGGAAAATTATCTGCATGAACATGGCCTGCAAGACTGTTAATTCTCCAAGAAATGAGACAATGAACAGTCTTACTATCTTAGAAATGATGATTTCTTGATCTTCCATTATTGCCATGCAATCTTTGTTCCATCTTTTTTTTCTTTTCTGTTTATTCGATACTTTATATTTCTAGGAAAGAAAAGGAATATTTTCATTGAGCCTAACCTTGCTATACAAAAGCTGGTTGTATTTTTCATCAAATGGTAGAAGCAAGATACTTGTTTACAGTAGGATATTAATCCATTGATTACCAGCAATCCTTGCCATTCATTTTCTACTTTTCCATCATTCAGAATATCTAGACTGAGGTAATTCCTTAAAAAAAAGATACATTAAGAGGCCCTACCTTATTGTCAAAAAAAAAAAAGAAGAAGAAAGAAAAGGAAAAAGAAAAAGAGACAGATGGTTAACTTGATCTAAGTGAGAAGGTTGAGAAATGTATATTAAAAAAATTATGAGTGCTTGTAAATGATATTTTAGTGTAATTGCCTGACATTGTGTTTTCCTGTGACACTTTATATAGGAATCTGCAAGAACTGCTGCAGAACTAGCACGCGATTTTTCCCCCAAGGTAGAATGTAAATGGGGCGATGCCGGTCTTGATGACATTATTCAAGATGGTTCAATTCATGGAGTTGCAGTTGTACTGGCAGGACAGACTCAGGTTTGAACATGTTCACTTAGAAAATTCCATGTTGTCTTTAATCATATCATAGTCCCTAATCTTTTTTATATTTTCCTCTTATTTTCCTTTCGTATATTCTGTTGAATTACCCTTGTCCATCTGATACTATTTCATTATACAGTCACACAAATCTGGATATAGCAAATATGTCTTGTTGAATACCTTATTGGATATTGAAATGTGGATTTTCATTCTGGAGTAATGTATCTCATTTGGAGATTGAAAATTCTGCACACAGTGGATCAATCAGGTTGTACACTTCTATTTGCCTGCAAAGTGCAAGAACAATAGCCTTCGTCAGATGTTTGCCTGTATTATAATGAAAATAGGGAGAAAAGGAAGAAAGAGATGGAGGAAAAGGGAAGAAAAGAGAGAGATAATTATGTGTGTACTGTATTGCTTATCCTTCTAACAAAGGAGGATACACGTATGTATAGAGTACATGGATCCAATCAAGGCAAGGAAAGAAAAATTAGTTACAATAAATGATATCTAACAATATCTAAGAGTCAACCCACATGTATAAAATGTGATACACCATATCCTACAACAGCATGTTCCTAAAGGTTATTACACCCTGGAAGAAAATGAGATTAACTTAAATACCTGAATATAATATGGATATTGAATTCAGTTGGATATTCATCTTCACTTGCTATGTAGGGTCGGAGGCAAGATTAAGAAATGCATAGAACCATGTGGGAACTGTCACTTGTATATTGTCATGAACCAGGTCTAATGTTGATTGGTAATTACCCAAACGTATTTGCTGATATGTCAGAATCTTCTAAGGTCGGTCTCTTTCTGACATACTTATTACCTTTGAGCTAATTCTTCTTGATTTTTCCACATCAGATGTTCTGTACTTCTTTGTTAGTTGCTCTGTTACTTCTGTATTTGTATTTTATTTATTTATTAACACTTTTCACTGTAAGATGGCTTGCATTTTTTTTTTTTAAAACCTAAATCCATAATATTAGATTCTATTGAGCACTGACAGATTAACCTACTTGTGTAGGTTGATATATCTCTAAGAATGCTAAAGGCTGGGAAGCATGTGCTTCAAGGTAAGCGTAACAACTTAGGAATGGTTATTTTTCTCCTTCCACAAAGCATTCCAATGTGAGTTATGCCGATTCAAATGGTTGTGGCATTAAAATTTTGTCAAATGAAAATCAAAACTTTCTTCATCATCATCATCATATAAGTCATTTATCCCATCAATCTGGGATGGCTTTTATATTTGTATTTGACAAATTATTTGCATAGACCAACTACCCTATCTGATGCACATAGGACTTAAACCCACAACCTCTAGGCTGTGATATTGAACCTTAACGAGTTGTGCTACAGGTTCTTGTCATGAAAATCAAAACTATCTTGCACAATAATATTTTGGGGTTAAAATCAGTGGACAATGATTGCAGTTGGTAATGCCGTTTGGCAAATGGCAACCAGGCAGGTAATCCTGCTTCTGTCTGAATAACAGCCTAGAAAAAAAGCTATAAGTGTGAAAATCTAGATATATTTTACACACTTAATTGCCAAGGAATGGTATGCATGACATCCTTCAATCTTGAGTTTGTTCATTTGAGCCATCATTCACTGATCCTGACCATTTTACTGGATGGATCAAGACTAGTGCATTAGACCAAGCTCAAAATAATAATAATAATAATAATAGTAATAGTAATAATCTAGGCAGGAAGATATTATCCATCTGATTTATGTTGTTTTCACGTTGACTGCTGCACTGTTTCTTGTTAGTCATTTATTTGTAAGTCATTGCTAGAAAGAGAAGGATTATCCCTGCAGATATTTTGGGGCATGGTCTATCAACTATGAGACCCATCAGTTTAACATTTTGGATCAATCAAAGCATGCATTAACTCGAACATATCAGACACCATCCCTGCACATGTTGACCATCCTCAATTAATCAAGTTTTGGATCAAGAATAGTGCATTAGACCAAGCTCAAAATAATAATAATAATAATCTAGGCAGGAAGATATTATTCATCTGATTTATGTTGTCTTCACATTGACTGTTGACTGCTGCACTGTTTCTTGTTAATCATTTATTTGTAAGTCATTGATAGAAAGACAATTTTGATGGCGATATTTGCTGAAAATTTTGCTGTATTTTCAAACATTTCTTTTACTAAATATTTCTATTGTGATTTGCATTGTTTGTGTTCCTGATTGATTCGATGGATCTGAAGAAAAACCAGCAGCAAGCTGTAAGTGACATGTGTTTCATTTTGTTTGTATTTGGCATTTTTGGCTTGTCAATGCATATAACTGCACATTAAATATCATGTGTGTGTGTGTGTGTGTTCCATCTCAGATGTAACTAGTTGCATAGGTCGCACCTGGTCCATTTTGCTTTCTTGTTAAAGTTTTGTAAACAACATAAAAAAATCTAATTGTATAGGTTGAAACTAGATCTGATGAGCTACAACTGGTTCAAATTTCAGCCAAAATTCAATTTGTAAAACTTACTCTTAATAGTGAAAATAACAGGATGTCCTTGAAAAACTTCAAGGACTCTTGGTAATTTTGATTGTTAAGATAAAGTGCCTAGATATTGAGTCCTCTTGTAGCTTCCCAAGTTTACTTTCAATATGTACAGTTAGATTTTTTATGTAAAATTTTAAAATTAAGAAAAAAAGGAAAATCACTAGGTGCAACCTTGTGACAAATTGCACCTAATCGTTTCTACATAGACAACTCATTGACGCCACTCATGCATGGTTTTTTTTTATCCCCATTTACATACCATACCCCCTCACACCACCCTACCAAATTTAAACCCATTTTGAGTTTATCTCACAATTAGATTGAAATTCATGCAAAACTGGATCCATTTCTACCATTGATTTTGAGACCCTTGAGAATCATGGCTTTTAAAATGCAATTGACCTGATTTTTTTATGAGAAGTATCATCAAGAATATACCTTTTAAACAAACCCCAACCCACCCTTTGGCCCCCACCCAAGTGAGCCCCACGGGGTCATGTGGGCGACATTGCACATGTTCTATACTCCCCACGTGGTCCTATGGGGCCCACATGGGATGGCCCCAAGGGGTGGGGTACTTTTGAAAGGCATTTTCTAGATGATGCTTTTCATAAAAAAATAGATCCATTGGATTTCAAAAGTCATGATTTTTAAAAGTCCAAAAATCAATGGTAAAAATGGGTACATGTGTTTTAAAAGTCAACCCGGCTTGTGGTTGAACCTCCAGTTCAATCGCAACAGGGTTGGGTACGGGTCGGTTTTCTAGAAACAACCTTCCCTGAAATAAAACTGTAAACACTCGGTCAAACTTGCAGGTTTGACCAGTTTTCTTAAAAACCCGTGAACAGATCCATAAAAAATCGTTTAAAATTATAGAATAGTTGGAGAAAGGGATTAAGGATACAATGATTTTACCACTTGCAGCTTTGAAAATTACACTAGCTAGTAAGGTACTGGTCTCCACCTTCCTGCATTTGATAAACTGGGAAAAAGAAAGGGATTTCTTACCCTTGAACTCCATCGATGCCGTGAAAAAAGCAAGAGAGGGTCGTGAGGCTCCTGAGAGTCTTCGGTTGGGGAAGTGGGGAGTGGAGAACGCTGAGAGTCTTCGGTTGGGGAAGTGGGGAGTGGAGAACGCTGAGAGTCTTCGTTTGGAGAAGTGGAGAGTGGGAAAGGTTGAGAGTCTTGTTTGGGGAAGTGAGGAGTGGGGAGGCTCGAGAAATTCGTATGGGGAAGTGGAGACGAGATTTATGAGGTGAGAGACTCCTGAGACTTCCCACAGGAGGCAAGGGACTTAGAAACTTGACTCGCTTAAGAATGGTATTTCTTTATGCGAGATGTCTAGTGCTGAGCTTCTATTGTTCTAGGCAGAGACCCTTTATAGGAATGACCCACAAGATTGTTTCTTTAGGAAACTTCATTTAGGAATGGCCCACACGTGATTGTGCACTTGCTGTTAGGGATTAAACCCAATACCCACATACAGAAAATACAGATTCAATCACACAAAGAGAAAGAACACACGAGATATACGTGGTTCGGCCCAACCTTGGCCTACGTCCACGGGAGAGTGTAGATTGCATTATAGATAAAAAGAATACATAGATACAAGATTTGGATCCCAAGATCTCTTTTGGTATCTTCTCTCTCTCTATCTCCCTCACTACACCTCTGCTGCAAGAGGCCCTTTGTGGCCTCGGAAGGCACTCGGCCAAACGGCAGGGTTTCCATGAAACTCACATCCTTAATATATAGCAGTATTGCAATGTCCTATGTTTAGCAGTTTCCTAATGTAATTAGGAATCCCATTTAATTAGGAGTCCTATGTAATTAGGAGTCCCATGTAACTAGACTCCTAATTTCAGTGGAATTGAGCCACAAGTTCCAACAACACCCACATGAGAAGCGAAATCGAGTGGATCTGGTGGGGAACATGGGCCAAGTATGGCACCATAGCACTTCATGTTGTAAGCTTTTTTACTATACTAGTCCTATTGGATTGTTATTCCACGCCCACCTATCCTTCCTGCCTCATTTTTTTGGTTGGTCTCACCCAAATTTCCTGTGGGCCATTTCATACAGGATACGGAATTTTTTAGGCAAGAGACTGGAGAAACCTCATTTAAAATTTTAATCTCGAAATTTAGTTTAAAATGGACAGTTTTGCCTCTAGAAAGTTTTTTTTTTTAATAGGTATTTATTCATTTCAAAAATTAATATCTATTTTTTATTTTTCAATTTTTTTTTTAATTTTTTTTATTTCAACTCATCAATTAAACTTTAATTAATAATTTACTATTATTTATAATATAATATTCATGGCACGGGTTTGACCACATTTGAACCCGGTTGAACCTTATTTAACCCGACCTTCCATCGAGATGGTTCGCTGCACAAATCCTTCTTATGTACTCTTTTCCCTTATTAAAAAAATCCAGTGGTTAATGTTTAAAAAAAAGATGGTTCGTTGCACAGGCCGATTTTTAAAACATTGGTTTTGTATAAGTAACAACCCAACAATGAGATCAACCCAAAATTGTTTCTAATTGGGTGGGGATCCAATTAACGAGGTAGGGTAGGGGTTGTATGTGGGCTCCACTTGGGCTTTGTCGCCCATGAGAACTAGTTTATGCATAAAAACAAGGATTACCTGCAAACGTGTTTGCATGAAGTTTGGTGCAAACTTTTTGTGGGTCCCATGCTGGATCAAATGGATCATAATAAAAGTGCCCAAGTAAAAGTGAAACCGAAGTACAACCACTTGTTACTTTTCAAGCTTCATGTCATGACATGGATGGGGCTATTGGATATCAGTATATCACAAAAGTGTAAAAAATGTAGAAATAATAACATGACATGTGAATTGAAAGGAGTCCCTTGGCTGCACCAAGCTAAGAAAGACTTGTAATTTAGTAAGAGTATTCATTTTCAGCCATCCAATTTAAGAATGAGAATAGGAAGTTCAATTTCATTTTAACCCTTTTAGACAAAAAAAAATAAAATGGATGATAAGTATATATGATCTGACTATTTCTGTGGTTTATTTGCAACCCTGTCATTTCATGTGCAATGTTATTGTTTATAGGGGAAATCTAATGAATGGTGAGCTTAGGTTATGATGTTGTGTCAAAGGGAGGGACCCACCTTCTATAATATAGATAGCATGAGAAGAAGGAATATGTTGACTGTTGAAATGCCCAGAGTAGGAATTATCAAATCACCTTCCCTTGATTTCTTAGGTATTAAGTTATACAATTGAATAAATATTTATAGTTTTTACACTCAATCCAATGGTGAGAATGAGAGCAATTAGGTTGATAATTACATTGACTCCACTAACAGCTTTTAGCTCAAAATTAAAAACCTGAATGAATTATAAACAACACCCACAGAATATTGAAATTTAAAGCCATAAAAAAATCAACTAAGAAGACAAACAACTCTATTCATTTAAAGTCTCCCTTTATGTTAAAGATAAGTAAAGGACAGGTGATCACCATAAACCAGTTCAAACAGGTTATTCTGGTTTGCAGAAGGTACTGATTTACGTAAAAAACACCTAGCCAAGATTTAAAGGCCTATTTGGTATCCCAGAATTCCATAGTGGAGTAAAAAAATTATAGAATTCCGTGGACTTTTCTGCCTGTTCATAGCCTGAATTCCTCAAAACTCCAATACACAGGAATTTCAGGGTACTAAACAGGGCCTTAGGATGCATTTGAATCTTGATGTTAGATGTTTTAGTAGTGTAAAATTTCTTCATGACTTCTGAGACTTTTACAAATTCTACTGAGAAGAATTCCAAAATCAGGAAAGAAGTTTCTCTGTTCCTCATGCTGCCAGGACAAAGCTGCCTTGTGAAAATAATACATGGCTATTGCCAATGTTGTCACAGAATTTATGCATTTGAATTAATTTAAAAGTTTCCACTTATGTCACATTTGAATCCTATCTGATATAAGTAGTTTTGAAATCTATAATATGTTTCTCATATGCTTATATTAAAACAAAGTGGTCTTTAGTTGACTCATCATCATTATCATCATTATAGCCTAAATCACATCTATCTGGGTCGGCTTTACAAGTTCTACTTCTCCATTTGACCCTATTTTTAACGTTCAGTTACCCCATATCTATGATATTTAGTTGACTATGCAGTAAAATTCATTCAAGCAAAAACTTATTATTTGGATTAATTATGTAGCTATTAGTGAAGCAGAAACTGCACTGTCATGCTACAAGTCACTCTGTAGCCAGGTTCCCTGTCAACCAATTTGGGCTGTTGCAGAAAATTATCGTTTCGAACCTGCTTTTGTAGAGGTAACATCATATTCATGAGCATTGATAAACATTATTAGTGCTGTTTGCTCTCTATTTTCATTCTATGATGAGAAATCATTACTGATGTGTACAGTCCCAAAAATTCATGAATGACATTGGTGATATGATGAGTGTCCAACTCATTGTTGAAGGCTCAATGAATAGTTCAAATCCTTACTTCTCAAGTTCATGGAGACGAAATTTCACTGTAAGTTGTCTATCAGCAAAACTGAGCTCTCTCTCTCTCTCTCTCTCTCTCTCTCTCTCTCTCTCTCTCCCCTGTGTGTGTGCATGCGTGTGTGAAGCCATTGGTGTGGGATCCATTTGTCAGAAATTGACAAAGGAGCTGCACTTTTATATACTTAGCCAAGCTATGTTTCATGAACACTTCAAGATGAGTGTCACTCGTGTCAGACACTTGCAAACTGTTGGACCCACTTCAAACACTCACACCCATTCTTCATGGACTTTTTTTGGTTCCTTCTAACATTGCTTTCCAAGATGATTGATATATTATATCATCTTTCTCTCCTTAAAACCTAACTATATTAACATATTTATCACTTGTTTAGAGTAAAACTAATATATTATTTTCTTTTAGTATTACTTTTACACCTTATTTTTATTTAAAATCAATTTAGATTTAAATTAATATGAATATGGTGTTGTGCCCCGTGTCCTATTTTTTCTAGTTTCCTTAGTCCGACACCTCTCACCCATGTTAGACTCTGGCTCTCACACCCATATCCATGAAAGTCAGGTTCCTAGCCATTCTTTTAGAACATTAAGCTGCAAACTTTTTCCTTGTGGACTTTATGCAATCCCTACCTTGTATGTATTGTTTTCGAGGAACCAAAGACACTGTGAATAAGTATTAAAAAATAAAAAAGGAAGAGTTTCACTCCAATAATGAATGTATCTTTGAGTTGTATATGTATTCAATTGAAGGATCAGGGGGAGGTGAATGGTGGGAGAGAGAAAAAGGAATAAAATGTTGGGGGGGGGGTGGGGGGTGCGGGGGGTGGTTATTTTTTATTTTTTGTGGAAAACGGGAGGGAACAAAGGGAATCCCTAAGTGGGCCAACAAGGTGGTCTTCACAAAAAGTTCTCATACAGTATGGTTTTGGTAGAAGATACGCGTGCTTCTATGGGAAATCATTACATGAAGTCAGCTTGATAGGATATCCTGTCAAAATATGGACTATCAGCTCAACCTTCGTCATTCCACTCCATTCAAACACGTCAGCCCACCACCCATGTGTTGTCACATGTCTCATCTGATATTGTCTGATGGTGGACTCCTATTGAGTTGATTAGTGCATGAAGTTTGATTTACCTAATTTGTAAAGGAATAGAGAGAACTTCAGAAGGTTTCAAAGTCTTTGTGAATCAGTGGCCTTAATGCCGACGTAGTCGTTACTCTTTGTAGTGCCATTTTAAAGAGTTTAATGGATTGAACGCTGGTGGTGGGAGGTAACATCCATCTAATCCTTTAAAGAGACTAATAATTTTTTTTTTTTTTGTGCATAGAATTTAAAGATTCCAATATCATGGACGTCACTGCTATCTGTGGTGTCAAAGTTGAATGTAGTTACAAGGAATTCTGATGGTAATCCAGGACAGTCCAAAATGATGGCATCTTTTAAGATGAGGATGGTAAAATTGCACTCTCATTATCACATCAGGTTAGAAAATGGAACTTCTAGTGGTTCAGAAAGCTCAGCAGAATGGAGGCCTTAGGCTTTCCAAAGTCAGTTTTCAGGTTATCCAATGGTTGAGGATGATTTAAGGAATGCCATAGCTTGGTGCATGTGAGCATAAGACAAGGTGAGGTAGCACTATCAAGGTAGTTAGGACAGTGTGGAGTTCTTATTTGGGGTTTTTCCTTGATGTTAGTAGAGATGGAAGTGGGAAATTTGATCATAAGCTAAAGCATGGGTATTGGAGGAAATTCTTATTAGTAGTATGAATACAATTGTTCAAATCATTCCTTCTTTTTGTTTTCACTATACTTCCTTGTTAGATTGTGCTCTTTGTTTATACCTAGTTACCTACTATATTTTTTAATCATTTATGGTCAACTTCTGGAAAAAAGGTTGTCTATATGCTTGGAAGTATAAAAATTTCAATATAAATCTTTAACCATTCCAAGATATCAAAATATACACCTAAAACGGATCGCACCATTCGATTAGTAAGTGCTTTTTGAATGGAGTACAATGGAAAAGTTACATTGATCAAATAATCTTGCTTTATTGTGTCTATGCTCGTCCCTTCTATCCCATTCATGGAAGCCCCCTAAGTGCAAACAAGTTTAGGAAAATGCCACATCAGCACAGTATGTATTTGTTTGGCATGCTTGGCCATGTGGAAGCACTTCAAAGCTATATTGTGGGTGATCTGTAGTTTGGATCGCGTCCCATTCACAGGATGAGCGACTCTTTTTTGCATTTGTGCTTGTTTCTTGTGCCCCATTCACAGAGGCCTCCCCATCACCGAGTTGAAAGAAGAAAAAAAATATTTAGAGTCTTTGTTGCAATCTTTGATGGAACATATTTTTAGTTTTTAATTAATTTTTAGGGAAACTCCTTGAAATCATTTAATTTTTTTTCAAAATATTTTCTTGGAATGAAGATGATTTTCATTATATGGAATTTTTCCCTTTTTTCAATTTTATTTTTTGTGCTTGAGTATTTTTCACCTTTTTTATGAAAATGTGATGATTGACTCTTAAACCTCATCTTTCAATGCTGAGGAACACCTAAGTACATATTTTTTTTATGGTTTCTGTTTGATTTTATTCAAATATAATGTTGGCTACCTTTTTTTTCCAAAATGATGCATGAATGGATTTATGTTATTACTTTTGCACTTTTATTTTGTTTGCTCCCTTTAAATCATGGGAACTGGTATTTGACAATCATTTAAAAAAATTGGGTTTGATTAGTGTTGAAGAATGCAAATATACATTTAGTGCTTTTTAGATTTTCACTATATTTACTTTTTTGTAAACTTTTTGTCTTGTATTTTCTAGAGTGCCAAACTGGAATGTGGCCAGAACATCAAGAACAGTCCACTGCAGAACAAACCAGAACTGCCTCTGAAACAGATCTAACAACTATCCCTTTTGTTTCATGGGTGAATGCCCTTATGTTTTAATCCAATTTTATGGAGATATCAATGTCTGGAGTTGTATGCATTCATCATTTGAAAACTCGTCTAGATTTTATTCATATCATGTGTGATTCATTTTTCAGTTTATTGAACATGCTCAATGAGTTTATTAGATGATTAGGATTATCTTCAATTTTACAATCTTCAAATTGAGTGACTGCTAGCCATTGTACACTAAATAAATTTGTGACACTTGTAATTCTTGAGGACTTTGTCAATATTTTCCCTGCTTTCCCAGTTGTCTTCATGTATAACTAATATGGAAAAGAGGCTGGCTTAGAGATGGCTTCTACTTTGCAGGGCGGTTTCATTCTAGATATGGGAGTACACTTCATAGCTGGATTGAGAATGGTAAGGTTGTCTCATCTTCATATGTTTTTTGCACAATTTAGTTAGTTTTGTGTAACAAATATAGGTGATATTTTGGACAATGTCAATAATTTAGTTAGATTTCATGAAAGAAAACGAATATGAGAATGTCATGACATTACTGTGAGTATCGAAGTTTCTCTTCGTCTTTTGACACGATTTTATCAGAAACTTTCAAATCTTTTGACTGGTCTATTTTACACAATTTGAACATACTAGTAGCACCATGTTTGGTTTTGGCAATTTGTTTTGCATGGGCTGACTACCCATTTGATGCCCAAAACAGTTCTTTATCCGGACTGTGACAGATGCATGATAAAATCTAACGTGGGGCCAAAGTTTAGAATAGATCTAAGAGTAAAGATGGTGAATTGATTAAATTGAAAATGATCCAGTATCAATTTGTGACAAGTTTAGGTACAAAGGGTATGATAGGATATACCTAGTAGGATGGGTGTATGGTGGGCTAAATATAGGTAAGCTAGTAGAGTATTGTCTTATAGAAGTGTTGCATCAATTAAAGGGGCCTTTCAATAAGACAACAATTATATTTGCAATGTTATATGGTGCTGAATGTTGGGCACTGATTAAAAAACAATAGAAGTACCGTTGATAGAGATGATGTATGTGAATGTTTGTTTGCAGTGTAAGAATAAAATATCGAATCATGAATGAGTGCATTAGTAACAGTGTGAAGATTGCCACAATAGAAGAAAAGATGAGAGAGTGCTATTTCAGATTGTTTGGGTACAAAAAAGTAAAACTAAGAAGACACTAAAAAAAGGGAAAGAGAGGGATTGGGGTGGGAGGAAGCTGGGCTTGCATTAAAGACATGTATTGTATGGTAAGAAAGGATAAATTTGGACTTTTTCCCAAGAACAAGATTGTAACAATGCTCTGCATATTTACAACCATTGTGAATGTGAGGAGTGTTGTACTTGGTCAATTCTATTAGTAAATCAAATATTATCGGCTTATTGACACCATTATATGCTTATAAGTTGTGTAAAAAAAGGGATAAGATGACAGGGGTTGGGTTGGATCAGGTTGTGTTGGCTATAATGGACTTCTTTCTCCTGACCCAATCTGAATTTTTGGAAAATTGACCAGATGCAAACTGTCCCGACCAGATTTCATTTCCTCAACACAATACAACTCAATAAATTTATAAAAAATAGAAGAATGAAAATGAAATAGAAAATGAAAGAGAGGGCTTTCCTTTCATGTGGGGGCATTGGGCCATGGGCAATGGGGGCAAAGGCTAGGATCTTTGTGCTTGGGGTGAGGTACATCAGTACATGGACTAAAGCCATTGGGCCCAGGAAATTCAGAAACAAATATGGGTGGTTTGTAATTTGTATCAGGTCAAGTGCAGGTCCTGGAGTCCTCTACTCAACCCAAGTTGGATTTATTTCAGTTGGGTTGGATTGATTTAAAATTTGTACAAGAAACACCTGACCCAAACCCTGATTCTTCAGATCAGGTTGGATCGGGTTAAAAATTGTCACCCCATATAAAGAACAAAATCTTGAGTTCCTTGTATCAACACCACTTGTAGGTTTGTGTTATCTATGTATGGTTGTTAAACATTTTAACCACATGTTCCAACGTCTCTACATGTAGGTAATAAATGTAAACAGAAAATTCTATTACACGATAACCACCTGAAGGCCAACACAATGTGAATGCACACTATGGGTATAATAAAAATAAAAATAAATGGAAACCCCTAACCTGTTGACTAAGAATCCTCTTTGTTGCAAAAGTCATATGGGAGGGCCAGCAGTTAGGCCTATTAGTAGAAATTAGATTTTTTGGGTGATCATAAAACACTCAAACATGGCCCAGCTACATTCCAATATACTTAATAAAAAGGTAGAAGAAGAAAGGAAAGAAAGCCATCAAATTAAGCCCCAAATGCAGCATAAATTGGCTCAACCGAGCTAGCCAACCCAGTTGTGGTGCCTTTCAAACATTTATTCCTGTAGCTTGCTATCCAAAACTAAGAATAATTTCACTTGTATTAGTATTTTGAAATGGAGTTCTAATCTATTTATTGTATACAAATTTCGATCGTCACATGAGCATGTGAACTTATTTATGCATATAGCTGCTTCCTTAACATACAAAATACTGCTCTTGATTTCCAGTCTGATCTTCCTCCATTCTGTTGCTGTTAAATAGGTGGTTGGGTGTGAGGTAGTTTCGGTGTCTGCTATTTCCTCTCATGTGGATACAACTTTGCCACCACCAGATAATATATCTGCTCTTTTGTGAGTTTTTAAGAGTCATGTTTCCATAGTAGACTATTTCTTGAGGCCTTTTGGAAACTGACCATCCTTGATGCCTTTTGTCTTTCTAGTCAACTGGAGAATGGCTGCCATGGGGTGTTTGTAATGGTAGTATCCTCAAAATCGCCCAAGGTGTGTTAGATGTAGTATTTATGCCTGCATAATGTATGTCTGCTTCTAGGATTTTTGTGTGATGTCTACATTCCATATGTTTGCTATGTTGCACTTAATTACTAAATGTTCATTGGTTCTAGATATTTTGGCGAGTTGTTGGCTCAAGGGGTACACTGCAAATTGAACGTGGTAACAAAGATGGAAAGCATGGCTACTCGGTAAAGTCAAAATATTTATTCAAAAGGCTTCCACTAAAATGGAAAGATGACTTTTCATGCAATCGACTATGGTGTTATTACAGGTTTCACTTTATTCAACTGATGGACACTGTCAAACATACTTCTACCCTTTTTCTGGAGTGCACGAGGAGTTAAAATCCTTTGTTCATGATATCTCACAAGCAAGCCTTGAGGTAATAGTGATACTTTAAATTGGTTTTGACATGATCAGAAAGCCGACATGACATATCCACATAAACTGTGGAGTGGCGAACATGACTTTTAATAAAGTAGAATTCAAAAAGCCAATCCGAGGTAGATGTAAGATATGGATTTGGTGGTGGTGATGCATAATGTAGCCAACTTTATATTTGCTGGTTTTTCAATTAATTATGCCATACTTGCATGCTGTGAGAATTTGATGGTTGATTTTGATTTGTGTGTCCCATCAAGCAATTCACCCCACCTAATCCAATAGTAGAGCTTCTCCAAAAACAGTGTTATTTAGTATTTACCAAGGGAAGCAGTATTGTTTAGGGTACAGGAGGAAAGGAATAAAATAATATCTCCAAGTTTTGTTATCATTGCTTCATTAGCATCTTTTGTTATTAAGAGGTTGTTTGCCATTTTCCAGTTGATGGAAAATGAAACCCCTCTCTCTTCTTTCAATGAATCCGTTTCCCATGGGGGGTTTTACTCACTTGTTGAGACATCTCATTCATTGTCAACAAAAGGGTTTTGATGCAAGTAGTAGAAAATCAGGTTTCTACGAACCCACATGGCGCAGGATTCCACGATGTCTGTCGAATGAGGTGGATCACATCGAAACATTTTTTGTGGAGTTGATCTCCTTGAGTCAATTGAGAGACAACCTTTAAGTGGTCTTTGTGGCAAAAGGACCTAATATGACATTATCATAAAGGGAGGTAACTTTCAGCTAGGCTGTGGGTTACTTTGATTCCAGATCTGGATGGGGGTGTTGGTTTTTACAATATTAGTTCTTAGGTGCTACTCTGTAGGGCTCATTAAAACAGCACATATGAATGGTGATCCAGTTGTCCATAAAATTTTTGAATGGCTGAGCCTTTCACAGGGGCAGAGCCAGAACTTTTTATTTGGGGGGCCAACATGAGTTCATGAATGGATGGTTGGTGGGATGAAGGGAATTCACAACTTTGGTTGGTTGTTCAGTTGTTTAAAATCATATACATAGAAAGCTTGTGTGGGGTTAAATTTGGTATTTGAGAGATCCAAAACAGTTCCATTAATTTGGTGAAGGTTCACCCAACAAATTCTCATGAGATGATTCTAAATGTTAATAATTCTAATTGCTCTAGTAAATCATGAATAAGAAGGTATGATGTTAGCTATAAAATCATATATGATACCTTTGGTTACAATTTATCACTCTAATAGCTAGACTTACTAGTTACCAGAGAAGTTAGGCCTACCTCTCCTACCTTTCTATTCTCTTCATTGTATGGAGTGTAAAGGAAATCAAGAAGGAAAGGACTTAGTTTTCCTGTAGAAAGACACACATTTTCATTTGAGGTGTTCTCAAATCAAGTTGAAGTTGAACCACCCCATGTATGAAGGGAATTTTCTTAACCTTTGGGGGCACTATTTCCAACCCTCCCTCACTCTCTCTCCCTTCCCCACCCTTCTCTCCCACCGGAACCTTTCCCTTCCTGCTCACCCCCACTGTGTGTTCATCTCATTTAATGAAATATTTCAGTAATCTCTGTAAAATTTTATTTCAAGTTGTGAACACCAAGATTTTGTTGCCTTAGCAGGGTGGAGTTGACATTGAAGCTGAGCCTCGCAGTTCATACATCGAAGGTGCTAGAGATATTGCCATTTTAGAAGCCATGCTTGAATCTAGCAAGCAGCAGGGAGCACAGGTTCCTGTGAGAAAGTTCTAGCCAAATTTAATAAGCCTAAACTGATATTGGTGTAATAAAAGATAACAAATAATATTATTATTTAGAGGGCTTCTCCCATTTAGTACATCTTTCAGCCTTTCAGGGCTTTGTTAGGGTAGCAAACCAATTAAATGCTTCTTTCTTAAAAATCAAACAGCGAAAGTGCATTAAGATGTTCTACTATTGGATATTTGGATGTACATGAAATTTTCTATTATTCAGCAAACATCGGTGATATCATGGGATAAGATTTAACTATTGGAGGAGGAACCTTTGGGCATCTCATATTCTTTTGCTTTCTTTGAATTCATGATTTGTTTATTTATAACAGAAAACCTTGGTAGGAAACCCGTGGACAATTCCTTTATTAAAGAAGGGATTTAGAGGTTTTAACCAGAGTAATATGGAATGCAGTGTCCGTCCCGTGGATCTTCTTCCATGTTGTTTTATATACTTTATCCCTTCCACGGAGACATTCTTTATCGAGACACTCTTAACGAGAATTTCTATCAAATTGATTCTAGGACCCACATGGTTAGGCGTGATGTAAAGAGGACCATGTGAATAGATTGTGTATGAAATTTTACCTCCATTTAATTATCCTATCCTTTGAAACCAATGAGATATGCTCATCGAAATTTAAAGGCTAAAGTTATGTGGCTTGGATTATCAATTAATAGTAAAACTTTCTATACTTTATATGTATGTAATCACCTATCAAATGAATTCAGTTATGTGGGATCTGTAATCCATTTGATGAAATGTCTCATTAGAGGGTCTCGCTTGTAGTGTCTCACTGGCCTAACTCATTAGAAAGAAGATGAAAGGCCAGCAAGACAAGCCTAATGTTATAGGGCTTAGTAATTGCCAAGCTTGGCCTAAACTTCACCCATTTAATCCTACTCCACCTCCTAAGCAGTCAAATTGTTTAGATTTCCTTGTTATCTCTCATTAAGTCATTCAATTTAATACCCATTTCCTTTTCTTTTGAAGCTCATGGTCCATTTTTAGAGCGAAGAGGAAGGTTCATTAAGTAATCTACCTTCAAATTGGCCCTGCATTAGCCTTTTATATTTTACCAAAGGGACATGTGTTATGATTGTGGAGGTCACCTAATACACTCAATGAAAGGTTCTCATTTTTTAAGTACTGTGATGCAAACCCTAACAATAACAAGGCTCTCATTATCATAGACAGCTCATATCCGAACTTGTGTGATTGCAAGAAATTTTCTGTTCCAATAAATCAGGACCGGTCGGGCTTGATGCAATACCTGGGCCTTTTGAAAATGAAAGTTCAAGCGTGAGCCTAACAGAAAGCCCAAGCCTAAGAAAAGCATAAATTAGAATAAACATGATTAGTATCAAGATTACAATACCTGGGCCATTATCTATTTTTCATAATTTTCATTGATTTCATAAAAAAATTACTATATAGATGAAAATAGACCCAATAAGCTATATGTCTACAAAACTTCAAAGCAAAATTCAACTTATAATCATTTGATGTTAGTACTCAAAGTCATTTGATGTCCTTCAAAAAAATCAAGGAAAGAAGGTGATTTTGACTATTAAAATCAAGTGACTAAAAATTTGAATTTTCAAATGAAATTTAGTCCATTTTTAGCTCATCAAATTTAATTTCAAAATATATGAAATATTTGGGCCAGTATTAGACTTCGAGCCTACGCATTGATATGGCCAAGTTTAGCACAAATTTTTTTTTTTTTTTTTTGAAAAAAGTGATCACTAAATCTACAACCCAAAAATGGGACCCACCACCACATGTTTGAAAAATTGTACCAAATATTCAGAGAATAAATTGGAAAATTCATATGATTCGTGCCAACTGCCAAGTACTTGTACACATCCGTTTCACATGCACGTACACGTAAAGTAGTCTTTCAATTCAAGCAGAGTTAGCAATCATTTCTCTAACAAATAAATAATTTAATCTTTATATATGACAGTGATTAATTTTAAGTGACTCGTCTGAGTTATTCACAGTTTATGGATGATAGCATGTGTATAAAATCATATTGATTGAACATGTGTAAAGTGTTATCTTATGATACAAGCAAAATAAAGACTCAAAAGTTTGGTACACAGATTTTATAAATTCAATAAATTACTATTATCCTCACCTTTTGATTGAAATCTATGTAAATTTGCCCCTATTTTTACTATTTTTACTATTTTTAGATCCTCAAAAATCATAACTTTCGAAATTTACACTGATCTCAGCTCCTCATGAATCCCGGTCGGAATTAATTTTTCAGTCCCCAGTCGACCAAATTTTAAATTGACCATTGGTCAAATTGGCAAAATCAACGAAAATCAACCATTGGTCAAATTGACCAATATTAATTTTACATGTATTTTTCAGCTTGGATTCGGGCCGGCCAACAAATTCCAACAAAAAATTTGGCCAGAATTTGTAACTGAGCTCAGCTAAGAAGACCTAAACATCCAATTCTGCACTTGTTTCTTGATTTTGCATGCTGCAACAGCATATACAATGTGATTTGGTGAAACCCTAAAAATTTAGAAAATGGAACCAAATGCTCCAGTACATAAACAATGTAAAGTAAATCCATGACAGTAAAGTACAGTTGAGAACCACTCCAAATATGTAAGATGAAAACACCAACCTCCAAAACATCAATAAACCTCTTTCCATTTTCACAAGCAACAGTGAAACAAGAGGATTTGTCAAGATATTCACATAGCTCTTCCAGCAACAATATGTGAATATAAATAATTACAGGTCCAGCTACCAGTACATGATTTCATACTCAGCACAAAAAGCTGAGATGTGCAACAAAATGGTGACAAATAATTACCAAAAAAAAATCTTAATTTACAACCCCATCAACAGTGGATCAGTAGATCTAAAGTTAAAAGTAACAAAATCAGTCACCTTGCTGACAGTAGAGCTGACGGATATTCCCAGAAGCTGTCACATTACACAATAGTTAAGTATTCCAAATTTGTTATTTCCATAAAACAATTGTCAACCTTAAGACACAAGGGCACATGCAAATGTTACACATTTCAGTGAAATAAATGATTTTTTTTTTTAAGTTGGTAAAATAAATGCATTTCCAATAGAAATAATTTTCAACTAAACTTGTTTAGTCCCATATTGAATACATCCAAGAAGTTCATAAAATAAAGCATCAAATCTTCATCATGAAAGCCATTATCCCATCATCTATAGCCAAATTCTAAGTTCCACTTTTCACTCAACCTTATAAAAAATCAATTTCTTCAACAGGTCTGACATGTCTGCTCAATGTTCCACGAGTAGAATACTCACATTTGTACATTCAAATTCCCTTATTTTGAATAATATTCTTTAGCAACATGGTATTCTTTTATCTCAAATGAATTTTCTTCATTATTGACCTAAAGGAAAATAACTATGACAATAGCTGTTCAAAGAAAATAGTATCATATGGTTATATAGTTATATCAAAGAAATTTTTTTATGACCAAGGTGTCAAGGCCTCTTAGAACACCCGACTAATCCTCGAGGCATGTGCAAGCCTCCCTACCCACACACACCAGGTAACTCTAAAGGAGTGGCCGCTTGGAGTGGAGTGAGAATCGAACTAAGGACGCCCGCTTCCTGATATCATACATTATTAAACTTTCCCCTAGTTATTAAAGAAAGAAAAAAACGGTCAGGACAATTTTTCTTTGAAGTCTTCTCTTAGCCAGCTATATCTGGATTTTATCTATAACTTAACCCATTTTAACCAAAAGAAATCTAGCATGGAAGACACTTCATTGAATCTCTATCAATGTGGTGTTTGAGTCCTGAGACACAAGAATCAATTATTGACGAGCCAAAGCTTCTTTTGAGTTATTTATAGACTGTATTTTCCTACAAAAAGAAGTTTCATGAAAAGGGAGCTGACAATGCTGACTGAAAAAAAAAAAAAGCTAATTAAAAAATCATCATTTAAATAAATAAATAAAAAAAGCTGATTAAAGGATCATCATGGTTATATATTCTTACACTACACAATCTCTAGTGCTAGTGAAATTTATTACTTTTCTTTTCTTTTCAACATTTCGTCCTTTATCAAACAAAATATCTAGGTCCACTCATAATATAATTTTTTTTTGGAAAAAAAAGGTAGTCATGATAGGTAAATGGATGGAATGAGTTCTTAATAATTGCATGAATTGCCAGGATAATAAACATTCTAAGTACCCAAAACAGGAAAGACATGAGCCTTACTATATAGCCAATCTTTGAAGTGTATGTGAAGGGCACAAGCTAATTCTCGTTTCCGATTCTCCTCAAGTTGCACATCCCTCAATTCTTGCTTGATCTCTTTTAGAACTTCATTCTGGAAAAGAAACAATGAGAACACCAAGTACGAAGCTAGAGGGAACTTTAAATAAAATTTCTGTTATTCTCTCAATAAAATTTCTGTTGTTACCTCTCAAGGGAAAGGGGGGGAAGAAAAAAGAGAAAAAACCCCCACGTGCAGGGTACTAGCAAGAGGCACCAAAGTATATATCAAACATGAAATGTTCATAATTGGTGGCTATTACCTAAATAACTTAAGAACAATACATAATGATCACTAAGAAAGCGCAAAGCAACCCTAGAATATGCATCCATAACCTATGTATTTTAGTCAATACAATATGTATGATTTAGTCCATATACCTTTTTCCTCTGTGACACCGTATACATCTCAGGCAATTGAAATGGGTTATGCTTTGTCGACTCAGGTGAATCACACAAATTAGGAATCTGCAAAGCACCAATAACAGTGAACTATCAGCTCCATAAAAACTAAAGAGTTTCATGTCTTGAAAATTGAGACACTAATATATTTTATTCAGGTTTAAGTAGAATTCAAAACACAACACTTTAAATTATCTCTAGAGAATGGTTGAAACAAATGGCAAGAAGAGAAATAATAACTCCAGATATTGCAACGAAATAATATGACAGAAATATTTCCACCACATACCAAGAAACTTGTGAATTGATCAGGATTGAGGCTTGTGGCAGATTCAGCTTGAACATCAGAGACACCAGCCGGATGAGATAACGAATCATGTGGATCAACCATTCCCAGCACAAGCAGTTCGTCCCATCTGTTGATAGTCGCATCAACACCAACTTGGATCATGTGGTCCTCTAACTGTGAATAAAATGTATTGTATGGTGCCACCTGATGGAAAAAAAAAAAATCCATTAGTTCACATTTTTATTCTAACACATTGGAAATGGGATTGCCTCTTCTTCTTTTGCAAAGGTAAAACATGCATAATAAATTAAGAGCAACTTCTGGCCTAACCAAAGCTAAGGTGTCATTTTGAACTTCAGATCAAGTGTTGCATGGGAATGAGATGACTGTCCACGGCACAGAATTAGAATGCATTCAATTCCCATCTTGGTCACTTCCTTGTGCCCACTCACGTAATGGATTCATCTTTAAGTTGTGGGATGGGACAGATTCTTCCCTTCCCTGAAACATCCATGGGACAGGCATATGAGCATATCTGTTTCCAAAAGGGCCTTAGCATAGGAAAGGTGTGCTCATACAGTATCCACATTTTAGTTTTCTCAAAACCTAAACTGATAACACAATTATTATGCAGACTTATTCTTCCAAGAACCAGAATAAGACAGTGGCTTGATAAAACATCAACAGAAGACCTCCAACAAGTAAAAACTCCAGAAACTGATACATCTTGCATTCTCTAGAATACATCTAAAAATGCAAGAAAAGAAGAGAAAAGATATCACCAGTTCTTTGTTATTTATCTTTCAAAGATAATGTAAGTTTTTTCTACAAATGTAGAACCACATATCTGAAGGGTATCTCACTCCTCAACCAAATGAAGTTGCACAATAAAAAATGGGTACAGAGATAAGTACCATATTCAGTAAAAGGATTAAAAAGATGATAGAGGTCCAAAATAGAATTACAGATTGCACATTAGAATTGGCCATTTTTTCCACAAGATTTTTTTAGGAGAAATTTTTGGCCAGTTAATGAGAGAAAAGTGAGCTGATCCTCCCAACTTTTACGAGACATGTTCATTTTCATTCGATTTGGAGATCAGTGAACTAAAACATAAGATCTAGATCCATGGTTGCCGAATTTTTTACTTCCCATCAAGGTTTCAGGATTCAGCAGGTTTTTCAACAGCCATCCACCAAGATGCCCTAAACATTAAGAATTAAGCATGTGTAGTTTACACTGGTGTGTGGTAAGCATCATTTAAAATCTCAACACAAATAATTGACTAAAGATGAATCGAGTCAAGTTTTTCAACTACGCCTCAGCTGAGTCTCTTACTCATCCTGTTGACTCCAGAAGTTGAGTCTAACCTGAATGAATTTTTAAACTATTCTTGTCAGTACGAAAATTTTTACCTCGAGTTTATGGTTATCCCCAACAATAAGTGGTCGTTGATTGACCCCCAAGAAAAACACACATTCACGACAATTGGCAAT
Source organism: Chimonanthus praecox (assembly GCA_022113865.1). Lineage (NCBI taxonomy): Eukaryota > Viridiplantae > Streptophyta > Magnoliopsida > Laurales > Calycanthaceae > Chimonanthus > Chimonanthus praecox. Next base: position 7,000,309 of record CM039090.1, on the reverse strand, counting down.
ACAAATGCGCTTTGCAGCTGTGATCACTTGCACTCTTTCACAGTGTTCCACTCGTATACACTGCATAAACATGAAGTACATAGGTTCTGCATTCAGATCCAATGTATAAGCAAGCAATAAGAAAACACATGAATATGCATGCTGAAGTGTAGAATACATAACCATTGGATGAATCAAACTCAATCGTCAGCTTCCATCCAACCATGATCTAAATAGAAACTAGTATTAAGAAGATGAACAATCATCCAACAATCAATCAAAAGGCCTCCAACATTTTTATTTTTCCTTTTTTTAATTAAAAAGTCCCCCTAATGGTTTAATTATTGGAATTCAACCCTGACAATTTAACTGTATATGGGCATCACATGGGCAGTTAGCCCATAAGAAACAATTTGCCAAATCCAATTGCGAGTGTCAACCTCAAAGAGGAGATAAATGGTACAAATTGCTAAATCCCATTGTAAATGGCAACCCCAGAGAGATGGTATAAATAGCTTTGATGATTATGACAATGTCAGAACAATGACAAATCAGTCGACCACTTATTCCTCCACTGTCCTAACATGTTCCCTATTTGCCCATTTGGTCATTCTTCATCTCCATTTTCTCTATCCATTGGGCCCTTCATCCCTTCTTCCGGGCTCTCATTATAGGATGGAGTTCTGATCTCTGCCCAGAGAAAAGCCAGGTTGTTTGGAAAATGATACCTTAGGCCATTGCATAGTTTGTTTTGCTAGAGAACAACATGAGGGTCTTTGATGATAAAGCATTGATTAAACTTGCAGTGATGAAGAACTCAAACTAACCATTTTCACCAAGTGATGGCAACAGTCCCTCCCTTAGTGGATTCTCAATAAAACAATTTGCTGAAAGTGGGGCGTCAAGGGTATAAGAGCAATTAAAATCACCATTTCTATTCAACAAATACTAATTTTTCTAGGGCATTGAAGAAGAAGTTTAAATCTATTAAAAGAGCTCTTGAAGTTGGCGAGATTGAGGCTTATGCAATGGTTGAAAGGTCATAAAGGTTTCAACGGTTTTAGAGTAGATGACTTTTTCAAGAAAAAGGGAGAGGGGTTCTGTATGCAAGGGGGTTGTAAGAATAGAAAAAAGCAGTAGCAATGTGATGTTCCTCCAATTCAGTGGTAAAGTTTAATGTGGATGAGGAAGCCAGAGGAAAACCAAGTCTGGCAGGAATTGGAGGTGTTTTACATGATCAGAATGGGAAGATGGGTTTGCAATTCTCAGATACTGTGGTGGTGGGAAATTCTAATGAGGTGGAACTTTTAGCTATTAAGAAGGTTATAGAATTGTAGTGATTTAGGATTGGAGGGAGATTGGTGGTTGAGGAGGATTCTAGTAAGGCTTTTGGGTGGGCCAATGGTAGCACTTCTTCCCCATGGAAGTTAATGCTGTCATCAGGGAGATTTGGAAGGTGGCAGCAGATGTAGGTGATTTTCAAGCAAGTGAGGCAATTGGCAAATAGGGTGGCAGATTACATGGTCCAACCTCTTTGTTGGTCAGTTGTGATTATTGTCTTTACATTCTTGTGTGTGGTACTCGTAATTTGTTATTTATCTTGCTGTCTTTGCTCAGTATAGTCTTCTTATACTAGGTTTGTTTGTTCCTCTTGACTTCCCCTCCCTCCATCCAGCTTATTAAATAGAAGAACAAAGGCATTTACAGCTTTCCGGAAGAAGGGATCACTATGATCATTTTTTTTAATTACAATTTCCCAAAAGATAGACACCGTCATATGATAAAAACAGAAAAACAATCAAAATTCTGGTCAGGAATGAAGGATAACATAAATGGTTGAAACTAAGTCTATATTTATCCATCAGCCATGTCACTTCATTCTAATACATATGAAATTGTCAACAACCATGAACTCAGCAAAAACAATGACTACCAACGAGTCTACATAAGGAACACTAAGAAACCCGTCAAAATATTCATATGTTCATAAATAAAAGAAGCCACATGATACGCATACCTTACCAACAGCTCCAATAACAATGGTAGCATCAGAGCACCCATAAATGGTTGCATATTTTAAAGGTGCTAATATGTAAATTGCTGAATCATGACAATTTATGACCTGTAGAAAAAAAAAATATTGTGGGCAACAAAAAGACATTAAGTCCAAATGATAAATCATACTTGTTTATGCTAGTAAAATAAAAAAGGCAGGTAACAGTTGCAGCCATTAAGATCTCAATATTTAACATATATCCACTACAACCTCATTCCAATTAAAATTCTTTGTAACTCCCCATCCTGAAGTAGTTTCTTAAAAGTTGAAACAGCAGACACACGTCAAATGCATCAAGAGTTCAGGATATGCCAGAGCATATAAATGGCAGAAAAGCATGTATTCAAGCCTTTTTTTAGTGGTACATGCACCTCAAGCCTCAAAGCTTATCTATAAACATCACCTAAATATGATGCCAATGGGACAGATTTATTAGACAAACTTACAGGCAAACAAATCAAAACATTGACACTTCCGAAGAAACTTCTTATATATGGTTTTTTTATCCCAAAATATTTAATACATTCCAAGGAAGATTGAATGTTATATATATTCCAATTCTGTTTGCAATTCTTATTATTTTAAAGGACACAACAACCAAGAGAGAGCACCAAAGTCTCACAAGAGATACAGCAGCAAAATAATAATAAATAATAATAATAATAATAAATAAAGGAAATTGAAAATCCTAAAGATTAACGAGTGGTACAATTTTCAGATCTCGTGGGGCTTGTTTACTAGGGAATGAACTCTTTGGTTAGCTGAGGAAGGGACAATATGAAGTATAAAATAGCTTTAATGATTTGTCTAGCTTCAAGAACAGTACAGCAAGACACCAGCAGAAGGGGCCACCAGTTGAGGCCCACAGAGTTCACTCAACGGTAGCATTAATTACACCCATCTTTGTGAGATGACAACTTATGACGAGAACCATGAGTTTAGCTTCTGTAGCTTCATTACAATTCAGATGATCATAATGCATAACCTCTTAATTAGCTATGTCATATTTTCCCGAAGTAATAAGTAATAACAATCATATTAATTATCACATCATACTGTTCTAATATGTTTGTAATATCAGTTTCAAGAAGTTGCAGTCAGATGCCATGTATCCATAACTGACATGGATACATGTATCCTTTACCTTGCTACTTGGGCTACCAACAATTCAAGCCAATGTAAGAGAGAACTGCTTAATGGTCAAACACACTTTTTTTATAGGAAAAATACATTAGGAAGATAAACAATGTTATTCTTGCTTAGATCCATCCAAACATACATCTAGTGCTAAAATTTAATATTATAAACAGAAACATGAAGTCTCGGTAAAAGGAAACAGCCAATTTTCAAAGATATGTCAATGTAAAAGACAACTGACCTTCCAAGGAAAAAGTTGACTCTGAAAGGCAGGAATATGAAGGCTACTGGGTTTTTTTAGACATAAGGAAAAGCTTCTCATCAAATGTCGATGGGTCAGACTAAACAGCTTCTTTTTTTATGGAAAAGTACAAATATTGCTGAACATGACTAAAGAATAAAATAAATATATAAATAAAATAAGATGAAAGAAATCAATTGGAAAAGTAATGATGCCATCCAATAATGAATAAAACTAATTGAAAGGATCTTCTATCTGTAAAGATCTATAGTGACTGGCTAACTCTCCAATTTATTTCGAACTAGCTAATTCCAATTAATTAAGCCTTAGTAGGTCACACCCGCGACGCATCAAAAATAGGTTTTTCAGTTCGCCCCTTTTATAGATGGAGGGATAGATTCAGAATCTGCAGTTGACCCTCACCCTCACCCATTTGGTGATCATTAACCCATTTTTCTACCACATCAGGAGCCAACAACTAGCTCCAACATGTGTTAGCTGGAAATTCCAAGAGTTCCTTCATTTAGATCTTGACATCAACGTACTCCATATTAGATTTTCGGCCCACCCAGCATTTCAAGCAGCATTATTCACACATGTATTGTGAGTTACCTGTATTCATAGGCAAATTTTTGTAACCACCATGTTAACAAATCCAATACATAATTAGATATAGCTCTCTACATTACTATTTTAGCAGTGAAAAATACATATTCAAGAAATGACCTCCAGGGTTACCGAATTTAATTTTTATCCACTGAATAAATCATTCAGCAACAGCCAACACTCCAAAGGATCTACAAATCCAGAATGTGGATAATTAACACACCAAAAGGACCAAAATGGATGCCATGAGATGCCCTTAACAAAATGACTCAAATGTGCACTTCAACCTAGTTGACATTGATACGGGGACATCACCAAGGCTCAAAGAATTAACACACCTTCACAGAGCATCCTTTAATATCAGATGATTGCTTTACGACAGAAGTTTTAGAAAATCCTTCCACAAATGTTGGAGTCCTCATACATGCAGCATTGTTTTGCAGAGAAGTCCCACTCAAAGGAGAATTGTTTTGGCTCTTCGATTGACCGGTGCAAGCATCAGCAATAGTAACATCCATATCAAAGGCGTTGGTTGGACCATTTTCTTTGGCTGAAACCTTCTCGGCAGTATGTTCTAAAGCAGCAGCAGCTATGTGGTTAAAAAGCCAATCATGAACCTGTGCAGCAGAAACGGGCACCGCAGACATGTCCTGATCTGAATTTGTGAAAAAAGGTGCAGCCTGACTCAAGGGGATTACTTCAGACCCTTTTCCACTGAATTGTATGAGGAACCCAAGGTGTTCAAACCTTTCAACAGTCAAAACCTACAAGCAAGGCAGAGTTAGTAACTCAACTAACGAGTTTGGTGCAATACAAACATCAACCTTAGACATGTAAGAGAAAGATGGTTAAAAAGACCAAAATAGAACATATCACAACCAGAGATTCTTCATCTTCTCCTTCTGCAGGCTCTGCCAAGAGCGCAAGTATGTTAGCCAAATGTTTCTGTATATAAGGATAGTTGGTGAGCCTCTTCATCAGCTTGTGATGGCATGAACCGGCGAGTATTGCAGCGAACAAGCTGCAAACCAATAGAAGATAATTCTTCATGAATCTTGTCACAAAAAGCACAACAAGGAACCTCAGTCCTGGCTTTAACTGTCAAAACACCCATATCCAATCCAAACAAGATCCACATATGAATAGAATCTCAGTATTCATAAAGAAAAAAAAAGCAACTGAATCAAGAAAAGGAACCAACACAAGAGGTATTGCACAGTGTTTGGTAGAGATAAATGTTCCCTTTTCTTTACACTTTCTGTTTTTTTTTTGGTTGACTGGAAATGACAGATGGCCCACCTTTATGTAGACTAAGCTGTTCATCCGGTTGGTGATGTAGTTCCCAAGCAGATTAGGCAATGCTCTTGAAATCTTCTCCTTGAGCAGGTCCTAGACAACCTTTCTTAGAGGTATCCCAGCAAACCAATTGGCATCTTGTCAATGGGCAATAACAGCCACTGGTTGGTTGACATTTTATTTGATATGGGCAATTAGACAGTTTGCAGCATCAGATGAAGAATTATTCTGTACATCTCTAACCAACAACATGAAGGCCATGCAAGCAATGGCAAAAATGTGGGCCCTGCAAGTCCATTTTGTAGAGGGAGGAGCAGGCAGACAACAAGATCATGACATGAGCACTTGACATTTCGTCATCTCACAGTATGTACAAGCTTCCATTTGTCATCAACAATGCCTTAAATTGCCAGTATGTGGGGTTGGGGATGAACAAACAGCAAGGCAATAGACATGCATCTCTTATTTTGCTTCGACAATGGAATAATTGCTAGCTTGCAGGTTTAGGGGCAAGCGGGGTAGCAAGATCAAAACAAGCATTTGCATTTCATCTTTCAACAGGATTCACAAACTTCCACAATTCATCAACGATATAATGACTTTCCAGTTTGTAGGATCAGGGACAAACAGATGGCAAGAACAAACAAAAGAGTTTAACATTTCATCTTCATTGGCATTCACATACACCCATTCCACATCAAGAATGTAATGGATTGTCGGTTTGTAACATCGGGAACAAACAGACAGAAAGATTAAAGACATGCATTTGACATTTCATCCTCTCTCAGTACACGAAAAACACATTTCTCATAAGAAATTTAAGGAACTCTCCTTTTGTACAGATAGGGCAGACCAACGGCCAGATCAAACAAATGCATTTGGCATTTCAGCTGCTGTTGGTATTCACTGACGCACATTTTATCATGAATAACAAGTAAATAATCAATTCTTAGCATTAGCAGGAAACAGAAGGAAAGATCAAAGAAACCCATTTGGCACTCCATCTTTTACCCGTACTGACGCATAATTGCATATAATTTAAACCATGAAACACCCCAACAAAGTTTTAAATATATAAGTACACAGACAGATTGATTGATTGATCGATCGAAGAGAAATGTACTTATTTATCTGTACTACCTGGAGCGGAGAGAGGGCAGAGAGGTAGCCATCAAAGGCGGAGGTGGAGGGCCAGACATCGGCAACTGCAACAGCGTCCTTGTGTGAGCGGGGCACGAGACGCTTGTACGATTGGATGTAGAGGAAGAGGATGAGTTGGTGGACAGAGGGGGAATTGGCGGGAGTAGTGGGGAGGACGAAGGCAAGGGTATCGAGGACGAGCTGGGCGTGGTCAAGGGGGATTTCAAGGGCTTGGGAGATGGCTTGGGCGTCGATTGGAGAAGGAGAGGACAGGGTTTGAAGGAGTTTGTCCTTTAAAAGGGAAAGGGTAGCAATTCCATCAGAGAAGATGAGCTTGGGGATTGGGAGGAGGCCGTACTCAAATGCCTCTCTTCTCAGATGGAGAACAATATCTTGTTCAGCGTCTGCTTCTTCTTCTTCTTCTTCTTTTGCCGACGAAAATGGTGTCGATTCTTCAATCCCTGCACTCATCTTCTTCCTTCGTCTCTTCTACTTCTTCCTCCTCTTCTGCTGCTGTGAGTGAGTTGACGGATCTAAAATGGGAGAGTGGAAAATATACAGATTCAAGAAATTTGAGCCGTTTGACAAAGTCACCTCTTAAACAGGGCTACTTGTAACTGTTAATAGAGTAGTTAGTTGGTGCATTTGCACGTGGCCCAGATCAGGCGGAGATCTCGGCCTAATTTTTTTCCCTCTTTTTAAAATTTTTTTTCGAAAATCTTAGTGATTTTTTTTAAAAAAAAAATCATTTTAAAAAATAAAAAAAATCTATTTAAAAAATTAAAAATATAAATATCAGCCGAGATATCGACCGGGCCCGAAACCGATATTTGTTTTAAAAAAAAATGGATGAGTAAATAATCTTTTATCTTTTCAAGTTAAAAATTTATTTATTTGTAAATAAATTTTGGAAAAGAAAATAAACCTTTTAAACCTCAATTAATGTGTTTTTCATTTAAAATATAATTTTAGTAAATTTTGGAAAACAAATAGTGAAATTGGAATTTGTCTTATATTTTGAAAATATTACCTTGCCATTTATTAAGTAAATTTTTAGTTTTATAAAAAAAAAAAAAATTAAACAAACTAATTTTTCTATGAACATGTTTCCTTATAATTATCACTTTAACTCTTAAAAATGTGTGATTATTTTTTATAAATTAAAATATTTTCTAATATAATTTTTACCTTGAAAGAATGTAGAGGAGCAGCCATGTCAAGAACTAGCTCACTTGAACAATTTCTAAAGATCAGTCAACCATTGAAATCATTATCAAATAAAAGCTGTTATGTATGATAATAGAAGGTTTTGAATGACCTAACATCCCTATTATTTCTTTGAAGCTCACCATCCCTAATGGCCATGGTTCTAATTTTGTAAGAGGGTGGATGAAGTTGAAGATAAGAGGCTTTTTTTTTTTTTTAATTTAAGTGTAAGAAACCACAGTATACTTAGAGTAACACCCCATGGGCCACGGAATAAAAATCTTTACACTCATGAAATGAGCATTTTTTTTGCCCGAAGTCTTACGATAAAAGAGGACATTTGTCTATGGCAAATTTAGAAAGTTAGAAATCTAATATTTTAAAATCAAAGAACTGACTTATCAATTGTTAGATATGAATTCAGAGGGGTTCGTCAGATTATCAGGTCTTACATTTGATTCATGCTAACACCTTCTGAGCCATTCTTCATAGTGTTCTTATTTAGTATCTGTGAATTGAGAGGTTTATACATGCTCGGGAATTAATTTCACCTCCAATATAAGATGGTGTTGATTGAGAAAAGAGAGTTCCTTGTATCTTTGAGAATCTTTATATATATATATATATTGGTTAAGTATTTTGTAACATACAACATAATAATAAGATCTTTATTTTCTGTGGTTTTTTTCCTCTTGAATTTTTCATGTAAATCTCGTATGTTATATGTTTATGGATTGTTGTTATATGTGTTTCTTGGTCGTGAATACCCATGTTAAAAGAAAAAATTGGTTAGATATGAAATTTGAAGAAATGTGGTGGGAATGAAAAATACATTCATAATTTAACTTCGCCCAATGTTGATAATGATTCAAAATGGTTAAAGTCTAATGGTAAAAAATAAAACTCAACTTTGATGGATCATGTGACATCTCTGGTGATGTGGGAAATAACAAAAATTGAACTCAGCAATCCTTTAACCTCTAAAGTTTATGCCCTTCTATTGGGAATTATCATAGCCTATTCTTTACATGTTAAAGATTTTATTTGCCAAGGAATTGTCTCTCTCTTCCTGTATTATTTCTTATCTAGGATATGTTTGTGTATTTCATGTTAAAGTATAGTATAAAGTGATCATCAAATAAATTTTAATGGAAAGTTCATTAAATGGTTATGATTTACTTTTATTGTGGCAAGTAAAAAAATATCAAAATATATAAAAAACCTAAGATTTAATTTGAGGAATTTGGAAGGTTTGACATGTCTTATCAAATTAGTATTAAAAATAAGAAAATTTGTGTAAAAAAGACTAAAATAAGAGAGAGAGGTATTTAAAAATTGAATTTTGTAAGTAAAAAGGAGCCGGTCCAACCTTATCTTATTATTACTAAAAATAAAGAAAATTCATAAAAAATTATCAAAATAGAAGAAAGGGATCGTATAATTAAATTTGGTGAGTTTCAAGGATTTGGCCCATATTTTCTTATGTTAGCACATAAGAAGAATTTTTTTGTACAATTCTTTTTCAAAAGAAGAATCTATTATCAATATTTTTTTTTTATTAATGTCACCAAAATGAAGTCATGCTTCTTGGTAGTCAAGTAAAAACCTAAAAAAAAATATTTGTCATATCCAAAATATCTTATTAGATTGATCCTCATATTCTAATATTAAGTCGTCCATAATTACCGTGAGCATGTATGAGCTTAAAGTGAATATTTGATTGAGTCATACTCCATTGGAAACTCTATTATCTCACCACATGGTTCTAACACTAATAATTGCACCCTCGTGCATATCTTGAATAATCTCAACATAATTACTAAGAATGTATTTATTTTTTATACAAATTAAATTCCTTAGTATACTCTATCATGGGCCTTTTCTAGGTCCATGGGCCTTTTCTAGGTCTATAAAAGTCATATAGCGGTTCTTCTTCTTCTCTTTAAATTTCTCCATCAATTGTCTTAGAATAAAAATCGCTTATATTGGTAACCTATCTGGCATAAATCCAAATTGATTTTCTGATATATTTGACTCTTATCTTAGGCGTCCTTCTATTATCCTTTTCTCAAAATTTAATCGTGTGATTTATGAGTTTGGCACTCATTAATTGGCACAACTTTCAATAACTCCTTTATATTTATAAAAAGAAACTACTATACTCTTCTACCAATTAAAAAATATTTTTTTAAACTAAAATTTTATTGAATAATTGTGTCAACCAAGATACTCCATTTTTTCCTTAAATAACACAACTTTAAATATATCCTTGACGTAGAACACGTATCTACCAATATTTCAGTTGGTCCAAGCTTAAGTTGATTTTGTTGGCCCCAAAATTCAATTTGGACACGATTATTAGCTTTATATTTTTTCATATCAAACAAACATTGTAGCCAATATTTTGATATAATCTCTAAACTTTTAAAGTAAAATAAAGACGAAATATTGACCAAATTGCAATAGTATTATTTTAGATTTATATATATATATATATATGGGCCTTTGTGCATTCCTCGTCTATTGTAATTTACTTTTCTTTTAAGATTAATGTATTCAAGGGTCCCACTTGAATTTTTCAACGTTTTACCTGACTAATCCTTTGAGAATGTGTAAACCTTCAAATCTGCACACGCTCGGTAGGAAACAAGGGGGGTTGGAGAGTGACCCTTTTTGTGTTGAGAAGGACTTAATTACAAGATCTACCACAAATATATATACATTATATATAGGGTAGCGATCCTTACGTGGGATTTTTGCATAACTAGACACGGGAATGAGTGGATTTCCCACTTTACCCTTCACCCCTGTCAAACCGATAACTTAAAAAAGTAAAAAATTTACGTAGGTGAGCCGATCACTCTAAAACGGCAAGCGTGGTTTTTTTCTTTGTTTGGTTGGGTTTTCAAAAAAGGTCGTTTGTCGATCGATTTCTACAAATAAGGTATCAAAATTCATCTATATGAATTTTATCAACTCTGGAACTGATTTTAAGTGAAAAGAGTATAGTTTTGGACTTAAAAAATCGTACCCAAATAATTAAGAGTGAAGGTCATTTTTTACGTATACATACATATATACATATATGTGTGTGTATGTATGTATATATATACATATATTATATGTGTCAAACGTGTATATTATAGCAAATTTATCCTACAACTATTTATACAATTAAGCTAACGTTCATCCTATGAAGTCCACCTATTGTATAGATTTATTTTTTCTCTCCTTAAGATAATAGATTATTAGATTGACTTAATTTTGATGATGTACTTTGTTGAGTTACTTGGTTTCGGTATGGTACTTTGTTGTCCTCACTCTCCACAGATGCTTCCCTTTAATTATGGGCATATTTGCCTAAAAAGAGATATTAGTATATGCTTGGTAAGTTTGTGGAATTAAATAAAAACTTTGAAGTGTTTTGTTAGGGAATTGATTTATGCCTCTGTGTATCCAATGATGTAAATTTTTGTACTTTCTCATTTTACTCATGATCTTATTTTTGAAGAATTATTATAGTAAAATGAGAAAATAACTTAAAAGAAAGTATTAGTGCATAAATTATTATTATTATTATTATATTTTTTTTGTCTTTGAAGAATTTTTTATCTATTATGTATAAGCTCTAAATGGTGCCCATTTAATACTTAAAAAATAGATGGCTTAAGTCATTTATTTATTTTTCTAAATTTAGATTCAACTTTATTTGATATTTATTTAGTGTGTCTTTATGATCGCATTAAAAGTGATAAATAAAAGAAATTTTCAAATAGTTTTTTCTCAATAATAAAAAATTAAGAGATAAAATGATTGAACGGACTCCATTTTGACAATTTTCATGATAAACTAAACTAACCTGTCAAATCACTGAAGTTTTAAGTCACGATGCATCGAGTGTATCATGTTGAGCCGGATCCAGGTCCATTTACACCCTGTTACTGACGGATTTATCAAATCACTTGTTTACAAGTGACAGATAATTTATGCATTGCCATCTAACGAATGAATAGGCCAATAAAGATGTTTCTTGTTGGACGAAGATCCGCCTGCAAATGCTTAATTTATTAAAATATATTACTTTCCAGAGGTGGGCCATCCATACGTGGCCCCATCTGCATGCAGGAGCTGAGTTGGAAATATCTGTGAAATCCGATATTTCGGGCTTAGACTGATCATATAAATATCAGTCAATATTTTAATTCATTTGTGCTTATATTTTTACTGTTTTCAAAAAAAAAAAAAAATATCAACTGAAATTCCAAATTTCACCCCTACTATTCAGTGTCACAGAGAAGTATTTTACATGAAAATAATATTTTAGACCCGAGTGGTATCGTTGATCACTTATTTAATAAATAAGTACATCTAATTCAGCCTCATTTCATTAATAAACGAGTTTTAAGTTGTACAAATTAAATGGATAATAACTAACCAATCATAACACCATTGTCGATAATTTTGCTAATTATTAAATTTAGACAAATCTTTTTTTTAATATAGGTATCTTCACTTTACATTGGAGATGCAACAAATCTTTCTCATTGTCTTTACACATTGGCAATTTGATACTAATTCTCAGAATTAGCAAAACTCTACCAGCTCTTACCTAACAAATTACATGTAGTGGTACTCCGGTAACATTTAGAATTCCAATAAAACTGATAAAACACATTTAAGAATTTTAGTAAAGTAGAAAAAGGTAAATCATATAAAATTTTGACCATGAAATTCCAATGCACTAAGCAATGAATTCTTAAAATATATTTTGTGAATTTCACAGTTTTTTTATAAGATATTTTCCTCAAAAACTAGTTAAAAATATATTGGATAGGAGTTTAGTACATTTATGGAATTAGTCTCACCTCCATACAAGACAGTAATGCCCATGTTATTAAAAATATGTATTAGACGGGTTGGATCTACATGTTTAATAAATAAATTAGGATTAGGATGGATATAGTTAGATTAATTGTTCAATATAGGTCAAGATAAGTCTAACCTATTTTAGTTTCATTGAGTATTTGGGTCAGATCAACTCATTTAATAAATAAGTTATCGATTAATATCATTTTAGTTGGACTAAACCGTTAGATAAATGGAATGGGTTTGGTATGAGTTAGTTGAGTCAATATCTTAAATTCTTAATAAATGGGCTAAATTCTTTTAAATATATAATTGAAAAAACCAAAATTTTGACTGAAATAAGTGAAAATGCAACCATATTTTATACCCAAATTCAATCGAAATTTCAGTTTTCTACAATGTTCTTATGAGCTAACAAAACTGAAGATTTTACAACATTTAACGTTGGTTAAGTCTCAATCTCTTTTCTTGTGGCTGAGTTTAAGTTTGTCAAATGTCAAGACATGTTTAAGTTTAAACCTCGTCTGATTAGGAGAAAAAATGACTTAATACATGACGGAGCCTCAATGATTCTCAAACCAAATTATTATTAAATTTTATACATGCATTGTTACACAAGATGGGTCACAGAAAAAAAAAATGAAAATAATCACTAAAATGTAGGTAAGATGCGATATAAAATAAAAAATATATAATTTTTAAAATAAAAATATAAAACAATATACAAATCAATGTGTAAAATAAAATATAAATAATAATTTACATACCTCAGTTGACTTGAATACCTTGCAAATTAATATAAAGAAATTCTTTCTTAATTCTTTCATTTGAGATTTTTTATTTTATTTTTACCTTTTATTTAACAATAATAAAATAAGGATAAAAATATAAAATAGAAAAAACCCATTAATTACATCATCTAATATTCCCTCGAGAGAGGAATGGTGGACAAATGAATTTCCTATAAAAGATCTAAACGTTCCCTATATGAAAAAGAGAATTTAATAAGATTCAAAAAATAGGAATTATCCTTTGTTGTCTTTCTACGGTGAAGATGATTCAAAATGACACCATCGATATATGAGATATATCTCTTCATAATTTAAATCATTGATTATTTTTTAAATAAAAAAATATATGTACACAACCGTTCAGATTTTGCGAAACTCTCACACAGACATTTGAATAGATCAAGGGAAAAATATTTGATTAAAAAATTTATAAAATTTTATCAGATTTCTCTCATTTGATCTATTCAATAGTAAGTTTAATAGTTTCTTAAAATTAAAAAAAAAAAATTATATATATATATTGTATTTAATTTTTGTAAGAGATATTATCATTTTTAAAAGAAATCACAATTCACAATGGGCTAAAACTTTTAAAAAACAAATACACCGGTTAAATAATTTATCAGAACTAAAAACCGATTGCAATTTTAATCTTAATAATTCCCAAGAATAAGTAGTTCTGTTCCTGTTTTCTCAGATTTCGCTCACTGCTCTAAGGAGGGAGTTTGGATTTTGGAATTCTACATTTCTAATAAAATTTAGCATTTTATTTACCTTTTTTTTTTCGTTCCATCAATCGCATTTCTTAGAATCCGAATTCAAACCCATCTGCATTCGATGCGATTTTACCAAATCAGCAAATCGAAATTGCGAAACCCTCCAAAATCTGCACATTTCCTCGTCGGAACCGATCAAGAAATCGTCATCTTTTCCTTCCTTTTGTTTTTAGTATTTAAATCCTTGGTTTCGCGGTTTACCGCGTCGATTTCTATATAAAATGAAAACCCTGTATCCACAATTCACAATCCGCAGGCAGGATCGGTTATCCGGCGCCTGGAATCAAGAGATTCACATCTGGAGAAAAGCATATCTCGCTTGAGAAAAGCTATGGTTTGTCGCCTTCTGCTCTCCAATCTCATTTTCTCTTATTATATTCCAAAAGATCAGCCCTTTGTTACAATGTATATGGAAGACGGACTTTTCAAATGTGGGTGAGGTGGATGATGGGCGAATATCTGAAAATCGACATTCCAAAATTCTCCCATTCGCCTAGAACTCATAAAACCATGAAAATGGCTTTTTGTCCTGTTTTCTTTGGACACTCGGAGCATCTCTTCTACTTAAATTCCAGCGTGAGATCAGCAGAAACTACCGTGGAGAAACGGCTGTGACGTAGGAGACTTCCATTCCCCGCCATTTGGCTTTCAGTTCCCCTCCTTGTGGGAAAACATTTATAGGTCTCTTCTTTGAAACCATCACTTTTTTTTTTTTTCTTATTTGAAATGAACCATTAATAGCATTCTAGTAGAAAACAAAGGTTGACGATGCAATGGCCTGTGTTGGTGCTTTACAGGGATTTGGAGTTGGTTGAGCTTCCCGGCTTTTGGCGTTGGATTTCGGTAGGGTACTTGTTATCTTGTTCAGTTAATTGTTTTTTACTTTCATATGTTCGATGAATTCTTTGGTATTGCTGCTGACATGTTTTTCAAATGAGTTTGGATTTTATGGATTGCCCCATTTGCAGTAATGCAAGTTGGAGATTTAATTTCTTTCCTTGAATTGTTGAATTCAACGTGTACTTAAATTAGCTAAAGAATTATTACGGTTTTGATGTATAATTGGATATGGAAAAGTGTTGATATTTGGATTGAACATACCCTTTTCAATCTGAATTTTGGATATTTACGACATCTTGGCAATTTGAATTCTGTATGTTCAGCCTGGGGTTCAATATGTTTTTGAGTTTCACTACAAAATCATTCAGATTGTTGATGCATTGGTCTATTTGGGTTTTTCAGCTGAACTTCTTACCTTTCTGTTCTGGATTTGTTCGAGGTATTTCTTAGCTTTTGTGCGCTGGATTTGTTTGTTTGTAGGTCTTGGATTTTATATTTTTTTACTGCAGCAGCACAAATTTGTTTTGAAATTACTGCCTATATTTATTTTAGATTAGTTTGAATTTCTGAAAGTTTGACTTTTTTTTAGATGGTAATGGGACTCATAAACTGACAATGTTTATCTTTGCACATGAAGCACTTACTAGTTGTGTCATGAGCTTGTCAATGAAATTTATACTGTTATGACTTTTGTTACAAGGAAGAGGTATATTCCATTTGAACACAAGGAATTGTCTCTTTTGGGATCTTTGAATTCAGGATGTTCAATCACAACAGTAAACATGTTTTAGAATTGTTGATGAAATATGTTTTAGTTTGTGTATCTACAATGTGATGCTTACATCATACATGGCAACTGGAAGTGGGAGATTCAAATTAAATGTGTTAACTTGCTCCTTATACAGTCCATCAGGTACTGATACCCAATTGAATTTCAGAATTCGACTTGATAATGAGGTCTTGATGTCTCAAGTTGTTGCTTTAGTTTTGTTGTAACCATTTTTCGAAAAGAGTTCTGGTTTCTGTTTCTGTTGTTCTGTGGGGGGTCACATTAGAAAGCTCTGGGTTTTAATGTGACAATGGGGTAAAAAACAAGTGAAACACTTCATTACTGCTGTTTCTGTAAGATTATTAGACAATTTTGACGCAGCACGGAAGAGGATCGGGTTTAAACGGACGGGTGACTTAGTCGGGACTCGGTCAAACGAGCCAAATGGTCCCGATACTATGCCGTACTGTAGCAACAGACATAGCGGGTAGCAGGATCTAGCATGAGTTGCTTGTTGGAAACAGAACGTTGGATGGTGTTGGTGGATTATGGGATTTGGTAAATGGAAATTTCATAATTAAAAGGAAGATTGGGCGTAAATGGTCAAATGATGGTGATTCTTTAATGCAAAGGAATGGGGTCAGTTGTAATAGATATGGGAAAGGGACGGAAGGGTTGAGGAAACTTAGTAAGTTAATGGGGTTGGTGTTGCATTGTTGGAAAGAAGGACATGTCTGATGTTCGTTGGTTTGAGTCAGGAAAGTGGGATATCCCAAATCTGAACCGTTAAGAGTTGCGGGGGACAGAGAGAGATGGCTCTCTGTGTAAAAATAAGATTTGCTGGTCGGATGAACACCATCGGCATACAGGAAATCGTGATAATAGAAAGAGGGAAGGAAGAAGAGGGAGCAGCCACGATCACTCTCGATGGCAAGGATAAGCGAAATGGGAATCCACTCGGGAGAAGAGAAGAGATATAGGGAATCCACCCAAAGAAGAAAGTTTCAATTCATTTCATTGTTCATCATTGTTCTTCTTGTCTTACAATCGGCTGGCTTTTATACATGAAGGAAATAACAAAATAATAATGAAAAGAAATCAAAATTGTCAAAAGAAACAGCGCCTGCAAACCGTGCATTTAATAGCACACACGCGTGGAAATGGCGGTTCGTGTGAATTCTAACATGGTGCGGCGTGTGTTAATTGTTTTTGGCTATCATGGGTACATGTCTTCATGTATGTGCTGCCCGTGCTACATCAAATTTAGGTGTACTCTTTGCCACTTGGCATTATTTCTGCATTGGAAATTTCAATCTCATAGAGATGAAGATGATCCGATCCTCCTCCCCCCTCTCTCCTATTCCCATTGCCCCCATTTCACCTCTTAATTCAAGTTGTTCTTTAATAAAGTTCTGGATGTTCAGAAATATCAAATGCGAACCTCATCTTATGAGAAAGACATGAGTAAAGTTTTAATAGCTCAATTTTTTTGTTACAATTTTGAGTTAGGCTATATAACGGACCTGAAACTAGGCTGGCAGGTGCTCATCCAATTGCTTGCGTTCATCAGGTTCTGCTGCTGACGGACTAACTATCAGAGAGATGGATAGCAGAAAATCTCTGGAGGAGCAATTCTGCACCTTGCACCCAAGCTTCCCTGTGAATGTGAGAATAGGAATAGTAGGTGGTGGTCCAAGTGGCTTGTCTGCTGCCTATGCACTGAGTCAACTTGGCTACAGTAATGTAACTGTGATGGAAAAGTATCCTACCGTAGGTGGGATGTGCGAATCCATTGAAATAGAAGGTATGTGATGTTAAATGCAAGTGTCTAACCTGACATTCCTATATATTATGATTTGGATTCATCTTTGATGTTTCTGATAGCTTTAATTGCTGTTTTTATAGGCAAAGTTTATGATCTTGGGGGTCAGGTTCTTGCTGCAAACAGTGCCCCAGTCATCTTTCATTTGGCCAAGGAAATTGGAGCGGAACTAGAAGAAATGGATTCTCACAAGTTTGCACTTATTGATGCTTCTACTGGAAAATATCAGGACATGAAAGTGGCAGATGATTATGTATCTGTCATCTCACTAACCTTAAAACTCCAGGTTAGAATCTGTTGCACATATTACCAACAATCTGTGATGAGTTTGAATGATTTGAGATTTCAGGATTGTTCTAAATCTTTATTATTATTTTATGGAAGGATGAGGCAAAGGACTCTGGTCGAATTGGGATTCATGCCATGAGTGAAGTGGCATCATCTTCAACTCCTGATTTTCTTAAGCTTCATGGGTTTGAATCTGTTCCAAAGTCAGTGGCTTATGGGTATACTGCTTCAGGTTATGGATTTGTCCAAGACATACCATATGCTTATATTCATGAGTTCACCCGCACATCCATGGCTGGAAAGGTTCGGCGTTTTAAAGGAGGCTATATGAGTGTTTGGCAGAAACTTAGCCAATCTCTGCCAATAAAAGTCCTGAATAACGCAGAAGTTCTGGCAATCCAAAGGAATGCTTCTGGTGTTAGCATAAATATCAACAACTCAGATGGAGATTCTGAAATTCTGGAGTTTGACAAGATCATCATCTCAGGTGCACTTCCCTTCAAGAATGGACTGACCTACAGATCTTCTCTACCTCCTTCTGGTGAGTATAACTTTTGAAGTTTATACTGGTATTTGTTTCCATTTTTACCGTTCTAAGTAGAAATCTTTCCTTTTAGCAACTGCAGAAACTGAGCTAATTGATATGAACGTGCTCGAGAAGGAACTGTTCCGTAAAGTACGGACCATTGATTATTATACCACTGTTATGAAGATCAAAGGGCTTGAACATATACCAATGGGATTTTATTACTATGGGGAATTCATGGAGGACCCTGCTACCCTTGGGAATCCAGTGGCAATGCAAAGGTTCTATGCAGACACAAATATTTTCCTCTTCTGGTCTTATGGTGACTCCAAGGATATTAGGGGCCCGACAGTGATCAAGCTTGCCATGGAAGTGGTGAAGAATATGGGAGGAGAAGTTGAGAAAGTTTCTACACGCCGATTTAAGTACTTCCCTCATGTTACCAGTGAAGGTCAACAATTGTTATTTCCCTATTATGCATTTTCTTTTCCTATTTTTCTTTGCAGCATTGACGCACTAATTTCATACATTTTTAAAATATAGATATGAGGGATGGGTTCTATGAGAAGTTAGAAACTGAACTCCAAGGTTTGCAGAATACTTACTATGTAGGCGGGCTTATGGCATTTGAGCTCACAGAGAGAAATTCTTCTTATGCAATGGCTATGGTCTGCAAGCATTTCGCGAATAATAATTCCCTTCCAATGTTTCCATATGTTAAGGTAAATTTAAATTTTCAATCCTTTAGTCTAAACTCATTCTAAGTCTGAATTATGAACAAATAGATCAGCAATATTAGTTTTGAACATCATGAAGTCAGATCCTATATGTCCATCATTTTACTTATAGTGAATTGAATGTTTTGACAGAGGTTGTTTCCATTAAAGTATGACATCACTGCTCACATTCCCAGAGGGTTAGATGAATTCCCGGCAGTAGAATTTCCAGATCTCCCCACTCTGGATGGATATTTGAAGTTCTGGGGGACTCATAGAATCACAAAGACCAAGAACATTTACACTTGGATCAATGATGAAGGTGAAGTTGTGAACAGGAGGACTTATGGGGAGCTTCATGTCAATGCATCTCAGATTGCTCACATGCTGTTAACAAGTCGCAAGCCTGTTATCAAGCCTGGTGACAGAGTCCTTCTAGTCCATGTTCCCGGTCTGGATTTTGTTGATGCCTTCTTTGGGTGTATCAGAGCTAAAGTTTTGCCAGTTCCTTTGTTGCCTTCTGATCCTATGCAGAGAGGTGGACAAGCACTTCTCAAGATCGAGAACGTCTCCAAATCATGCAATGCTGTAGCAATCCTGTCAACAGTATCTTACCATTCAGCTGTAAGGGCAGGCAGTGTTAAGAACATGATATTGCTGGGAAAGGACAAAGGGAAATCTTCAGCTCGCTGGCCTGACCTTCCATGGCTACACACAGACTCATGGATCAGAAATTCCAAGGCAAATGGTTGTTTGGAACATAATGGAGATCAATCAGAGCCTCAGCCAGATGACCTGTGTTTTCTGCAATTCACTTCAGGATCAACAGGTGATGCAAAAGGGGTGATGATTACTCATGGTGGGCTCATTCACAATGTCAAATTGATGCAAAGGAAATACAAGAGCACTTCAAGGACTGTGTTGGTTAGTTGGCTTCCTCAGTACCATGATATGGGACTGATTGGAGGTCTTTTTCGGCTATGGTTAGTGGTGGCTCTGCAGTTCTCTTCTCTCCAATGACATTCATCAAGAACCCACTTTTGTGGCTTCAGACTATGAGTGATTACCAAGCCACTCACAGCGCAGGACCCAATTTTGCTTACGAGCTTGTTGTCAGAAGACTAGAATCTGACAAGAATAAGAACCGAAGTTATGACCTTTCTTCCATGGTTTTTCTCATGGTTGCTGCTGAGCCAGTGAGGCAGAAGACCTTGAAAAGGTTCATCCAACTCTGCCGTCCTTTTGGCATTTCTCAGGAGGTGATGGCTCCAGGCTATGGTTTAGCTGAAAATTGTGTGTTTGTAAGCTGTGCCTTTGGAGAAAGTAAACCAATTTTGATAAATTGGCAAGGTAGAGTCTGTTGTGGTTATGTGAACCAAAATGATTCAGATGTTGATATCAGAATTGTGGATCCAGAAACCGGAGAAGAACATAAAGAATATGGAAAAGAAGGGGAGATATGGATCAGCAGTCCAAGTTCTGGAGTTGGGTACTGGGGCCAGCAAGAAATGAGCAAGAAAACATTCAACAACATGCTTCCTAGCCATCCGGGTAAGAAATTTACTAGGACGGGAGATCTTGGGAGGATTCTTGATGGGAACCTATTCATAACTGGAAGAATAAAGGATCTCATCATTGTAGCTGGAAGGAATATATACTCAGCTGATGTAGAAAAGACAGTTGAAAACTCATCTGAGCTACTGCGTCCTGGTTGCTGTGCTGTGATTGGTGTTCCAGAGGAGATTTTGGCATCAAAAGGGATTTCTATTCTAGATAGTGGTGATCAGGTTGGTCTTGTTGTCATTGCTGAGGTAAGAGAAGGCAAGCCTGTTGGTCAGGAGGTAATCAATGAAATTCAAATGCATGTTGCTGAAGAACATGGAGTCTCTGTAGCTTCTGTGGAGTTGATAAAGCCCAAAACCATTTCTAAAACAACATCTGGAAAGATAAGGAGGTTTGAATGCTTGAAACAATTCCAAGATGGGACACTGAGTTTAGCCATGGATCATGTTTCCACAAGGAGGTCCTTGCTGCGGTCTTTCACAACTGGTACTTGTAGGGAGGGAAAAACACCACGACCTCAGTTAACCAAAGCTCCTCTTCTTCCACTAAATGCTAAAATGAGCAAGGAAGAAATTACAGTGTTCTTAAAAGGACTTGTTTCAGAGCAAACAGGAATTTCAGTTGCAAAAATCTCATCCACTGAGAATCTGGTGTCATATGGGATGGATTCAATTGGTGTCGTAAGAGCTGCTCAGAAACTCTCAGATTTCCTTGGGGTTCCTGTTGGAGCAGTAGATATTTCACAGCAACCTGCATTTCAGATTTGGCAGGCTTCTCAGAATCTGCTTTGAAGTCTCAACCCACTACAATCAAACCCGTCTTTTGGAATCTGAAAGGGAATTTGTAAGATCAAGGACCAAAGTTTCAAGATTTCAGCATCATTATCGGGTTTCTCCAGCTACTTGCACTTGTTTATGTTGCTGCCATACTTATTGTTCCTCTCTATCTTTCAATCTCTTTTTCTCTGAGGTTGCTCCACAGTACTGATATATTGGTAGGAAAAACTCTCTTCCTCAGCTATCTGTTTCCTCCATTTTTAGCTCCCATTGCTTGGATCCTTTGCATGGTAGTCACCTGCCTTTCCATCCACTTGTTAGGAAGCTCATTTCTACAACCAAATTATGCTCTGAAACCAGAGATTTCCATCTGGTCTGTGGATTTTATAAAATGGTGGGCTCTTTACAAGGCCCAAGAAGTCGCTGGAAAATTTCTGGCAGTCCATCTTAGAGGAACAGTCTTCCTTAATTATTGGTTTGAGATACTTGGAGCTAGGATCGGGTCATCAGTTCTGCTTGACACCATTGATATTACTGACCCACCTCTTGTTTCCATCGGTGATGGTGCCGTGATTGCGGAAGGGGCTACGATCCAAAGCCATGAGGTGAAGGATGGGATCTTAAGTTTCCTGCCAGTAAGGATTGGTAAGAATTCCTCTGTGGGCCCTTATGCTGTGGTTCAGAAAGGAAGTGTTTTGGGAGAAGAAGCTGAGGTTCGGCCATTGCAGAAGACTGACGAAGGAAAACATGTTTTTAGGAGCCAGGAAGCACGTGAAGTACAAAAGGTTTGCTTGACTTAACAAACTTTTTAGCCTGTTTTAGTTCTTAGCATGGTTCTTATGGTTATTATTATTATTATTTAATTACTTTTAGCTGTTTTGAGTTTCTGAAATGGTAGTTGAACTCTTTCCATTGAATATGAGAACTGAACTCCTTCCAATGGATGTGAGAACTTAAATCCTGTTTGCAGGTTTAGATATGACCTGTCAAAGCAACTTTTCATTGTTAGGAATTGGTTGATCCCTTGTTTTCGAGGGAACACTGAAAAACTAACCGAAACCTATGACAAAGGGAAAATGTGTTTAAAGTGGAGTCCTATTATCTTCAAATTCAACTGAAGAACTAGCTGATTTAAAGGTTCCATCTGGAACTTTGAAACCAGCTGATTATTCTCCAAGGAAAATGGCCAATTAATGTTTAATGTGGATCAAATCTTAAATGTGGTTGGAATTTTTGGAACTGATTCTCTTCTTCTATTTCAGGGAAAAGCTACTGGAGTCCACTGAAAAATTGCCAAGAAAGTTCACTGCCCTTCATCACTTCATGGGCATCTACACAATTGGCTTCCTTAGCTCTCTCTCAGCATCTATCCTTTACTTCCTTTACATTCAGTTATCTCAGAGCTCTCCATCCCTTGAACTTTGCCTTTCTCTGCATTGCTGGAACTTTCCACGGTTTCCAGCATCTCTAATTGCCTATGCCACCCTCTTCACTTCTGCCCCTTCTAATCCAGCATCTTTTGCCTTCTATATAGCCATTGGTTATGTAACCCATGGCCTCATCCTCAGCCTCATCACCTGCATCTGGTTCGATTCCTTGGTAGTAGAAAAAAGAATTGCAGCAGACTCACCTGAAAACATGGCTCCGTCACCGGATAACCATTGCCTGCCACCTCAGATTTGCCAAGCTCTCTCTGGACAGAAGCATTCTGTGTGTATTTGCGTCTTCTTGGTGCAAAGTCGGCCGACATTGTTCCATTAGAGCGATCAATCCAGTTGTGGACCCCTCGTTGATTTCAATTGGTGATGGTGTTCATCTGGGTGATTTCAGCCGAATTGTTACTTCTTTATATTCCACTGATGGGTTCCATTGCCAAGAAGTAGAGGTACAAGATAACTCAGTTCTTGGGAGTCAGAGCCTTATTCCCTGGGCTGTTATTCAGAAAGATGTCATTCTTGGGCACTTTCAGTTGCCCCTATGAATTCAATTCTCCAAATGGGTGGCATCTATGTGGGGTCTCAGAAACCCGTCATGGTGAAGAATACCTTGCATGCTTTGGATGAGAGAATAGAAGAAATGGACGGGAAGTACAAGAAGATTGTTGGAAATCTCGCTGGAAACTTAGCCATCACAACAATGAAGGTGAAATCGAGGTACTTCCATCGGATTGGTGTTAGTGGAAGGGGCATTTTGAAGATGTTTGATGATTTGCCGGGTTTCCCTGAACACAAGATTTTTGGTGCTGGGAAATGCTTCCTGTTATAATCCGGCATAGTAATAGCTTGAGTGCGGATGACGATGCAAGAATTGATGCACGTGGTGCAGCACTACGAATTCTTTCAGGTGACAACAATGATTTACCTCTTCTTGATCTGACGTTAAAGACAGGCAAGGCATTTTGCACGAACAATTGCTGACTTCGCCACTGGCTCGTATGTGGGCTTGCTGCAAGGGAAGCACAAGTGGAGCGGGCTCCCCACATCCGTGATGCTGTGTGGGGTTCTCTCCGCCGGGCAAACTCTTACACTGAGCTACACTACTATTCAAATGTTTGCCGGCTATTCCGTTTTGTGGATGGGCAAGAGATGTATGTGAAATTCAAGTTGCGGCCACTTGACAGGAAGATCAGTGAGGATACTGGGACAGTGCAGATGTTGGGGATACTCCCACCAGAAACTGGTGCTATCCCAAGGGATGAGAAGGATACTCGTCCTCTCCTCTTTCTTGCCAATGACTTCCAACGCCGTGTCAATTCTTCGAAAGGGGTCCACTATATCCTTCAGCTGCAATACAGGACAGTTCCTTTAGATGAAGCTGATTGTGAGGTGGCACTTGATTGCACCCGGCCTTGGGATGAGGCGGAGTTCCCACCTGTGGATGTGGGTCAGATCACAATTGACCAGAACCTCACTGCAGAAGAATCAGAACAGTTGGAGTTCAACCCGTTCCTTCGTTGCAGTGAAGTGGACATTATCCGTGCAACCTCATGCTCTCAGAGTGCATCAATTGATCATGGACGTTCATTAGTCTATGAGATATGCCAGCATCTTCGTAATGCGGTGCCACTCCCACCTGCATGGCATGCTTTCTTGGACCAATCTGATGTGAAAGTCGACCTCTCTGGCTGTCCTGTGGCAGCAGCCTCAATGGAGAAAGATTCCAGAGAAGTGACATTGACAAGGACGTGGTATCAAACCTTGTGGGCAACATTCATGCAGCCTTTGCTACAAACCTTCACGCCTTACTTTCTCCTGGGTCTGGCAGTTTTTGCACCATTGCATTGGGTTCTATATATGAAGAAAATGGAGAAGCTACCATTGCATTACTCGTTGCCTTTGTTCTGGGTTTTCTCAGGGATTTCCGCTGCATTTGTTTGTGTCGTGGCCAAGTGGATCTTGGTGGGGAAGAAGGAAGAAGGAGAAATGGTGCTGATTTGGAGCAAAGAAGTCTTCATGGACACCATATGGCAGGCTGTTAGAACTCTGGTGGGTGAGTTCTTCATGGAAACAACATGTGGATCTGTACTGTTTGGGCTCTGGATGAGACTCATGGGTTCAGAAATTAGATGGGACCAAGGGGTCTATGTAGACACCATGGGAGCACTCTTGAACCCTGACATGGTGGAGATTGAAAAGGGTGGGTGTGTGGGAAGGGAGGCTTTGCTGTTTGGGCATATCTATGAAGGAGAAGCTGGTAAAGTGAAGTTCGGGAAAATACTGGTTGGGAATGATGGGTTCGTAGGGAGTAGAGCAGTGCTTATGCCTGGAGTGAGAGTTGAGAGTGAGGGCAGCCTCAGTGCTCTCTCACTTGCCATGAAGGAAGAGATCATAAGGTCGAGATGAATTCATCTTGATGCTCATACATTCTAATGCACATGTATTAGAATCTTTCTAATTATAATTACTTAACTATATGTTGTCATTGAAGATGTTGAAGTGAAGTAATTTTAAATTGGTATTAGTGGTACAAGTGGAGCTCTCTCTCTCTCTCTCTCTCTCTCTCTAATTACTTCATATGTGTGTATTTTAGGCCTCTAATTATATTGATCATACACTTCTATTCTCACCATTTATTATTTCATTAATTGCTTTGAAATATTTTTTTAAAAACAAAGCTGTCTTTTCACTCAAACTCATCTCAGTTGAAATGGCATGAGTCAACTAGCATTAACTTGACATGGCTTGTAAAATAGAGAATTGAAGGGCACCAAATCACTTATTTATGAAAAATATTATAATTTTTGTTTATTTTTTGTTTTTATTATTCATTTTCAGTAAAAGCATCATTTTGCATTGACGTTGTTATAGTATTAGGCAAAGGTTCAAATATCGGCCGATACGATTAGTATCGGCCGTACATACCGAATATCGGTCAAAATATCGGCCGATATTCATAAATATCGGTATTTAAATTTTTTTTTTTTTTTAAACACCGATACGGTTTTTCGCGGTTTTTACACGGTTTTTCGCGGTTTTCCTCGGTTCAGGGTTTACGGTTCTCATGGGTGTTCACGGTTTTTTGCAGTTTTTCACGGTTCGTCACGATTCGTCATGGTTTTTTGCTGTTTTTTCACTGTTTCGATATCGGAGGAGAGAGAAAATGCTGATATCGGTATGAGAGATAAAATTATCGGCCGAAATATCGTCCGTATCGCATATCGGCCGATATATCGGACGACCTGATTTTTGAACCCCTGGGTTGTAATATAATTTTTAATTTTTCATATTTTATTAATAAAAAATCAGTCGGCTTCACCCAATACTGATTACTTATAGGATTTGAGATAAAGCCAAAAGCCAAATCATGACCAATTTTTAGACATCCATCTTATTTAAAGTGACACGTCAGAAAAAAACAAAAAATGTGACCTGTGGTCATGAAAGTATGAATGGGGGCACAAAAGCCATTTCCCAATTCATGTAATAAAAAGTGGACAACTTTAACATTTCTTTAAAAGGTTAATCATTCATTACTTTAATTATCATGCTTTTCTTGAATATTTGTGAATTTACTTACATTTTTTTCTTTAATATTATTGCCGTCATCATCATTAATCAATAATTTTACCTATTTCAAATTAATTTTATAAATTATTCTTTTTCAATTAATCTTCTCACAAACTTTAAGATCGATTATTTTATAATCTAACATATCTTTTTTAATCCCTTCCTTTCAGTGTGGCATGAAAAAAATACTTTTATCATGCAACTTCTCTCATTGATTATTTGTCATTCACCCTTTATTATATGATATATTCACAACTTTAATTGAGTTTTATTAAGACCCCAAAAAAATTAGCCAAAATATAAAGGGAGCCCATATAGACACCCGGGAAATCTTTTCCTACACACCCGATTTCGAAAAGTTGATGAAAATTACTTTTTTGCTCTTCTACTTAAAAATATTACATCCACCGAACCAAGAAAATAGTTCGGAGGATATAATCCACCGAATGAAAAATTTCTGAGCTGTGAAGTGGGATTTTCAAACGAATCCGTTTCTTGACCGATTTCTAAAAACAATGTATCAAAATTCATTTACTCTGAATTTTATGAACTCCTAGACTGATTTTAAGTGAGAAGTGTATAGTTTTGGGTTTCAAAAAATCTACCCAAAGAATTAAGAAGAAAGTTCCTTAATTCTTTGGATACGATTTTTTAAACCCAAAACAATACCCTTTTCACTTAAAATCAGTCCCGGAGTTTATAAAATTCAGATTAAATGAATTTTGATACATTGTTTCTAGAAATCGGTTGAGAAACGACTTCGTTTGAAATCACAATCCACTTTGTTGGAAAGAATTTTTTCATCGGTGGATGCGGCATTTTTAAGTGGAAGGGCAACAGGGGTAATTTTCATGAAAATGGGTGTGTAGAGAAAGATTTTCCGGGTGCCTGTATGGCTTCCCAATATAAAATGTCTAACATGAACAATAATTTTTAATTTTCTCTAATTTTTAAAATAAAATATAATTAAATTATATTGACTGAAGTTGCTGAAATTTTAATTGAAAACATTAATCTCCTAAAAAAGCCAAAATTTCGATTTATACTAAAACGAATCGCGAGACAAATGGACCCACTCATGACTGAGTATCACACTTGGGTTTGTGGCATCACTTGCTTGAGAATTTCTCCTTAATTCTCATCCATCCCTAATCCAAACAATTACTCCAACGGTCAAAAACAAAAAATAGCGGATCGGCCACTGCAATTTTCATTTTTTTTAAAAAAGACGACGAGAAAAAGAGAAGTCTTATTCCAAATGATGAAAACCATTTGATAATTAACTTACAAATAGGTAATTATAAACTATTAACTCAAAATTTCTTATTTAAAATGGGACTTTCAAAGTTAATGGCATTAGTATAATTCAATTACTTGAAAATTCAAGTCATATAAGTTAATCTTACTCTAATTTAATTAATGTAATTTTGACTTTCTTTTTATTTCAGATCTTTTAGAACACTCGACTAATTCTCTGGACATATACACCCCTTACTAACTATATTCACTGAGTAATTCTACATAGAGTTGCTATCTGCAGTAGAGTCGGAATCGAATTTAGAACTCCCACTTTTTAAAGTGAATTCTTAATCATCACTCCAATCTCTTTAGATTTAATATCAATTATACAATTATAATCTTACAAAATCAGAAATTTAAAATGTGTATATGAATCTGATTCCACCAGAATCTAATTGCACATAATTGTAGTTAAATTAAAAAAATTAATGTCTCAATGGAGAAGATACATAATTAAACAGATCAAAATCATTTAAATGGTATGCTAATTTTGGTGGGTGAAGCTTAACTCGGTGCCTCCCACCTTAAAAAGTAGGAGATTGTGGGTTTGAAGTCACATCACCTAACTTTAATGTACTCTAGAGATATTGGACTCACTCGTAAAGATTTTCTATTGAGTATCTCACAATTATCTATAGGTAAATTCAAAAAATACTTTGGTTAAGTGAGTGAAAAATTGTTCAAGTAATCTTATTGATCGAAGCATAATAGTGGGATCAGAGTAGGACCCACTAATGAACGGCCCAGATGTGACATACGCAAAACATAAAGCATGGCTTGCGTTTCAGTATGTCACATAGAATAGACAAAAGAGGAATTCTGGTGAATGTGGGACCCAATCAAATGATTGGAATTCCCTCTTCTCTGCCATTTCTGTGCAGACGCGTAACCCTACAGCCAGTGGCTTAATGTCCCGCAAGACACCTTAAGACAGTGTCCGCTCAGTGAGCAATATTAGCTTTATCATATACTCCTGTTAGTCCATTTTAATTGTTTCATTTGAAATATTTATATTTTTTTAAAAACTCTCTATATAAGGCTAGCAATCATATGATCTCATCAATTTTCAACAAATTTTATACTAATCAAATATAAATGAGATAACTATTTTTGGACAATTTCAAAATCCATATAAGACAACTAATTTGTATTTGGACAATTCACACGTGTTAGAGAACTTTATAGAAAATTTCCCTTTTTGATAGAATGAAAATCAAATTCAGAACACCAACAATGTGTTCCTAATCATCACCCCAATTCATGTGAACGTTATTTTAGATGTTAGTTCACAACTTTTTATGTAATAAAAATCAATATTTTGTAATTTTTTTTAGATTTTCATGTAGATATCAATGCTCGTATTGGTATTAGCCTAAGTAATCTACCAAAATTATGATATTAATACATTGATGTCTTTTAAAATTTGAAAATAACCATCATCTCCTACCTAAATATTCTTCACGTTTGTATCCTTATTAATTATTTTTTCCAATTTTTGATCTTTACACGAGACTACTTTATGAAATAATCTAACAAATGTAAAAAATTAGATCAGTTTTAGTCTAAACATAAATATCATGATGATTAATCACTAAGAATGATTAATGACGAGACAAGTTTAGGTACATTTTGGGTTTGTGAATTGAGCAAGAGTTAAGTTGGCTGTTTGGTTCAAAAGCTCTTGAAATCTAATTTGACTCAGTCAGTTAAACTTATAAATTGAACATGACTCGGTGTGAGCCCACAAGCCAAACTCACTAGTTGGGCATGTCCCTGCGGAGTATAATTTGGCGTGCCCCTGCGAGACGCCATTTTCCTTCGTCCAGGCTCAGGCCAGCTCCTTGGCATGGGCCAGCCTCCAAATGCCAAGAAAAAATGCCATTTGAACCTCCTCACTCCTCCCCCCCTTCCAATCTTCTATAAAATCTCTCTGTTCTCTCCAAATTCACAAAATATCACATCTTTCTCATTCATTAATGGCGATGAATACCATCATCACCTTCATCATCCTTCTCAATTCCTTCGTCATTTCTTTCCTGTTTCTTCCTCCTACTCATGCTTTTCGACCCAGTAATTATCTCTCTCTCTCTCTCTCTCTCTCTCTCTCTCTCTCTCTCTGTAGTATGCTCTGTTCTTATTGACCATTGTTGATTTTTCTTTTCTTCTTGTTGTTGTACTTTTACAGTAGGTTCAGAAGGTGGAAACATGGTGGCAATGGCAGATAACACAAAATTGCAGGTACATTTGGCGTAGATTTCTTTTTCTACTGTCTTGCCGTTGCGTTCACTTCTGAAAATATATCCGTTGATATGGGTCTTCGATTTTTAGGTGGAAAAGAAGCAGGAAAATGGTTTTTTACCATCTGTTTCCGTGGTTGAACAGCAAGAGCTTGCATCTTCCATTAACATCATCTGAAAGGCAATTCCGACGGGTCCCGACCCTCTTCACCACCATACCCATCCTCCCTTCGGGTCCTCTCCTTAACATGAATATTCACTATGTTTAGCTGGATTCTGCCACTCCATGAAAATGAAACAGATATTATTATATATTTTATATTATTTGGAAATGAGACTTACTTTTAACTTATTGTAAAGATGAAATGCTGCTCTTTAGAGAAGAAGAAAAAAGGTTTATATATTGAGATTTTTCCTTCATAATTTTAATTATTTTTAGATTTTTCCTTTTGCTTATAATTGAATATTCAACTTTTCTTTTTTTATTCAAAATGGTTTAAATTGGGTAATGAAGAAATTTTTATATTTTTCTTTTTTTATTCAAAATGTTTTAAATTGGTTGATGAAGAAATTTATATATGAATGCATGTACCATTTTTATGCTAGTGAGAGAGAGTGAGGTTTATACTTTTTTTGAAGAGAATGGTGGCATGTGCTATTTATTTGAAGGTGGTTATAATGACGCATTCCTTCTGACATGCGCCGCAGAGGGTAGATGTTGGGTCCAGTAATATACACTGAATGTTCGCTGTATATACTGTATTAATTAGAATAAAAATGGTACCCGAAAATGATTCCCAAATCATGACGAGAAAGCCCATTCCATGCATTTTGTAGCGACTTTTGGAAATGATTTATCATTTTTTTTTAATTTTAAATGTGAGAAACTACACAAACCCAAGCGTAAAATTCCTACTATTGATATCCACTGCCCTTTTGACACATTAAGTAAGGCTATGAGAGCTCGAATCTGACACTTATCACTTTCTAAGACGGGAGATTACAAATTGAGTCAAAGATCCATACTTAGAATGATTTATCACTTTAAGAGAGCATGTAAATCACTATTATATTATTTATTATTTATTATTTATTATTATTTGATTTTGATTGATTACATGAAATGTTGATATGATATATTAATTAATAAGAATAAAAGTTCTACCGAGACCCTATAATTTGCTATGTCATCAAATGGATATTAAGATATATTTAGTTGCGTATGATGTAAAGTGGACTATATGAGTAGGTTATGTGTGAAATTTCACCTCATATCTCTTTATTTTTTTACTTTTTAAAAATTAATGATCTTTACTCATTGAAATTTAAAGACTAAAATTATATGGCTTGGATTATAAATTAACAGTGAAACTTTATATAATTCATATTCATATAATCACCTCAATCATTTAATAATATGTCACAATAGAAAATTTCTCTTGATGTGTCTCCCTAACTTAACTCTATGAATATCGTGATCCTTTATTAATTTGAAATAATAACACAATAAGATTGAAGTTTGAAACTGAAGCTTAAATGAGATTTGTACGATGAGTTTGCTTAAATGTTTTCTTATTTATAGAAAGGCTTACAAGGGCAGCTTCAAACTTTTAAATTGCTCAAACGAGGATATAATAGTTTAAATGAGCTTATATTTGAATAGAGGGAGAAATGTGTTTTTCTTAATACAATTTTTGTCTTTAGATAGATTGAAATTTTTTTATTGATATTTCCGCCATATTAAGTGTACTGGTCAAAATTTGTAAATGAGTCATATTAATCCTATCAAGAAACAGGAGGCGATAAGTTCGAGCTCCCATGGTCTAACGTGGTATACCCTAAGGGCAGTGGGTATCGCCCGTGGGGGTTTTACGCTGGTTTCCCGCGGTTTTCCATACGAAAATTCAAAAAAAAAAAATTGACAAATTTTGGGTTATGCTTTTTTTAAAAAAAAAAAAAACTAAGAATTTGTAACTTGGGCCTGGACTATCCCGGTGTACAGCCTTACAACGAGATTTGGATTAAGGCTTCCTCTCCGAACCCATTTATTAAGCTTGAAGATAATAATTCTTGATTTAAAAAACTATTGAACCCATTAATTGACAGCCATTTAGGTCCAAGCCCCAACCTGACCAATAACATAATTTCATTTATTTTCTTTGTAAAAGCAGAGAGGTAAACAAAAAGATAGTTTTAAATCTTGAAACCCAATAAAAAATTAACAAGTGAGTCGGGTGACTTGACCCAAGATCTACCTGGGCTTTAACTGTTTTCATAAGCCGAATGCACACCCGCATAAAATGAAGCTCGATCTAAACCTGAAAGCAAATACGGTGAGGAGAAAGGGCACGGCCCATGGGCGACCCTGCCCAATAGGAAGTTAGAGTTTGAATGTTGATTTAGGCTCGAGTTGTTGGACCTTCAATCCCTGATCCGTATAATCAGGCCCATAATTGGGTTCACTAATTCCTGTCTTTGAATTAGATAGAGTGAGTTGGCCAGTGTTCTTTATTTCTAAGTGGGCCTAGTTTGAGTCTGGGATGGAGCACCAGGTGAGCCAAGGCTCAAACCAAACTCAAATTGATTAAGTGGTCAAGCTCGGAATGAGCTCAAGCTGAGCCTAATGGTGTGATTTGTGAAACTCAGTCAATGCATTTTGTATTGGTCGAGTTGACTCAGATTTCGGGTAATTGATAAGATTGAATATTCAAATCATTTTCTTATTAATTTTTTATATCTATCCAAATTGACTTTGATTAGTTAATTATTTCTCATAGAAGAAGCGGGAGGGCCTAGGCCCATAGGCTCCATGGCATAGCCGTTGGGAGTCAACATAAATGAAACATATCTCATCACATCACATGGGTTTGAAGAAACCCACACCAGACACCCTGAAAAAGCTCTCTATCTGAAGACAACAAGATTTGCTACTTTTGGAAGGTTGAAAGGAGGGAGACACCACCTTTGATATCACCTTTCAACCACAAAGTTATTTATCTCACTTCTATCTTTAAAGCATGTAAAATTATATGTCTATATGGATGGAAAAGTTCGTATGTATCTTAAAAATTAATTGAGTGCTCTAAAAAGCGTGGACACCTTAATCATAAAAAAAAAAAAAAAAGTACGACCTTCATCTTATTTATAACTAATGTCTCTCTCCAAATCTGTTTTTAGAATTACCAAGCATATCTAATATATGAGGGCTATGTGGATCTCACAATGAGTCTATTGAAGAGCTCTCTTTTTTAATACATGATTCATAATCAAACAATATTTTCAAATATCACAAAATTTTAAAATTAAAAAAATGAAATTAACAAAAATTGAGAAGTTTAGAAAACATGACTATATATAAATCTAAGTCAAGATGATTATCAATGGATCCTTGTTCAAACATAGAGCTTTTCGCTAGATATATTACTTAATTGCAAAGACGGTGAGACTGTGCATTGGATCAATTTGCCAGAAGAGATTGATTCTTGCAGGGAACCAATTTTCCTAAGGGCCATAGAACTTCAGTTCTTTTGACTTTGGATGAAGTTGGATCTATCCATTTAATTTTCACCCGAATTCATCATCCGACTTATTTTCTTTAGCCTGCATTTAGATGAGAGGTAAATTTTGCAGGGGTTTCTTTGAATTGGAGTTTCTCTTAAACATAGGTTTTTCTTATCTTGTTTGGTAATTATTGTGGAAAATATATAAGAGAAGTAAAATGATTACTTTTTACATGAAATAGGTTTTCAAATTTATAATGAAGAGGGGAAATTTGGGATTTTCTCTCCTCTTCCCTTTATTATCTAATGGAGGTAAACGAGGGTTATCATCGTTTTCACCCCTCTACTTCCACTGTTTAAAGGTAAGAAAAATCTTCCATATGGTAATAAAAAGGTAGACAATGAGATTTGGTGGTGACCCATTGTCTCCTTTTTTGGCAATTTTTCTCCTAATTGTGACGACATGAAATATCTAAAATCAGGGTTTGCTGGGGATTTTGTGGGTGTGGTAAGGGGTTAGGCATACCCCTACACCTTTCGCCCTCATTGTTACTGATAAAACAGGGAAATTTTCTGTCACATCTGCAAATGAGGACTGATATGACATATCTAGAGTTGAAAGACTGAGCCTAGTTAGTCTACTCACCCTTTTGTTTAAAAGTTATCAATATTTATCTCATTCTCTTTCCATTAGATCACAGAGAATTTGTTCAGCAGTCCAGTTGAATGTATACAGTTTATTTAAATCAGAAATCTGATTTTTCATTGGTTTATCTATATGTAATCTTCTGCTTTATTTATGTACTGCTACATTGTGAGCTAAGGTAACGAAGATTACATTGATTCAGGTAGAAAAGATACAATCCAATTCACCTAGAAAAAATGCTGCTACTCCACCAAGAACCTACAAAAGTATATTCATGTCTCCCTTTGCCCAATTAAGGGAAAAAAGGTCACACCAAGTGATTATTTAATGCCCCAAGAAGTCAGAATAGCTTGTTTGAGCAGTGACTTGCAGTTGGGAGTCACGGCTTTTCCTTTTTAGCACATTCATCCTTTTACTTAAGCAAGGGTTGAAAACTTGTGTTGATTTATTTCATCAATTTAACTTTCAGTCCGAAAGTTTAAAAGACTAATTTGATAAATGAAGTAATCCATTTTAATTTAAATCCTTAGTTTTCCTCTCTCACAAGTCACAGCTGATGGGTGACTCTCGTTTGCACCCCAACAACCCTTCTTTCAATGAAGCTCTTCAGCAGATAGAACATCGTCAACCATCCTATTTGACTAGGATATCTCTCAGTCCACATGTTGTGGCTTAGAGACCTATCTCTGATACCATTATTAGGACTGACCTTCCAGTCCAAAAAGCTAACCTAATAGGTGGAGTGACCATGTCTCATATAAATTCTTAGTTTTTCCTCCCACACAACCGATGTGAGATTCTCATTCACACCCCAATAAGACAACAATATATAAAGAAAAATACATGAATGACAAATAATTCAAACACTAAATCGGTTCTATCAGCAATAAGAGACTGACATAGGCAGAGATTACTAATTTAATAACATTTCTAATCTAACTTAACAATCGACTAATCAGTGTACATCCATCGAAGGGACCTACTTGATGTAATATTGGCCATGCGTGTGTGCAGAGAATGCGACAGTAGCCTTATATTTCTATGTAGTTTTACTATTCTTAATAGGGTGGCAAACAGGTTTGGTGGCCTAATTCCAGAGATAGTATCATGAAAATATTGTAAAATGTAAAAGAAAATTAGCTTTATATTTTAAAATTTGAGTTTGGATATTGACATTGCAGGACACACTCTAAAGGGAAAAAATAACGAAGTTAAACAAATTTAAGAAAACTACTATTTTAAAAAAATTCAAAGAAACACCTTAAATCAATTTACAGATAGATCTAACTCTTCATCTCATTTCAATAATATTTTTTGGGTAGCGATCCTCTCACAGGAGATTTGTGTAATCAGACACGAGTTTTAGTCTATTGTCAATTTTACTCTTTGCATGAATAGTAAAATCTGTTCGCCAAAATTCGCATGAATAATAAATCGGCTCAACGAAATTTTACTGTTCACGTGAAGGTTAAAATTAGCAATGCACTAAAACCCGTGTCGAATTACACAAAATACTCATGGGAGAATCGCTATCCTATTTTTTTTCTCAAATTTCCACAATGATTAATGTACCTACTTAAAATAGATATGTAAATGCAAGTCCTAAATAGAGTGCTGAGCAGCAACTTGCAGTCACACGTTGATGACAATTTTAGTTGCTAATCACCCAATGATTGCCTTTGTTTCTTTGCATGCGTTTTACTACCATGCATAAAAGGGCAATTGAAGGCACAAATTAAAAGTTTTGAAGTTTTTATTTGGAAATTGATTGGGACATTGATATTTTTTATAATAAAGAAAGTCGATATACCTTTTTTATTATTTAAGTGATGAGAAGTGGATCAAAAACAAGTCTGATATTATCAAAAACACTGACGTTTCCATTATTATTCTATTTAAGTGTTTATTTTTTGCATATTTTTATTTGGATCATGTCGCTTTCAGTTAGGAAAAGGGAAAGATAATGATAGAGAGGAGTGGGTGAGAACCATGGCTTTGTAATCAAATGAACTAAGGGACCTCTAGTTCGTATTATTTTTCTCTAATTATTTAAATTATAGATGTGTATGGATGCACCTAATCCGGTTGATTTTGATTTTGATTCATCTTTGTCTCTCTTTCTCAACACTCTTTAATGTAAATATGGAACTGTTTGGACAAAGAGGAAGTTGGTGATTACAATAAATGGTGTTAGACTAACTTCTAAACATAATGATTGATTGTAGACCAAGCAACATGGATAAATTTCCTCACATTGACACTTGTATAGAAAAATAAAATGGAAAGGTTCAGGGTGCATTCAAAAAAGGACAGAGAAGAGAAAGAGGGAGAAAACTACGGAGAGACCGAGTTATTCCGAGTTGGGATTTCTTTTTTAGAATAAAGCTTATAAATTGAGGCATAGGACAAACAATGTGACAAGATTTGAGAGAATTTATTTAAAATCTTAGCTTTTTTCGAGTCTCTCCAGTGAGGTGAGTCCTGTCCAACAAAATTTCTTTTTGAAGTTCATCTATTTAGGTTGAAAGTGAACTCGAGATTTTACTTAACCCTCGATGGGCTCATACTTAATTGTGCTTGAACTTAAAAAATAAATGAGGTTAAAAGCCAAAATTCAACACGCCGAATATAAAATCTTGTCCAAGCGCGTTTATTTAAGGCGGGCTCGGACAAATTAACACTCCTTAATTATTACTCTCTTTTCTCAAAAAATGAAAAAATGCTACATATAAAAAAATAACCATCAACAAAATTTGAACCCAAATCACTTAAAAATATGTCTTTATACTAAACTACAATGACTTCTATATCTTATTCAAATTATAAAATAATATATATAAAAGAAAAAACATGCGCTAGTGACAAATATATGTGCTAGTAATGTAATTTATGAGCTAGTTTTGGATAGCTGCAATTTATACACTAATAACACAATTTACACTCTAGAAATACAATTTGTGCGTTAATAGGTGAAAAAAATTCTAGCTGGACGTACGAGACACTCTCACTGAATTAATTTTTTTGAAAGCACTCTAACATAAAATTACAATTTTTAAGATATTTTTATAAAAAAAGTCTCTAAAAATAAAGTAGAAGTGAAAGTAGTCATAGGTTCACCAACGATTGATGGAGCTTTCTTAAGTCATGAAAATAGATTCTTCATTTTTAATGTGGGATGAAGACAGAAAAAGTTTCAGCCCCTAACCACCCTCTTTCAGGAAAGCCAGACCCCTTAAAGCACTTTTTTGAACATTCACTTGGTATTTAGAAATACAAAGATAAAAATGATTAAAATTAATATGAATCATTAGATTATAGAAAGATGGATTAATAAATTTTAGAGTCTAATTAATCTTTTATTTCCAACCTTTTCCAATATTTATTCTTTTTGCCAAAAATTCACTCAATTAATCTATTAATCCATCAACATCAAATCCTATACTTTTTACTCCCTCTCTCTCTCTCTCTTTTCAACGTCTCTCCACATTTTACTCCCATATGTTCCTCAACTTTCGCCTATCTTTTGACACTTTCTGCAAGAGATCTCTCTTTTGAAAAATGAAAAGGGAGGGGCTACAAATTTGAAAAGATAAGCTGGGCAAATTCATGCACCGGGATAAGTTCAAATAACCACGACGAGGGGAAGAAGAAGGTATAGAAATCAACTAATGTAAATAATCTAATATACATTTCTTCTTTCAACTTTAAATGATTTGGATTGATGTTATGTTGGACCGAAACTCGGTTCACATCGGGTTTTAATAAATTCAACTCATGTAAAAAATTATTGAATCCGACTTGATCGATCTAAATTGTTGACCTAATTACTCAACCCGACTTGACTCGAATTTTTGACCTGACTCAACTCGAGTGTTGTTTTATAACTTAAAACACTCGGATTATGTCAGGTCAGGTCGAGTTGCTTTTAAATATCTCAACCTGATTCTATCCGAATTTCATGTGGATTTATTTTTTTCCAACTCAAGATATACAAAAACATTATTCAAACACATTGAGTTCTTGAGTTGGATCACGTGGGACGAGTTAAAACCCGGCCCAAGTTTCACCCCTAATGTTATGCTTATCATGATTTCATAATAAAGAGCAAAAAATAAGAATGACTTTGTCTTTATATTAGTTTTTTTATTATTATCATTTATTTTATGTAGAAATTATCTCTAATAATTAAAAAAGAAATACTTTTATAATTATGCAGAAAATGTCCAATTTCCAAAAGAGCAACCTCTGAGGAAAGATTTGATTCTCTGAAGCCTGAGAAGAAGGCGAAGCCCATCAGGCACGCAACTTATTTGAGGCCCGTGTGGCGGTGTAGTATATCGATGTAGATGGTTGACAATGGAATTGTGGAGACTTTGGGGCAAAGGGCTTTGACCGTCATTTCCACAAAAGACCATGGTCTTTTGGACAATCCATGGCTGCAAAACCGGGGTTGGATCAAGTACATTTGCAAAGCGGTTTCCACCCTCCCCTCACCGGTTTCATCAACTTTATAGCCCATTTTCTTAGTTCATATGCAATCTAAGGAAAAAATATTTAGGAAAGTTATTTTCACACCTTCAATTTTCCTGAACGTTACAAGGGAAAGGGTTTTTTTTCTTCCAAAATTCACAATCTACCTTCTCTATATTACTTCATCTATTTGATAGGGTCAAACTTGAGTCGAGTTTTTACCTAAACCGCATGACTCAATCGAGAACTTAAATTAGTTGAATTTTACATTTTTTAAATTAGGGTCAGATCGAGATAAAGAAAAAAACTCAAATTAAATTCAAGTCTGATCGGATCAATTTTTTTTAAAAAAAATTAATCTGACTCAATCCGAATTGATCCAACCCAACACACTAAATAAATTTATAGCAGTTGGTTGAGTCAGCCCAGCAATTTGGGCAAACACTCGGGTTGAGTTGGATCAGTAATTCGAATTAGGTTGAGTTGAGCAATTTAGATTAGATCGAATCAAATCTAATAATTTTTTATATAGGTTGAATTAGATTTTTAAAACCTAACCTGACCCACCTACATTTCAGCCCTATCCATTTCCATGCCTTCTAACGACCTCAGGACCGGCCCTGGACATAGGCGGCATAAGCCGCCACATAGGGCTCACACACACTTAAATTCCTTAATATACCAGTCACAAAGGGTCCCTAAAATCTCACTCGACCTAGGACACCTGAGATTTTATGGGATCTCAGGGCCGGCTCTGAATGACCTAATTCGAAAAAATCTTAGTTGTTCGAAACTTCATACCATTTCATACTAAACTCAATGATCTTTACCTAACCCTAGGCATGTTTCAAGTCAGGTATATGCGGGTCAGATTTTACCCGACCCAATTTGTACCCTAGAAAGAAATATTGTGATCTAACTTAATAAGATGATTAATTTAAGTTTTAAAGGTTTTGTCTCATCATTCTAATTTTAAATATCAAACTTCCTTATAAAAAAAATCATACAAGCATTCACATGTACGAGTATTTGAATTAATCACAAATTTAATCACAGGTAAAAACAAATATTGTCCATTTTAACAGAAATATAAACCAGTTAGATTTAAGTTGGATTTCAGTGAAGCCTGTGCCTCGCTTTAAATCAAAATCCAAATTAGATCGTTGATTTGTGAATTAAACCTTCAGACACTGACATCCAAATCTGCATTTCCATGAAACTTTGATCTGATTTCATGTCAAATCTAGATTTTCTCATTGTTTTTTTTTTTTATTATTTTACATGAATTATATTATATTATATCGTTTTTTTAATATCGTTTAGCCTATCTCACCCAAATAATTGGTTATTTATATTCCTTTCAGCCTTTCATGACTGGGGGGGCCATAAAACAAGAGTTTCTTGTTTTTCTATATAAGTCGTCATTGAGAGAGAGAAGAGAAGAGAAGAGAGAGAGACGTCTATTGTTTCCTATTCCTTCCATTCCTTTCCTTCAGCGTTATTTTATTGAGACTGTCGATCAAAGCTGACTATCTTTTCGCAGAAACCGGCCAGTGGCGATCTCCCTTGGAAAAAAGAGATGGTTTCACCATTAATCAGCTCATCTAAAGCAGGAAGGAGGGACAAGGAAAACCTCTTCTGATCTTTCATGGCAAGTAAACAAACTGAGCAACAGCAACAGCAACAGCAGCAGCTGCAACATACTTACGGGATGATACAATCCTCATCCTCCTTGCCTGCAAATCTCATGTAATCATACAACAGAGATATAGGAGATTAAAACCCATGTCTTAAATTCTCTCCTTTTCATTTTTGTACAGTAGACCTTAATTTTCTTGTCTTTGTTTTCCTTCCTTTTTGTGATCTTTTGTCAGCAGGAGCAAGGACAGTGGTGCATATGAGTTGGGAGAATTCGATCAGGCTCTATTTTTGTATCTTGAAGGGCAGGATCATTCCTCAGTTCAGGATCAAAGACGTGAGTTCTCCTCTTAATCTTTGTAATTATTAGTCCTCTTTCTTTCTGCTCGGTAGAAAGGATCATTGGGTACCTGATTTAGAGAGAAAAAAAAAAAAAGGAATTTGAAATAGCTGTTGAGAACTTGATGAGTTCCGTACCTATGCCAATTACAAAGGACTTGATGATCTGCAGAACTGCGTGCTTAGCAGTTGGACTGTACTGCGTTTGACTGGGTTCTGGCAGAAATGTACAGAAATTTGATTCTTGGTGAAACTATGATGATATTTTGGATTTTCTTTTTTCGATTGTGACATGAAACAAACTGCTTTTGAATTTCCTGCCAATTCCAGTACTCAAAAGGAGTACAGATGGCTTTCGGCTTTGGTTCTCTTTTCCTTTTACTTAATGGTTGCAGGAATTCGTGATTGCAGAGAGCTCAGAAGGAATCAGACCCACTTTGAATATTTTTCCTTCTCATCCCATTCATGTGGAGCCATCAACCAAGGTATAGAGATGAAAGAAAAAGAGATAGAAGAGAAGGAGGATGATGATGAAGCCTAGTTTTCTTTTTAATTAATGGCAAATCGATTGGTCTAAAACTGATATTTAATGACAGGGAGCCGTTGACTTAGCTTCTCCAACAAGCAGTGGTAGCAAGAGACCGTCGGATTCATCCATGGAATTGGGCATTCCTCCAAAAAATCCAACGTCTGGGCTTCCAACAGCGAAAGATGTCAAGGTAGGAACAAACATGAATAGAACCTGCAATCGTAATGAGCACACTTCAATCTCTAAAACGAAATTTTATAAATTGTTTTGCATAAAAGAGAGAATACTGATTTTTCACTAGAAAGCTCGATTACAAACCTTCTAGCCATTTACTTCTTACATTAAATCATCTCAACCACTTTTGCTACAATTGAACCGACATTGGCCTACAATTATCTAGACAACTCTTCCATTACCAATTGTTCATGTTATGAGAAATTACAAATCATCAAATTCCAATGGGACTTCTCACTACCCAAAATGTGCCTCTTAGAAATTACAAATTGATTGATTCTAATAAAAAAAGGCTAGCGATCCTCCCACGGGCATTTTGTATATACAGACACAGGTTTTACCGTGATGCCCAATTTGTCCTCCACCTGCCGTACCGAAGAAAAAAAATGTCATAAATTCATAAACAGTGCAAATTGTCTCGCCAAAATTCATAAATAGTGCAAATCGGTTCGCCAAAATTTCAAATCAACTCATCAAAATTTAGAAACAGTGCAAATCGGTTGAAGGATTGCTTGCCTAAATAAAACCCATAACTTTTTTCCTTCTTCCACTGTCTACTGAAATTTCATGAAGCATTTTCTCTTTGGACGAGCTGCAGATTCGTTGGCTTAAACTTTCTTCTCTTTTTCTTTTTTCTTTGTTTAATTTCTGCAGATTCGTGAAGGAAATAGAAAGGTAAGAACATCTTGTTCAGAACATGAAGCGCCCAAAACACCAGACGCTAAGGTAATCAATCCCATATGTTATTTACTATAGAAAGGTGGCCATTTATTTTCCTCCTGTGGAGGAAGTTCCATCATCACTGCCTTTGTTTTATGCATATTTGACCAGACATTAAGAAGGCTAGCTCAGAATAGAGAAGCAGCTCGGAAAAGCAGGCTAAGGAAAAAGGTCAGTCAATCATCTAAGCATGGAATTCTTCTCCCTAATTCATCTCTTTAGAAAGTCAAAAAATTAAAATTAAAATCTTAATTTTTACAGGCGTATGTTCAGCAGCTTGAGTCTAGTAGAATTAAGCTAACTCAGCTGGAGCAAGAGCTGCAGAGGGCAAGAGGCCAGGTGAGATTCTGTAGTTGGTACTTTTTATACTTTTTCTCTCAATAACAGTAGATGATTTTGACAATGCACCGAATCCATGTGAGCATTTTATACACTTGATATCATCACCCACTTCATTAATAAAATAAAGGTCAATTCCTCCAAATTGAGTCACACATGTTTGATTGAATCACTCCTCTCTCCTTTTTTTTCAAAAAGTAAGAAGTCATCGATTATGGAATTGTGGGTATGTTATTTTTTTTTTTTTAAATATTTTCAGGGAGTGTTTCTTGGAGGTGGTCTTCTTGGGGAGCAAGGTGTTCCTACTGGAATAAGTGGCTTGAGCTCAGGCAATGTTCATGATTCATGTCCACTGTTTCAAAGTTGACTATCTATAGTTGTATTTTCCATTATTGTTAGTTTCCTGAATAACGGGATTGTAATTTAATTCTTGATTTATTCTTTCCTACTTCTATATTTTTCTATATAAACTAATTTCAATGAGAAAGGCATCGAGCCATTTTCTCCAATATTCTACACCTTTCTTCTTATTTCTTCTTCTTTTGGATACACAGATGCTGCTGCCTTTGACATGGAGTATTCGAGGTGGCTGGAGGAGCACTACCGGCTCATGTGTGAGCTCCGTGCAGCTATGCAAGAACACTTGCTGGTAAACGAACTGCAACTCTTCGTCGACAACTGCTTGGCGCACTTCGACGAATTGATGAACCTGAAGAGCATGATCGTGAAATCCGACGTCTTTCATATTGTCTCCGGCATGTGGAAGTCGCCGGCTGAACGCTGCTTCATGTGGATTGGAGGTTTTCGGCCTTCTCACCTTATCAAGGTTCAAACCCAGTTCCTGAATTTCCTTAGCTTATTTCATCACCTTCAATAATCATCACCATCACCATTATCACCTCCTCCTTCCTCATTTCTTACTGTAAGTTTCCAGTGTTAAGAATATATTAGAATTAGAATTAGATTAGGATTCTCAATCTATATTAATCTCTGATTAAAGTATGTTTAGTTTAGGATTAGATTAGATTCTTCTTTTCCAGCCAGTTCAAGATTTTTTTGCTAAAGGATTTTATGGCTCAGAATGGAGATTTTATGTAAGAATAGGTTTCATGTTAAAGTCTGCCGGGAAGAGATTACGAACCAAATCGATTTTTATCTTTTTCATCATGTTTTTCCCTGTATAATGTTTTACTCTTTTGACCATTCAAAAGCCTTTCATCTTTTAACTAAAAAAGTTGAACACTTCAAAAATAGTAATAATAAACAAAACTCGTGAAAGCCTTCCAATTAAATCGTCAAAATCAGTTG
Source organism: Chimonanthus praecox (assembly GCA_022113865.1). NCBI lineage: Eukaryota > Viridiplantae > Streptophyta > Magnoliopsida > Laurales > Calycanthaceae > Chimonanthus > Chimonanthus praecox. The sequence continues at coordinate 6,956,650 of CM039090.1, read as the reverse complement.
CTCTTTGAGGAAAGTGAATGACTGGTCATGGAATTTCAGTTGCTCCTTTCTTAGCCATCTTATTTCCTTCCTCGAAAGTGTGCAGGGGATGGAAATAATGTAAAGCAGTCTGAAGAAAAATGCCTAGGGAGAGGAGACAAATGATAGGAACACCGGACAGAACATTTATTTTTTTGTTCATTTCTTATTTCTTATGTGGCATGCAAATTTACTGTATTTTTTCATTTATATGAATAGTTGATGATGATAATGTTGGACAGCGGAACGAGTTCCACATCAGCTCTCAAGAGAGAGATGTAAGGACTTATATTGGACTTAGATCAATAGACTGGTCTTTTGGACTGGATACCCAATCCTAATAGTGGCACCAGAGATGGGTCCCAAGCTACCGCATGTGGACTCAAGAGATTCTCAGCCGGATGGGATGGCAGGTGACGTTTTATCCATCGGAGAGCCTCGTTCGAGAGAGAATTGTTAGGCAGCCGAATGAGTCTTACATTGATTGTGAAAGGGGAGATTTAAGGACTTATATTGGACTTAGGTCACTCCACCTAATATACTAGTATCAGATAAACTATATAGGTTATGACTGAAACTACTCTATAAATGTATTAAAGAAATGTCATACTGTTCTCTTAAGTTCTACTCCGATCTTATTAAAGTACCATCTTCCAAAATGAGTAGAATCCAATTGTTCTTCTTTCTTCTTTTTTATTTGCTATCTACACAAGGTTGCATTACGATCTAAAATTTACTTTGTGACTTTGAATGGATGTGTTGTAGATAATATTGAGGCACATTGAGCCACTAACAGAAGAGCAGATCATGGGCATTTGCAGTCTCCAACAATCGACACAAGAAGGGAGGAAGCTCTCAGTCAAGGATTAGAAGCTCTTCACCTCTCTCTCTCAGACACCATTGTTTCTGATGCATTGAGTTGCCCTCCTAACATGGCCAACTACATGGGCCAGATGGCCATAGCCATGAACAAGCTCTCCACCTCGAAGCTTTTGTCAGACAGGTAATTAGCCTTCTTTAATTCGATATTAGAAAATTTTAGCTACTTCCCACATGATTAAAATTACCAATTTACTCTTAAACTGCCTATCGACCAATGGATAATCGGTGACATGATAAATTGTCTACTGCTACAGTACTATATATGATCATCAATTATTAAAAATATACATTAAGTAAGTCTTTTAAGAGACTCTACCAACCAACCTTGCTAGTGTTATCAGATTCACTTATATCTATTATATCAAATGAATTAATTCGAAAATGCATTCAAATTATTGCATGTTAGATAAACAATTAATCTATATAAAATAATTTAAAAAATTAAACTATAAAATTTGATATAGATAAATGAAAAAAATTATATTAATGAATCTTTTAAAAAGAGGAGGCCATTCATCAGGGCCAGCTCTGGACATAGGCAGTGTAGGCTGCTGCCTAGGGTCCTTAGAGAGAAAGGGCCCCCACATACTTAAACTCCTTGATATACTAGTCACAAAGGGCCCCTAAAATCTCACTCTTCCTAAGACCCCTGAGATTTTAAGAGATCTCAGGGCCGACCCTACCATTCATGCCGGTCATATGGCCTTTAAGCACAATTTGGATTTTTAATGGTTCAAGTAAGATTTTTTCCTATGGCGGCTGGACCATCTCATCAGTGTTTGCTCGTATCAAATATTCCCCTTGGGTAGGTCCCAGTAGTTAGACAGTCAGGATCTTCTAGAAGCACATTATCATTACAAAGTTTATGTGAAGAATTTATGTTAAGCAACAGTTTTTGGAAAGTAAATTTTTTTCAGAAAAAGAGTTATTAATTCTTTTTCCTTTTTTTTTTAATTCATCGATCACTTACTCCATGTTTGGTTTGGTGGAGTTCAGTCAGAATATGAGTGCATGAAATAGGATAATGTGTCTAATTTTCTTCGTTTTATTAACTTTGGAGCTTTTAGTATATTAATGAGCTTTTAATATATTAATGAAGTACTTAACCACTTTGTTTTAGTATACATTGTTGTAGTACATTATTTCAAGATCAACAAATGAAGTCTTTTCAATTAAAATGTTCATGAGAGAAATAATCTGTTGTGAATTGGTTCTCAAAAATTGATGTGAACTTTTAATTTAAGTCTTTGAATTAGTAAAAAGCTATAAGATTTTACTTTTTAAATTCAGTCAATAATTCAATTCAAAAGTTTAGATTGAAAGTTCACACCAATTTGATGTAAACCGATTCACAATTTGTTATTTCTCCTAACATAATAATCTATTAAAGTGTATTTTCATTTTTGGTAGGGTAAAGCCTCTACTTTTATTTTTATTTTTATTTTTATGTAGATGTGTCATTATTTAAAATATTTTAATATTAATAAGTGCTGAAAGTGGCTTATTCTTTTCCAGTTTCATTCTCTCTCTATTCTTTTCTTCAATTGTTATTTTTTCTTCTTAATCATTGTGATTAGAGAATATAAGCATATTAATATTATTTTAGATGATATTCCTTATTCAATTCCCACCTAACATTTTTTGTTACTTTTACAAATGAGTAAGACTTAAGATATAATTCTGCTAATTAGATTAGGTTGATCTCATTATAAATTATAATAAAATATAATAAATTTTATATTTAGAGCCATTGTAGATGGAAATTATATTTAGTATCAAGAGTCTCCATTTCTAAGAACAAAGTCGTAACTTTTGACTATTCACTTATCACAGCAGCTCACCAAGTCAAAGGTTCCTTGTGAGAAAAAACCAAATATCTTCATCTCTCCCTCAGCTTTCAACAGGAATGGAACCTTTAATAATACTGCATCATGGGTCTTTGAAAAACCTTATTATTAATATAGATTTCACTAAAAATAATTTTACTATAAATTAATTAAAACACTTTTTAAAAGCCACCAATGTTTAAATATTTAAAGGACAATTGGAAGCCAACAAAGTTGAAGAATTTAAAAAATATATATCTTTATAAATTTGAATTTTGAATGAACTCATAGTTGAGAAAAGAATTATTTGTAAGATTCATTAGATGAGACCCAAGTGAGTTTGACACCCTTTCAAGCACAAAAATAATGTACATGGATTCTTGGGTAATAAAAATCAAGAAGTGAAACCTTTCCATGAAAGTAATTTGAAATGAAAATCTCACATATAGTATCAAAAGGCGGAATTTTTTTACAAGAACAATAGACTTTTAGCTTATCCTGTTCACTTATTATTGTTTAAGTGGTAAAAAGATACATTCATATTCTTTCTAATCGTAAATATTGATCTGATTATCATTTACTAGTAGTAGGGATGATAATGAGGTTTAGTTCTCTTACAGGCAGATAATCTGAGGCACCAAACCATTCACCGGATTCACCAGATTCTCACCGCACGTCAAGCTGCCCGGTGCTGTTTGGCCATAGCCGAGTATTTCCACCGGCTTCGAGCTCTCAGTTCTCTTTGGTCTTCTCGCCCAAAACAGGAGTAGTACATGTCAAGAACCCTAAAACCAATCAATCACATACATAATCAGACTTAGCTTCCTTCTTTTTTTCTTTTTTCTTAGAGAGAAAAGAAGAATTGACACCAGTACTTTTACCACCTTCACTCTTTTGTAGGAGAGAGTTGTATAGAGATATACGTAGGTAGATTGATAGACATTCAATCACCCAAAATGGTTTGATGGGTCTCAACCATCTTCTTCCCCTGTTCTTAGATTTGCTTGGTTTTGAACAGAGATGACTGCATTGGCAATCTTTTCTAACTGGAAGGAGAAGAAGCTTTTGCTTTTCTCTGTGTGAATTTGTTTACCTCTGGTAGGCATGTTCTTCTTCTTCTTCTTTCTTTCTTTTTCTCAGTTTTTTTATTTTTTCTGCTGATGGGGACAGAGGCCCTTATTTTGGATAGGTTTTTTTTTTTTTTATTTAGCCATTTTGGGTTTAAACTTTAAAGGGTTTTGGGACTGTTTAATGAACGTGGTGAAAAGAAGCATGATTATGTTCATTGAGTACTCTTTTTTAGAGTTAAATGCCTGTATTATTTTTAAGTATAATGATGTCATGATTGCCACTTTGTTTAGGCATAAAAAATGAGGATAATTTGATAATTAATTCGTTTTAGTTGGTCAAATATCGGCGGCCCAATAGGTCAATGTTTACTCAAAATGACAAGAACCAATATAAGCAGAGACTTGCACCTGTTTGAAATATTTTTTTCTTCTAAATTTACGTATGGGAAACTCTGATACAGTTCGAATAAAATCTCAATAGATGAGTCTACTACCTTTGACACACCAATATTAGGTCATGGGAGCTCGAACCTGCAACCTCCCGCTTCCTGAAGTGAGAGACAACCAATTCAGCTACACCCATGAGAGACTTCCTGTCAAATATAGATTCTACCAATTATCATCTTAATTGAATTTATTAAGAATTTTTTTTTAAGATATCTAAATTTTAATTTTTTTAATTTTTAATTTTTTCGTAATTATTAATTATGACTTCATTTGTCTAATTAAAATGATTTTTGTGGATCTAATACTCAAATAAATATCTTTCGAATACTCTTAATAAACAAGTGATTAGACCCAACCTTACACCTTTCTCTGTTGGATTAAAAAATTGCAAATAAATCCTTTATTATTTATTAGTGGTCGCTATTTCTAGGGTTGGTGGTGATGTTGGTGTTTCATGTCAATAGGGTTATCTTTTATTCAACATCTCTGTCACTTGGACATGAAGAATTAGTTGACGATTACCAAAATTCTGTAGTCCAAATTCCAAAAACTTTTGCTGTCTAATTGGAATATAATCCAATCGGAACCAAACAAAAGTTAGCAAAAGCCAAAGACTAGACTGGGATGGAGCAGTTGTTTGGCTCCACATCCGATCATTGTGGTGTTGATTAGCATAGGTATTTGGTAAGATAGAACTCAAATAGGGTCATTACTTTTGAAATAATGTGTATCAACAAGTCAATCAAATGATTAGACACAATAATGGTTGAGACCTTAATGCTATAGATTAGTAGACTTTTAGTCATAAGAGGAAACCTTTCATGCATTTGTGAAGGATCTTTTGGTAACTTTTTCATTTTTTATCATTTTTTTATAGTATGAGTATCCCACTTCATATTAAAGGCCACTTATCCTCACATGGTATTTTATGTATACAAATACGGATTTTACTGTGATGCCCAATTTGCCCTCCACTTACTGTACCGAAGAAAAAGAACTCCAAAATTCATGAACAGTGCGACCGGCTCTCCGAAATTGCAAGTCGGCTCGTCAAAATTCATGAACAGTGGTAATTCGGCTTGCCAAAATTCATGAACAATGCAATTCGGCTCTCCGAAATTTCAAATCGGCTCTTCGAAATTCATATAAAAAGTAAAAATCAGGCCATTGAAATTTTACTATTCATGCGAAGGGTAAAATCGATAATACACTAAAACTCGTGTCGCTAAACACAAAATGCCCGTATGAGGATTTCTTTTGTGTATAGATAGATAAATTTCTGAAGAGTCGAATTCAAAATCTCTAGTTTAATCTTAGAAAGTTAGACCAACTGATCTACCCGTCCAGAGAAAATATATTGAGATTAAAATCTTTAAATTCTCAAAACAACGATATCATCAGTTCCAACGTGTGGATGAAAGGTAATAAGAGATGTAGATTGAGAAACTGGTTAAGGAAGGAGGAAATGATATTTTATTTTGTTTTTGAACAATAGGATAGTCTCAAATGTCGGCCATTTTTTGGATAATATATTCATGTCATTGCTTTTATTTTGAAAAAAAAAAAAACATTAATATTATCTGATATTGTTGTCTCTTAATATTAGTTTGATGTCTTCATAACATCACCATAATTTTTTTTTTTTTTAAAAATTGATGTTTCACATAAGCTTTGTGAAATTTCATTATAATAACTCAGTATCTCTGTATATTTTAACTTAGACATTCTAAACCTCTTAAATTTAATTTTAATATGGATCTCTCTTTTTCTAATTGTTAGGTTTGTAGAATTTGATTGTCAAATATTTACTGGTGATCTCATCTCCACTTGGCTATTCAGAGGTCGAGCTCCTCGCTAAGCTTGCAGGGGGTCAAAGGGGGCCAGCACCCCCTTGTCCGGCCCCCAAGCCAATTTTTTAATGGAGGGTAATTTTGTAATTTTTGTATTACATATGTTATAGTCCTAATTAGGGCAGTAAATAACAGGGGTGCAAAAAACGCCCCAGCTGATAATTCAGCCGATATGATTCTCTCTCCTCTTTTTTTTTAAAAAAAATATTGGTATTATTCTATTTTTTTTATTTTTTCCGAATTAAAAAATATAAAAAACAGAAAAAGAAACTATTTTTTTTAAAAAAAATTTAAAAACGTAAATATCGGCTGATATCGGCCGATATTTTGACCCAGGCCCATCACCGTTTTGATTTTTTTTTTTTAAATACCGATATAAATCATCTCGGCCGAGATATAGGTTGCACCAGGGGTTAAAAAAACGGTGCGGCCGATATATCGGCCGAAATATCGGCAGAGAAAATTCTCTCTCCTCCGATATCGGCCATTTATCTCTCCTCCGATATCGGAACCGCGAAAAAACCGTGCAAAACCGTGAAAAACCGCAAAAACCCATGTAAAACCGTGAAAGTCGTATCGGCAAAACCGTGCAGAACCGTGAAAAACTGCTGCAAAAAAACGTGAAAAACCGTGAAAAACTGTATCGGTTTTTCAAAAAAAATAAAAAAATAAAAAAAACTTTTAAATACCGATATTTGTACATATCGGCTGATATGGTGACCGATATTGCGGACCGAATATCGGCCATATCGGCCGATATTAGTCTTGTACGGCCGATACATATCGTATCGGCCGATATTGCTCGGTCTTAAAAAACCGATATATATCGGCCGATACGATATGTATCGGCCGATATTTCAACCTTTGGGTTGCACGGCCTATATCTGTACCACTGGTATATAATATATCTTTTTGTGAGAGAGGAGTGTGAGCAAAAATTGTAACAGGTACGGCCGTATGTTCTTCTTCATTTTGCCTCTGAGCATAGTGGATCTAGTTTAAATCCGTGGACATATGTAAAAGGAACCACATAAAATCCTGTGTCTTATGTGTAATTGATCTGTGTTTTTTCTTCTGTCTATTGTTTGTGCACTTCTATTCTCAACACTAATTATGCTCTTAGTGGTAATTTTTCAATAATGTTGCAAAGAAACCCAATTTTGAACATATACCCACGTTATATAAAGATGGAAAAAAAAAAATGATATTTCAACAGCGAGATAAGAAGTTAATTATCGCTCAAGTTGTCGACTGAAAAATGCAAGAATTTCCATAAGATAGCAATGGTAGAATTGCAATGGGTATACTGCATTAGATTCTTAAGAATGGCTTGATGAATAATCAGATTCATTATTTTTTAACCTCTATAGTGATTAGCTTTTAGAAATAAAATAAGCATGAAATTTTGATGCTACAAACGGAAGGAAAAGAGGAGAAGGAGACCATTGAAAGAATGAAAAATGAATAAAAAGAATATATAATAAATTGCAGAGTAACAAATATTATAGTTTATAATGAGATTAAACAAAAAGAAAATGAACTTGAAAAATTGACTCCGTTGAGCTCTTTTGCATGTATTTGATGACTTTATTATTATTACTTTTTCTTTTAAGTTTTTCTTTCCTTCAGCTTTCATGAGTGCACATCAATCATCAGCTAGGATAAAAAAAATTAGTTTGCCGATACATGTCGGTCGCAACACCCCGATATGCAACGGCTCACACTCGTCTGAAACCCGTCCAGACCGAGGCCGCAACGCACCAATGCATTGCGGCCGATACGTATTGGCTGAGATTTTTCCGCTACGTTGCGGCCGATACACAATGTATCAGCCACCAAATTACGTTTAGCTATAATTATTTTCCATTTATCATGATCTTATTATATCTAAAAATGAATAAACTACAAAATCTCGAATTGAATGGATGCAACAGCCTTGTATCATGGTTGTCGACAGTGGTGCAAAATTCGGCCGATAAGTTTTTCTCTCCTCTTTTGCTTTCTTTTTTAAATATTGATATTTTTTAATTTTTTATTTTATCTGAATTAAAAAATAAATACATAACCCAAAAGGAAGCTGGATTTTTTTAAAAAAAAATTGAAAACGTAAATATCGGCTGAGATATCGACCTGGGCCCACCACCGTTTTGAATTTTTTTTTTTAAAAAAAAAGATTGATATTAATCATATCGGCCGATATCGGACCGATATATATCGGCCTAGAAATAGTGTGTACGGTCGATACAATATGTATCGGCCGATATAATACGGTGCTTAAAAATAAACGTATCTACCAATACCTTTACCCCTGGTTGTCGAAGGCTTAGATCCACTGGTTGCAATGTTATGATCATAGGCTCTTTCCTCAATACTAACTAATTCCTTTCACCCACTGCAATGTAGACGCCTTATTATCTTTTCACATTGTACTTTGAAAAATAAATAAAAAAACATTAATTCATACATATCATGGCACTCACAATTGGTAAAATTCTTGACAAGCAAGATTATAGGAAAAAAAAATCTTATAATAGATGCATAAGGCTACAAATAGGGTGATTTTCTTATATATGAAAAAATTGTGCCCAAATTTATTTTAAATAAAAAAGAGATTTTATGAAAAAAAAATCATCCAAAAATTATTAAAAATTGAATTTTAAGCTTTGATTTGAGAAGTTTCATATAATTTTACAATATTTTATGATCATTTTATATAATTTTTACTTTTAATCGATCAACAAAATTAGATATATAGAATTTCTCAAGTCAATTAGATACCATCTATTTAAGATCACATATATAGATTTATTACTTTAAATATAATTTTATATTATTATGGCATTCTATTTATGAGTAATTTTAATTTTACTTTTTTATAATATTTATATATTTAATTAAATTTATACATATTTTGTACCTTTTTTTCTCTCTCTCTTTAACAAGGAAACTCAACTGGAATCGGCCGATTCTCGTTTGGGAAGATCTAATCAAAATAAAGGGCTTTCGGCCATCAAGGCCATGGACTCTTCGTCGTTACAGGTCAGGGGCTTTTTTTTGCCTTTTTGAAAATTGCACACCATCATGCTTGGTCCACGTTCCTCTCCCCTTTTTTTGAGTGATCAGGAGCCGTTCATCCAGTGGGCCCCACCCGTCGTGAAGAAGCTCTTCCCTTCTTTTTTATTAATTTTTCTCCTCCCCTTGGTCAGACTTTATCCATTGTCGATTCACTACATTTAGAAGGGTGATTGGAGAGAGATCCAATTTACTTGATAGAGTAGGGTAAGGTATGAGCAAGGGTCAAAAAATCGCAGATAATGAGATACTTGGGTCTCGGCCGATATCTCTCTATTCTAATATTTTTCCAACAAATCCCGGCTGTATAAATGTATATTGGCTGATATCTCGCCAGTATGGTCGATACACACAGTATTGGCCGAGATTTATAACCATGGTGTGATGGCAATTGGGGTGTTTGTGGGCCCAAATGACCTCATTTGGGCCTTGTCATCCATGTGCAACATTGCCTATGAGAACTTATTTATACAATTCTTATCTTTGAGGAAGGATCTTATGTCGTTGAGCTGTCCTTTGCTTGGCATATCGTCTCCGTCTCTCAGGAATGTTCTGCTTTGTGGCACATATCTCTTTTTGCCACCATTTGGGGCCTTTAGTGGAAACAAAACAAACCGATCTCTAAAGGTACTGTTGAGTCCAGTGAATTGGTTGTTAGATGTGTGATTACCAAGTGTGCATTGTGGGCTACTTCTCTTCAGGAATTCAGGAATCTCTCTATGTTTGACTTATTATGCGCCTGCAAAGAATGTGTCGACCTTGCATAAGCTTTTCATTTTTTGTGCTTCGGCCCGGATGATACCTTGTTTTGCACAGCGTTTCTTTGCATGCTCTTGTAGTTTTATGCTTTATCTCCGTTTTTTCTTCTTGTATTTGCACCTCTGGTACTTTTTATAGAATTAATATATATGAACCATTTCAAAAAAATACATGTTGGAGCAACTTAGTTCATGGGTAAAATGACAATATATGAAAATGAGAGCAACTGACCTCCATCCTCTCCTAATTTTTTCCCTTTTTTTTTTCCAGAAGTGCAAAGAAAACATACAGTTGGGAAGGATAGTTTCTTCATTTCAAATGCTTGAGATTTTATTGCTAATGGAGGTCCAACAAAAAACCTTTAATTCTAGGTGGACAAATATTTTTCCAAACTACTTTATGATGGCCTAGCCATCAAGACCCTGTTCTCATAGCCATCTAAATGACCTGAAATTTTAAATACAAAATCCCTATCCATTTGCTGGAGATGAAAGGCTCCAAAAATATCATAATTACTGGCTATAAAGAAACCCAAAATTTTGAAGCAATTTCAGGTTTGAAGGTTACCACTGAAAAAAAAAATTATGTTACCTCTCAAAAAAAAAAGTTGGATATGATTTTATTAGCCACCTGGGAAGTTATCACACTAAACCCAAAAGCTTTTCAAACTGAGTGAAAGACCATTTTCCAGGAAACATTTCTAGTACCAAACCAGGTAAATACACTTGAACATTTAGACTCATTGGGTTTATGTAATGTCCGAACATCTTCATAGGAAGAAATGATAATATTAAGAAGAAAAACTAGAATGTACTCAAACAAGGGTCAAGTGACAGATGGTCAATAAGGAATATGTCCCATCATAAATTCTATCAGTTGGGAGCATAAGCAACACCACCAGTAACACACCTCTGCATTTCTTCTCAGAGCATGCTGTCAGTAAGGGCTGGCAATCTCTTGAAGAAATTACTGGGAGCAGAAGGCAATTTGCTTCGAAATCTAGGATGACGGAGCATGTAAAGGCCTGCAATCACAGCCAAAAGTTTGAAAGGAGTTACATACAAAACCACTGCTACAAATAGACAGAAGACTATGAAGAGGCTAGTTGCTCTTGGGTCTCTCCAACTGAGAAGGAACTGGAATCTCTCCCCTTGGGTTGCTAGGTCTCCCACAACTGTCTGTATCCTCCCTGCTACACTCCTGAGCCTGTCATATCTCATTCGAATTATGTCGTGAGGCCTAGACGTTGGAAACGTGTCCAACTCCTCATCCAATTCGTCTGGGTGCAGTGCCTCCGCCCACGACAGTTTGGTTTCCATATGAGGTGGATGCCTTGGCCGGAACCTGTAGTTCCATAACCCAATTAAAAACATATACAAGAACAGTGTTGGAAGTATGAGCTCTGGATAGCAGATCAAAATCAAGAACAGAACATGAACCAGCACAGAATTGATTGGGTTCTTCCAGTGGCAAACTTCATTGAACCATCTGCCAATTGCCATCATCCCTGATAGCACAGATATGATCCTGAAGAAGTTAGCTTTGCTTCTTCTCATACTCCACATATAGGAATCCACATCAAGCATGTATTCTACCACCTCTGTTCTCAATGGTGGTTCAGCCCTTCCAAGTCTTACTGCCACTATGCTCATAGCCTGGTATCTCAGATTGTCCATCTGGTTCACCGTAAATGGTTGTAGGTAATGCATTTTTGGCAGTAGTGGGTGGCCATACATATGCATCATATTCACCAGAGAGAGACAAGTGAAACGAACTGCCAACTGAAGCTCCCCCATCTTCTTTACACCAGATGGGTGCAGAACAAGAAGTGGGTAAGAATGTGTGTATATCCGATCTGTTTCCAGAGTTGACAATCGCATTCGTACTTTGCCAATTCTTGAATCTCTAGCAGGGCCTCTGCCATTTGGTTTGTCATTGCCACCTAAATGGCAATTATCAAAGACTCCTAGTGTAATGACTGTACAAGGGTCATAAACTTCCCAAGTATACTGTTCGTTCCATCTGGGGCCGAAGCTGTCAATGATGGTTCTGGTTCTTACCCACTTCTGCCCATATTTGGCAACACAGAATGCATCAGTGGAGCCTCTGCCATCTTTCACTTTCATGGGTAGCAGCCCTTGTGCACTCAGGATTCCCACTTCTAGAATACCAACTGGCTGCTTCCAGAGTTGTCGTGCAGTTGGGCATTGATCACTTACATATACAGTCGACTCATCGAGTACATGATAAGCACCTTCAAGACATACTCGTAGGTGGACTCTTGTTGAAAATTTGAATTCCTTCTTCTTGTCACCTTCCAGGACGCCAAACCCAAATTTCTCAAGGTTGAACCAACGGGAATTGACTGGCCTATGATCGAGTCTTTTGTCAAAAATATGGAGTGGAAGGACTATCCTTCCAAGTACATCATCTTTTGCCTGGCCCAATCGATCCTCAACCGTGAGAACCAAGTTTTCTTCAAAGGGCTCAGCCACTACAAAAACCAAATCCTCATTCCATACTAGGTTCAGAGTGCGAGTGGGGAAAGGCTTTGTTTTGAGTACCTGGTTGCCAACTTGTGCTTTTACAAACACCTCTGGGATCCGGCTTTTCTCATTTGGCTGTACATCCTGTGCTTCAATCACATTAACCCTGAGGTACCAGAGCTTTGGAGAGACATAAACCTTCGATCGGACATTGAACACGCCCTCCCCATAAACAGAGGAAGCATCCGAGTGCCATGCTTCTGGGAAGGCTTCGTCAGCTTGCGTTCCCATCCAAACTGCAAGCATTACCTCACCTTTCACTTTGTCTCCTCGTCGGTCCTCTAACCTGTACCACTGAGGTGCCAAGGGACTGTCAGGCAGAACCCTTGTTGGCACCTCATTCAAATCAAATGCCACCTTCCCCAGCCAATCATCTCTTGCAACCATCATCTCCTTGTCCATGACATAAACCTCAATCATTGTTGATTGAACCCTTTCCTTGGAGAATGCAAACACCTGGTTCCACTCAGGGTTGGACTTCTTCTCCAAGTGCTTTGTTGTCCCTTTGAAGTTTCCAAGATTCACCTCTACGTATGGATCACAGCTTCCATTTATGGCATTGGTCGGGAGGTCTCTAGCCTTTACTATGCGAACATATAGATAGTGCATCTGTTCTACCAAATCATATGTGCTGGTGTATTTGTCTCCACCCATCCACCCCCTGCCACCAAGGGTTCCTACCAGTGGCCATTGCTTTCCAAGCCGGGGGCTAGTGTGCTTCAATTTGAAGTCCTCTCGATGGTTGTGATGGACTTGCTGTGGGTTGATTTGGTGCATGGTTAATGGAAAACTTTCGAGCTGTCTCTCCTCCACCAATTTTCCTGGTTGCTGGGAAACTTGATGTTTGTTTGTATGTTGAATTGTCTCAATTTTCACTTGTACAGGCTCCTTGATGACTTCTACTTCTTTGGGGGGAGTCTCTGCTTCTTTGGGTGGAGCAATTGTGCCACCATCAAGAGATGTATGAGCATCTCTAGCAGTGTTATTGTCAACAGCAGAGGTGTCAGCAACAGTCGTCGTGGTCTTGGTGGTGGTAGTAGTAGTAGAATCAGAAGCAGGAGGCAGTGGCGGTGGGGGTGGCGGTGATTTTGGTTCGGGTGCTATGTAAATTTTCAAGCCAATCTCACCCCTAACATATGAAAAAATCCCTTTCTCTGTAGGGGAATCGTTGCAAAACTTCCTCTCCTTCTCTAACTACATTGGAGCCATGAATCTTTGTCTTCCCAAGAAAGTTGCACCCTGGAGGTGTCCACCTCTTGCTGTAGACCGACACCTCAATGTCGTGGTTGTGGAGGCTCTTGGGGTCATCTAGATTGAGGAAGAGCTTCTGGTTCCAAATGGGGTTGAGATTTTTTTGGACTGTTTTGGTTCTGATCCGCTGGTTGCCAAAGTCGACTTCTACAAATGGGCTTGCCGATCCTTCACCGTCTTTGGGCATAAGATCATGGGCGTCCACCACCTCAACCACAAGCTTCATCATCCTAGACACCTTTTTAGCTTCCCTGCCACGAGAAGCTGCAATGAAGTGGCCCCTCGCAATTATCTGAAGTATCAATTCTGAAGCAAAGTTATTTGAATTACAGTTTTACTAGACAAAGGAATAAAAGAAGGGGATGGTCTGCACTGTCTGTTTGTTTTATTCTGATGGCAAGCAGGCTTTTGGCAAGAAGAGAATTTCAAGTTTGCGAGTAAGGAATTTGGATTCAATGCCAGCACCTAAGGCACCCAAAGAAGATATAAGCCATGTTGGATAAAAAAAAACCGCAAATACTCGCTTCGATTAAAATGTTAATGGTGTTGAAGTTGTTTACTTAGCATGCAAGCTTTTTTTGGAGACAGCAAATGGGTCAATTCTCACTGCCGCCTGACTGCCTTTATCCTTTATTTATGGGGGATTCATATAATCATCTAATACAAGGCTAGTTTTTTTTTTTTTTAATGACGAAGGTGTTGAGGTCTCTTAAAAGAACCCGACTAATTTTTGGACATGTGCAAACTTCTCTACCCACACACATTGAGTAATTCTAAGGTGGAGTGAGAATTGAACTCGTGACTTCCACTTCTGAAGATGGGTGTCATGCTATCACTCCATAATTTTAAAAAGACTTCGAAATCTGTTTGCAGATTCTACTATCTATTCTGTGACCTTTTAGATGAATAAAATATATTTAAAAATAAATAGAATGCCACATGTTAATTGATTAAAAGAAAAAGTCACGGCATGGAATCTCTGCTCTCTTTTCTCTTCAGCCAAGCTGATCGACAGTTCAGAAGCACTTTTGATGGCAAAGTTATGACTTTTACACTAAAGTCGTCATTATAGTTTTGTTTGGCTGAGGCTTTTATACTTTTGAGTGAGTGCTGTCAAACTGCCTGCCTTCTCACTGTAAACTACTCCGAGTCTTAGAATTCCTTTTGTGTGTTTCTCCTCTTTTCCTCTTTCGGCAACACTGTTGTTTGGATAAAGCAAAAGAAGTGAAAAGTAAAGAAAACTTGGAAAAGTAAGAGGAAAATCAAAAGCTTTCGAATGAGACTGCTGATTTCTCTGTGCTTTATGCTCTTTTGTTGAATTTAATACAAACCCACTTCCCCTTTCTTTTGATTAGACGAAGAGCAGCCTAAACAAAGGCCAACAAGACCAATAATTTGCTCGTTGTGCCAAATGAGGATGTGAAATCTCTAATGTGGTACCTATCTTAAATTCTTGCCTGGCCCAAGCCCATAAGGTGGAGGAGTTTTAGGATCTAAAGGAGATTCATTATTGTCATTATTATCGTTAGAGTCATTTATTCTATTTATATGGAGTTGGCAATCATACTTGAATTCGACAAATATTTTATTATAAACTTAATGCTTATTTGATGCTTTAGTGTTAAAGTCAGAAGTTTCAAAGCTGATGCAACATAAAAAAATTAGTCCATTTATCCTATCTCCTCTCCCCATAACCTAAGATGGGCTCTAAAGGTATATGACAAATCATTGGTGAATCACAACATATAAAACTCAATCTTAAAATCTTAGTAAATAACAATAAAAATGTAAAAGGTAGTGATGCATCTGGGTCAGGTACAAATGAGATTCATATTCCATAACCATTTAGTATCATTGCATAATTTGGTGATCAGATAATGCCAAGCCTGTGCCAAGTCTAGGGTTCATGGATGAGTTGTTTTTTTTTTTTTCCTATTAGACAAGTAGAATGTAGAAAGTAGAAACCAATACAAGATAACGGGATACTGAATTTGACAAATGATGATACAACGAGAAGAGTTTAAATAACACATTCTGATGTTTTTTTATAATAAATGACACTGGTATATTTTTTACCACTTAATTGATGACAAATAAACAGAAAGACAAATTTAATATCAATCATTTAAAAATATCGATCCTCAATTATTCTTGTATAGAAGAGCTGGATTTGTATTTTAAGTGGCAATGCTGAAAGAATGAGAAGGCACGAAGGCATTACAATTTACAAATACATTTTTATTTATTTTTGAATGATGATCATGGCCAGTTCAATGATGCTGGTCTTCACCCTTTCCATGTAAAGCAGGGGGCTGCCTTACTCTTAATTAAGTTCTCCCATACGTGTTGATTTTTATTACTCTTAATCCATGAATGTGAATTTGGTGAGCACTTACTTTTTCTAAATCTTCCTCCCTCTTATCACACCTCATTTAGATCCATATTGGGTTTACCTTCGCTAATGCATTAAGTCCTACAAGATTAATTTTTTTTTTAATTTTGTATTTTAAAGATCCGTACACATATCCAAAAGGGTCAGAGTAATTGTCAAGAATCTCTCATGAAGCGAGATTCTTAAATTCGATTCTTACTTCACTTCAAAGGTCAATTTCCATATGTTTGATGCCAAAATAATCCCATTCATAACACTATATGTTACTTTGTGTTTACATTAGCTTATACATTAATAATTGTGTTTTTCGTTTTTTCTAATATAGGGAGTGTGAAAATCTATCATTCAACATATTTTTTATAAATTTTTGAATTGTCAGTAGTTACATAGTTATGTTTTTGTAATTTTAAAAATAGCTAAATATTTAAATGGATAAATGGGTTTAAATGAGTTTTATTTGAGTAAATGAAATAAGCCTAAATAAATGAGTTTGATTAGACCCAAATTGATTATTTTAAAAAATTAGTTTAATGGTTAAATAAGTAAATAAATCTAAATGAATTTAAGTGGACCTTATGAGACTTCAAATTCGTCCAATCCGATCAACCCATTGCCAAGTCTACACAAAATAAATCTTATAAACTTTCTATTTAACCAGAGATTTTCCAAAGTCCCAATCACCTGATTTTCACAATCCTCAATAAACTACAAAAATGTAGCTACTGAGTTATCAGAATGATTCATGGATAAATCTGGTCCTGACACCTCTTTTTTTTAAAAAAAAAAATGGGAGAACCTCGAGTACAGCTATATTAAACACTCTTGGGGTGACATCCCATACCCCCATAGGATAGCCATTGGATTACGCTACGGGGATTCAAACTCGCACCATCCCGCTTTCTGAAGCAAAATGTTACCAGCTGAACTACCCGTGTGAAGTTCTGATACTGATTCCTTGAAACTAGATTCAGTCACTTGGTGGGACTGAGCCCCACAGGAGAAAGGGTTTTCACTTTCTTGTCATTTGGATTTTCACCCATTAGAGTGCACTTTCCAAAGAAAGGAGGGCATCACTGTAATCAGTTTTCTCCTCAAACGGGTGAAAAGTGTTCTCTTTTCTAAGTTAAAAGCATTATGGAAATTATCTATTTAAAATTTTAGACTTTTTTTATGGGATTTATGCTTGTATTTTCTTCTTATATTTGTTTTTTATGTGAATTAAGCCTCTATTTAATTTTATCCCATTTTAATTCTTTTTAACTTCTGATCCTTTAAATTGTTAAATTTTAATGCTTTTTAAAATATGTAATTCAAGCTGACTTAAAAAGATCTCTGATTTAAATATGAACTTTTCCAATCAATACAAATATTCAATTTAATGGTCCAAACTGATTCTTGGAGTTTCTCTCTCGAGAAAACATTTTTTTTATGAAAAATATCAATTTTTTGGCTAACCTAAATGAGATATACCACATAATACTCATATCTTCATTTTGCCCCAATATCTTTTCATGTTTTAAAATATTGTTATAAAACATAAATAATAAGATCACAATATTTCATTTTACTTTTTTGATTGCTATATGACTGAATATTTGAAATTTATACATGTCTGAGCGTTTAAATATATTTTTTATTTAATTTTTTTAATTACTTTATTTTCATGATATTTCTGCCGTAATGTTGTGATAACAACTAATAGTTTGAAAATATCCGAATATTATTTCTTGCTGATAATTTTTATTTGACAATACTTGTGGTCATAATGCTAACTACATATAACAAATCCAAGCAAATATCATCAACTCGCTGAGTTTTAAATATTAGCCAAAATTCAAACTTCTGAACGATGTTTATTAGATTTTGAAGAAACAATATGGAAATGTAACTTCAAAAATGAATTCAAAACCATCTAAAATATTGATCAGGATTTTGGAAGTTTCAGTATTTTAGTCATAAGTATTAAAACAAAAAAAAAAAAGGCTAGAGCCCAATATTTAGACCAAAATATGGAAAATGGACACAGACATTACTGTTTTTTTTTTTTTAATTAATGAGCAATTCAGACACAGTTTTTCTACTAAAACCCCCACAAATGAGCACACTACCCCTAAGCCACACCAAGGTTAGACCATAGGGGTTCGAACCCGTAACCTCCAACTTTCTGAGGCGGGAAATAACCAGTTGAACTACACCCATTATTTTTATAACAAAGAATATCGGGCTTCTACTTTTTGTTTACTTGTCACTTAAATGATGAAAAGATACATTAATATCTTTTGTTATAAAAAACATCGATATCTTTGATAATTCAGCCTCGAATCTCAACCTCAAATCCACAATGCACCCCATCATCAAATTGGGTTTTGAAGAGTCGGTGCAATCTGGTTTTGCACCCAGTAATTCTATTAGGTGTTCTTAGGCCTCCAATAGGTTGATTGGAACCATTGTTAAAAAAATAATATACAAAGAGATCTGCCTTAAGAACCCTTGTGAGGAAATCTGGATCAGCCAACATTGCATGATAAACAATTGTTTATAAGGGTTGCTCTGTAGCTTTAGGCCTTCACCAGAACTGATGCATTTGTAGAGGGGTGTGACCTTTGTGTGCCTTCTGATGGGTGTCCCAGGGATTCCTCATCGACACAGGTCTTGGCAATCAGATCGGAAAAATAAGGGAGATTGTTTGTGGTGAGATTTCTTCTCAAGGCATGTTCTGAGATTGATGGTGAGAGTGTTTGTGGTGAGATTTCTTCTTAAGGAATGTTCTGAGATTGATGGTGAGAGTGTTTGCGGTGAGATTTCTTAAACCAAGTTTGAGGACGTAAAAATCAGAAAAGCTGTTTGAACATAACTTTGAACATTTTAGGTAACATCACAATGCAAGTGACATATTTTAAGGCAGTAGATACAAAGGGGTGTTGGAAGATTTTTGAATCATTGAGAAACAACTAGCAAAATCATGCCAAGTGAATTGCAAGTCCAAGAGAATGAATTAATCAAGATCAAGAATTACAAATTAGTGCCTGATGGATTTTCTCCATCCTGCATATAACCTTACTAAGGGAACAGATCTGTAAACTGATTCCCCTTCTTTTTGGTATGGAAATGGGATCTAATTCATTTTACAGGTGCAAGTGTTATGGATAAGAAAATGGTAATGTCATCAGATACAACGTTGGTGTTATAGTGAAGATCTATTCCACGGCAACCGGTTAAGTGCATCAACAATCGCCCTACGGAACTCACTGTGGTGTAGGAGGATAGATGAAATGTGTCCACCCGTTACCCATCTCACTTCCGAGCCTGGCCATGCTCTTTGGAGCTCCAACGCCGATTGTTTTGGAATGTACCCATCATCCTGAAATTGGAAATTGGAAATTGGAAATTGTCACTTGCAAAGACGTATATATTACTGAAAGAACAAAACTAACAATCAGCAAACTATAGATGGTACTTTTAAATGGCTGGCGACCTACTGGAAAGGGGGTTAAAGAGGACTTACAGTAGCTGCAACAAGGATAACGGCCTCAGGATTTTTTGGAACTGGAAAGCGAGTGACATCTGTTAGAGAAAGTACAGATTGCATGCGTTCTTTCACTTGCTCTAGTGTCATTGCAGCCTTCTGTGCTGCATCTTCTCTCAGTGCCTCCCAGGCAGTGCCATGCCTGAAAATTCCTTCACAGAATGCCACAGCTGCAGAGTGTGGAGAGAGGAAAGGCAATGTGGCAACAGGTGTAGGATGCAATGATCCAACCATTGCGGCATGCACCCCTCCTGAAACAAGTCGAAAGAATTTTAGCATTGAAGGAATGGAGAAGTATACAAAACTATAACAAATTAACCAACTGAATAGTCATATATGTAGTTTCCAAAAGGAGGAAAACAAGAAATGAAGTTTCACTATATTATCTTCTGGTAAGAAATGAAATGAACTATGCTCCGAAACCTCGCATGTCAAACAATCACATTGATAAACAAAAATAGACAATTAAAACCATCTGCACTGCCATACAATGAAAGCCCAATCAGTCTGAATCATAAGACAAGAATTTTTTCCGCATCTGTCTACATCCAATACAGATCATCAAATTTGGGTTCACAATTACAGTTTCTTAAGCTCAGAATATGCATGGTCAAATCTTGTATCATCACCATCAAAACCTTATCCCATCTGCTTGGGGTTAGCTTTGTCACTTATACTCTATGATCCAGTGATTCTGCAACTGTATCACTTCTAACTATGTTTAAACCACACCTTTTGGCTGGAGTTCAATTTTGCAATCTTGGACTATAATCAGAAACACATGATGCAATAAACCAATCAACCATTGCCATTCCAATGTAAGGGACAAAAATGAACTCCCAACAAATGTGACAGATTTAAATATACTGTTATAGATGTAAAGTGGAAGGAATAAGTTAAAGGAGTGTGTTCATTGTCGGTAGCAGTGAACTAAGGAACTGAGCTGTCTTCTCATGTTGTAAAAGTAAGCGAAGGGGCCTACCATATGTTGTCCCTTATTTTAAATGTGTCTGGCCTTAGAAACATGGGTTTGAGGCATTATTCTTCATATATATTAACCTAAAATCCCAGACCAAGGCCACAGATGCAATACATGTGCGATGCTCCCATTTGCTGGTTGCATCTAAAGGCTAAAGGTGCCATTGACCGTAAGAAAAAGAAAAATGCCTGTTGCTACGCGAATATATGTTTTAAGTATTATTCCTGTATATATATATATATATATATATATATATATAAATGTAAAACAGCATTCGATACAACATTTTATATTGGCAGATACTTGCTTGGCACATGTAAACAGGTTCAAGAAAGGTAATCAATGAACCAAATGGCCTTCATAAAGTACAGAAATCAAAGGTTAATGTAATGTACTTTCGACGAGTATGTTCAGACCTTTGAAAAATATAAAAATTGTATCTTCCTAGTTTCCAATGCTTTACATCTTCTCCAGATTTACAGTATATTTGTTGCTGCATTGTGGAAATGTTAGTGCATATTTCAAGCTATGTTATTAAATACGTGGCAAACCACAAAAGAGCCTTAGCAGTTTAACTCGTATCTAGGTTGCATCTTTTCCCCCTCTTTTTTGTAGTTATTAGACCATAAACGAAAGCATGCCTACTTTAACCAAAGAAACTCTTCTCTATATCATTGAGATATTTTATTGAAGTACATGGTGTTATTTTCCTCTTTTAACATTTCAATTTTTAGTAGCCTAACTTGCCCATGGCCTCATTGGGAAAGTTGCTTAATAAATCAACAAGACTAAGATTTCCTGTTAATAAATATAGGATCATATAAATACATTATCTTATTCAGGTAGAAACAATAGACTAAATAAAATACTCCTCTAAAACCTTGATTAAAGTTTTTTAATATGCATAGTTTGGAGTAAAACCTGCCATCAAGCATCTGTCATTAAACCACCATTTATCATTCAAAATAGAACAGAAGTCACTGAATACCCACACCCACAAGAAAAGCCATGTTAAAAGCCAGTGCATAACGATTAGAAGAGACAACAACAATGGAGGGTCGATAATTTCTTACCCATACTAAGTCCACAAACACCTGTTTTGCCAAACCCAGCCTCAGCTTCCAACCAGTATAACAGACTCCGAGCTTCCTCAATAGTAACTCTTCCCAATAATAGCAAGTCACTCACACACAGGAGCTTTGCACCACGCTGCAATCTAGGTCTCCTCTGTCCATAGAAAGGGCTGCAGGATATTCAGCTAGATTAGCATACATAATCTACAGCCCCCACTATGAGATAGTTTTGGTATCTTGCAAATAGAAAATTATCCTCCTAGTTTCACAGCAGCTTGGGCTGCTTGGCTTGGATGTGTTACCTCTCTAGTACCATGGTTGCAATATTTTCCTTCAATAAAGGCCCACCCATGCGCAACCTTCTATCAAATGTGTGGTCCCCAGTGCCTACAAAATTCAAATAAGGATGCAATGAAGGAACTTCGCTGAAAAAAAACATGCAATGAGCATAAAGGAAAAGCAACTATTACAAAAATCAAGGTCAGCAATCATGATTATCATGATTCTAAAAGGATAATAACTACAACAATATACTGCAGGGAAAATTTAAAAACAAGTGAAAGCATGCTATTCAATAGTAAGGACAAGTCATCAATTAAAAATAAACTGAGGACAAGTCATGTTTTCCTTTTTTTCAAAGATAGTGACATGATTTGAACCTACAACATTTTGGTTGTAACAATGATTACTAACCAACTGTACTACAAGCTCTTGCAAAATCATATTTTCAGTACAATTGGTTGATACATTCAAGTAAAAAAAGGAAGCATGCAGATATGATTTCTTTCTAAAAACCAACAGTTCATGTATCTCATAACTGCACCAAAAACTTTCATGTTTATCTTGGTGGCTAGAGCTGCTGCATCTAGGCCAAGAGCACAGAACATGTTGAGACACGGTACCTAAGAACCTCTGAGAACATAAAGGAGGTTGTTTGTTCAATCCTGCACCCCAGTGACGTCTAACAGCACTTAGAACATCACAGTGGGAGCTGAGGGTGCTGGACTACATGACCAACAGCTTCCTAAGTGAATCTACAGAAGGATCCTTCTAGAGAACCAGAGCAAATGGCAAACCAAGTCCATCCTCTATTCCTCTTAATGCCATGACTAAATGCATCTCAATTTTCAAGAGACATTTAAGAGATCAAGTTCAAATTTGAATTAAAATAAGGAGCTTGTTTTGGCATTTTATGTGCTTAATATAAATGCACGAGGCCGTAGAAAGCACTATTCCAATCAATGGAAGGGTTGCTCACTGGCACTAGAACTAGACCATCATTTTCTACTATGAGGCTAGCTATAACCATATTGTAGATATATATAATGGAGTTGTTAATTTGGTACACTTAAAGAGTTCAGACACACTTGCATGGTGCATACATGCATCTACTATGACAAATGGGAATTCATAAGTCTTAAAGACTTGACCCTTTGTTGAAATGGTAAAGTAGTACCCAACCAATCTTAGACAATTCTGCCCAATGAAATATTGTTTGGCTTCAATAATTCAATCTTAGACAATTCTGTCCAATGAAATATTGTCTAAGATTGAAGGGACAAAGGCTTCGACGATGATGAAATGTCCCCAACCATCTTCCAAACATCTTGACATTATCCAATGCTTGCATTCTCATTTACCCTGTTTTGCCAGTTCATATATTCATTCCACTAGAAAATTATTACAAACCTCTAACTTGCATGTGAGAAGACCACTAGGAAGTGCTTCACAAGAATGGAATTTACACACGACTCAGAGTTGTTTGCTAGAGTTACTCCTCAAGAAAAAAGTAAGGTCCAACATGGATGGAGCTAAATAAAGAGTTGGGGGTGCCATGGACACCCAAACAAACTTTTGGCCCCCTCAAGACTTTGTTTAGAGATACCTTTTGATAAAAATAATATTACATATTGGCCCCCTCAAAGAAGTTCAAACTTTTCCATCCATCCCTCCCCTCCCTCCTTTCCCTCCCCCACCCACCTTCCCTAAAAGAAACATTTGGCTCTGCCCCTGTCCAACAATATCAATCAAAAAATGTCAATGTAGTTGTGGTAAATGTTGTGATACCATGTGATAGTCATGTAGTCACTTGCAGAAGCCACCAACACAACCAAGAAAATGGAAAAAAAAAATGTAGACTACATGGACATCAGAACTTGTAGCAAAATTAGTAAACCCTCATAGTAGTAGCCTAGAGATTGTGGGTTCCAAGTCCCATGGGTGTTAGATGTGCAGTCAACCCATGGAAATAATTTGCCAAATCCAAATATGAAGGCCAATTCAAGATTGATGGGATAAATGGCTTAGATGATTATGATGATGACATGGACATACAAGAAGTATATATAGCATACTCTTCAAAAGTCAATGTTAGATGCTAGAAATAGATTAGGGATTGTAAGCCATCCAATATCACAGACACTAGAAATATATTCAACCTTCATTCTAATATTGATATATAGTGGAATTGAAGTCCTATTTGTCATTACTCTCCAACATTCAGCTATAATATTTACTTCCCAAAGTGCAACCAATTCAATCCAACAACACCAGAAGATTTATACAATCCTCAACCCTCTTAAATTCATGGCCCACTCTATCTATAGTTGAACCCATCAAATTAAAATCTGATCACCAAAGCATGGGTTGCATATGGACAGACTCAGTACCTGAATCAAAGATCACATGATCCAAGCACAATGCCAAACCTTTCAAATACAGCACAACCAGGACCATGAAATAACAAGATTTTTTTTGAAAATAGAAGATGATTACCTACGAGTTAAGTGGGCAAGTAATCATCTCCGTGAATAACCATCGAGTTGCTGTCATCTGTTTGAACTTTAAAGGGTCAGAACTTCCCTATGGAGAAAATGCATAGCCTGATCTATATGCATTGGGTCCCATATGATTTAAGAACTGATCTTCATGGGTCCCAAACACGCAATCTCAATACCCATATCAAGGATCACATGATCCAGGCACAATTCCTTTCCTACCAAATTCAGCTAGACCAAAATGAATTAACAAGCAGTTTGTGAATATCATCCATTTGAAGGATCACCACTGCTACGTAAGAAAATTTATGAACTGGTCAATATACTTTGGGCCCATCAGATTATGATCTGGTCACCGAGGCATGGGTTCGACATGTTCAAACTCAATACCCCAACTGAGAATTGCATGATGCGGGAATAATGCATTTCCTTTCAATTCCAGCAAGACAAAACACCACAAGCAAACCACCAATTAACAACAAAATCTTAAAATTTAGGCAAAGATGATTTTACCAGCAAGGTGAACTACGCAAGACATCCTCTCACGCGGGCCAGATTTGGTGTCAGGAAAGCGACCCTCGCATTGTAACTCTCAGGAGGCAATGCGCTGATCAGCCGACCATCACATGGTGTCCTGAAAACACCCTCTTGGAGACGAGAGTTCTTTGTCTCCCAGACCGTCCGCCAAATAGGCTGCACCAACTTCGGTGGCAAATTCTGGCTGGCTGCCTCGGGGAACAACTGCTTGATCATGCTCTCCAGCATGTCCAACTTGCTACCTCCCCATCCCCTTGAGAAGAATGGAGGGCTTATTTTCGTCCGGTGAACAAATGCACCGTAAAGATGGTCTAATATGTAATGAAACACGCCCAGATTCACCGCAACCATTGCCGAACAAAGACTCCACACGTCAAACACCCAAAATCACCAAATAAGACACAGAACCAATTCCAGATCTACAGCACAATCAAATAACCAAATTCACCTGAAAAGGGGTGTTGTTTTAGTTCAATGAACTGACTTAAATGAACTTCCAAATTTCATGAAAGGACTGTAGAATCAAAAAAATTGAGAAAACACCATTTGGATCCAATGGAAAAGCAAATCTAATGAAAACACCAAGATTGGAATTTGTAGAAAATGAAAGCAAAGCGCCAAGTAGATTTTGATTCAATAAACTGCTCAAAAAAAAATAGATTTTGATTCAATAATAGTAAAAGGAACAGAGAAACATGCCCAAAACCATAAATGCCACACAGAAAAACCTCGAAAAGCCAAAGCCATATTGATTCGATCTAACGCATTAAAAAAAAAAACAGGAAACATATAAAAAAACATATTATCAACAAGAACAACCCAAGATCCAAAAACACTACAGTTCAACTAACCGAGCAGAAATTGTGTAAACAAAACTCGCTCATACCCTCTTCGCAACGAAGAGAGGAAAAAAAGCCCACAAGTCGCCAATGACGGAGTATGAGAGAAATCCAATCTAGACCCAATTGAGATGGAAGAAATTGGAGGTAGAAATAATGAAGAAGAAGAATAGCCAAAAATAAACAACAGAGCTAGAAGTGTGAGGGAATATCGAGGGAAAGATATTGAAACGGGGAAGAAAGAAAAAGACGCGTGATCCAACCGATCAAACCAACACAATATTCCAAAATCAATGGGCGAGTTGATGAAGAAGGAAAGGAAACCGCTTTCTACGGGCCCCCACAGAAAAGCCACGTCAGCTGGGTCCGAGAGCCACAGAGCGTGGATAAAGGAAAAGGATGGGATGCCAACATCAGATTACAGAGGTACAAGTTTGGAACACTTCCATTCTTAACTTTTCGCTGCCTACCTTCGATTTTGATATGTGGGGTCCATCCTGGATAACATATTTTAAAAAATTACTATATTAAAAATGATAATTAATGTCTTACCAGGCACTGTCTTTCTATTTAGAAAAATCATATTGAAGAGACACATGGCATCCACTGGGCATTACTTCATCAAAATTTTCGATTTTAAACTTTTTTTTCTATCTCACTAATCTATGAAAACGATCACATAAAGAAATTAAATTCATATTTTTAGAGTAGTGATTCTCCCACAAGTATTTTGTTTAATTCAACACAAATTTTACTGTATTGTCCAATTTGTTCTTCAAATCGGATCGTCGGATCACTGACCCTTCCAATTTAGTGTAAATCGGCTAACTGAAATTAATCTAAGTGGGATTGTTTTTAATATAGAACAGTAAATCGGATCATTAAAATCGACTAATTGATCGGATCACTAAATTTTTTAAATGCTTTCGTACGGCAGTAGAAGGGTAAAACGGATAATACCCTAAATTTCATATCTCGTTGCAGAAAATATTCGTAGGAGGATCGCTACCCTTAAATAAATGCTAAGTGTGTTTGGCAATCGATAGATTTCAATATTCGAGGTTCTGAATTTAAAAGTTAGGTGGAGATCTATTTCTACTAAAATTTTCTTATTTGATTGTTATATTCTTATTAAAACTTTGTTGTTTGATTGTCATTAGAGAATGAGAGATCGGTCATTGTTAAGAGTAAAAAAAAAAAAGTTTGAGGTGGCTTTTAACTTTTAGGTGAAGAATTGAAGATCCATTCTTCTAAAGTTTTGTTGTTTGATTGTTATTAAAGGGAATAGAGATTGGTTGTTTTAACTTTTTGGAGTGAAGAAGGGTATAAGAAAGTTTATGGCACCTATATAGATCAGTATGTCCTGTTTTATATATATTTGTTTCCAATTTATTATTTACTAATCATATAAAAATAAATTATTAGGTATGGCACAAGAGATCTACTTTAATTGAGTTTTTTTTTTTTTTGGAATTTACGTGTGAAAATTATAAAAAATTTAATAAGAATAGATAACTTCTAAATAGATGGGATAAATGAATATTACCTACAACTAAACTTAAAATTAGTGAAGTCATGGAGGCTCGAACGTGGCATCTTCTCTTCCACCGCTACACTTTTTTACAAGAAGAGACAACATATTAAATATAACATGTCCCAAAGAGCAGATACATTTGATGAAGTTGTATGAATTGCTAGATTATTCAAATGGAATCCATTAAAAGTCAAACCATAAATTTAATATAAGATGGTGTTACTCCACTATAATATATAAAAAAATTATCCAGTGCTCTCCACTAACATTTGTGCTCTTTCACAATACTTTCTATTTGAGTACTCCCACAGCACTTCCACAACTCAGTCGACTCTTTTCAAGGCCCATTTGGGTCTTGAAAGTTGGGTTCCAAACTCATATTAGTCATTAAAAAGAATTAATTCAAATTAGTCAAAGATGTTTAAGAAATCTATTTCTTGAATTTGTTTTGAGTCTTGTTGGCTCGAAGACTTAACATTCTGCAAAAGATGGTTGCCTAGATTTAATAGATCAAACCAGTACAAACCTCATGAGGTGGACTCGTAATATTGATTGTGCAACCTTGTGATAGATGTGGGGGTATGTGAAAAAGAAAATGACTTTGTAGAATTCATAAATGTATATTTTTTTATTTTTTATGATCAAGTGTATAAGTCTTGTACAACACTTAAGTAATATTTAAAATATATACAAACTTTTCTGTCCACGTATATTACATACTTTACGAGAAGTGGCCTTTTAAAGTAAAGTAGATATCAAAATTAGGACTCCCACTTCTTGAAATTGGATCTTAACCATCACTCCAACACTTTTGAATTAAAAATTAAAAGTCACATTAAAAAATATTAATATAAATTAGATTCATAATTAGATCCAATGGACACATGCATGTGATGCGTACGTAAGCAAGCCCTTAGGTGGCTTGGTTTAGTGGGGGCTAATTATGTGAGTATATTTAAATCAGTTGTATGCCTGATTACCAAATAATTGTAAAATTGGACATTTAATTTTTGTTGGATATAGCACAACATGTATAAGTACTAGGGGTGAAGATATCAGCCAATACGAAATGTATTGGCCGATATGATATGATTTTTTAGAGCCTTATCATATCAGTTGATACGTATTGTATCGACTATACATAGTAGTTCTCGGCCAATATATTTTTAATTTTTTTTTAAAAAAAGCAGCTTTTTTTTAGATTTTTATTTATTTTTTAATTAAAAAATAAAAAATATCAATATTTAAAAAAGAAAAGATAAGAAGAAAGAGTATATCGATATCTCAGTCTGGACGAATTTTTCACTCCTGATAAAGACAATTTAGAATCAATAAACGAAATAAATCAACTCGATTGATTTCTCGAGCCATTTGCTTGATTATAAAACCATGGTTAAAAAAATTAATTGTGTATTGTCCAAAACATAATTAGATAAAAAAATTAAAAAAAATTAATAATAGTTCCAAATTCCAATTCTACCGCGGTTTCATTAAGAGGGAACTGGGAAATTGGAAGTGAAATTGAAAAGAGAAGCAAACAGCGGTTAGTTTTGCCGCTCGAGGATTACGATCCGTGTGCGCTCGCTGTGGTGAATCTGGTCCGTTGATCCCGTTTCAAATCTGACGGTGAAGAGAGACCCGCGCGAAACTTTCGTCTCTCGTTTCGCAGCCTCTCTGTGACTATAAATATCCTTCGTTAGCCGGTTCCCTCTCACACTTCACATCTCCCATCATCTCACTAGCAAACCAGTCATTTGAAAAATCTCTTAGCTTTCATTTTTCGGAATCGGAGTCTTAAATCAGAGGCTGAGATGGCGCGAACGAAGCAGACGGCAAGGAAATCGACGGGAGGGAAGGCGCCACGGAAGCAGCTGGCCACGAAAGCTGCAAGGAAGTCGGCGCCGGCAACAGGAGGGGTGAAGAAGCCGCACAGGTTCAGGCCAGGAACGGTGGCGCTGAGGGAGATAAGGAAGTACCAGAAGAGCACCGAGCTGCTCATAAGGAAGCTTCCATTCCAGAGGCTGGTGAGGGAGATTGCTCAGGACTTCAAGACCGACCTCAGGTTCCAGAGCAGCGCCGTTTCTGCCCTCCAGGAGGCTGCTGAGGCGTACCTCGTCGGCCTCTTTGAGGACACTAACCTCTGCGCCATCCACGCCAAGCGCGTCACCATCATGCCCAAGGACATCCAGCTTGCCCGCCGGATCCGTGGTGAAAGAGCTTAAATATCTATCTCCCCTGTTTCTTCTTCCATTTTCACTAGATGGTGGATTTGGTTGGTTTCTTCTACTTTAGGCTTTAGATCTGGGAGCATGTATGTAAATGGGGTTTTTTTTTTTTTTTAAGCTTTTTATTGTTGCTTCCGTTTTGGGAGGACTTGGTATGGATGGATATTAATGGATTCAGATTTAGTAATGCCAACTGGCTTTTCACTCTAATTGTTGTTGCTTGATGTTATTATCCTCCAGACGGTAATAGTTAGGGATTTTGTAGAATTCAATTTCAATTTTCCAAATAGCTAATTGAATTTCATGACGGTTCTTCTGAAGTTAGATACCTGGATCAGTAAATTTTTTCTTCTAAAAAAATGACATGATTCTGGACCAGAGTAATTAGTGCATTTGCAGAAATTTGTTCCGTTCATTTTTTTAAAACCAAAGATGGCTACTTTTTTCTGTTTTCCAGTGCTTTCATTTGCATTGTGATTGCAATGTATCATATGGGCCAGAGGTCTGCTCCAGAGCTGTTTTCCAAGGCCTTGGAATTTTTGTGTCGATTAAGAATAATATCTTTTTCTAAAAAAAATAAAAATAAATTACTATAGGTATTTACCCTGTGTTATTAATCTCAGTCATATACAAAACCATCTACAAGAGTCTTGTGTATTATGTAAGTGAGTTGAATCTATGACTTTTTAATTTAATTTTAGAAGTTTTAAGTCAATAGTGTTGAGTAACTTATGACATTTGGGTATGTAATTGAGTATTGATTTTGTAAAAATAAATAAATAGTGATTGATGTGAAATTTTTTAATATAAAAAGTCATTAAATTTAAATGAAGTAGAATAAAAAATTTAAGTAGAGCTTATTTAAATGTCTGATTGTATTTATTTAAATTAAATGAAAAATTGAATTAGAATTTATTTGTTTTTAATAATTTTCGTATTAACTTCTATATATTTTATTTCGAGAATGTGTATATTTTGCTTATGCCTCTTAGCAGTTCAAGTCTTTCTGTCTCTAATCCATGAAAGGAATTTTCTTTTATAGGCACTGGTACTTATTACATGGGAATTGCAAGAAGTCGCTTTCTTTGTTTTTTATTTTTCATTTTTCAATTGTGTTTTATTTTCCAATTTACAAACCCAGTTACAATATTTTCTGTTCAAGAGGACTTGGGACTGTTAATGGGGTGTCTCCATTAGGGTCAAGCCAGACCCATTTCCATTTTCCTAAGGATTAAAATCATGGTCCAACCTCTACAAAGCTAGATTTAGTAATCCATCATTTAAATTTAAATATTAAAATGCATCTAAAAAAGATGGCTATATTTGGATAATAGATAAATTTTTTAGGGGTTTTCTTATATAGGGATTTTTAAAGTAGAAAATGTATAATAAGAAAAAAAAATACTCTTAAGGGAAGTAAAATGCATATTTCTTGCATTGAAGGAGTTTTCATACTTGTGCTGAGAAGTAAAAATTTGAGATTTTCATTCATTTTTCTTTGTCACTAAACTGAGTAAAGGAGCCTTAAACAGAGTCATGTGTTTCTCATCCAAATGTAGCCAGTATGTTTTCATCAATTGTCAATATTAAAATAATATTATTATATAAAACTTTAATTATTATAGAGTATATTTATTCTATGTCAGAGATGAGATTAATTTTTTAAATGTATAAAATTACTTGCAGATTTGTGTGTATTAGAGTAAGTTAAAGAAGAAGTAAAACTCAAAATATTTAATATAATTTTAGAAATCTAAGCTAAGCCCTAAAAATACTTTGGATGAGATTCAAGGGATGTTGAGAGGTTTAAAAAAAATACACACTACTTTATAATAACTGTTAAATATAAATATTTAAGTTTTGAAATATATTTAGAACATTATTTACTTTTATTCATGATATATTTTTTATTTTAATAAAGTGACAAATAGTAAAGTGTCAATTGGACGGCAAATGTTCTTCGGCACCTGTAATTGGCGTTGCACGCAAAGCCAACCTGAAATGAAAATATTCTCCCGCGTCTCTTTTTCCTCTAAAATTAAAATCCATTAGACCGCTGGTAATTTGATCATTCGAACCGTGTTGTTTTTATTTTTATTTTTTAAATCTGTGTCTGAAACCCAGTTGAGATTTGAGAAGCGATCGGGATGGATCTTCCGGTGGTGGATCTGTATCCATACTTGGAGAAAGGGAGAGAGAAAGAGGAGGATCCATTGGTGGCGAAGCTGTGTGAAGAGGTGAGCAGAAGCCTGAGGGAGACGGGGGCTCTGCTGGTGAAGGATCCTAGATGCTCTGCTGCAGACAACGACCGCTTCCTCGACATGATGGAAACTTATTTCCAACAATCTCATGATTTCAAGCTCCTCCAAGAGCGCCCAAATCTCCATTACCAGGTCTTCGTTTCGCCCCCCTTTTTTTCCCACTTGGATTTTCTGTGCAATTTGCATTTCTGTGGTTTTCTTCAATCTCCGGGCACAAGTGCTGTTAGGGATCGGTTGATGATAGCATGGACTGGAAACTACATTCCTGGAAAGTTACCATTTTTAACTAGATGAATGTTAAAAAAAAGGGCATATCCAGACCGAGCCAATAATTTGTGTAATGACTGTTATGGATCTGGGTTTTGTAGAAATTTGTATGGACAAAATCCTTTCACCAATGAACCGCCACCTTCTAGAATCCCCAAACACAAATTATTGCCCTTTAACCACAGTTGAGGAATCGCCATTTGGAGCTCCATGTAGCCCCATTTCTACTCTTTTTACTCAAAACCTCTATTTCTTGAAGATTCAATGGCATGAAAAATGTGCGTCGCTAAGACTTCCCCATTTCCCCTTTTTATCTTTTGAGTTCAACAAAAAGCTTGACCAAAATGCTCCAATTAAGTGCCTAAAATGTCTAAAATAACCATCTAATGAGATACACATGCATAAGGATCATTTTCTTTAATAAAACCCAATTTTTATCATGATCAAAGGCCTAAAACTATGATTATGATTTCCATGAGGATCTTCATTTTTTCTTTTGTATTTCTGTATTATTAGGTGAAATGTAAATTTACTGCTGGTATTATCAGTACTGTTGATAATAAGAATTGACTATGTTAGGGTGGAATTCACTCTTCTTTGACCATCTCCATCTCTGAGCATAAATGATGTAAGTTTATTTGATGGTTTGACCTCGAGGGTTTTTGTTTCACTCTATTTGGAGTTTTGGATGCATGGAAAGTAATGAACTTTCTTGGAAATTAAATTTTGAAAAGGTTGACTTGGATGCATGTTAAAAAAAATACTATATAGTATTCTTAATTTACGACTTGGTTGTACTTAATAATGGTAATAAGAAGGACTTTGTTATCCATCAATGTTTTATTGTTGATGGAAGTGTTGAAGTAATTGAAAACTTCTTTGTTTGTTTTTTTACAAGATGAAGCTACTTACACCTTGTTCATGTGTTTCAAACATATTAAAAAAATTGAGAATAAATGAGTTGTCTTGATTTGTACGTCTCTCTCTCTCTCTCTCTCTCTCTCTCTCTCTCTCTCTCTCTCTCTCTCCTCTCTCTCTCTCTTCTCTCTCTCTCTCTCTCTCTCTCTCTCTCTCTCTCTCTCTCTCTCTCTCTCTCTCTCTCTCTCTCTCTCTCTCTCTCTCTTCTCTCTCTCTCTCTCTCTCTCTCTCTCTCTCTCTCTCTCTCTCTCTCTCTCTCTCTCTCTCTCTCTCTCTCTCTCTCTCTCTCTCTCTCTCTCTCTCTCTCTCTCTCTCTCTCTCTCTCTCTCTCTCTCTCTCTCTCTCTCTCTCTCTCTCTCTCTCTCTCTCTCTCTCTCCATTTGAAAATGAATCCAAGGAAAGTAACAAAGAGGAAAACCAGCTTCTTTGCCCAATTTTCAATTTAATTTTATGGAAGACTAGGTATCTTTGCAAAGATAGGAAATTGAAATAAGAGACTTTTTTTTACGAATAACCCTAAGACCCCCACTTCTCACTGAGTATGAAGGCATTGAGTAAACTCCGGATGCACGCAGCCTCCTGCAAGCCACGGGCATCGGATTACTATGGGACTCGAACTTGGGACGTTTGGTTCTTGAGCCAAAGCGCCTACCAGTTAAATCAACTTGTTTTTTAATGAAAACTTTGATGAGAAAGGTAAAATGTCCTTGAAAAAGGTCAAAAGAGGAAACAAATTTAACTTTAGGTCCACGTGAATGCATTCTTATGAATTGTAAAAATAAGTAAAATATCCAATGGTGTGATTGCTTATTAGATAGCATCTCTATTCTTTGTCAAAAGTTACTGATGTTTATTTCATAGTTATTAATTTCATTTTGTTTTGGTGAAAATTGGTTGAAATTTTCCATTTTGGCACTAGTTTAGAACAAAAACTCACATGCAATTCTCCAATCTATGTTTTAGGCTGTTTCAGTCTTGTTTTAGCTTGTTTGTCAAAACGAACTAAATACGTCTGTTTCAGTTTACTTCGTCCATTTTAGCCAAAAAAAGTGTTTTGCATTTTGGCTAGACAAATATAAATAATTTTTATTTTTCTTAATTTATTCACTTCTTAGTTCATTAGTCAAATAGTAATTTTTTTTTTAATCTATGATTTTATTATAGTTTACTATTGTATTATTTTTATTCTTAATTGTTGATTTTCGATTCTTAGTTATTCTAGTACTTTTTTAATTTTCTTATATAATTTTTATTTTTTACATTTGTCATAACATCTTTTTCAAAATGAAATGGTGAAGCGCCAAAACATTCCATTTCAAACACTAACTAAAATGACATTCGAAACATAATTGACAACTATAGTTTATTGTTATTCTATTTATAGATATTTTTTGGTATTTATAAACTAAATATGTGCCTAATGTGAACTAGGAAACTTAAGGTGAAATTGGCAAATAACAATCTTTCATTAGAGTAAAGTGACATCTATTGTTAGTGAAGAATTTGTAGTGTGAGGGTCATTGCAGGTTGGAGTGACACCTGAAGGGGTTGAGGTTCCACGCAGTCTGGTGGATGAGGAATTGCAACATAAAATAAGAATGATGCCTAAGGAAATTCAACCGGCAACTCCTGTGGGGCCAGACCCTAAATGGAGGTACATGTGGAGAGTGGGCCCACGGCCATCAAATACTCGCTTTCAGGTCCCATCTCATTATATTTCCATAAAATGTTTTATGATTGTATCTTTTGTTTGTAAGTACTTGCAATATGAGCTTTTAATTCTTTTCATTTTTGGTTGTAGGAGTTGAATTCTGCACCTGTCATACCGGAAGGTTTTCCTGAATGGAAAGAAACTATGGATTTGTGGGGCAACAAAATGATTTCTGCAATTGAGGTTTCTTCATTTTTCTTTAGTCTGTAGATATTTATTCATTATATTTTTTCTTGATAAATTGTGGTTAGGTTGTTTATGGTCGTCTTGGTTTGCAAGTTGTTGAGGCTTAGTATTATTTTGAAGTATAAACTTTAAATGCTTTTGCAGGTTGTTGCTGAAATGGCTGCAATTGGCTTTGGATTGCCAAAGGATGCATTCACCTCTCTTATGAAACAGGTAAATGGTGAAACCCATTTTAATTTATCTTTTAACATGATGTCTTGTGTTGAAAAGTAATTGAAGTTTTGAAGGGAATACTCTGTCAATGGCGATGTTATTGATTGTTTATTTGTAAATATGGTGCATGTTTGGGTGTTCTTCAGAAAAGGAAGAGGAGGTAGAGGAAAAGAAGGGAGGGAGGGGGAGTGGTATTTGCCAAGACCTGCCAATGGGTTGGGTTGGTAATCTCTAGTCTACCTGATTATCCTCCCCCCTCCCATAATCCGTATCCCTTTAAAAGTAAACAGGTCAACCCTATACCCATTTATTAAAAGGACAACCTAACGATATCTGGTCTGACTCATTTACTCATTTATTAAATAAGTGAATAAATAAATAAATATTTGAAATAGTACCCATTTAGACATATACTTCCATTAAAAAAGATATCCTTTTCAAGTTTCAATGCATATTTTTTTTTATAGAAGTATACATAAATGTCATAAAGATATCAAATGAATCAGTTTGTCTCCAAAAAAATAAACAAGTTGACTTGAACATGTTTAACCATTTATACGTGTTTTATTCAATGGGCTCGGTGATTATGATCCACCCACTCATTTGTAGATGGGTTGGGGGGGTGGTCAAACTTTGCTAAGGAAACACCCTATTGAGGTTTTATTTTGGTTAGGGTTACACCTAATAATATATTCTAGAAACTATAGTTATGGCATTGAAGTGTGGAACTGACAACTTCACACAGCTTTGCTTTCTTGTTGAGGCACTCAGTGGCTCCATCCAATTTCCATGGTATTAAGGTTCACTAAAGTCTTCTTCTGTTACCGCTAAAAAAAAGTTCACTAAAGTCCACAACCACACTTCTCTTTTTTTTATCCATTAGTTCTTCTTTTGTGTTATTTTTTCCAGGTTGTCTTTTTGTTTGATTGGCTTTTTTTTTTTCTTTTAATTAACGTGTGGGAAACTCAGAGACAGTCCTACTACCCCCCAGGGATGAACCCACTATCCCTAAGGCACACCAAGGTTAGGCCATGGGGGCTCGAACCTGCAACCTCCTGCTTCTTGAGACGGGAGACAAATAGTTCAGCTACACCCATGTGCAAATACTTCATTAAATGCACTGAAAGGATAATATCTTTTTTGGGGTTCATAAACTTATAATTTTCTTTCTTCTTTTGCAGTCAAGGATTTCCACATACATGCCTACACACACACACATAGAGAAGGATGAGGTAGAGGCTTAGATGAGTTAATTGTCCCCATTTGTAGATGAGATCATATATCCCATGCATTGGTCTCACCCAGTGTCAAATTTTTTTACAGCATCGACTTCGATTGGCATTCATATTTCAATGAAATTGTCGGTACAACTGGGTAAATGACTCATTATTGTAGTTTAGGGTTCAAGTTCCAGGGGCGTCAGATAGGCAGTTGGCCCATGGAAATAATTGGTCAAATAAAAATATAAAAAGCCAACTCCAGATTGATGGGACAAATGGCTTAGATAGTTAGACGATGATGATGATGATTGGCAGTGATTCGTGTTGGTGATCCAACTATACCAGCACTCCACCATTGAGCTTGTTTTGTTGCTTAACAGTTAACACCCATTGTACCATGAGCAATTTTCAGTGTGATCTTGCACTGTGAATTGGTTATGGAGTGAGGTTCTAGCCCATGACTATCTAACTTCTGGAAAATCTCCAAGGTTCAGCCAAAATCAGCTATCCGCTACATTAGTGATTTCATATCTTTAAATCTAATTTTGTGTTTACCATAAGTTCTAACTCAATTCCGTCAATTCTTAACTTCTTCCCTCTCTCATGATTTTTTTTTCATTTTGTCTCCTTGCCAAAATCACTGTCATCAATATAAAAGCCACCATGTTGCGAACATGAAGAAGTCACAAGAGTGTTTGTCACCCCCTTCATTTCTCTACAAATATAAAAAAACTGACCAGTATCTCCTTCTCATTTAAATCAATTTCTTGCAAAACCACCTAGATTTAACCCAAAACCATCTTATTTAAATCAATTTCTTACACCTGTTGATTTGAAGCTGAGTGGAATGAATTTGGTTCCGCATATGACATAGAAGATGGACATAGTGGGTAAGGGAGGATGGGGAGTGTTGTGTTGGAGTGGTGGGGAGGTCCTTTTGCAGGGAGGGGAGTGGTATGGAAGTTGGTTTTAACCACGGCCTTTTGGTCAGCTTGGAAGGAAAGGAATAATAGAATTTTTGAAGGAAAAGTGGGAGCTAGGGGAGGTTTTTGAAAGGGCTAGGTGGGGCTTAGTGGGTTGGCTGTCACTATGTAAGAAATTTGTTAGATGTTCCTTGGAGGATTTTTTATCTATCATGGGAAGGCTGTATGAGGGGGAAAAAGTAGGAAAATGAGGGTGAAATTGGTTTGGACCAAGCCTGAGGTTGGCTTTCACAAGTTTAATGTGGATGGTGCGGCCAATGGTAAGCTTGGTCCGGCTGGTATAGCGGGTGTAGTTCATGATGATAAGGGAAGCATATTAATGATTTTCTTTGAGGCCACATGGATTATGGAGTCAAATGAGGCGGAACTACTAGCAGTTAGAAGAGTGGTTTACCTGTGAGGCATGGAATGGAAACTTTATTTTGAAGGTGACTGCTAATTCTTCTCCTAGACTAGTGGGAGGAAGAGATGCCCTTGGGAGTTGGTTGACATTATTAAGGATCTCAGAAAGGTGAGTAGGAACAGAGGCATCCTTTTCAGACATGTTGGGTGATTAGTGAATAGCATGGCAGAATTCCTAGCCAAATTTGGAGTCCAAAAGCTCGCAGTGGAGTTTTTGTAACATGAAATTATTGGGTCAGGGTGTATGGGGATCAGGGTTTTTTTTTTTTTTTTTTGATGTTTTGGGGTTTGTTCTATGTTTTTTCCCTTTTTGCATGGATATATGGTCTTGTATAGCCTATACAAGTCCTAGCTTTACACAATAAAATTATGCTTAGTATGAAAAGAATTGGAAGCAAATTGGCCTTTGATGTTGCCAGCTACATGATGCACTTTTCTTCTTTCAAATGATAACTTTGGGACATATGTTCCTTCCTGAAGCACAGGGACCACATCTGCTAGCTCCAACGGGTAGTGATCTTGAACGCTATGGGAATTTGGGCATGGTTTTTGCTGGATATCATTATGACCTTAACTTCCTAACCATCCATGGTAGGAGCAGATTTCCCGGTCTTAACATTTGGTTGAGAAATGGACAAAAAGTAGAAGTGAAGGTTCCTGTTGGCTGTCTCCTCGTCCAAACAGGAAAAGAGGTAAATTTCACAAATACACTAGGCTGCACTTTTTACAAGAGAGAGATTGAGCAAAGTGGTGGGCATAACCTTTGTGATTGAATAAAAGAGTTCAAAAGATTTTTTTTTTGGCCTGTTGGTCGCTTTTTTTAAATTAAGTACCTGCAATATGTGTACTATATGCATTGAGCTCGTGATACTGGCAATTTGCAGCTAGAATGGTTAACTGGAGGGGAGTGTCTAGCAGGCATGCATGAAGTTGTTGTGACAGATAGGACGGTTGATGCTATTGAATTGGCAAGGCAGCAAAATCGCAGCCTGTGGAGAGTTTCTTCCACAGTGAGTATAATTATCACTTGGGTCAATAAATTTCACACATTTTAAGTCCTTCACTTGGGTTCCCTTGTATTTCTTGCTCAAATTCTGTCCGTTTTATTTATTTTGTGGGTGATCAGCTATTTTCGCATATTGCTTCTGATGCTGTGTTAAAGCCTTTGGGCCACTTCACCGAATCACCGGTGGCAGGGCAGTACCCTCCCATTTGTGCAGGGGAGTATGTAGAGCAAGAGCTCGCAGTAATCAATTTGAAAGAGAAGTAACCCCGATGAATCTAGGTCCTGAAATGTGGAAGATGTAGCTAGTGCAGAGAGCAGAGAATGTAGTTCTCTAAGACTGCATGAGCCAGTAAGTCTAACACCTCATCTGAAGGATCCAGTGGCAGCAGCTAGGTCTTGGAAAAGGTGTACAACAGAATAAGAATTTGTTTGGTCTTCTGTCGTGTTTGTATTTGTTTTGTACTGTTTTCAGTCATATTGTATCTCGCCCAATTCTTGAGGCCTGTACTGTTTTTTGGGAAGTTTCCTTTATTCCTTTTATGAATAAAATTGCTTATCATTCAAAAAAAAAAATGAGTTCAGATGGCTTGAGAGAGATTATTGGATGCATTTGGATTGGAAGAATATTCTTTGAAATTAGTTCTCTGAAACTAAAAGGGTGTGGTAGAATTCTAGAGGCTAGATAATAGTAGAACTTGATGACATCATATAATGTCATCTAGTACAATTGACAAACAAATTACCAAAGATGCATGAACAGAATCCCCTGTACTTATTGATATTCTCCCAATCTAAACAGGCCCAATGTTGTCATGTGGAGCTCCATTGTGAACCTACTTGGCCCCAAAATCATAATGTTTCCCATATAAGGGACTTTCACGGATTGAATTTGGGTTGGGATATGCTCTATTAAAAGCCTAGTCTGTTTATAAGTATAGAAGTCCGAGCCCACTTGTTTCGAGAGGTATTAAGCTTGAGCCCACTTGTTTGAGACTTTTAAAATTCAACTATTTAGATTTGAAGTAGACATGATGAGCTACATTTAAACCAATTTTGTGTTTAAAATCCAATTTTAGCCACTTATCTAGTAGCCAAAGTCTCTAAACATCTTTAAAAGTTACCAAAACAAGGAAACATGGTGGCTTTGACCACAAGATTCAAGTGATTAAAAATTGTGTTTTGAGCTCAAATGTGATTCGATTGTATGTCAAGAATTTAGCTCAAATTTAGCTAAATGGGCTCAAGAATTTAACTGAGCTTGGCCTGATGGACTGTACATGTATCTATACCTGCTTGTTTATAACGAGTTTAGGGGGGTATTGCCATGGCAAATGCATGTGGGTGGCAAACACATTTCTTCTTATCTTTTTCCTAATGAATGAATGATTGAACCAGCGATTTAAATATCGGCCGATACGATATTTTTAATACCCTTATATATCGGCCGATATCCGATATATATCACCAACATTGGTCGTTTTAATTTTAAAAAATAAAAAAAATAAGAGAGAAATGTAATGGCCGATATATCGTCCATTACCGTTTTTTAAATCCCTTCATCGAACCATAAGATCTGCTCATTCTTTCTTCTGATTTGTCTCATCTCAACTCTCTGTATACTTCACTCATTGGTCAATAACATATGACATATCTTAGTTAATTCTCAATTTTTTTTTGAAAAAAAGGAATGAGTATACCAACATTATTTTTGGGAAACTCATGCAGATGATTGGGCTATTCTGAATTCTGATGAAGGGCCCAGATAACCATTAAGAACTTTGTATTTTTGATAAATGATTTGAACTTTGAACTCCTCTAAGAAGTCATGAGATTCAAACTAAAAGACGGTTATCAGGTAAGAAGCAACACATTCCTTGCATATTCTCTGCGAACAAATCAGATTCACAGCAGCTCTTGCATACAAACTGCATGGTTTGGAGAATGGGATTAGGAAAGAAGTGCATGGCATATGAGCTTTCTCTTATATATACATTTCCCATGGGAATGAGAATGAGAATATACCAAAATCGACGACACCCGAGAGAAGAGAGAGGTTTGAGAATTCAGCCATGAAGGTGGGAATGTGGTTGGTGTTGCTGGTGTTGATGACCAGTGTGGTGGAGCATGGGATGGGCCAAGGGTGTCCGAGGACTTTCTTTGCGTCTCTTGTTCAGCTGATGCCTTGCAGGCCCGCGGTGGCTCCATTCAGCCCCATCCCACCGAGCAACGACTGCTGCTCTGCCGTCAAGGATTTAGGCCAATCCTGTCTCTGTGTGCTTTTAAATGGTCCACCCATAACTGGAGTCGACCGCAACATGGCTCTGCAGCTACCTGAAAAATGCACTGCCAATTTCCAACCCTGTAATCTCTCTTTTCACTCATGTTTAAAAGCTTTCAAGGCCCATTTTTACTCAACTTGATTCTAACCACTGTGTCTTTCCGATGCCTTGTGCAGGTCAAGTTTGAATGCAGCGATGGGTTATCAGTGTTCGACCAAATAAAGTGCTCTTGGACATTGGTAGTAGCTTTAGTTGAAGTTTTGATGTAAAATGTTTACAATTTACAGACGTAGCGCAAATAAACCTATAAAGAACTCCAGTTCAGTATTCCTAATTTCTGTGATCAAGCATTTGTGGTTGAACTCTGAAGTGGACATGGATGCCTGTATTAATCCCCCCTATACATTTCAATAAAAGTTTCTTCTGTTGAATGCACTCAAGTTGTGCTCTTCTTAATCCAAGAAAAAAAAAAAACTATGCCATTCAGGGGAAAAATAAAATAAATAACCAGTTGAAGATCTTTCATTCTTCTAATTACAAATCAGGTGGATTTTGTTTGGAACCTTACCAATACGTTAAAAAGTTTAAGTGTTGATGGAATACGTGAAATCAGGTCTTTTATTCTAAGTCTATCAACGAATTTCAATACTCACTCTCACCGATAGCTCTCACATAACAAACCATCACGCTGTAGTACTAGTAGCCCTTTCTACATATTAGTTGCTTTTATCAGAATCTGAACACGAGATTTATAGTTATCTGTGACCCATTCTGTATTTGTGACTTTAAATATTTTTTATCTTTTCCAAACATTTGTTAAGATATAAAGTCAACTAGATGACTTATTTTGGAATTTAATCAGTAAAATGGCACTTTAATATGATAGTTTTGAGTGTAAAAAAAATTATTCGATCCTATTAAATATGATGGTGATATGTTCATTAGAATGGTCTTTCCTTCAATATATTATCTATCAAAAATCACTTTTATCAAATTGATCAAACCATATTTTAAAGTTATAAACCATTTCAAAAAAAATATTTTAAAGGTATAAAGTTTAAAAATTAAAAAATATTTTAAAATGATAAAATTTTAAGAGCAGTTACCCATTGCTGGATTTTCCAAAATATCACAAAAAAAGAATGGGGTGAGAGAGGCTCGAACTCTCGACCTCAGGATCACTCAGAAGCTATGAGACCTACGCGCTAGCCAACTGCGCCACCACCCCTGTATGAACTTTGTTGAATTTAAAATATAAAATAAACTTAAACTGTCAGTTACAGTAACTTTTTCATTGGGTAAAATCATTTTACCTTATAAAATCTGAAAAAAAAAGTTAATTTTCTCTCTTCAAAATTCGAAAGTTAAAAGGTAATGTGAGTGAGTTTGCATCAAGTGAATATGTGACACCACGTTTGCCTCTGCTCTGCAGCCTGCCTGGCTTATGGCTTCACATCAGCCCTCCCTTTTATATGAATTTAAATTTATTTTTTCTTTTTCTGTTACATTTATAAATTTTTACACATTCTTAATTGAATTCTACTAACTGGAGCTCTACCATATAATAGAAAAAAAGGTTTGAATTCATAAAAAGTGAAATCACTTCGATGTACATGCATAAGCATCATTTACATTTTAGCCAATTCAACTCATCAAAAAAATAATTAAAGGGTTTATTTAAAAAAAAAAAAAAAAAACAATTAAAAGGTTACAGTGTGAAATATCACCAATGGGATCTGAACCGATCAATCATTTTGTAGCATGGTTTTGAAAATTATTCCATGCTCGTGCTATATTTATAGTTTTGTACCATTGGATCAAAGATTAAAAGTACTATATTTATTTAATAGCTTTATTATAAAAAAGGTAAAGACTTGCAATGAGTTGATAGAGATTAATTTTAGATAGTTTGATTGTTGGCATAGTCCTCTTTCTCAAGTCTACTCTTCTTGGTTGAGCTCACTCACTATTTTAGCCAGCATGGGAATTTTCAAACAGATCTGTCTACTCTCCAATGTAATCAAAATCGGACCGGACTGTGGTTGAACTGAAGATTCGACCGCGACCGGCATCTTCCCGGCCCGGTTTTGCTGAAAAAGCCGTCTAGACTCAAAACCGCAATTTATTTAATG
Source organism: Chimonanthus praecox (assembly GCA_022113865.1). Lineage (NCBI taxonomy): Eukaryota > Viridiplantae > Streptophyta > Magnoliopsida > Laurales > Calycanthaceae > Chimonanthus > Chimonanthus praecox. The sequence continues at coordinate 6,913,469 of CM039090.1, read as the reverse complement.
ATAAGTGGGTATGATATTCTTCACCCATTTATTTAATGATATGTTGATCCAATCATCCAACCCCATTTATAAATGGGTGGAGTTTGGGTTGACCTCTTGAGTCATTGTCGAGTCGATCTAACAAAAGATAAATAGGTAAATGGAAATTAAGTCGCGGTTGATTTATTTATTTCAATTGGAGATATTTTTATTAATCTAAAGACCTTTCAATTTTGTGGAGGATTTTTTAGATACTTTTACATTTTATTCTATTAAAGTATGAAAAAAGAACTTTTTTATTTTGTAATTAAAATAAATTTAAATATGTAAATATGTTAGATATGAATATGAGCAGATGGGTTTACTAGAGTATGAGGTCAAATTCAACTTGAACTTATCCAAATTGACACATGATAAGGTGTTTGATCACATAAACTAATCTTAGGTCTAATCAGTCTTCATTGGTCACAAATTTATGAAGTAGCGTTGTTTTATAGTGGTGGATTAACAGAGAAATTATTTGTTAATCGATTCACAATAAATTTAGTATGAAGGGTCAATCTTAATATTTAAATTAATTTATTAACTATATTAAAAAAAAAATGTAATAACCTTTTTCTCATTATAATTGTAGGTTGACACAAATTTTGGTGAACCTTTTCACATTTGTTGGACTAACGAGGAAATGCGTCAACGGCTCTCTCTAGTCTTCCGCTCTTACACCCTACAGAGAGAGCCGTTGGAAGTTCGAAGCAGTAAAAGCCCGCCCGCCCGCCCGCCCGCCCAGTCATTAAATTCGAATTTTCACAAAAAAAGAGAAATGAATTTCTAAAAATATTTCCCACTGATTCAGAAACAAAAAGGGAAAATCTCACAAACCCATTTGCCAGGAATCCCAACAAGGTAACGAAACCCCATTTCTCTTCCTCTCCTGATGGCTTTCTTTCCTTGTTCTTGATCCATGTCCTTCTCTCTGTTCCTTTTTCTTCTTCTTAAATGGGTCTACGCTTCCAAGCAAACCAAGTTTTCTGACACATGAAAATTGAAAAAACACATTTGCAGGTTAAGATAATGCCAGAAGCAGGGGACAGCCTGCCGGGAGGGGGGACTGGAGACATGGCGCTAGGAGGGGGGTCTGGAGACATGGAGCTGGGTTTTGGGATCCGTCAAGGATTTTATGCCGCACCGCCAAGGAATGGCCGCTTGCGAAGCCTATCTCGATATCCATCGGACAAGGAGAATACCCCACTGGAAAGTTCAAGTTCTAGGCGCCGGCGAACTCGTCCGAGGAGGAGTCCGCTGCCGTCTTGGTATCCACGAACGCCGCTCCGCGACATCACTGCTGTTGTCAATGTAAATCTCTATCAACCTCTTTGTTTTCGTCTCATTCTTTCTCTAATGACAATTACATTTTGGTTCAATGCGGAGAGCTTTAATTTAATTTTGATTTAATTTTAATGAGTTATAATAGATATTTCACTGCCATCAACGTTGGGTAAAACAGTGGAAACAATAATAATAATAATGAAAATCAACTGAAAATAAATTAAGCACATGCACCATGGGAACATGCCAAATTTACGTGGAGTAAAAACTACACGGCAAATCCAAGTCAATCCACTATATCAAATCAAAGAGTACAATCTTCTCATGCGAGTCACCCAAGTTCTAACCCTCAATAATTACTTACATGGATGTAGCTCAATTGGTTGTCTCCCACCTTAGGAAGTGAGAGATTGTGGATTTGAGTCTCTATAACCTTGGTGTGCCCTAGGGATAGTGGACTCACCCGTGGTTTTACGCTGGGTATCCTGCGGTTTTCCACAAGAAAAAAAAAAAACAATAGAGATTTTTTTATATATTATTTTGAATATAGACAAAAATAGCCTCTTGCTTCACATTCTAAGATGAGTGGCGCCCTAGTTGTTTGCTCCAAGACGCTTAGCATATTTTATGCACCTTCTTGTTTGCTAGAGATGCAATTTGGATCAAACATAATTCGTGCCTGCATGAGAAAATCCAAAGAAATTCAGCTTTGTATTCACATGGGCTTGGTCTGAGCTCATTTTCAATTCAAAATGTCAAGCCTAAATTCAAATTTGAGTCAGATTTGGCCTAGTTCCATAAAGCTTGAGTAAAAGTTTATTAAAAATATTTTTTAGTTAATATTGTGTACAACTATAAGATTTATGTACTGCATAATTTATGTTTGTATGAAATAATTGAAACAATTTTATTTTGGATGAAAAATCCCAAGTCTGAAGAAGTGATGTATGCATTTTGGGTTTGAAATTGGCCTTGGGCCTCACAAATAAAACTTGACTAGAATTCGGGTTTTAACAATAGGTAAACTTGGGTTCAATCTTGGGCTTGGCTCTTATATTACAAGTTAGCCTAGGGATCGGTTGGCTTAAAACCCAACTCAACCTGCCCAACTTGTAGCCCTGTATAGATAAGATAGTGACATTGATTGGTTGTAATTCTTCATTCTTATGCAATTTGCTTCCCATTGGCCATGCTTCTGGTTTATCCGCTTCTTCTCTGGGTGGTCAGAGACTTTGAAGTAAGACCAAGACTTCGAAGCAACATCCAACTGTCCTTAATCTTTTAGACAGTAAACAATTCATGCTTCATTGTCTTATTCCATTTTCAACCAATTTTGATTTTCTTTAATTGTTTAGGCGATGGAAAGGAGAAGGAATCGTCTAAGAGCTGCTGCTGAATGTCGAAGGAGAAACCAAGAAAGTGGAAATTCTTCTCCCTTCCCATTACCCACTAGCCCATTGGCATTGGAGCTGAATGTTTCAGAACAGACTCTGCCTCCCATTCAAGATCAGAAGAAGCCTGCACCCGATTTCTCCCCCGACCCATACCCACCCAATGAGATCTCTCCTACTGAAACCATGCCTGCCCTTGATGAGAAGACAGTTGCTACTAGCAAGATCTTCTCCGATTCGATTGATGAAATTGAGAGGATTGTGATGGACAATCTCCAGAAAATGACAAAGAAAACCATGGGCAAGTCAGATAGGAGTAATCTGATCTCAATGCGTTGATTGAAACAATTCGTTTCAGCTCATCCTCTAATGAGATTTTACTAACTGAAGTTACTCCCGAAGATTCATTCCTCCACAAAGCAAGATCCTTTTGTTGGCAGCATGTTGTTTTCTTCTTTGTAGTTTCCTTGGTCATTTGATCTTGGGATAAGATTAAGTTTGTCAATAACCCTGTACATATATGCCATTCCTTTTGTGTTACTTGTGAAGGACCTCCCTTTTGTAAGCTTGTCTGCCCTAATTCAATAAAAAAACAGTTATTTTTATCTCTACATTCCGTAGGAAGCAATGGTCAGATTTCAACTTCATGCGTTTTATTCTCACTTTTACAAAAGTATTTCTCATCCTAACAATTTTTCTCACTTTTACAAAAGTATTTCTCATCCTAACAATTTTTTGAACAGGTAATAGTAGAACATATTAGATTATAGAGTGACTGATAATATAGTTCATAACAAAATCGATTGGAGAAGAAATCATAAAATTGACCCC